>CM035432.1:31411214-32011214 GCA_020310875.1 Ceratopteris richardii | reverse complement strand
CACACATGTACCATATTTGTAAAGTTAGACTTAACTTTATTTCTAGAGTCTTTCAAAAGTCATGAGATTTAGAAAATCTATATAAGTTACTTTGTATCAACAGACACGATGAGACGAGAGTGAGAGAAAAAGAGAGATTTTGTATGATTGAGTATATTCGGGCTTCTCTGAGTGAGAAAGCGCCTGTAAAGTTTTTGAGTTTCCATAGTAATCAGAGAAATAATAGAAGTTATATGTATGAGACTCTCTATGCTTTGCCTATTTTGGTAATGAGTTCAAATCTTTAAGTTTTCCAAGCAACTCAATGCCTGGTGTAAGGAATTGAACTCACAACCTCTTGGTTACGAATGTGATGGGCTAACCACTTGCCCCAAAAGCCATGATTGAGGATTACTTCCTAATCCTCTCTCTTAGGGTGTAGTTCAACCATCTCCTATATGTCAAGGGTGTGGTTCAATCATCTCCTTCCTATCACTTTATTACATTCTTCCCCCCTTGGTCAATCATTGTCCTCAATGATCTGCTCTTGTATCCCTCTAGCCTCGGTGATCAGCCCCTTGAACTCCCTAGGTGCCCTTGAATTGATGTCCCTCAACCTCGCATAGTTTCTTGAACCTTGTTCACAACCTTGGTCTCTTGAACCCTTACTCTCAACCTTGGTGTCTTGAACCTTCTTGTTTGCAACCTTGGTGTCTTGAGCCCTTGTTCTAAACCTCAGTCTTGAACCTTGTTCTCACCCATGTTTAGTATCTTGAACCCTCAATCAAGTTCCACCAAAGGTTTCCCAAGGACTTCACACTTCCAAGCTACCTTAGCAGATTTGGAAAGTCATTCCAAGAGCTTTCCAACGGTATATTATATGCCTCAATCCGACCTACGGATTGAGAGATACACCTCAATCTTTGTTAAGCTAGCTTATGATAGCAACGCGTGCTACTTTGTACCCTTTCATATAGAGGATGTCCAAGCGCCTTTTTTAGAGGTCATTAGGTCAGTTCACCTTTCCCAAGCCTACTTCCTAGGCTTTGATACCAATGTAAGGAATTGAACTCACAACCTCTTGGTTAGGAATGTGATGGGCTAACCACTTGCCCCAAAATCCATGGTTGAGGATTACTTCCTAATCCTCTTTATTACCTTCATGGAGTCCTTCTTGGGTACTAACTCCCATGTGTCACTCTCCTTAAGTGCTTCAATCTCCTCATTCATTGCTTCTTTCCATTCTGATTTGGTTATGGCTTCTTCATATGATCCTGGTTCTTCATTTGACAAATCTTTGGCAAGATAAACAGAATGTTTAGTAACAAGAGATGTATCATACCCATATCTGATAGGTTTTTTGCTTTCTCTTTGTGATTTTCTGATTGATTGAGTTGAAGATTCAGGTATGTCTTCAAGCTTCTTCATCTTCATTTTGCCCTTGGACTTCCATGCCTTGAACTCTTCAAGGTTGATAGTGTCTTCATCATCTAAGCTTGAATCTTCATTTTGAGTAGGTTCCTCCTTTGCAAGACTTGGAAACTCCTCTTTCAAATCATAGGGTAATTTAACCTTTCTTCATTCATTCTCATACCAAGAATCATTTTCATCAAAGACAACATCTCTGCTTACCATGAATCCCTTATTGGTAGGGTTTTAAAATCTGTAACCTTTTTGATTTAGATCATACCCAATAAAGATGCACTTTTCAGCCTTTGGGTCTAATTTACCTCTTATCTGAGAAGGAATGTGTACATATGCTACACATCCGAATATCGTGCAATGGTCAAGTGAGGGTCTCTTACCATGCCATGCTTCATAGGGTGTCATGCCATCAAGAGACTTAGATGGTAACCTGTGTATGAGGTAAGTGGCAGTAGAAACACTCTCTGCCCATAGATAGTTAGGTAACTTTTTCTCATTCAACATAGATCTAGCTGTCTCAACAATTAACCTATTTCTTATCTCAGCCACCCCATTATGTTCAGGAGAATACCTTGTGGTTATTTCTCTTTTGATGCCTCTTTCCTGCAAGAAGTTTTCAAACTCATTTGAGAAGTACTCACCTCCTCCATCTGACCTTAGCCTCTTCAAATTCCTTCTTGTCTGATTTTCAACGAGTGCAAGATATTTTTTAAAGCAATTAAACACCTCATCCTTGTGCTTCATGAAGTACAATACAGTCCATCTGCTATAGTCATCTATAAAAGATACATAGTACCTTGAACCTGAGACTGAGGGGTCCTTGCTTGGTCCCCATACATCTGTGTGGACAAGCTCTAGGTAGTCTTCATGCATGTAGCCTTTCCTTGAGAAGGGTAACCTGTGAGACTTCCCAAATTGACAAGCACCACACTTATAAATCATATGTTGCTTGGATACATTAGGTATTCCAATCACACATTGGTTTCTGCATATTTGCTTCAAAGTTCTTTCTCCTATATGCCCTAATCTTTTGTGCCAAATCTCAAGCTCTGAAAGTGTTTGATCTTTATAATTGTATAGTGCAATATTCTTTGTGTCTTCTAACTCAAAAGTGAAAAGTCTACCTGATTTTTCTCCTTTAGCAATCCTCTTGAACCCATGTCTTGGATCCTCCACAAATGCTCCATATTGGTTGAATCTAACCTGCAAATCTTTCTCCACAATCTGTCCAACACTCATCAAATTTTTGGTAATGGTTGGTACATAGAGTACCCTGCTCAACAAATTCTGATTTCCATCACAAGTCTTAACATTTCCAACTTTAACTACTGAATGCTTGGTGTCATCACCTGTTTGGACTTGATGCTTACCTTTTGGTTCCTCAAGATCAGAGAGTAGTGCTACATTGCCAGCCACATGATTTGAGCACCCTGAGTCAATGTAGAATAGGTGGTCATCATTTGTACCTGATTTTGAAGTCATGCTCATGATCAGGAGAGAATCATCCTGCTCTTCTGTATAGTTGTTGTAGTCCTTTCTGGATTTGAATCCTCCTTGGTAGTTGCCATTGTAATTATTGTTGTAATTGTTGTTGTAGTTGTTGTTGTAGCCTTGGTGATGGTTGAATCTACCTCTTGACTGTGAGTATCCATCTCTTTGGTATCCTCTTCCTCTCTGATTTTTGTAATTCCTGAAACACTCATCTGTAGTATGATTTGATAAACCACAAATGTTGCATGGTAAGGAGTTATAGGATCTCCCCCTACCTTGCTTACCTCCTCTGCCCCTTCCTCTTGATGATCTTCCTCTTCCTGCATAGTTGGCTTGGGAGGTAGAGCCTTCATCTTCCACCTTCTTGCTATTGCCTTTATCTTTAGACTTCTTATCAATGTATAGGGCAGAAGAGTTATTACCTTTGGAAATATCTCCATTCTTGTTGAGCTTTGCTTCATGAGTAAACAATTGTCCCATGAGAGTTGTGAGATCTAGTATTTGCATGTCCATGTAAAGGTCCATGGCAGTGGTGAAGCTTTCCCATTTGTCATCAGCCTTGATCCCATTGATCACTTGCCTTACAATCTGCTCTTCTTCAATCTCTTCTCCTATGCTTGCTAACTAATCTGCTACATATTTAATCTTGGTTACAAATTCTGAAACAACTTGCTTAGGTTGCTTCCTTAATGTTGTGAATTCAATCCCCAACTGATTTTCCTAGCCCTTGTATTTGAGGAAAAATACGATGAAAAGGTTTCCCAAGTCCCTTGGGATGTCTTACAATTTCTAATATGTGGCAAAAGAAAATCAGAGATGGAGTTGAGTAAATAAGACCTTGCCAATGCATCCTTAGCACACCATGTGTTGAGCTTTTCATGTTCTTCCTTGGTTGGTAATCCTCTTGTTTTGAATGAGGGCAATTCCTCATCTCCTGAGATGTATCCATAGAGACTCCTTCCTTGTAAGTAGGTCTTCATCCTTAGAGACCATGCTTGATAGTTGTTCCTGTCCAATTTATCAATAAATGAAGGAAAATAATCTCCCATTTTTACCTTAGTTTGCTCTGATACCACTGTTGGAAAGATGGATGGATGCTCCAAGAGACTGAGTAGATACTGCTAAAACCTACTTTGTACCAGCCCTCTTTTGCTTCAGACTTGATAAGTAGACCTCCTTAGCTTTCTAATGACATCATAAAATGCCCTATGTACTTTGGAAATGATGTGTGCAATGATTGAACCAAAACAGATAACTTTGAAACTCACAAACTCAAGAAAACCTTCTATTTATATCTTGACACCTGCTTGGTATTTTGCTCAGTATGACCAGCACAGTAGGAATTGGAAAAGATCCTTTTAGGGGTATCTAATTAGCTTAGTAAGCTAACTATTCCAAGTGGAATGATGTAAAAAGATAAACTATGATAAGAGAAATCAATTTAGCAAGTTAAGCTATACCCCCGATTTTTTAGGACTGTAGGAGATATTGACCAGTGATCACCTCGACGCGTATTTCTCTGAAATGTCTGAATAGAATCTCTTCAAACTTTGATAGTATGTAGAGAACTTCGATCTGAATCCAACAAGCTTTGAATCACTGATTGTGATGGATAAATGACTGAGATATGCACTTCACAAGTTGACAGACTTTTGAGTAGTATGACAGATAACTCAGAAATGAACAATGTGAATGTATGTATTAATGAACACTTGTATACAAATCCATTGGCATGAAAATCATTGCCTAATGGTATAGATAGGTGTGGGCTAGAGTGTAGGCCTCACACACACTCAGAATCACTGATGAGAAGCTCAGGAGTGATGAGTTCTACCCACGACTTTTCCATGTCCATTTTTATAAGGAGTGAGTAAAAATTTGAATTCAAATTCAAACTTTTGGCTCCCTATGAACAAGCTCCTATATCCTAGGAGATATTCCTTCAATCAAAGAGCTACCTTTTCCACGAATCCTTTTGTTACGTGATTACAAAAGATTCCAAGTCAATTTGACTTTTACAAAGAGATAAAGTGGTAATTAACTACTAGCAATGGTTCCTATGCTTCTTCACATATGTAGGGTCTTCAAGGTATCTTTCAAGCCAAATATGTAGGCTTGTGATTTACACCAACAACATCGAGTTTGCGTTGATAAGTCCTTGTTTTATTCTCTAAGTTTTATCTACTGCTAAATCTTCTTGAAAACATGAGGTTTCTAAAGCAAGTCGATGCCTGACATCAAGTTTCAGTGTAAGTCTGGCATCAAATTCCCACATAAAAAAGGTTTTCTTCATACCTGTGTTCATAGGGGTATCTAAGGTGCTGAAAAAGTGGCTGAAAACACACCGATTTGATGCCTAATTGGGTTTCAGGAAGAAGATCTTGCCCTTGATTTTACACTGTTTAGGCCATCGAGAAAGAGCAAGGCTAGCCTCTCGCCAAAGGGTAGTTGAAGACACCATGTAATGCCTAAATCTTCACATGGCTTCTCTCACTGATTGGCTAAGGCTTTGTTTGGAGTGCAAAATTTCTTTGAGAGTGTCATGTCTAAACCTAGTGGGTATAAAGTCACTTATGAATGCTTGCAAGGGTCCATCAATATTCCTAAATTCCTTGTAATTTAGTGTTTGAAACCATCTCATGGAAAGTCCTTTTAAGTCCTAATATTGCATGAAACAAATCCTCCACATGCTTGGCTATGATCAACTAGTGGAATTTTGCATGGTGTGATCTAGGGTCACTACTTCTATCAAAGACATTTTGCACCTTTTTGCTACTTCAATATGTTAGAGAGGTCTACCTAGATCTAGACTCTAGCGGGTTCATTTGGGTTTTATCTGCTCTAGTGTGTGGTGGCTAGGTGCTTCCTCTTGATTATGAGGGCCTTGTGCAAGTATGTATGGTACACCATTTTCAAAAAGTGATCATCCTTGATGAGAGTATTGTTATTCCATCCTACATGCCAAAAGGATCTAACTATAATAGCCCATTCCTATTTATCATCATTACCAGATTATAAAGGGATGCAACCCCTTTAAAGCAATATGTAACCTTGCAACAAGTAATATGAAATAATGCTCGACAAAGAGAGACCATGATGAGGGCTATCTGCTAGTGGTGCTGTGGGAATGGAGCATTCCACGTAAAAGTTGTTGTTCTGTATAATTATGTGTTTGGGTTTGTGCTATATATTGAATTCGGTGATTTGTTAATCCAAATTAGTCTAAATTTGTAAATGTATATGATCCGTGAAGATGACTATTTTGAAGTAATTGATTATTGTATTGACAAATTTTTTTGAGTCATTTGCGAGGTAATATATGTGTATTATCTGAAAGAAGGATGTCAGTATAGTGAGTGGATACTATAGCACAAGGAAATAATAGTGATTAGATTATAGATAAGTGTGGAAAAGTCTAGGACCTATATTCTTAGGTTCCTCCAGCTAAGAACCTACTAAGTATCACTTGTGATTTGTAGTGATTAGAGAAATCCAGTATTTAGTATCCCGGATAATGGTGAACATTGGTGATTCCACCAAGGACTCGCATTGGTGGCAAAGCCAATTATAAAAATTGGGTAAATTTGTATGCTTATTTTGATTTTCGATGAAAGTGATCCAAAATACAAGTCAGATACACAATTGTGACCAATAAGACTAGTGTAGACAAAGAAGTGGCAACTAGAGACTACCTACATCTCCAACTATGAACTAGATCATCAACCCATAGCGACACCAAAAGCCTCTCTGGTGGTGTCTTGTGATAGTATGACCTTGACAACACCTCATGCAAAACATATTATGAAAGTGGTTGCTTCATTGAAAGACACTATAAATCCATCTAATACTATTAATGGTTATCAGATTCCACCTGATGAAAGAGCTCAAAGTTTTCCCTTTTGCAGATTTTGAACATTTAACCTTCAAAATTTGTGTATAGAAGCACAAGAGATCAATCCTTGGTATTCTAAGTCACTATTTTTCTTGCCTATAATCTAGGAACACTGAAAGCTATCAAAAATCCATCCAATTATTGCACAAAGTCGTTTTCTCTAGTTTTGATTCATTGGAAATCCTTAACGCCTTTAATCAGTTTAGTCATAGAATTATCACAACCAAAGATATGATGCTATGTAGAGCATTTCTCATGGGCATGACTTATGCCGAATTTGGTGGCTTCTTCGATGGTTATCCAGATGTGCATGTTCTATCATTCTAAATAAATTATGGTGTAATGACCAATGCTCTAGGAGATGAGCAATATAAGACAGGGGTGTTTTGGTCCACTTTAGTGAATGAAGCTTCAAAATGGTTGACATAATTTAAGTTAAATAATTTTTGCACTTATCCTATATTACAAAGCACATTCTTGCATAGATTCCAAAAGAAAAAGACCTCGGATCAGATCTTTGATTCCATACAAATAAAGAAATAAGAAAAAACCCAAGTAGTTAGTAGAAGAATATACAACAATACTCAAAACCCATTAATAATAGATTCCCATAGACAATCGCTCTCCTTCTAGATGTGACAACACAATAATAGAATCATCCCATATTTAAGACAAGTAATGATTATTAGATGTATTGGTGACATGACCCTATATGATGTGGTAGACATGAACTTAGATTTTGAACATAACGTTGGAGGTTTTGTTGAAGAATTGGAGTGGTTGTCAATAAAGACCTTTAAGACTGTGTAGAATGACCTACTAAAGTAGATCTTTTGTACAAAGTGCATGAATGCCAATCATTAACAACAATTTGTGCATTAAATCAAATGTATCGTGCCATCTGTCAGTATGCCAACCATACTATGAAAACTTGCCCTTACAAAGCTAAGACACATAATAGACATGCAATGAATGCTATCATTCAGAATCCCAACAAACTATCCACCAATTTACATTCCCCCGCACCAAAGAAATCCCCAATATAAAAGTTCTCCATAGAACTGATCATACAACAATCAAAACTTTAGTAAAAATTGATGGTCATATATGCTAAATAATCTTGTTATATATGGAATGCCCATTCACTTCCATTTCTATTGAGATCTTGGATATATTTGATGAAATTGTAAGGAGGCTCAAGAGTATGACAAAAGGAAAAAGGCACACAAGAGCCCTTTGGCTAACATGGTGATAATGACTCCCGTAGAAGAGAAGATGAAAACAATATAGACTCAGTCAAGAAAGCTTCTTCAACCTTCCATTGCAATTTTTGAACTTGGGTTCAAAGAACAACAACGTATGGTGGCTAAGTCTCTCAAATGGGCACAAAATGATTTCATCGATGATATTAGCAATCTAAAATAGGACCTTTGTATATTGAAATATGGCAAATAGACAATTGATCTTAGGGTTTTGGCATGTTTAAGATGGAAGGGAAGCATTATTTTCTCCAAAATTTGAACCAATCATGAGATATAGAAAGTCACATGGAGTTTGAGGTTCATGATGATTTTCTTTGTCCATGACATCACCTCCCCCTCAAGCGACGACTTCCACCAAGAGAGTACATGTTCTCTAGTCCTAACTTCATTGGATTTTCTTATGAAATTCTCAAACCTTCTTTTGTGCTCTCTAAAGGTTTTTTAAGGTTCCCAAGTACGATTGCTAAGGTCACATCCTTTCCAATGAACAAGGTAATCCAATCTTCCTCAGGATATTCTCAAATCTAGGACATGCTCAACTTTGAATTCTTCCTAGTCATCAATCTTGATAGGTGGTGAAGGATGAGGTCTCTCCCCCCTAGATGGTGAAATTTGATATGGTTACAACATGGACACATGGAGAATTGGATGTATTCTCATGGCACTTGGTAATTGGAGCTTGAAAGTGACTCGATTGATCTTGGCCAAGATGGTGAACAAAACAAATCTTTGATGGTCTAACTTTGCACAAGGCTTTGATGTCTACAAATTATTTTTGAGTAACCAAAATTTATCCCCGATGTGATAAGATGGAGGATTCTAAACACGATGCTAATCTACATAATGATTAAATTGTTCTTGAGTGATATGCCTCTGTGATGGGGAGACTTGAGTGAGCACACCTCCTTCATTGAACATGAACTTCTCCTTGCCTTTTATCTTCTTGTTATCTTCATAATATGTGTACTCAATAACATTTGTAATGAGTTCTTGGGATTCAAAGATTCTAGATTCTAATTCTTAAGGAATAGTGCCTTGATTATTCAACACTTCTAGCTCTTGGACTTGGCTTTCTTTGAGCAACTGATTCTCATATTAAATTGCTTGATTGATAACTTCACCCAAGGTATCCCCTTGAGGCATGGATAGCAAGAGATACATCAATTCATCTTTGATGCCACTTTGGAATTGATTAATTAGGTATTCTTCCTGATATGCGGATCCATGAAACAATATCTTGAAATCTGATGCATAGTTTGAAATCGATCGATCACCTTGTCACAATAATCTTTTCAGCTTTTGGACGTATCCTATCAAGTTGTTTATGGTAGATTGAATCTCCTTGCATAGAGAATACATGGTGCTTGGTCTTCATCATAGTAGTCTTTCTAAAATGTGAGGGGAGCACTAGATTGCGCCCTCTAACTAGACTAGACAAGGTTTCAGAATTATACTTTGAATTACAAGATCACCCACGTAGGGAAAATGGACAAGAATTGGAATTGGAACTTTGAAAGTACTTAATTAGTGATCATGAGTCCCTGATATCCCAAGGCTGGCATTGGAAAGATAGAGGATGTATGTGGCCAAGCCCTCCTTATATAGGTGTTCAAGGTCAGTTATCAAAGGTAGTTACGAATTAATGATGTCAACAATTCGAAATAGGACCTCTAGATGTCAGAATCTAGCAAGTTAAAAATCGTTTTTAGGGTTTTGGCACATTGCAGATGCAATGGAAGCATGAGTTCCTTGAAATTATGAACCAATTATGAGATATATAAATTCACATGGAGTTTGAGGTTCACGATGGTTTTTTGCCCATGACAACTACCGTATGGATCTACACAAGTAAAGGCTGAAATTGATTGATCATTAAAAGTGGGTTTCATTGTACCAATAGATTTTGTTAGATCCTATAGTTGTAATAAGAAAGAAAAATAAATAAGCATGAATCTATGTTGATTACCGAAAATTGAATGCTACTACTATTCCAAATCCCTTTCCACCATCTTTCCTAGATGGCATCTTAAATGAGGCAGCTAGATGAGAAAATTTATCTTTCCTTGATGGGTATGTCAGGTATAATCAAGTTAGAATGGTTGAGCAGGACATACCAAAATCAACTTTTATCACAAATTGGAGAGTCTATGCATGCACCATAATGTGATTTGGCTTGAGAAAAGAACCAAGCACCTTTAGGTGTCTGTAAGAAATTTTCTCCCCATATTTGAATAGTTTTATGAGAGTTTTCTTGGATGAATTTTCCGTGTCTGGTGCCAGATTGATCACCTAGAACATCTACACTTATTTTTCAATATAGAATATGAACTCAGTTAGAATCTAGCTAAGTCGGTTTTTGTAGTATCTTGTGAAAAATTTGGGGCATATTATTTCAAAACAGGGTATTCAAGTTGACCCTGATAAGCTAAAGGCTATCCTAGAGGCCCCTCTACCATAGTCCGTTTTCTTGGATAGATTTGGTGGCATAGTTTCCATCTGTGATTCTTAGCACATATTGCTATATCCATTAATCGACTAGCTATTGTCCCACCTCCTGATTTTTATTGGATCCTTGAATGTCATATTGCCGATGAAAAGCTGAAAACCTCTTGAATCAAGCTCCTATTTTTTAAGCCCCAAAGTAGGAGCATCCTTTGCATGTCTTTTGATGCTTCAAACATTTCCATTGGTAGTGTCTCGATGCAACAAATCGATAAATGGTACATACCTATTTATTATGCTATTTGTAGACTGGCACTAACTGAAATAAATTACTTAATAAGAGAACAAGAATGCCTGAAGGTCAATAAATTCCATCAAGAAATCCTACCACTACCTAGGGTGTAAATTCACTTTCCATGTGATCACTCTACTCTAACATATCTAGTCAAACAATGGAACATTGTAGGCTGCTTGGCTCATTGGATTCTTCTATTACAAGAATTTGACTATGATGCAATATGTTGCTCTAGTTCTTCCCACATTATTGATGATTTCTTGACCCAATTAAACTTTGGAGAGTTTCCAAATGGCATTGATGACTCATTTTCTGATCATTGTATCTATACAATTCAACCTGACCACGTGGTTGGTATACTAGAAATTGGTTGAGTCTTATTATGGCATACTCCACACATCTCCATCCATCAACAAACCACTGGATAGTCTATCCTCCATTGCTCAAAAGAAAATGGCTTAGTATAGTAGAAGCTTTTGGGTTATTGTTAGTCAGCTCTATTATTAAGATCCATTTGGAGCTTGACTCTAGTGTGTCTTGATCCATGAAATACAATCCATTTTGCATGTGACTCATACACACCCAATTGTAGGGCATTACAAACATTACCCTCAAAAAGCTTTTAGAAAGTGGCTTATGGTGGCCTACAATGCACCATGACATTTGAGAATATGTCTTTGCTTGTGATCCTTGTCAACAAACTAGCTAACCCTTGCCCAATACACATTTTCCCTTACAACTTGTCATGCCTCTTGTACCTTTCCAAAAATGTGGATTAGACTTTATTGGTCTTATCACACCACTATCCATCTCTACTCACAATCGATACATATTAACTTGTACTAACTATGCTATGCATTGGGTAGAAGCCTGGGTTGTGAAGATTTCTAATGCCATTATGGTTTCTAGACTCATGACTCACAAAGTTTTTCCTGATTTAGATTACCCTTGGAACTTGTTTCTGACTGAGGAATGCATTTTGCTAATGACTTGATTAAGTCTTTGACCACTAATTTTAATATCATGCAAAAGCTCAATACTCTCTGGTACCCTCGTGTGAATAGATTGGTAGAGACTACTAATAAAACTAGCTAGCCATGCTGAAGAAATCGATTCAAGAAAGTCTTAATGCTAGGATTAGCTGCTTCCTTTTGTACTCTTGGCTTACTGGACAACCTACAAAGTTGCTACAGGATTTATCCCTTTTAGAATCGCATATGGTGTTGGAGTTAGACGTCTCCGGAAGCATGCAAACAACACAAGGAGGAAAAAGACGAAGCTTGGAGCACAACACACAATACTGAATGTATTACTAGAGAATGTACAAAGATAAGTAGCCCATTAGGGCAATAGGCATATATACAAGCCGGGGAAAAAAACCTCCTAAAGAGGGAAAAAAGTGCCCCGACGGTCCTAGTGTGTTCACACACATCACTACCTAAATATATCAACAAATCCCCCCCTGGGAGTGATGCGGTGAACAATGAGCTGGCACTCATGTATAAGGAAGTGCCAAGCTATGTGGAAATCACTCCACAAAAGGAAGTAAGCCCAAAGCTTTGCGGAAAGCTTCAAACTTCTCCCTAGGCAGAGCATCCGTGAAAAGGTTCGCAATGTTCTCCTATGTGGGCACATATGCCAAGCTGATCTCCCCAGCAGAGAACCTCTCCCTAACATAGTGATAATGCACCTCAATGTGCCTAGTGCGAGCATGGAACATAGGGTTCCTCGCAACTGCCAATGCACTAGTCTGACTGTCAATGAAGATGGTGGTGGCAGAAGTCTGACCAACACCAAAATCAGCCATAAGGCGTCTGAGCCACACACACTCAACAGTTGCTGTAAAAGCTGCCCTATACTCAGCCTCACAACTGGAAGTGGTCATAGTAGGTTGCTTCTTTCTCAACCAAGATATACATGAGCTACCAATCATGAAGCAAAAGCCACTAGTGGACACACGAGTGTCATAGCAACCAGCCTAATCAGAGTCAGAAAAAGCATGCAAAACTGGCGGTAGTGATCCCCCCTTGGGATAAAACGACCCAATCAACCGAGTACCACTCAAATAGTGAAAGATGCACTTAACTACCTGCCAATGCTTGAATCTTGGGCAATGCATAAACCTGCTCATCTGTGAGACAGCAAACTGAATATCTGGCCGAGTAATGCATAAGTAAATCAAGCATCCAACAGCCTGCTGATAGAGAACAACATCAAATGCATCTCCAACATCATGAAGACTCTATCGTAAACCTGTCTCCATAGAAGTGGCAATAAGCTTATAGTCTTCAAGGCCAAAATGCTATAATAATGTGTCAATATATTTCGTTTGACACAAAGCCATTCCACCATCAACTTGCACATACTGAATGCCCAAATAGTGATGCAAATGCCCCAAATCAGACATCTCAAATGAGGCATGCAAATCAGCCTTAAAATCAGCAATATGCTTCTCAATAGGACCAGTGAGTAGCATGTCGTCAACATAGACAACAATGATCAGAAGCACATCATTAGCACGTTAACATATAATGTGCTTTCAGTTGGATTGTTCTCAAAACCATGTGCAATCAGATAGGCATGTATCTTCTCATACCAAGCACGTGGTGCTTGCTTTAAACCATATAATGCCTTCTTTAACCTGCACACTTGGTTTTCATGCCCTTTCTACACAAAGCCATGGGACTGAAAAACATACACTTCTTGATGCAAGTCACCATTCAAAAGTGTTGTTTTAATGTCCAAATGATGTACATTCCAACCATGATGAGCTACAAGTGCACATATGCTCTGAACAGTAGTCATACGGCATGTAGATGCAAAGGTCTCATCAGAATCAATGCCTCTTTCTTATGCATAACCTTTTGCAACAAGCCTAGCCTTATACCTCTCAATTGTACCATCCGGTTTATGCTTCAGCTTGTATACCCACTTAGTGCCAATGGCCTTCTTGCCAGGAGGCAAGTCACATAAAGACCAAGTACCATGCTCCATTATAACATCATATTCAGATTGCATAGTAGCCATCCAATTTTTTGAATTTTGTGCTTCATCAAGCAAAACAGGGTCATTCTCATCACAGAGACTAGATGCAGCCATAACATAGCAATCTGATGCAAAAGAGGCACTATGAGAGCCTGAACGAGTACGATATGACAGAGGTGCATCTAATTTGCTGTCACGCAAAGTGTGCACCAACCATTTTGGCATAGTTTTTGCCTGCTCAATATCAGCTCTCTCATCAACTAGTGCATCATGTAAATATGCATAAAAAATAGAATGATCTGCATCATCACATGAAACTTGCAAAGGCTGAGAAGTTGCCTCATTGGGACCAACACTAGACTGTCCACCTGTAAAAAGAGGCAGCAAAGTATCATACATGTCTTTGGAGCTAACAAATGTCTCCTTAGTACGTGAAAGCAATGGCTAAATAGCGTCTTGCACAAAAACAACATCACGGCTAACTAGAATGCATTTAGTCTGTGGATGATATAGATGATAAACTTTACTTTTAGAACTGTACCCAACAAAAATACATTTTATTGCTTTATCATCCAATTTTTTGCGATGTTTTTCAAGCACTAATGCATATGCCAAACAAACAAAAACACGTAGATGAGCAACTGATGGCTTGTGATCATGCCAAGCCTCATATGGAATGATAGACTGGAGTGCTTTAGTGGGACACCTGTTCAGTACATATGCTGCACACATGACAGCCTCAAGCCAGAAACTATGTGGTAAAGCCTGAGTCTTGACCATACACCTTGCCATCTCCATGAGTGACCTATTCTTTCATTCATCAACTCCATTATGTTGAGGTGTATACGGAGCTGTACACTAGTGTTTTATCCCACGTTCAGCTAGAAATGCATTAAAATAAGAAGACATATATCCCCCCCCCCCTTGATCAGAATGGAGGGTGCCCATTTTACATGCTAATAGATTTACAACCAAAACCAAAACCTGTTTGAAGTACATGAACACTTCGGACTTTGCCTTCAATTGATATTCCCATGCATGCTTGGAAAAATCATCGATGAAAGTCACGAAGTAAAGATAATTCCCAAAAGAAGGTGTCTGTGTAGGACCACATGCATCACTATGTACAAGCTGCAATTTTTGAGTAGCCTGCACTGAACCATCTTTTGGAAAGGACGAACATTGCATTTTTCCCAAAATACAGCCTTCACAAACACGTTTTCCAGGTGCCTTAAGTTTGGGCAAAGAGGACACCATTTCAGATTTTTACAGGCGTAGCAAACTAGCAAAATTCTGATGACCAATGTGTGCATGCCAAAGCTTTGCATATGACATAGCATGAGAATCATTTACTACACATGCCAAATCATTTACAGATCTTTCATAGTCTATGAGCTTATACAGCCCACGACATAAAATGCCAGAAGCAATAATCACATCGCCATTTGATAGATCATGAACTGTACACCTGTCATCAACAAATTTCACAACCAAACCAATCTTGGCTAATGCAGAAACTGATAACATGTTCTTCTTGATTGCTGGCACAAATAAAGCATCTAACAAAGTGAAAGAACTACCATCAGCAGTAGTCAAAATGATCTTACCAACTGCCATAACACGATAAGAGGAGTTGTTCGCGCATGTAATAGTATTCCTTGTAGGGGCAGGCTCGAGTGAAGAGAAGAAACTACGTTGCAAGGTAATATGTTTGGTCTCCCCAATGTGAAAATACCAAACATCTGAGTCTACTACAGACATGCACTACTCATGAGAAGATGGGTCAAAACTGCAGACAGTAGTAAACGCCCATTCTTCTTCCTACACAAGATTAGTAGACTATGTTTCTGATGTAGAGGCCTCTGCAACAACCATTCCAACCTCTTTCTTCTTTGCCTCTTTAGCAGCCAGTTTTGGACATTTCTTTATGATATGATCATTCTCTTCACAGTACTTACAATACAATGTTTGCTTTTATGATTTCTTCTCATCTTTATCTTCCTTCTTTGAATGTGCAGAATTAGCAGATTTCTGCTTACTAGTTGAAGAGCTCCATTTTCCTTTGCCCTTCTAACTAGCCAGGAAAGCTTGAACGGCAACTCGCATAATGGACCTGTTCTGCATGGACTGATCTTCCAGCAACAAAACATAGACTAACTCCTCAAATGATAAGGCATTTGGATTGCCTTTCATCATCAATCGAAGAGTAGAAGCAAAACTCTGATATGAATCAGGAAGACCATTCAGAACGGTCTGCACAAGTGAGCTATCTAGTATAACCTCATTAGAAAAAATCAACTGTTCCTTTAAGTCTTTGATCTTCGTTAGGAAACTGTCCATAGAATCACCTTCATTCATGTGCTCACTGTCCAACTGTTTATGGAGGTAAGCAACACGAGCCTCATTCCTAGCTTAGTACAATGTGGTAAGTGTATCCCAAGCATCCTTAGCTGTTCTGCAAGAGTGAATGTGAGGAATAATGGCACGTTTGACAGACAAAGCTATCAATGCATGTGGATGGGCATCTCTGCCATCCCAACGAATCTGCTCTACAGTAGGTGCAGCAGAAACCGCAACACGAACAAGAATATGCAGAATATCATCATCTTCGACACCTTCTTCATTAGCTTCAATACCTGCAGTTATAATAGTTGCAGGTGTGATAGGACATTTTTTGACACCCTGCACAATGTTCCACAATCCTTTTGCAAGCAACACATGTCACATCATATAAGCCCATAACGAGTAGTTGGTACCATCCAACTTATCCTCAACAGCCAACATACGGAATACATCAGTGCTTTCATCCATGGCCAGTGAATAAAATACCTTGATGCAGAAAATTGACTGTATCTCAAAAAGTTGAACGAAACTGCCGAGACAAATTCTGCTAGACTTGTAGCAGACTTTGAGACGCTTATATTGGTGAACAGAAACTGGTATATACCTTTGGCACAAAAAGACAAAATAGCCTACACAAGCACTGCGATAGTGGGTTCGAAGGCTGAAAGGAGCTCAGATCGCGATTTTGGCACCACAAAACAAAGCAGTTTTGATCTCGAAAACATGTTGAATATGCTCATCAAAATTTGTGTGATTCTTTGACTTTAAACGGAGGAGTGTCGACGGTGCCCTAGATGAAGCGATGACCTACTTTGATACCAATTGCTGGATTTAGACATCCGTGGAAGCACGCAAACAACACAAGGAGGAAGAAAAAGAAGCTTGGAGCACAACACACAATACTGAAGGTATTACTAGAGAATGTACAAACATAAGTAGCCCATTAGGGCAATAGGCATATATACAAGCTAGGGGGAAAGACCTCCTAAAGAGGGAAAAAAGTACCCCGGGGGTCCTAGTGTGTTCACACACACCACTACCTAAATATATCAACATATGACATTGAAGAAATCACACCCATGGAAATAGTTGTGTGAAGCCTTCAGTTTGCTATGGAGCATAAACTACTACTGAAAGAATCTTTGTATCAATGATTGTATAACCTTCATGCCCTTGATGAAGCTTACTTTGAAAGCTTTTTTCTCTTACATGAAATGAAGCTTTGCTAGCCCAAACACATAATTGTTATTTGAAGACTCAAGTGTTTGAAGTTATTTAAATCATCCTCTTTTATAATTACAAATCAAACTAAGCTACGGGTAAATTTAAAGTCCACTAGTTCACACCATACCAAATTTTGGTGCAAATTAATCTGACAACATTTTGGTTACAAACTTTGACTAACAAGCCACTCTCTATTCTGGTCAATGGCTCCAAACTCTGACTTTGGCTACCTAATGCAATGCAAGCTCAATGCACGAACAATTAATGCATCGTTAGTCACCCATGCCTGCATGCCCATGTGAACGATGGGATATTTTAGATTGCACTTCTTCTTTTCATCATTTCCCCTTTCCTATTGTCATTTTTCTTATGTTCTATATAAACCCTTTTTTTATGAAACCTCTTGTAGCTCAAGCATAAGCATCACCTCCTTTACTTATCAATCCGCGGAGATGTGAGGACTGCTATGAAGACTATTGGAGTTAGACGTCTGCTGAAGCATGCGAGAAGCACAAGGAAAAAGAAGAAGCTTGGAGCTCAACACACAATACTGAATGTATTACCACTAGAATGTACAAAGATAAGTAGCCCATTAGGGCAATAGGCGTATATATAAGCTAGGGGAAAAAAAACTCTTAAAGAGGGAAAAAAGTGCCCCGATGGTCCTAGTGTGTCCACACACATCACTACATAAATATATCAACAAATCCCCCCTAGGAGTGATGCGGTGAATAAGGAGCTGGCACTCATGTATAAGGAAGTGCCAAGCTATGTGGAAATCACTCCATGAAAGGAAGTAAGCCCAAAGCTTTGCGGAAAGCTTCAAACTTCTCCCTAGGCAGAGCCTTCATGAAAAGGTCTGCAATGTTCTCCTGCATGGGCACTGTTGGAAGCAGCCAGAGGCACAGACGACACGGAAGCATGTAACGACGGAGCAGGGAGCCAGTCAAATCGTTTTTCAAAGAATTATGTTTTCAAATACTTTCCAAAAACCTCCAACAGTGATTTTTATCACTATTGTAACATATGTAACATAGAAAACCCCATTTTGTAATCCATAGATCCATTTTGTGCAAGCCGAGGAGTCCTCGAGCTTGAGGAGCTTAGGTAGAAAAAGCGTATCAATTTTTGTTATTTTTAGACATCGTTTACCCTTCCAAATAGCATCTAGGACCTAATTTTTAACTATGCCGGTCACTAGATGTGAAACCGGTCAAAACTAGTCTAGAAACTATAAAAAGAGCTACGTAGTGTGTGTGTATGTGTGTGTGCATTTCTATGCTTCTCACCTTCACTCTCACTTCATCTCACATTCACGATCTTCATATCACTCCTATCTCTTCCGCGGATTGACACTAAGGAGGTGGAGCTTCTTAACGTGGTTCTCACCATCGTGCTAGAGCAACACCAAATTTGGCGCCGTTGCCGGGGATCGAGTCTAGGACGAATGTGTGATGGTAAGAGTATAGCAAGAAGTGGCGTTGGAAGGTAAAAATTTCAGTTTTTGTTGTTGTTTTTACTTAGTTTTTAGTGTTTTTCACCTCCCTCACACTCCATCTTCATCACCGCATCATCATCTTCATCTCCAAAAAAAAATCAGAAAATTCACCATATCCACCCATTCTCCTCATTTCCCCTCATTTGTGCATGCGACAGAGTGAGAGAGAGCTTTTGTGCTTGTGTGTGCTTTGGCTTTCTTGAGTTTTCTTGCAGGAACAATACTCCAGTGCATCAGGAAGGTTGCAAAAAGGTAAGAAAATCATCTTCTGTCAGAAATTTCCGAGTGTGTCAGACCATCGCGATGGTCTGCAACCTTCGGTATTTTTGGTAGGCGACCACACCACGAGGTAGGCGACCCTTGCGCTTGCACGAATCCACAGGTGCATCTCAAAAATTCATAGTTTGGTGGACCATCACGACGGTCTCAGACCATCGCGATTGTGTCACACCATCGTGATTGGCTCACGCCATCGCGACGGCTCGGCTGGACCATCGCGACAGCTCGGCCGGACCATCGCGACGGCTCGGCCGGACCATCGCGACGGTTCATTTGGACCATCGTGACGGTTCGCGGACCATCGCGATTGCTCGGTTGACCCCACACCATCACGATTGGCTCACGCCATCGCGCCGACGGTGCCACGTGGCAAGCTAGAACATCGCGACGGTTCATTTTTTGGACCATCGCGACGACACCCTCACACCATCGTGACACTTCAAAAATTCGGACCATCACGATTGGCTCACGCCATCGCGCCCAGACCATCGCGATTGGCTCAAGCCATCGCATCTGTGACCATCGCGACGGTTCACTTTGGACCATCGCGATTGTTCACGTTGACCGTTGACTGACGCCATCGCGATTGTCCGCCTGATCGAGCCATCGCGACGGTTCACACTTCACGCCATCGCGATTTTCCACTTTCACGCCATCGCGACGGTTCACACTCACGCCATCGCGACGGTCCCAGACCATCGCGATTGTCTCAGACCATCGCGATTGTGCACCCCCATCGCAAATTTTAGGGTTTCATTTTTTGGCCAATTTTGGGGCTATTTTTGGGAAATTTTTGGGTGATTAGACTCATAGGAGACCCCTTAGCTCATATTGGGAGAAAAACCTGTTTGTGAGTTTTTACCCCCCAGGGCCTGAACGGTCATAACTTTTTCATCCGAAGTCCGTTTTTTGAGCTTAATAGCTCATTAGATAGCTCAACTGTTTTTTCTTAAAGAATACATCTATTTTTAGATAAGCTATTTTGAGGTTGACCTAGTTTGGGACTAGAAAGCCAGGGGGCAAACATTGAAAAGTTGGGCAAAAGGGAAGGGACTTAAAAGGTGTATATACTCAAGTGGTTGATCATCCAACTATGAATTGGTCTAATATTGAATTTTTCCAGGTCTAGCAAGGGCAATCGAAGGCAACCAAGGCAAGGCAGTGAAGGGCATAAAGCTTGGGAAGCGCGGCTTCTTGGGCATCAGAGCAACCAGAAAAGCTGACTCGAGGTTGGAAGATTACTCAACCCCCTCAGTCAATTCTTAGCCTAGGATAAACGTTAGCATTGTGGATTTAAGACGATAGGAACGCCTCAAGTTCAAGAGAGTTAAATTTATCAAGTTCAAGACTAAAGATAAAGGTGTGTGACACGAAAACCTAAAGGAAAGAACCTAAGTCTGACGGAACGAGAACTCAAAGTACCACGGAAAGTTGAATTCTTGACGCATACATTAAGACAAGAATCTAAAGAAATCTAAAAAGAATCAAGAAAGTAATAACAAAGAATCTGTGACGATCTGAGCGTGTACTGAGTGTGCAAGGAAGAAAATTAATGAACCTTAGATCGGGCAAACATATAGGTAAGTCAGACCGACGAAGCCTTAGATCATCAGAGGCAAGTGTAAGAACTACTGCACGATCGTGGGCTCAACAAATGAACACTAGTTATCCCTACGAGAGCTCAGATACTAGCGAATCAGAAATGGCATTTAGCGCAGAAAGACCAGAAGGAGGGTCGAATGTAGCCTATTTAGAGAAACCAGAAGGACCCTATAGAACACAACTAGAGTTTCTCCGAACCAACCGATTAGGTGCTCGCATCTATGAGGATGGTTTGCGAAGGCAAGTGGTGCAAATGCACAACCCTGATCAACCCATTGGATTGGAAAATCCAGTGGTGAAATTTGAGAGAGACGCGTACATAGACAAAGAAGGAACAATGTACATCTTAAGTACGCAGCCAAACAATACCAACGAGTTTGGTGTGATTCAACTAGAGACGGAAGCAAAATCTCAAGGAAAAGAACCATTAGAAGAGCCTAGAACACCTAGAGGGAAATCTGTACTGACACGAGTACTAATCCCAGAATGGATCCCTCAAGACAATAGAAGCATAGAGTTGTTTGTAAATAAAGAAAGTGATGAAGCCTTTTGGAGGTACAAGACAGAACTACTTAGTGAGGTAGGAATCATCACGATATACGAGTTCAAGGACCCGAATACACCTGGAAAGGTTGTATACCTGGATGAGACTTCAGAAAGAGTCTTTGTGGTGCCTGACCGTGCTAAAAACACATACAGGTGAATTGGTATTCCCTCCATCTAGAACGGACATGAATACAAGTCAACAAGGGGCAGGAACATCCTCAGCCCATGGAAATCAAAGAGAGGGAAATAAAGAGAGACCGGAAGTAAGCTTTAATCATCCCATGGGGAGAGATAGAACAACCACGGACACTAATAGAGCAGATAGACAAAGAGATCATGGAATACCAGGTTGTAGAGATGATTTTCCTCTACCTAGACCACGCAAACACGCAAGAATATTGAGACCCACACAGTTAGTAAAATCAATGAAAAATTACTTTGATGGGACAGGAGATCCCTATGACCATGTCGCAGAATTCAAGCAAGTACTAAGAGCCGAACAAGTTGAAGACATGTTCACGCAATACAACGCATTTGGACTAACGTTAAAGAATACAGCTTTAACTTGGTTCCAACCATTGCAACAGAGGCAATTTAGAGACATCCATCACTTTTTAGAGTCATTCATCACCGAATTCTCTAAAAGTGGGATTAGACATGACACGTCTTCGTTGATTCACAGCTTTAAACAGACTCCTCAAGAAACAGTAAGACTGGCAGGACGTAGGTTTAGACAATATGTTGAACGATGTCCAATGCAAGAGCTACCCTCACAAGCCAAGCAAGTGTCATTGTTTCTAGATGGCTTGTTGAGCTCTAAACTACGCTCCTACGTGTACCTAAAAGAACCCAAAACGCTAGAGCAATGTGTAAGAATTTGTATAGACATTGAGGACAACTTAGGAGAAGAGTTGGAACTCTCAAAGGTCTATAAGGACTCAGACGGTTCATCTCTAGCATCCACAAAATTGCCTAGCTCAATAGAAGACCTAGCAGAAAAAGTGGCCCAAAAATTAGGAGTTTCTAGTAAACCTAGGGTGCTAATGAACAAGCGTTGTTACACCTGTGGTGGTGACCATATGGCAAATGTGAGTCCCAATGCAACACAACCTCCAGCCAACCCTAGTGGCCAATACTGTACAATTGAGAGAAGATACACGAATCATACGGCTCAGGACTGCCCATACAACAAACAAACCGTGAGACAGAACTACCCGCAAGCATACCAGTAGCCAGGTAGGTATCAAGGCCAATACAATGCTCAGCCTTATTACTATAGGCCTCCTCAGAACTACCCATACCAGGCTCAACAGAGACCTCAACCCGTCTTAGCTCAGCAGCCACCCCCACCATCGAATGTCATCTCAGTCAAATACGCTGCTGCAGAAGAGAATCTAAGTAGGGCCTTAGTGCCTTCTTCACCTTTGATCACAGAAAGTGACCCGAACTCAAACAGTTTTGACTCCACTCATGTAGATAGTCCACCCGCATATTATACGGAGTCACCAAAACATGTGGAGACATATTATTATGATAGTCCACCAGTGGAACCTAGTTGGGAGCCAGACTATGCTAATGTGATGTACACAAACCCAAATCCACGGCCCCAATTGAGACAAAAAAGACCACAGGGCCCTGGAGGACCATGCTTTAGGTGCCAAGGAGATCACTTCATAAAGGATTGTCCACATCCTCCGATAACAGGACAATCACAGTACTATAACATCCAAGGCTTTTGTGCCGATTGTGGCAAAGAGCACATAATCAAAGATTGTCCAAAAAATCCAGTTAACGCTTCGAATGTGACACCGATCAATGTGATAGGTATTGTAAATAACGCAGATGGATCCAACCCTACATACGTGCCTATCCAAGCTATAACAAGAGCCCAGGCGCTCTTACAGAACCAAAAGCTTAATCAAGAGAAAGTAGCCGGAACCAGTGAAGTTGCAGAATCTAGCAGTAAAAAGACAAAATCTTGGAAAGATTCTAGAGAAAGAATTAAGAGAAAATGGAGTAAAAAGATAACTGAGTTGGAAGGAAGTTTGAAGGAATCTAGAGCCAAAATCCTAGAATTGACTTCTCAGGAATTAAATCAAGAGATTCCAGCTCAGAAATTAGGATCAGTTTTAGCAGAACCCATACCAGAAAATCTAGACATGATGTTTCGTGCATATCAGGCTAGATTAAAAGAGGGACCTCAGGTAGCTGAAATGAGCAAAAACTACCCTCGAGCTGATCTAGAAATTGAGAGAACTAAACTTTGCATGAAGATGGTAGAACTAGCACAAGCTTTGTTCGAAGCCTCTAGATATCTTAATTGGAATAACATGGCAAAACCGGAATTACACTTTCAAGGACTCATGGAGAGGCTAGAATCTTTGATTGACAACAAAGAGAAAAAGGATCAGCCTAGGAACGCTATTGTCCCAGAGACACAGGAAAGGAATGCGCCATCCCTGTCTGAAGTACCCAACACAGAAAGTCAGGAAAATTTGTCTTCCATACATAAATGTTCACATGAATTTTTGAGAGAGATCCAAGAAGAGAAATGGAGAAAGGAACAAGGAACCCATCCTCCTATTCAAGAAATAGACGAGTTGCAAGAACAATTTCCCCAAGACATCCCCTCTATATACGATGGTGTAGAGGAAGAACAACTGAGTGAACACACAGGATTTGAATCTAATTCGTTACAAGAATTACCTCAGTTCACAGGACCTTGGGAAGCAAAGTCTATTAGTATGAGAGCACCCACGATAATAGTGAGGAATGAAGAATCAGTAATCCCTAGAAACACGGAAGTGATCAAGAATACTAAAGTACAATGTAACTTCACTCTAGAGGAGTTGTTAAAGGTAAAACCAGAATTGTGGAAACATGTAGCAAATCAATTCCCCGAGCTTGCTACTACTCCCTCACAAATAGGATCACAAAATAAGGTACCAGAAATACCCGTAGAAAAGATTGGAGATGTAAGCGAAGGAGAGGAAGGTAACACTTATCTTCCGATAACCCATCAGGACTACACCACGAAAGCCATCCTAGATTCAGGAGCCGGAGTAGCCATAGCTACCACCGCCTTATGGAAACATTGGGGTAAGCCAGCATTAAGACCCACCAGGATGAAGCTACAAATGGCTGATGGACACATAGAAAAACCATTAGGCTTACTAGAAGGCATATCTCTCACCACTTGTGGCGTAGAATTTGAGCATACTTTCGCCATTTGTGACTTTGCAAAAAACCATGCTTATGAGATGATATTGGGACGACCATTCATGCGTCAGTTGCAAATTGTACAAGATTGGGGAACTAATTCGTTGTACTTGCAACATTTAGGAGTGACTACCAAAGTCAATCTTAAAGACTATTCACATAGAGATGTACCCCCAATACAATGGAATACCATCCATAAGACACCAGTAGAGACGGAATCCGTGCACTCATTAGAATCAGATCCTTCTTGGTTGCACGAGGATACTCATTTATGGATGTGTAAAGTAGCCAAACAAGAGGAAGAACGATTAGAAGCAAGGACCTTAGGTGCAGAACAACATCCACGAACCCTTCAAGATCCAGCCTACGCACCTGTAGTATTCCCTGACGAAGAGTTTGAACCCCATGGTTGGGCAGAAATCCTAGCAACCATGGATGTAGCCATCAATGAAGAACAATGGACACCCCACTGTGACGAGGATGGCTATGACATTTCAGTTTTCACGATAGAGCCAATCATGTGCGATGCGATTTTAGAAGAGTGTGAACCTAACACTGATGCGTTTGAGGATGCAAGCGATTTTGATTTAGAATCAATTATCATGGACCCACCCTTTGCATCAGAGGAAGAATATTTTTTTGAAGTAGAGACTCACATTCAGAGACACGAGGAAATTACGAATGAGGTAAGGTTAGCCACGGAAGTGACTACCAAGAGTGAAGGCAAGAAAAGAAAGAAGAAAGAAACCATGTCAGAAAAAGAAGAATCTTTATTTGAAGTACCCGAGAACTTCAAGAAATATGAAATCGAAGATAGAAGAATCATGGTACGAATGCCTAATAGAAAGGCGAATGACGGACAAGTATATGATAACCGAGAGAAAACCAAGAAAATAATAGTTGCTATCGAAGGAGAAGAAGAAAAATGTACATACATAGGGCATGATTTGACGAAGGAAGAAGAAGAAGAGCTAGTTGCCCTATTGCGCGAATATAGAGATGTTTTTGCTTGGAGTTACAAAGATTTGAAAGGAGTAGATCCAGATATATGTTCTCATAGAATCCCTATGACTCCAGATGCAAAACCGACAAAACAGAAACCTTACACGTATAATGATAACTACGCTGCGAAGATTAAAGAGGAGATAGATCGCTTGATAGAAGCAGGATTCATTTACAAAATTGAGCATACCGAATGGGTATCCCCCATTGTGGTTGTGCCCAAGAAGAATGGAAAATTGCGTGTGTGTATTAACCTTAAAAAAGTTAATGCCGCCACGATTAGAGACAGTTATCCTCTTCCTATCACGAAACATCTATTGGAAAGAGTTGCGGGCAAGGAAGTTTACAGCTTTCTTGATGGATTCTCAAGTTATAATCAAGTAGCCATTGCTCCAGAGGACCAACACAAGACGGCATTTGCCACTGAATGGGGTATATTTGCATTTCGTGTAATGCCATTTGGCTTAACAAATGCACCCGCCACTTTCCAGCGACTCATGTGTCATGTTTTTAAGGAATTCTTACGCAAGAGTTTGGAAGTTTATGTCGATGACTTATGTGCACATTCAAATGTAAGACAGACGCATATCCCGGAGTTAAGGCAAATATTTGACAAATGTCAAGAATATCAGGTTTGTTTGAACCCAGAAAAATGCGTTTTCATGGTCAGACAAGGCAAAATTCTAGGACACATTGTGTCAAAAAATGGAATCTCTACGGATGAAGAAAAGGTGAAAGTAATTGCAGAATTACCTAGACCAACTAATGTGAAAGAGGTACAAGCATTTATGGGCCATTGTGGTTATTATAGGAGATTCATACACATGTATGCAATCATAGCCAAGCCTTTGTACTCTCTTTTAACCAATTTTGAATGGATAGATGAATGTGAAAATTCATTCAATGAACTTAAACGACGCTTGTGCTCAGCACCTATATTGACAACCCCAGATTGGAGTAAGCCATTCCATGTACATGTGGATGCATCCAATTACGCCATAGGATGCGTGTTAGCACAACCCACGAATGAAGGTAACATAGATCTCCCCATAGCTTACGCTAGTAGACAATTGAACGCAGCAGAAAGAAATTACACCACAACGGAACGAGAGGGATTAGGGATGATCTACGCGGTAAAGAAATTCAGACATTATTTGTTGGCAAACAAGTTCAAGTTCTTTACAGATCATCAAGCACTATTGTATTTAGTCAACAAGCCATGTAACACAGGACGACTGATACGTTGGTTTCTATTACTCATGGAATATGATTTTGAAGTCGTAGTCAGGAAAGGAAAGACACATCTTAGAGCTGACCACCTTTCGAGATTAACCTCAGGAGAAGCTCCTCAAGGAGTAGCGGATGATCTACCAGATGCATACTTGTTTAATCTTGAGATAGCACCAGAATGGGCTAAGCCTATAGTCCCTATTCTCACATATGGACCCAAGAATCCTAGGATAAAGATCAAAGAGGGAGAGATTAACAAGTCGCAGAGATACCAAATAATGGCAAGAAGCATATATAAACAGGATAATCAAAAGATTCTTGCTTGTTGTGTAGATGAATCAGAACATGCGAATTGGTTGCAATTACCACACATAGGTGCATTAAAGCAACATCATTCAAAACATCGAACATTACAGACTCTGCATAGACTAGGAGTGTATTGGCCTACGATGGAAGCAGATGTCTACAGGTTGTGTAAGGAATGCAACGTTTGTTGTGAAAGACCACCAGTAGAACATGCTACACTATATCACGTGTCTCTCACACCAGACTGGAGTGAACAGTTAGTGACATACTTGAGGACGAAGACATTCCCTCAAGGCATGACTTTAGCACGACAACGTAGTCTAGAGCAGGAAGCTCAAGATTATTCACTTATTGGCGATAACCTATACAAAAGAGGACGAGATGGATATCTAAGACAATGTGTTCATGAGAGCGATTATCTGAGCATACTAGAGACTGCACACCAAGGTGTTGCAGGAGGTCATTTTGGACCCGATAGGATAATCAAAGCCATCCTCTTTGCAGGATTATGGTGGCCCACTCTTCACATGGATGCTCATACCTATGTAAAGAGATGTGATGTGTGCCAAAGAACTCAGTTTCCTACTCGCAGAGATGAAATGCCATTGAAACCCATGATGGGCGGACGTGCATTTTCTAAGTGGGGTATAGACTTTGTAGGACCCATTAACCCCCCTGCAAAAGGTACACATGCTGAATACATTATTGTTGCCACAGATTATCTTACGAAATGGGTAGAGGCAAAAGCCACAAAAAAGAATGATGCACACACAACTACAAAATTCTTATTTGAGAATGTCTTTACAAGATATGGATTGCCTATAGAGTTAGTGAGCGATCGAGGCACTCACTTTCTAAACCAAGTCATTGAATATTTGTTACAAGATTTTATGGTGATTCACAAGAAATCCGCACCATATCATCCTCAGGCCAATGGTCAGGCTGAAAGCACTAATAAGATCCTTTGTAACATATTGACGAAACTCGTGAACAACAAACGTTCAGATTGGGACAAGCAGTTACACCACGCTGTTTGGGCATATCGAGTGGCCTACAAGACCGTACTCAATGCAACTCCCTTTCAGATGGTTTTTGGTCAGAATGCTGTGCTTCCTTTGGACTTCTTGATACCGACCCTTAAGGTTGCACAAGAACATCAGTGGACCGGCCATGAATTATCAGCGAGAATAATGGATTTGGAACGATTAGGAGAAACCAGGCTAAAGGCGGCAGCAGGAATATATGCAGCGAAGAAGCGACAAAAAGCATATTTTGATGCACATGTGAAAGATAAAGGCTTAAAAGAAGGAGATTTAGTTCTAGTATATACGCTAAAGCAACACGCACGTAAGTTAGAAAAACGAGGTTATGGACCTATGATCATTAACAGACTCTCAACAAGTGGAGCAGTACAATTAGCCACTTTAGAAGGAGATATAATGCCTAATTATATTAGTGGCTGTAGAGTCAAGCTATATCAGGAACCTCTTACTGAGGATATGCTTAGACGACTCACGTTGGCAAAGAAGCGTAAGGAGGAAGAAAATAGAATACGAGCGGAAGCTCAGGCAGAAGCAATAGAACACATTAAACGCATGAAGTTAAGAAGACAAGGACTAGGGAGAGAACATTATAACCATCTGGAAACTACACCCAGATACCCCATGGCCATGTGTCAAGTAAAGTCAACCACTCATCCTAGCATAGTGGACAGGAGACCATTCATTACAGTTAGGCTAGAGCACGGCAACCCTTGCCAAGAGCTCAGGGCTTTAATTGACTCAGGTGCTGCGACTAGTGCGATTAGATGGTCCCACTATAAGGATTCAGGAATAGAAATGCGGCCAATTGAGGCATACCTCATAGGCCTAGGAGGCATGGAAACCCCTTGCATGAGTGAGGTGGACCTTCCTATCCTCATTAAGGATGTGACCATGACAGCGAAGCTACTAGTGTGGCATGATGACGACCTGATAGAACCCCTAATCCTTGGCCAAGATTGGCTATACGATCACTCAGTGGACCTAAATCTTAGACAAGGCTCCATACAAATTGGAACCTTAGAACAGAAGCGAGTGATACCGCTTGACTTCCCTAACGGCATTCCGATTGAGGTTTGTAACCCTAGACCCTATGAAACGCATGCGACGGAAGACCGGAAGATCTTGGGTCAGACCAGTCACGTTACGTCTACTCCAACCCACTCGGGCTTGGCTAGGGACAATTGTCAATCAGAAGAACGACAGGAGATCTTCCCTGGGGCTTCCTGCAAACTAGAAGGGGTAGCTACCCAACCGCTAGGGCAGATGAACACAATCAGCGGTCAAGTGGGTTGCATCAGCGGCCAAATGAGCACAACACCCTACGGTGCTCATCCTTCCAAACTTGCTGCAGACTGGCCTAGATTAAAGGTAAAGAACGGATCACTTCCTAATGGGCAGGTCACGCAAGTGTTGGATCTCCCTTCTTTTCCAAAGCAGAGCGTCCAATGGACCTCTCAAACCCAACCACGAACGAGTCAACCACAACAGAGGAACCCAGACCGACAACACCACCAGGCAAGGCAAAGAAAGCAGAAGTATCAACATCACAGAACAAGTGGCACAAAACAAATATGGGTGCCAAAAGGACAGCAACCACAGGCTATCGGCAACACTGGAGACGAGAACAGGACCAAGTTTCAACAAAATCAGAGTCAGCATCCAAAGTCCCCTCGATCTTCTTCTACAATTACTCGACAGGTTTGGATCGCCAAGAAATACCTTATCCATAGACCCACACCCATGCAGATTTGGGTACCCAAGGAATGTATTATAGCCCAACCCTCAAGCCATGTAATATATACCCCTCAGAAATCTTCTCATCCTTCAATACCACCAAACCCGATACCACTTTTTGTCCCTCAGCAGAAACACACCACCCACTCAAAGACTCTTAGGAAATGGATACCGAAACGTATCCAGACGTCTTCTTGTACCCCCTTATCTAACAATTCTCCCACCCCGTTTAAAATCCACCCTTGTAATAATTCACCTTCAACCAAACCTTGTATAAATTCATACAGCCAAACCCCACACCATGCATAATAAAAGCTCATCAAGAAGTGCAGGCATAATCAGAACCATGTAGGTGTCTAGAGACCTGCATTAGCTCTGCAAAAAGATCATTGCATCAATCACTTCACGACACTTGGCTACACGGGTTACACATCGGTCATGGAAAAGGATTGCGGTCTCACCTTAATGGGATCATAATTAATTTCCATACTAATGTGTTAATCTTTTGTAGCAGATCTTTTCCATTAGCTCATCAGTCATCATGCAAACTGAAGCAGGACCATCAGAAGCTGGCCCAAGCACACCAATGGCCAATATTGGAGAATTACTCGCGGAATCTTATCCTACTATGCAACCACCAGAGTTTCAAGGTTTTCCAGGACCCATGCCAATCGATGATCCTCCTCGAGGATATACTGAGAAGATTCATCGTAATTCTCATTGGTTCCAAGGCCTAGCAGGACCATTAGCAGACGCAGATTTCATATTTGAGGCCAATTTGGCATTTGATCTTCGCACATGGACCAAGTACCAGTTCTTGTCAAGAGAATTTGAAGGACTACAGAATACACAAGATCTAATGCACGTTTGGGCACGAGTGGGATTTACAGAATACTTTAGTGACCCTCTGCCTAAACCCGATTTTTACAGATGCTTTTACCTAGTAACCACCTTGACAACTTCAGAGAACAAGGATCTACCTGGCACATTCATGTTACCATCCTTGGTAAATGATCCTCCATTCAGAAGGTTTTATGTCTAAAGATTTAATTCGCGCAGCTCTGAAAATACATGGAACACACACTCCGACGGAGAGGGAACGGCTAGTCCCAGAGCAGATGAAACGGGGTGACGTAACTAAGTGGGAGGATATTTCAGCCATAACCCCTGAGCTCTCTAAGCCATTACGGATATGCATGCAGCACTTTGCTTTCCCAGCTCAGGATCGTTTTACCATGCCCCACAAGAAAATCTGGTTTGGATTATACTTAGCATGTACTGGACCTCAAACGGTTGATCTAGCCAGCTGGATCATTGATCAGCTCTATTTGGCACAACATAGGTGGGAGCGAAAGAAGGTAATCAATGGATGCTGCGCCCTCACCAGGATCATATATATGTGCTTGGCGTATGACTTACCGATTGAGCGTGCCATGACCAGTGAGGAACTGAAAGCATTTAAAGGCACCACTAGGAAGGCTAGAAAGTCTAGCAAAGGCAGAGCCGGAAAGCGGATGAGAGGTACTATCCCGTGCCTACAAGTCCCAGAATCACCCTCGCCACAACCATCTCCAGAGCAGTCACCAACAACAACCACTCCCACAGTACCACCAATTCGTATACGGTTATCAAGACCAGTTACACCGGAGGGAACCACCAGTACTGTTGCACCCCAAGCAGCCACAACCACAGAACCTATCACCACAGCAGCTGAACTTCCCACCACTATTGGTGCGGAAGCTTTCTCTTTTCCAATACCCCATTTAGAACCAGGACAAGTAGAGCCACTGGACCAAACTTTTGATTTTGAGATGCCCGATGCATTCTCCAATGAGTTCCAGTTTTCAGAAGGACAATTGTTTTCTCAAGAATTTGAAAGGCCTAGCTACCCTACCACACCCAGGGATCAGCCACAAGGACAGATCGTGTCCAGCTCTGATGACGAAAGAACAGCAACCGATGACGACGAAGGAGACGACGAAGCTAGCCAGGGAACACAGGAATCCCAAGAGCAGGAACAGACAGATGGCCAAGGCCAACAAACAGACACACATGGTGATACAAGTACCCATGAAGATGAAACTTACGAAGCAGCAGCTTACACACTAGCTATCAAGAAGCTGTATAGAACTATGGAAAAAGTTTGGGCACGCAAAAAGCTGACAGAAGAAGAGAGTCAAACAATAATAGAACAAGAACTTGTCACAGGCGGATTTGAAGACGCATACATCAAAGGATTCAGAGAGTTAGTCAAATCAGTAGGCTCCAACGAAGCACTCAGGTACTTGCAAAGAAAGCCACTACCACAGTTTGACCCCCGCAGAGTACGACTACTTTCAAAGCCCGGCGAATACATTCGTGTACCAACCGGAGCACAATCTTCAGAACAAGCCAGGGAGGCACGCCTCGTCCCCGAAAGTTCGTTGGCTGTAGAAACCATCTTTGTAGATTCCCCACCCCGCGCTACAGCTGCACAAACCTCAGTAGTCACTGAAGTACCGACCACCCCAACCGCTCCTCTCTCACCGCCCGTCCATCCAGCCTCCCCTCTTCACCCTCCTTCCCCCAGACCAACATCTTCACTTCACATGCAACTCAATTCGAGGCGGATGATTTGCCACGAGATGCACAACAAGGAAGGATCTATCAACCAGAGTGGCGAAAAGATTTACTACAGCAGTATCCAGAGATGATGAGTACATGGGTAAAGGCACCTTTGCATTTGAAGTACAATCCGTGTTGGGGACCAGTGCCACGACGCCGCTCCTGGACTGCCTTTGCTATTAAGGTACAAAACAATAAGCAGTGCCAAGACTGGTTGAATTACCCCTATTTTAAGCCACCCATTGAGTTACCAACTGTTGGCTACATGATGGCTACAATTCGCAACTGGCTCGCTCGACTAAAGCATATGGATGATATAGCGGCGCATATGACTGTCAAAATCTTTGACATGATGCAAATGATTTTTAAAGTCTTCCAACGCGTCAAGGCACCACATGTCAACACCCCAGGCTTTGAGCATGGCAATTTCGATCTGGTATATGATATGAGTACAACGCCATCGCTATGGGTGTGTTATGCCTGGCACTGCAGAATAAAGTACCTACCGGCGTGCTACAAGCAGACATTCGAAGAGATGTTCACAACCGGCTTCTGGGAATACCATTCAGAGGTATTCATAAGCAGGCCTACACATTTATTACACTTATTTGCCTGTGAACGAATGGTCTATTCCACACACTATCAGCTCCCGCCACCGGAAGAACCGCAACCAATCGATTGGGAGAAACTCGAGGCAGATCTGGCCCGAGGCATTCGTATCTCTGAGCACACCCTCGCTCAAGACCTCCTACAGAACTATATCCGGCAGACCTCACAGCAAGGTTCTGTCAGGGACGACAGAAGCGAGAGGGAGGGGGGTGTTGGAAGCAGCCAGAGGCACAGACGACACGGAAGCATGTAACGACGGAGCAGGGAGCCAGTCGAATCGTTTTTCAAAGAATTATGTTTTCAAATACTTTCCAAAAACCTCCAACAGTGATTTTTATCACTATTGTAACATATGTAACATAGAAAACCCCATTTTGTAATCCATAGCTCCATTTTGTGCAAGCCGAGGAGTCCTCGAGCTTGAGGAGCTTAGGTAGAACAAGCGTATCAATTTTCGTTATTTTTAGACATCGTTTACCCTTCCAAATAGCATCTAGGACCTAATTTTTAACTATGCCGGTCACTAGATGTGAAACCGGTCAAAACTAGTTTAGAAACTATAAAAAGAGCTAGAGAGCTCATTTTTGAGGTTAGCTTGTTGGAGTAGAGAAGAGCTTAGAGCTATTTTGAGCTTGTAAGAGTGCTCTTGAGTAATAGAGTTGATTTCTCACCTTCCATTGTGTCTTGCTTGTCTCTTCGTAGTGTGTGTGTATGTGTGTGTGCATTTCTATGCTTCTCACCTTCACTCTCACTTCATCTCACATTCACGATCTTCATATCACTCCTATCTCTTCCGCGGATTGACATTAAGGAGGTGGAGCTTCTTAACGTGGTTCTCACCATTGTGCTAGAGCAACAGGCACGTATGCCAAGCTGATCTCCCCAACAGAGAACCTCTCCTTGACATAATGATAATGCACCTCAATGTGCTTAGTGCGAGCATGGAACATAGGGTTCCTTGCAACTACCAATGTGCTTCGACTGTCAGTGAAGATGGTGGTGGCAGAAGACTAACCAATACCCAAATTAGCCATAAGGCATCTGAGCCACACACACTAAATAGTTGCTGTGAAAGCTACCCTATACTTAGCCTCACAATTGGAAGTGGCCATAGTAGGCTGCTTCTTGCTCAACCAAGATATACATGAGCTACCAAGCATGAAGCAAAAGCCACTAGTGGACACACGAGTGTCATAGCAACCAACCCAATCAGATTCAGAAAAAGCATGCAAATATGGCGGTAGTGATCCCCGCTTGGGATAAAATAGCCCAAGTAGCCGAGTACCACTCAACTAGCAAAAGATGTGCTTAACTACCTGCCAATGATTGACTCTTGGGCAATGCATAAACCTGCTCATTTGTGAGACAACAAAATGAATATCTGGCTGAATAATGCATAAGTAAATCAAGCATCCAACAACCTGCTGATAGAGAACAACATCAAATGCATCTCCAACATCATGAAGACTCAGTCGTTAACCTGTCTCCATAGGAGTGGCACTAGGTTTACAGACTTCAAGGCCAAAATGCTACAATAATGTGTCAATATATTTCGTTTGATACAAAGCCATTCCACCATCAACGTGCATAAACTGAATGCCCAAATAATGATGCAAATGCCCCAAATCAGACATCTCAAAGGAGGCATGTAAATCAGCCTTGAAATTAGCAATATGCTTCTCATGAGGGCCAGTGAGTAGCATGTCATCAACATACACCACAATGATAAAAAATACATCATTAGCACACTTGACATATAAGGGGATTTCAGTTGGAATGTTCTCAAAACCATGTGCAATTCGATAGGCATGTATCTTTTCATACCAAGCACGTGGTGCTTGCTTTAAACCATGTAATGCCTTCTTTAACCTGCACACCTTGTTTTTGTGCCCTTTTTGCACAAAGCCACGTGGCTGAAAAACATACACTTCTTCATGCAAGTCACCATCTAGAAATGCTCTTTTAATGTCCAACTGATGTACATTCCAACCATGATGAGCTTCAAGTGCACAGATGCTACGAACAATAGTCATTCTACAAGTAGGAGCAAAGGTTTCATCAAAATCAAGGCCTCTTTCCTGCGCATAACCCTTTGCAACAAGCCTGGCCTTATACCTGTCAACTGTACCATCAGGTTTACGCTTCAACTTGTATACCCACTTAGTGCCAATGGACTTCTTGCCAGGAGGCAAGTCACATAAAGACCAAGTACCATTCTTCATTATAGCATCATATTCAGATTGCATAGCAGCCATCCAATTTTTTGAATTTTGTGCTTCATTAAATGAAACGGGCTCAGTCTCATCAGAGAGACTAGATGCAGCCATAACATAGCAATCTGATGCAAAGGAGGCACTATGAGAGCCTGATCGAGTACGATATGACAGAGGTGCATCTAATTTGTTGTCACGCAAAGTCTACACGAGCCATTTTGGCATAGTTTTTGCCTCATCAATATGAACTCTCTCATCAACAAGTGCATCATGTAAATCTACATCAGAAATGGGATGATCTACATCAGCACATGAAACCTGCAAAGGCTGAGAAGTTGCCTCATTAGGACTAGCACTAGATTGTCCACTTGTAAAAAGAGGCAGAAAAGTATCATAGATGTCTTTGGAGCTAAGAGATGTCTCCTTAGTACATGAAAGCAATGGCTGAATAGCATCTTCCACAAAAACAACATCACAGCTAACGAGAATGTGTTTAGTCTGTGGATGATACAGATGATGGACTTTACTTTCAGAACTATACCTAACAAGAATTCATTTTACTGCTTTATCATGCAATTTTTTGCGATGTTGTTTAGGCACTAATGCATATGCCAAAGAACCAAAAACATGCAAATGAGCAACATATGGCTTGCAACCATGCCAAGCCTCACATGGAGTGATAGACTGCAATGCTTTAGTGGGACACCTATTAAGTTCTTCTTTCCTTGTGCTATTCACGTGCTTCCGCAGACATCCAACTCAAACAATTGGTATCAGAGCAGGTCGTCGCTGCATCTAGGGCGTCATCGACACCCCTCCGGTCATAGTCTTAGAATCACATGAAATTTGGTACGTATACTCAGGGTGTTTTAGAGATCAAAACGACTTCGCTCTATGGTGCCGAAATTGTGATCTGAGCTCGTTTCGGCCTCCGAATGCACTATCATAGTGCTTGTGCAGGCTATTTCATCTTTTTGTACCAAAAGTATATACCAGTTTCGGTTCTCCGTTATAAGTGTCTCGAAGTCTGCTACAGGTCTAGGTAGTTGTGTTCAACTTTTTGAGATACAATAAATTTTCTGCATCAAGGTATTTTAGTCACCGGCCATGGCTAAAAGTAGTGATGTGTTTTGTATGTTGGCTATTGAGGATAAGTTGGATGGTACTAACTACCCGTTGTGGGCTTATATGATGCGACATGTATTGGTTGCAAAAGGACTATGGAACATTGTTTAGGGCGTTGAAAAATGTCCTATCACACCTACAACTTTTACAATGGCAGGTACTGAAGCTGATGTAGAAGGTGTTGAAGATGATGATATTCTGCATATTCTTGTTCGTGGTGCAGTTTCTGCTCAACCTACTACAGAGCAAATTCGTTGGGATGGCAAAGATGCCCTAGACATGCATTGATAGATTTGTCTGTCAAACATGCCATTATTCCTCACATTTGCTCTTGCAAAATAGCTAAGGATGCTTGGGATACACTTACCACATTGTACCAAGCTAGGAATGAGCCTCGTGTTGCTTAGCTTCGAAAACAGCTGGAGAGTGAGCACATGAATGAAGGTGATTCTATAGATAATTTTCTAACAAAGATCAAAGACTTGAAGGAATATTTGATTTTTGTTGATGAGTTTATACCAGATAGCTCACTTGTGCAGACCGTTTTGAATGGTCTTCTTGATTTGTATCAGAGTTTTGCTTCTACTCTTTGGTTGATGATGAAAGGCAATCCAAATGCCTTGTCATTTGAGGACTTAGTCTCTTTTCTATTGCAAGAAGATTAGTCCAAGAAGAACATGTCCATTATGCGTGTTGCAGATCAAGCTTTCCCAGCTAGTCAGAAGGGCAAAGAAAAATGGAGCTCTTCAACTAGTAAGCAGAAATCTACAAATGCTGCACATTCGAAGAAGGAAGATAAAGATGAGAAGAAATCAGAAAAGCAGAAATTGTTTTGCAATTACTATAAGGGGAATGATCATATCATAAAGAACTGTCCAAAACTAGCTGCAAAAGAGGCAAAGAAAAAGGAGGCTGCAATGGTTGTTGCAGAGGCCTCTACATCGAAAACATAGTCTACTAATCTTGTGTAACAAGACGAATGGGCGTTTACTACTGTTTGCAGTTTTGACCCATCTTCTCATGAGTAGTGCATGTCTGCAGTAGACTCAGATGTTTGGTACTTTGATAGTGGGGTGACCAAACACATTACCTCGCACCGCAGTTTCTTCTCTTCACTCGAGCCTACCCCTACAGGGAATACATGCACCAACATCTCCTCTTATCCTGTTATGGGAGTTGGTAAGATCCTTTTGACTATTGCTGATGGTAGTTCTTTCAATTTGTCAGATGCTTTGTTTGTGCCAGGGATCAAGTAAGATCTATTATCAATTTTTGCATTAGCCAAGATTGGCTTGGTTGTGAAATTTGTTGATGACAGGTGTACACGTGGTAGTTTGTTCATAGACATCTATGTCTTCAGGAGTCATTTCCTCAATAGAAGGTATACAAATTAATAGTTTATATTTATAATTCTCATATTTTTATTATTTTTTACATTTAATTTATGTATTTATTTTTTCTTTAAATAAACATGTTCCTACAAAGAAGAGAGTTGAGTCGGGCCACACATCGCACTTAGGCCAAATGGGCCATCATGGTTTTGTAGCTACATTTGTAAGTATATGTGTTATTGTAAGTATATTTTTTATTTTAGTTAAAACGCAAGAAACTAATCTTTTTTATTTGTTTCAATGCAGCGATAGTACTATGATCGATATCCTACGAAATATGAGATCGAGTATGCTACACATTCTGGATATCGGCGTTTGACCGAGCATATGCGAGATCATCCGGATGCATTTGTGAGTATTATTAAATTTTAAATAATTATTTTATTTTTATGGATTTTTTAATTGTTTTACTTATTTATGTTTGTTATATGTAATATAGGAGTATTATGGAGAGGTAGATATGGATGAGGTGGAGAGACAAACACAGGAGGGACGATCTCAATTGTCATAGGGTGCTCACATAGATACATCAGATCATGCCGATGATCGTGATGATGAGGATGAGGATGATGATGATGATGATGATGAATAGGATTCTTGATTATGACATTTGATATGTATTTACATTGATATATATATATATATATATGTGTGTGTGTGTGTATGTGTGTGTGTATGTATATATATATATATATATATATATATATATATATATATATATATATATATATAGTTCATTTCAATTATGTTTTGAATTGTGTGTATGGTATTAAGTAATGAAAAATCTTGTTCTATTGATTGTTATTATTGTTTATATTAAGCATGTGTTTTATTACTTTAATTATATAATTCATTCATATAAAATGTATATATGCACATGTAGGTATATATCTATGTGTAAGTGTGTCTATATGCATGTATATGTATGTATCTATTTATATATGTGCATGTATGTATGTGCATATGTATATGTGTATATGCATGTGCATGTGTAAGTGTATATGCATATGTATTTGTATGTGCATGTGCCTGTGTATGTGTGTATATGTATTTATGTATGTGCATGTATATGTGTGTAATTTGTGTGTGTGTATGAATGTATGTACATATGTATATGTGTATATGCATGTATGTGCATGTGCATGTGTAAGTGTATATGTGTATGTATGTGTATGTGCATATGCATGTGTATGTGTGTGTATATGTATGTATGTGCATGTGCATGTGTAAGTGTATATGTGTATATATGTATATATGTGTATGTGCATGTGCATGTGTGTATATGTATGTGCATGTATATGTGTAAGTGTATGTGTATATGTTTGTATGTGCATGTATATGTGTATATGTATGTATGTGCATGTGTGTGTATGTGTGCATATGTGTGTGTATGTATGTGCATATATATGTGTATATATGTGTATGTGTGTGTATATATACATATGTGCATATGTATGTGTATGTGTATAAACATATACAAGTGTATGTATATGCAACAAGGCAAGTGAAGGAACGAGCATTCCTCCCAAGGAAGCCTATGTGCCTAATTCCACCGAACCAGGGACCTCTTCTTCTATGAATCGGTATTCCCAAGAATTTTTAAGAGAGATTCAAGAAGAGATATGGGCAAAAGAAAGTGAGAATCCTCCACCCATCGAACTTGTGGATGACCTACATGATCGATTCCCACAAGATATTCCCTCTATTTATGGAGAGGAGGAGGATGACCAGTCTAGTGAATGGTTAGACTTCGAGTCTAATTCCCTGCAAGAACTACTGCATTTCACGGGCCCTTGGGAAGCAAAGTCCACTTGTATGAGAACATCCACAACCATGGTAAGGAATAAAGACTCAATCATACCTAGGAATATGAAGGTAGTGAAGAACTCTAAAGTGTAGTGCAATCTCACATTAGAAGAGCTGCTCAAAGTTAAACCGGAATTGTGGAAACACATAGCCAACCAAGTGCCAAAAGTAGCAAAACCTTGTTCCCAGGTAGGATGTCATAGAACAGTGCCAGAAATACCCTTGGACAAGATATGAGACATGAGTGAAGGAGAAGAAGTAAACACCTATCTTCCCATCACTCATCAAGGTTACACAACCAAGGCAATTTTGGACTCAAGTGCAGGAGTTGCAATTGCTACCACTTCCCTATGGAAGCGTTGGGGCAAGCCAACACTCATGCCAACAAGAATGAAATTACAGATGGTTGATGGTCACATAGAAAGACCCTTAGGACTACTAGAAGGAATAACTATCACTACTTGTGGTGTAGAGTTTGAGCATACCTTTGCGATATGCGACTTTAGCAAAAACAAGGCCTATGAGATGATTTTGGTAAGACCATTCTTGAGACAGTTGTAGGTAATACAAGATTGGGGAACCAATTCCTTGTATTTGCAACACTTGGGAGTCACAACCAAAGTTGATCTCAAGGATTACTCCCATAGGGACTTGTCCCCTATACAGTGGAATCCCATCCATAGAACCACGGATGACACAGATTCAGTGCATTCCATAGGATCAAGATCCTCTTGGATGGATGAGGAAAGGCTAGAGAGGTAGGTGCAAAGGAAACTCATAGATCAATATGAGACCCAACCTATGCACCTGTAGTTTTCCCAGAAAAAGAATTTGAACCTCACGGTTGGGCAAAAATACTAGCAACAATGGATGTAGCCATCAATGAAGAAGAGTGGACACCACAGTGTGATGAAGATGGCTATGACATTTCAGTCTTTATGATAGAGCAAATTATAGGTGATTCAATTCTTGAAGAATGCAAACCTAGTATGGAAGAACTTGAACTAGAGAGTGACTCGGGTTTGGAGTCAATCATCATGGACCCTTTTTGTGCATCAAAAGAAGAATTCCTATATGAAGTAGAAGCACATCCTCAAGGACAAGGAGAGCATTCAAACGACTTGAGATTAGCCACACAGGTAACCACCAAGAGTGAAGGTAAGAAAAGAAAGAAGAGAGAAGTCTCACCAGATGGAGAAGAATCCTTGTTTGAGGTACCTGAAAACTTTAAGAAGTACGAGATTGAAGATAGGAAAGTCATGATAAGAATGCCTAAACAAGAAACACTAGCAGAAGAGGCCTATGATAACAAAGAAAAAACTAAGGAAATCATTGTGACCATAGAAGAAGGTGAAGAACGATGTACATACATAGGACATGATCTAATTGAGGACGAGGAGCAAGAGTTGATAGCCTTGCTAAGAGAATACAGAGATGTTTATGCATGGAGTTACAAGGACCTAAAAGGAGTAGACCATAACATATGCTCACGTACGATTCCCATGACCTCAGATGCCAAATCCTCTAAGCAGAAGTCATACACATATAACCTGCTACCAAGATCAAGGAAGAGATAGATCGATTAATAGAAGTAGGATTTACATATGAAATCGAGCACACTGAATGGGTTTTCCCCATTGTGGTGGTGCCCAAGAAGAATGGAAAGTTACAAGTTTGCATTAACTTGAAGAAAGTTAACGCAACCACTATTAGAGATAGTTATCTGCTCCCTATCACCGGGCATCTATTAAAAAGAGTGACAGGCAAGGAAGTATATAACTTCCTTGATGGGTTCTCTGGCTACAATCACGTGGCCATTGCCCCAAAAAACCAGCATAAGACGGCTTTTGCTATAGAGTGGGGCATATTTGCTTTTCGAGTAATGCCACTTAGGCTAACTAATGCACCCGCTACCTTCCAAAGGCTGATGTGCCATGTGTTCAAAGAGTTCTTGAGGAAAAACTTGGAGGTCTATGTTGATGATCTATGTGCTCATTCCAATGTAAGACAAATACATATCCTTGAACTCAGACAAATCTTTGACAAATGTAGAGAATATCACGTCTGCTTGAACCCAGAAAAATGTGTTTTCATGTTCAGGCAAGGCAAGATTCTAGGACACATAGTATCCAAGAATGGAATATCCACAGATGAGGATAAAGTTAGAGCCATCGCAGAGCTACCTAGGCCAAAGAATGTCAAGGAAGTACAAGCTTTCATGGGGCATTGCGGATATTATTGACGATTCATTCACATCTATGCTAGAATTGCAAAGCCTCTGTACTCCTTCTTGACTAACTTTGCGTGGACTGAAGAATGTGAGAACTCCTTTAACGAGCTCAAAAGAAGACTGTGTTCAACACCAATCTTGTCTACACCATATTGAAACAAGCCATTCCATGTCCATGTAGATGCATCCAATTATGCTATTGGGTGTGTGCTAACACAACCTATTACTAAAGGTAATATGGATCTTCCGATCGCTTATGCTAGAAGACAGCTGAATACGGCTGAACGAAACTACACCACTACCAAAAGAGAAGGATTAGGCATGGCATATGTAGTTAAGAAGTTTAGACATAATTTGCTTGCAAATAAGATTAAATTTTTTATAGACCATCAAGCATTACTTTACCTAGTGACCAAACCGTGCAATACCGGCAAATTACTAAGATGGTTCCTCTTACTAATGGAATATGACTTTGACATTGTTGTTAGGAAAGGTCGGACTCACCTTAGGGTAGATCACCTTTCTAGACTAACTTCAGAAGAGTCCCCTGAAGGAGTGTCGGATGACCTTTCTGATGCCTATTTATTCAATCTAAAGGTAGTGCTTGATTGGGCGAAAGCCATAATGCCTATTCTGACCTTTGGACCAAAACATCCTATTCTCAAAACCAAAGATAAAGAAGTGGTGAGATCTCAAAAATATCACCTACTAGCAGGAAGCATGTATAAGCACACCAATCAAGGCATACTAGCTTGTTGTGTAGAAGAAGGCGAGCATGCAAAGTGGTTGCAAATAGCACATGTAGGTGCACTCTAGCAACATTACTCCAAACATAGAACCCTCCATACCCTACAAAGATTAGGTGTGTATTGGCCAACTATGGAAGTAGATGTCTATAAGTTGTGCAAGGAATGCCCAGTCTGTTGTATTAGACCACCTGTGGAGCATGCTACACTATACCAAGTGTCTCTAATACCAGATTGGAGTGAACCATTAGTAGCCTTTTTCAGGAGGACTATCACTGAGCAAACGAGGTACATGTTGAGGTAAACCCATATCACAAGCAAGATGAGAAAGCCACAACGCTTGCTTACATGCCTCACTTGCTGCAACATACTCTACTTCTGTGGTGGAAATAGTTGTACATTCTTGAAGACGAGATCTCCAAGAGATAGCACCTCCAGCAAAATGAAAAATGTACCCAGATGTAAACTAATGATTGCCTACACAACTAGCATAGTCAGAATCTGTGTAACCAATAATGGATGCTTTCCCTCTACCTAAGCATAGACACTTTTCCTTAGAGCCACTCAGATATCTTTAAATCATCTTGACTGCTTCCCAATGTTTCTTGCCAGGATTAGACATATATGTACTCACAACTCCCACTGCAAATGCAATGTCTAGTCTCGTAGCTACCATAGCATACATGAGACTACCAACAACAGACTGATAGGGAAACTTGGCCATGAGTTCCTTTTCCTCATCTGATTTGGGGCAATCATCCTTGCTCAATTTCACATATGTGGGTAAAGGTGTACTCAATGCCTTTCCACCCTGCATATTGAACGTGTGAAGTACTTTGGATATGTACTCACTTTGAGACGAGTATATGCATCTTTTGCTCCTATCACGAGTAATGTGCATGCCAAGAATATGTTTGGCATCCCCCAAATCCTTCATATCAAATGTTTGACACAACTTCTTTTTTGAGAATTGACAAATCATAAGAGGACTTCCTACCAATCAACATATCATCGACGTAAAGTATCAAGCATATCAAGCTACCATGTGAGCATCTCTTTGTGTAGAGACAATGATCCTCATTGCTTTGAGAATAGCCTTGAGACTTCATAAAAGCATCAAACTTTTGGTACCATTGTCTAGGGGACTATTTAAGTCCATACAAGCTTTTCTTAAGCTTACAAATTAGACTTTCCTTGCCAGGAACTACATAACCTTTTGGTTGTTCCATATAGATCTCTTTTGTAAGATCTCCATGCAGGAAAGCAGTTTTCACATCCATTTGGACTAGCTCTAAGTCCTCCATTGCAACGAATCCAAGCAACATGTGCAGGGTAGTCATCCTGACCATTGGAGAGAAGATTTCCTCGAAATCAACACCATGTTTTTGCTTAAAACCCTTTGCAACAAGTCATGCTTTATACTTTGGAGAAGCACTATCTGATGTGAATTTCAACTTATATACCCATTTACGTGGTAAAGCTTTCTTGCCCTTTGGCAAAGGTACTAAATCCCAAGTACCATTCTTGTGAATAGAATCCAACTCACTCTTCTTGGCATTCTCCCACTTGACATGATCCTCTGTCTGCATAGCCTCTTTGTAGCAAGAAGGCTCACCGGCATCTGTTAGCATAACAAAATCTATTTATTTCTTCAAACTTCACAGTCCAAGTAGATGGTGTAGGCGACTGTTTAACATGCCCATCAACATTCTGTCCTTACCTTTAGCATTCTTTAATGCATAAAAGTCTTTCTTCATGTGTCCTTTTTTATGACAATAATGGCATTCGATATCCCTCTTCCTCGATTTACTTCAACTCTTATTCCGTTGACCATTCTTTTCCTTGTTCTTGCTCCTGCCATGTTGTTTATTCTTTCCTTGGTAAGAATCACGAACATTATATGCATCTCCACTCTGAATGCCAACCATAGATTTTCTACGAATCTCCTCACTCAAGAGTGCTCCACATATCTCATCATAGACGAGTTTACCACCAGGTGCACTATTGCTAATAGCTGTGCAAAATGTATCCCATGATGAAGGCAAAGTGCATAACAACAATACTGCTTTCATTTCATTATCCATATGCATTTTCTGAGCTTGTAACTGAGAGAATATAGCATCAAACTCATTTAGATGAGGAGCAACACTATCTGTGTCCTTCATACGAAGATCATATAGTTTTCTCATCATATAGACTTTATTTGATGCTGTCTCTTTTTTATATGTATTGCATAAATTCTTCCAAAGCTCCTCTGCACTTTCACAGTCTAGTACTGTAAAGTAAACATTATCTGCCAGGTGCAAGTGAATGGTAGACCTGGCCATTTCATCTAACTCATCCCAATCATCTTCATCCATGTTAGCAGCCTTCTTTGAAATTCCATTTATTGGCTTCCATTGCCTCATTTGAATCAGCACATCTTTAATATGATTCTTTCATAGACCAAAGTTTGTGCCATCAAATATATGTATCTCAAAATGGCCTTTGCCCTACAAGTTATAGCTCCTCCTCGGAACACTAGCACTAGACCCTGATCCAACGAATGTGCCTGAGACCTCTGATGCCGTGATGGTAGAGAACTAAATGGAATGATAATGGAGCTAGAAGAGTCCAAACACCAACAAATAGGTGTATCAAGGAGTAAACCGACCACTGTATAGTTGACAAAACCAAAAATCTAGAAAAATTTTCCTAGAGTATCCTCTACAAAATGAGCGTATGACCAGTATCAAAATATCATAAAACTGCAAGTACTGACATGTTTGCCTGCATAGTGAATCACTGACTCCCCTGCATATAATCACTTACCCAATAGAAGCCAACTAGGCTTATCGAACACCTATGAACTGCTATCATACATCTCCTATGGCGAGGCTAGGTAAGTCTTCCACCCGCATCATCGAAGAGACCCCGACATCTTGGTGTCTCCCAGTTAAGAAAACCTCACCAGGTCCCTCTTTATCAAACGTAAAAGACTTTATGCAAAGAACGTAACCGCTATATCAATGACCACATGGACGTACATAAGCGATATCCACAGAAGCATACATAATGTCTATGTGCTCAATATATGCAGTAAAATGAAACTAAAAGGCTGAATGCACAGCCCAAAAGCCAACCAATAACACCTGCAAGTGTCTGTCAACTCTGATGTTTTTGGCTCAAAAACCTTCATAAATTTGCAGCGACTGCTCCCACCAAAACTGAAATCTTTCAAGAAACCTATAGTTTTACGAGTGTCACTGTAAACATAGCCCCAAAGGTTGATATTTAATGTAGGAGAAGTACAAAGAACACTCTTCTTATGTTCTTGGACCTGTGTGAAGAGAACTATGTGCATAAGTACTCCAAAATGGCTCCAAAAGACACCCCAAAACTGCTTCAAAAATAGGCTTTGAAAGCAAAGAATGAAGCTTTAAGGGACAAAAACATGTTCAAGGTAATGTCAACCTTAGTCTTTCCCCTTCTTCGGACACCACAAGAGTGTAGCTTAGTGGCAAGAGATTGCCATAGTTAAGTTAGCTCTGGGGGGAATAGTACTAGGATGGGTGACCTCCCGGGAAGTACCAAGAACCTCTATATTTCTTGATCGTTGAGGTCCTCCCTTGCGCGTAGCCAACGGCACCAATGGTGACTTTGGTGACTCGGATGACAAGATATGCCAAGGTCTATGCCTTGGTCGTCGCCTTGGAGAAAGCCCGGGGGGTGCTCGCTTCGCTCGCACAAAAGGAACAAAGCTTTTGCCTCGAACTGCTCTGATACCAGTGAAGTATCTCCATGGCGATGCACCATAGTGCGCTCACCTTCTTACAATCTCCACGACAATATCCTCGGAGTAGAAAACCGAGCTCCTAAGGCTGCACACGGTACTCTGCATAGAGACTACAGAATACACAGAAAAACATAGTACATTGGGAGCATGAAGACAGACTTCTTAGGTCTTACAAATGTGGTCGAACTTACACTTTGTGACTGACCAGGCCACTATATGTTTTATTAAAGAACATATACAAACAAGTGTCCAGTGGCCATTTGGCCTTTCACATGGACACTAATGGTAAAAATGACCCTGGCTAGACAAAGAATCTTAGAACAAGAAGCACTAGACTATGCTCTCATTGGAGATAATCTATACAGATGAGGAAAAGATGGATATCTTAGATTATCTGTCCATGAGAGTGAATATCTCAAGATTTTGGAGACTACTCACCAAGGTAGTAGCAGGACATTTTGGACCAGACCATGTGATCAAAGCAATTCTATTCGCAGGTCTTTGGTGTACAACCCTTCACATGGATGCACATACCTATGTGAAGCAGTGTGATGTTTGTCAGCGAACTCAATATCCAATGCATAAGGATGCGATGCCACTGAAACCCATGATGGGAGGATGTGCATTGTCCAAGTGGGGAATATAATTTTTTGGTCCTATTAATCCCCCAGCTAAGGGTTCACATGCTGAATACATTATTGTTGCCATTGATTATCTAACCAAGTGGGTAGAAGTAAAAGCCACAACAAAGAACAATGCTTAGATGATGGCTAAGTTCTTATTCAAGAACGTGTTCACCATATATGGATTACCAATAGAGTTAGTAAGTGATAGAGGCACACACTTCTTGAATGAAGTCATTGAAAACCTCCTCCAAGAATTCTTGGTGATGCATAAGAAGTCTGCCCCTATCATCCACAAGCTAACGGACAGACTGAGAGCACAAACAAGATACTATGTAATGTATTGACCAAATTGGTGAATAATAAGTGCTCTGACTGGGACAAACAGTTACACCATGTTGTTTGGGCATATTGAGTCAGTGCTTTGATTAGAATTTTTGATACCCACACTGAAACTAGCACAGGAGCATCAGTGGACAAGTCACGAACTCTCTTCAAGGATCTTTGATCTGGAACGGTTAGGTGAAACAAGACTAAGAGCAACTACAGGAATATACGCAACCAAGAAAAGGCAAAAGGCTTACTTTGATGCACATGTGAAGGATAAGGGCTTAAAAGCAAGAGATTTAGTCCTAGTGTACACCTTGAAGCAGCATGCAAGGAAGTTAGAGAAGCAAGGCTATGGACCCATGTTTATTAATAGAATATCAACAAGTGGAGTTGTCCGATTAGCCACTCTAGAGGGAAATATCCTACATAGTTACATCAGTGGATGTAGGGTCAAATTATATCAAGAACGCCTCACAGAGGAAATGTTAAGTCGACTCAATATTTCAAAACGCAATGAAGAAGAAAAGCGAGTGAGAGAAGAAGCACAGGCAAAAGCTTTGGCATGCATCCAATTAATGAAATTGAGAAGACAAGGTAGAAATCACCCTAGTTCTGATACTCATGAGGCTCCAAGATATCACATGGCAATGTGCCAAGCATCCAGTGTACGTTCCCATAGTATAATTGACTGACGACCCTTTGTGACCCTAAAGAATGCAAAGACTGTAAGAGCCTTGATTGACTCAGGACCAGCCACTAGTGCAGTTGGACTTTCTTATTGTCAAGAATTGCAATTAAATGTCAATCCTATAGAAGCATATCTCATAGGATTGGGATGTGTGGAAACCCCTTGCATGGGCGAGGTGGAACTTCCCCTCTGCATTCAAGATGTTCTAATGATAGTCAAAATGTTAGTGTGTGAAGACGAGGATCTCACTAAACCTCCTATCTTGGGCCAAGACTAGATCTATGATCATGCACTCAAGCTGAACCTAAGAAGTGGACTTCTTCACGTCTGGGTAAGTCACAGTTGAGCTAGAAAATCAAGCACTCAGACAACTAGGAACAACACCCACTCTTGGTCCTTCTAGGGGTACCAATGAAGAAAATGATGTTATTCTTGTCCAAGGTTCTATGGTGTAGAAGAATGTTACTAAAAAAGGAGGCACATAAGTCAATGAGGAACTCCCTTCTTTTCCAAAGAGGACCCTAGGAAAATGAGCAGGGCGATCCAAGAAGCAGATGCAATAGAAAGACAAAGGCCATACTCAACGATGGGTGCAACATAAAGCAACTCATGCAATAAAGCAAATCTGGATACACAAGGGAGAACAACCCTTTTCTCAAGAGACAACACCCCAATGATGCACCGCAAAACCTACTAGATCAAAGACTGCAAGCAAAGATGATTCTGGGAATCGACCAAGTTGGACCATTTTCATTTGGGTCCCTGTCACTCTAGCACAATGGTGAGTACCAACGTGAGAAGATCCACCTCATAATTGTCAATCCGTGGAGACATGAGGACTAGTATGAAGACTATGAGCAAGTGATGACACAAGTGTGTGAGTGAGAAGTACACAAACATGCACACACATACACACACACACACACACACACAAGGCAAGAACAAGGAGAGGAACAATGGAATCCTTTGCATTAGTCAAAAAGTCTCTTACATAAGCTCAATTCACAAACAATCTAACCCCAAAAATGAGCTCTCTAGCTCTTTTTATAGTTTTCTCACTAGCTTTGGCCTTGTCCAGACCTAGTGTCCGGCCTAGTTAAAAATTAGGTTCTAGAGCCTATTTGAGGGCTCAAACAAAGTCTAAAAATTATGAAAATTGGTATGTAGCTAATTCTAATACTCCTCAAGCTCAAGGACTCCTCGGCTTGAACAAAATGGAGTCTATTCTACCAAAAATGGAATTTACAATGTTTGTGTAGTGATTAAAATCACTTGAGTTGTGAATGGTCCATGGAAAAAATGATTAGGCCTTGTTGCCGTATTGTGCATGATTGCTCTATTGTACCTGTATGCTCTTCATATGACCTGTATGCCAACACTCCCCCCTTCCTAGCGTCTGTCACCCCTGACAGACCTCTGTTCTATCGGATGGTCGATATAGTATTCGATGACATTGGTGGCAAGTTCGTGTTCTCCTATCCTTAAGCCTCTTGCTAGATCAGCTTCCAATGCATCCCAATTTATTGCACTGGGGACCTCTGGTTGCGGTGTGGTGTAGTACTCAGAGTACATGGCTTGTTCACAAGCAAAGAGTTGGAGCAAGTGTGTTGGCTTAGGTGCAAACACTTCTGAGTGGTACTCCCAAAATCCGGATCGGAACATTTCTTCGAATGTCTGTTTATGGCATGCAGGGAGGTATTTGATGCGTGCATGCCAGACATATGCTACCCTAATGTTGGGGGTGGTGCTCATGTCGTACACTAAATCATAGTTTCCATTAGTAAACCCCCGTAGCCGTATCTGTGGGGCTACCACATTTCGAAAGGTTTTGAGGACTACCTGCATCATATCCAAAATCTTAAGCATCATTTGGGCGGCCACATCTGGCATGGGCTTCAATCACGGCATCCAATGTCGAATTGTTCCCATCATGTACGCTACTGACGGTGGTCCCTGTGGTGGTGCAATGTATGGATAATTGAGCCATTCCTTGCATTGTGCGTTATTCTGGACCTTTATGTTGAATGCTTTCCATGAGCGGCATCGTGGAACAGGGCTATAGCATGGATTATAGAGGAGATGTAGTGGCGCATTGTTCCAGGTGCGTAGCATTTCAGGATATGTTTCAAGAAGTTTCTGCCGCCATGTTGGTTGACGGATCTTGCCTTTTTGCACCTCTAGAGGAAGGTCTTCGGGTTGAAATTGGGTTGCGAAGGAAGGTATCTTCCCTGTGACTCTCTGTATTTCTGCGTTTTAATCTGCCAAAATGATATAGTAAGGCCTGTATTGGAGTTCCGACGAGAGGATAAGGTGTCTCGATGATAGGTTTTTGAAGTAATTGGATTGTAATACAGTGTCTTCTATGACTCTCATAGCCTGATTTTGCACGACGGTTCGCTCTTCATGTGAACTCCCGATTTCCTCCACTTGTCGTAGCCATGGGGGTCGTGGTGCTTCATAAGTGTCCTGACCTTCTTCCGTTTGTTGACCTCTTGGGAAGGGTTGTGGGTCGTATTCTTCTTCAAATGTTTGTTCCATAGGAATTTGTACTATTTCTTCGTCGGTGGGAGCCTCTGGAGGGGAAGGTGGTCTTTCATATTGTAGCAGGCGTGCTTGCAACTCTGTGACCTGTGTCCGGAGATCTTGTAGGGCCTCTGAGTCTGTGAGAAGTGAAGCCGCTGATGAGGTGGTTTGAGGGGCAGTTGTTGTGTCTTTTTGTTGTTTTTGCTTCAGTTGACTCAGTTCCTCTGATAGTTGGTCATGTGCTTCAAGCAGCATGGCATAGTCTTCCAATATAATCTTGATATTGTCGGGGGTCACTGCTTGAAACTTTGATGGGCTGATGGGTGCCCCTGGTGTGCTTTCGATGGCTGCTTCTAAGTTCTCTTGGTTTTGTTGATGTAGGCTTCGATTCTCCTCATGAGCAGCTGCAAGGTGTCTTCTAAGAAGTGCCATATTTCGTTGAAGTCTTGAATTGCGTTCTAGTTGTGTTTTTAGATGGCCTTCTACCACTTGTATTGCTTCTTGGTCTGTATTCTGTAACTGTACTTCCAATACACTATGAGCCTATTGTAAAGTTTGGAATTGTGTATGGAGGCGAGCATTCTCCTCTTCTACTGTAGCAAGACGATTTTGTAGCACCTCCGAGTGCTCTTGCAGTCGTGTGTTATGTTGCAGGAGCTGATTGTACTCTGTCCTTAATTGTGCAATACATGCTAGCAGGGTGTCCAATGCATTGCCTATGGATGATGGTGTTGTTTGTACAATGGAGGATGCATGGGGAGGGGATTGGGGAATGGGAAGCGTGAATGATGTGTCTAATGGAGATGTGTGTGTGGGTGAAATTGGTGGAGGGGGAATGGGAGAAGGTGGAAGTGTGGGGGGAGGGGGAGGTGCCGTGGGTGGTGAAATGTCCATGCTTTCAGGAGTGGATGTGAGTGTGGTGTCTACCATATACATTGGAATGGTAGGTGGTGTGTGTGTGAAAGTGGTGAATAAGTGAGAAGTGGGTGTGGGAACTGAAAATAGAGGAAATGATTGAGACCTGGGTCGAAATGTTCTTGAAAGAAAGTCATGGAGGGGTTGGAGAATTGGAGGGATGGGGATTGGGGGTTGAGGTTGTAGAGGCGGGGAGGCCATGAAGGGTGGTGTGGTGGTAGGGAATCCAATGAATATGGATCTAGAGTCAGGATGGCCTATGGCTGAGGGTATGGGGGATGGTTGTCCTAGGGCAGGCTCTATGAGCGATTCGGTGGATTGGGTTGTGATGGTGGTGCCATCATAGATTGGGTTGTCACTGGTGGAGAACAGGTTTGAACTTGAGGTGGGAGTGCGGAAGATGAAGGTTTGCTCGGTGGGTTGGGTGGTCGAGGTGATATCCACGGCTTCTGTTCTAGGAGGCAATGGTGGGGGTGTGGGTGGTAGTGGTTCAGTTGACTCTTCATGGATGATTGTATGCTCTTGGCTAGCAGTTACTGCTGCTTGGGAGGTTGTCTCAATGGGTTCGGATGTAATAATATGCCCTTCTGCCGTTGTAATGGGGATCTGGATGTTTTTACCTGATGGTGGTCGTGTTTGGAATCATCGTGGATCATATTGAACTGGAGACCTCCTAATTGCGGTCCGAACTGCTTCTACTACCCCATATGTTTCTGCCATTAATAAGAGATCTTCACTGTATTTTGAGTCAACTCCTGCTTCTTCCAAAAGCTGAGCCATGAGCACCCTACTACTCTGTTCGGTGAGCAACTGTTGCGACCTTACTCGTTCCATTATTTGGTATAGCCTCCGGAGTTCTGTTGTATAAGCTGGGGCTTCAATAGTTTCCTCTTCTTTTGCTTCTGAATGTTCCTGTTGTTGCGACAAAGTTCTCTGTTGTTCCTCATCCCAATGTACATGGCGGCCTTCTGTGGATTTCCTTCTTCTTTGGGAAGAGGTGCCCTGTTCTTGTACATCTGAATAGAACTCCACATCAGAGAATTGTGTATTTTGCAAGAATGATTCGAAGTCGAAAGTGCCCATCCCTTCTGTGCCCCTAGTTGCAGGAAATTCGAATTCAGGAGGGATAGGAGGAGCGGAGGGGGTAGCTTGTGTTGTAGCTTCAGATCCAGACCTGGGTATTCTAATGGTAAAGGGAGGTACGGTGGTCTCTCCTCGTGGCGATACTTCAGGAGTAGTCAGAACTTCCCGTGTCTGGACACAAGGGATCGAACCCCTCATGCGCTTGGATTGATGTGTGGACGTCTTGAGCCTCTTAAACATTTGTAATTGTGCCCAAGTTAAAGCACGTTCGATGGGTACATCGTATGCTAAGCACCGGTAGATAATGCGTGTGATTGCACAGCAACTGTTCACCACTAATTTCCTAGAAGACCTTTTATTTGCTTCATACAACTGCTCCACAATCCATACAGGAAGCTTAATTGGTAACGCACCTGTCTCTGCCAACTAAAGAGCGAACCAGATTCTTTTGTGCGGTTGTGTGAAGTGGTCTTGACCAGGGAAAGCAAAATGTTGCATGCACATACGGAGGGGGATGGACACATTTGGTGTGAGTGCTGCCATATCTTTCAGCTTCAGTAGTTTCCGATCCTTCATGTTAGTGGGAATGAGAGCATCCTTCTCAGAAGGTACATGTGTGCCGTGCATATTCAAAGCAGAGCTCACCAACTCCAAGGTAAGTTCAAACCTCTTTAACTCGTTGTTGCCCAGCAAGGAAGGAAGAACAAACGATCCTGGTTTGTCTTTTTCTGCATTAGCCTGTAATGTTGAGACCAGATAGTAGCATCGGAGGAGGTCTGGTTTGGGTAATGGTGCCTCGAAGTACTCGGCTAGCCCTGCACGTTGCCATTTGGTCTGAAGATCCTGTGTGTTCTGTAGAGTCTCAAACTCCTTGGAGAAGAATTGGAATCTGACCCATGATCTGTCATACTCGCACTTGGACTCCCATATATACTTGGCCTCTCCTAATGGATCTGGCATGCCATTGAACCAATGAGAATTGGCATGGACTCTCTCTGTGATCCCTGTGGGAGGATTCGGTACAGGTATCTGCTGGAGGTGTTGCAACTCCACAGGTCGTTCAGTTGGTGGCACATCAACAGGTAGACTATCCACATCAATTCCTGCAATACTTACTCCTGCCTGTGAGCTCGGACCTGCTGCTTCTGCCATGAGAGTGCTTGTAGTTGTTGATGCTTATCTACTAGAAGAAGAGAGAGGCACATTAGCATTGCATAGGAAACAGGATGTTATGGTGTTCCCTCCACAATACCAACATGACAATTCAAGTGGTTAGGGGTTAGTGGGTGGAGATTCTTGTGATGTGTGGGAATGTTAGTTGGTAGGTTAGGGTTCACTTTAGATGCATACTTTGGATGTGCAGTGTTCTCAGAATGCACCTACATCTGAGGGGAAGGATTTACACAGGTGGGTCAGGGGGTTTGATATGGGGTTTAGGTCTCCAAACTTTGATGGTGGAATCATTGCTTTTATTGGCGATGATGTGTGAAGGTTGGCGGACTGGAGTGTGTTGGATTTGGGACCTTTTGGGTACCCATTTCCAAACATTCCAAGGTGTGACCAAGAATGTGGTGGTGTGGAGTGTAGATGTTTGTCTTGGAGTAGGAGTCAATAGGACTTGTGAGTGTTGGTTAGATCTTGTGGCTGGATGTGAAGTTATTTGAGCTCGTAAGCAGGTCTTGGGCACCCATATTTGTCTAGCATTTGGGATTGCCCTCATTGTCTGCTTAGGAACCCCAATAGAAGTGGTGTATATAGAGTGATGCCTAGGATACTCTTTCGCTGTACTCTTTGAGACTGTCGCTTGTTTGATGCTTCTTTGAGATCCTGTCTCCAAAGTCAAGGGTTGTTCACCCTTGCGTATCCAGATCTGCTTCATGCCACAGGGTACTCTGTATTGTACAGGTTGGTATTCATGCTTCTTGGTCATCGGTCTCCTCTGTGTCGTGTATTGCCCAGCTTGCTTTCCTTGAATTCTCGTTGGAAAAGAAGGGGACTCCTCGTTGACTTCTGTACCTTCGTCAAGAGTGATAATCTTTTGTACCATAGAACTTTGGACAAGAATAGCATTGTTCATTTCATGTGGGCTCCTGGAGGGACCAGGATTCGGTGCCTCTTCTAGCGGCCTATGTGCTTGATTTTCTAATTCAATTGTGATGTGGTTTTGGCCTACCCACACATGAAGAAGTCCACTTCTTAGGTTGAGGCTGACTGCATGATCATAGATCCAGTCTTGGCCCAAGACAAGAGGTTCGGTAAGATCCTCATCTTCACAGACTAGTACCTTGACTGCCATTAGAACCTCTTGAATGTAGAGGGGAAGTTCCACCTCACCAATGCAAGGGGTTTCCACACCTCCCAATCCTATTAGATATGCCTCTATAGGATTGATTTTTTATTGCAGCTCTTGGCAGTAAGAGAGTCAAACTGCACTAGTGGTTGCTCCTGAGTCAATTAAAGCTCTCACAGTCTTTGCACTCTCTCCTTGTCCTACTTCTAGGGTTACAAATGGTCGTCGGTCAATTATTCTAAGGGAATGTCCACCTGAAGCCTCGCACATGGCCATGTGATAGCGTAGGGCTTCTTGAGTGTTAGGCATAGGCTGATCTCTACCTTGTCTCCTCAATTTCATTTGTCGAATGCGCTCTAAAGCTGCTGCCTGTGCTTCTTCTCGAATTCGTTTCTCTTCTTCTTTACGTTTCTTGACAGTGTTGAGTCGATTTAGCATCTCTTCAGTCAGGGGTTCTTGATATAACTTGACTCTGCATCCACTTATGTAACTTGGTAGAATATCGCCCTCTAGAGTGGCTAGTTGAACTACTCCACTTGTGGAGATCCTATTGATAATCATTGGCCCATAACCTCTCTTTTCTAACTTCCGTGTATGTTGTTTCAAGGTGTAGACTAGGACTAGGTCTGCTGCTTTCAAGCCCTTATCCTTCACGTGTGCATCAAAATATGCCTTTTGCCTCTTCTTGGCTGCATAAATTCCTGCTGCAGCCCTCAACCGTGTTTCCCCTAATCGTTCAAGATCGAAGATTCTAGAGGAGAGCTCATGGCAATCATGTTCTTGTGCTACTTTCAAGGTAGGTACCAAAAAATCCAATGGTAGCACTACATTTATGCCAAAAACCATCTGAAAGGGCGTGGCTTGGAGTACCGTTTTATAGGCAACTCTGTATGCCCAAACAACATGGTGTAGCTGTTTGTCACAATCAGAGTGTTTGTTATTCACTAATTTTGTCAATACATTGCATAGAATCTTATTTGTGCTTTCGGCCTGGCCATTAGCTTGTGGGTGATAGGGGGCGGACTTCTTATGTATTACCAAGAATTCTTGGAGAAGGTTTTCTATGACTTCGTTCAAGAAGTGTGTGCCTCTATCACTCACTAACTCTATTGGCAATCCGTATCTAGTGAACACATTCTCAAATAAGAACTTTGCTGTCGTTTGAGCATCATTCTTCGTTGTGGCTTTCACTTCAACCCACTTTGTTAGATAGTCTGTGGCCACGATGATATACTCAGCATGTGAACCCTTAGCTGGGGGATTAATAGGTCCAACAAAGTCTATTCCCCACTTAGAGAATGCACGTCCACCCATCATAGGTTTCAATGGCATCTCATCTTTGCGTATAGGATACTGAGTTCACTGACAAACATCACATCTTCTCACGTAGGCATGTGCATCCATGTGAAGGGTGGGCCACCAAAGACCTGCAAAAAGCACTGCCTTGATTACTCTATCTGGTCCGAAGTGTCCTCTTGCTACACCTTGGTGAGCAGTTTCCAAGATTTTAAGATATTCGCTCTCATGAACACATACTCTAAGATACCCATCTTTTCCTCGTCTATATAGATTATCTCCAATGAGAGCATAGTCTATAGATTCTTGTTCTAAGCTCCTTTGTCTAGCCAATGTCATCTCTTGAGGGAATGTTTTCGTCCTCAGAAAGGCTACTAATGGTTCGCTCCAATCTGGCACTAGAGACACTCGATAAAGAGTGGCGTGTTCCACTGGTGGTTTAGTGCGGCAGATTGGGCATTCTTTGCACATCCTATGAACATCCGCTTCCATAGTTGACCAATGTACTCCAAGTCTCCTCAATGTCTGTAAGGTTCTTTGTCTCGAGTAGTGTTGCTCTAATGCACCCACATGTGCTAATTGCAACCACTTCACATACTCATCCTCTTCTACACAACAGGCTAATACTCCTTGATCGGTATGTTTGTACATATTTCCTGCCATGATATGGTACTTTTGGGCGTTTACTATCTCCCTATCCTGTGTGTTTATTAATGGGTGGTTACGCCCGTATGTCAATACTGGCACTAACGGCTTAGCCCACTGAGGTACCACTTCCAAATTAAACAAGTACGCATTAGGAAGATCATCTGATACTCCTTGTGGGGCCTCTCCAAATGTGAGCCTAGAAAGATGATCTGCTCTCAAATGAGTCTTCCCTTTCCTGACCACAACCTCAAAGTCGTATTCCATTAGCAAGAGGAACCATCTCACCAGTCTACCGGTATTGCATGGCTTGTTTACCAAGTATAGTAGAGCTTGATGATCAATAAAAAATTTAAACTTATTTGCATTCAACTGTCTACTCGAATAGGCAATTGGAAGATCCATATTACCTTCACCAGTAGGTTGCGCAAGCACACATCCAATAGCATAATTGGATGCATCCACATGCACATGGAAGGGCTTATTCCAATCTGGTGTAGTCAAGATTGGTGCTGAACATAATCGCCGTTTAAGCTCATTGAAAGAGTTCTCACATTCATCAGTCCACTCAAAGTTTGTCAAAAGTCCGTACAGAGGCTTTGCAATGATGGCATACATGTGTATGAAACGTCGGTAATAGCCACAATGCCCCATGAAAGCTTGCACTTCCTTGACGTTCTTAGGCCTAGGTAGTTCTGCAATAGCCCTCACCTTCTCTTCGTCAGTGGAGATGTTGTTCTTTGACACTTTGTGTCCTAGATCTTGCCTTGTCTGACCATGAAAACACACTTTTCTGGGTTCAGACAGACTTGATATTCTCTACATTTGTCAAAGATTTGCCTGAGTTCAGGTATATGTTTCTGTCTAATGTTGGAATGGGCACAGAGATCATCAACATAGACTTCCAAATTCTTTCTCAAGAACTCTTTAAACACGTGGCACATCAATCTCTGGAAGGTTGCAGGAGCATTGGTAAGCCCAAATGGCATTACCCTAAAAGCGAATATGCCCCACTCTGTGGCAAAAGCCGTCTTATGCTGATCTTCTGGTGCAATGGCTACTTGATTGTAACCGGAGAACCCATCCAGGAAGGTGTATACTTCCTTGCCTACTACCCTTTCTAATAGATGCTCAGTGATAGGAAGAGGATAACTATCTTTGATAGTGGCTGCGTTAACCTTCTTCAAGTTAATGCATACACGTAACTTGCCATTCTTTTTGGGCACCACTACAATGGGGGATACCCATTCAGTGTGCTCAATTTCATAGATAAATCCAGCTTCAACCAAGCGATCTATCTCTTCTTTGATCTTGGCAGCATAGTTGTCATTGTATGTGTATGGCTTTTGTTTAGAGGGTCTGGCCTCTGAGGTCATGGGGATCGTATGGGAGCATATGTCGGGATCACGCCTTTCAGGTCCTTGTAACTCCATGCAAACACATCCCTATATTCCCGTAGTAAGGCTATCAACTCCTACTCCTCATCTTCACTTAAGTCGTGTCCTATGTATGTACATCGCTCCTCTCCTTCTTCTATGGCTACCACTATTTTCTTGGTGGTTTCTTTGTTATCATAGGCCTCTCCGGCTTGTGCATCACGTTTTGGCATTCTTATCATGACTCTCCTATCTTCTATTTCATACTTCTTAAAGTTTTCTGGGACCTCAAACAAAGATTCTTCCTCCTCTGGTGTGGCTTCTCTCTTCTTCCTTTTCTTTCCTTCACTCTTAGTGGTCACTTGTGTGGTTAATCTCACCTCATTTGTAATGTCTTCGTATCTCTGAGGGTGAGTTACTACTTCATAGAAATATTCCTCCTCTGATGCAAAGGGTGAGTCCATAATGATTGACTCTAGATCAGAGTCACTTGCATCCTCGAATGTATCAGGGCTAGGTTCACATTCTTCCAGAACCGAATCTCCCATGATTGGCTCTATTGTGAAGACTGAGACGTCATAGCCATCCTCGTCACAATGGGGTGTCCACTACTCTACTTCTAGTGATTTGGAGTGCTCTAATGGTGTAGGTTATCGTGCCAAACACGCAATAAAAAAATATCAAGTTTTTTTGTCTGTCGCGATAGACAGAGGTCGTCGTCCCGGGACCTGTGCAGAGTTTGTCGTACCTGCGTAAGCTACTGGAGAGGGTGGTACAGCTAGTTCCTGCAGCAAAAACTCAAAAAACACACAAAAACAGATTGCATGCAAGCTCTCTCTCGCTCTCTCTCACAAGTGAAATGAGGGAAATGAGGTGGGGAGTGGAATATACTCAAAAATTGAAATTTTTGTTAAGATGGAGATGGAGGTGGGAGATGGTGAGGATGATGATGGTGATGATGGTGATGCAAAAACAAGAAAAATAGAAGAAAAATAAGGAAAAGAAAGGATATTACCTATGAATCCAATGTCTCAACTCTACGTCTTACCATCACACGCTCGTCCTCGAAGCTCTCTCCCCCGCAACGACGCCAAATTTGGTGTCACTCTAGCACAATGGTGAGTACCAACGTGAGAAGATCCACCTCATAATTGTCAATCCGTGGAGACGTGAGGACTAGTATGAAGACTATGAGCAAGTGATGACACAAGTGTGTGAGTGAGAAGTACACAAACATGCACACACATACACACACACGCGCACACAAGGCAAGAACAAGGAGAGGAACAATGGAATCCTTTGCATTAGTCAAAAAGTTTCTTACATAAGCTCAATTCACAAACAATCTCCCCCAAAAATGAGCTCTTTAGCTCTTTTTATAGTTTTCTCACTAGCTTTGGCCTTGTCCAGACCTAGTGTCCGGCCTAGTTAAAAATTAGGTTCTAGAGCCTATTTGAGGGCTCAAACGAAGTCTAAAAATTATGAAAATTGGTATGTAGCTAATTCTAATACTCCTCAAGCTTGAGGACTCCTCAGCTTGAACAAAATGGAGTCTATTCTACCAAAAATGGAGTTTACAATGTTTGTGTAGTGATTAAAATCACTTGAGTTGTGAATGGTCCATGGAAAAAATGATTAGGCCTTGTTGCCGTATTGTGCATGACTGCTCTATTGTACCTGTATGCTCTTCATATGACCTGTAAATGCCAACACTACCCAGGTGGTCAATGAAGGTAGACCCCAACGCTAGACAAATCTGGGTGCCTAAGACCTGCTTACATGCTCAGATAGCTTCAAATAAGCTCATGATCTTGGATCGCCAATCACAAACACCCACATCCCACACCTTGAGGCACACATCTATGCTCCATACCATCACAACTCCGATTATGCCTAGGAATATCTAGAAATGGGTACCCAAAAAGTCCCAAAGCCAACACAATCTAATCCAGAAACCTATACAGGTATTCACAACCAATAGCTATGATCCCACAATAAAATTTTGGAGAATTAAACCCTGTATCAAACCCCCTAATCCGATTCTACAAATCAAGTCAATAAGATCATTCTGAGTATAATGCATATCTAGAGTATGCATCTAGGGAAATCATTGCCCTACTAACCAACACTCATAGCACAATGAACACCTCACTCAATAAATCACTCACTAACTTATTAACCAACACGAGTATCATGTTGGTGTTGTCAAGGAGACAAAGTATCATCATGTTTTTGTTGCAATGCTAATATGATCTCATTTTTTAGCAAATTCAAAGGAACACAATACTACTAGCATTATGGCTGACATAGTAGGCACTAGTTCACGATCAGGGACAATTCAAGCCAGAGTTAGCATGGAAAACCTACCCATTGAAGTGCCATCGATCGAGCGACATGTAAAGCTTAGCCAAATTCAACAAATATCGATTTCCAATCCACCTATACGACTTACATAGAAAGCTAGCGGTCACTCTCATTGGTTTAATGGAATGCGAAGGTGACTAGGAGATGCAACATACATATGGGAGTCCAAGAGTGAATTTGGCAATGTATGGGGGAAGTTCCAATTTTTCTCAAAAGAATTTGAGACCCTCCATAACACCCTAGAGCTACAAGTAATTTGGCAACAAGTAGGGTTGGCTGAATATTTCAAGGCATCCATACCAAAGCCTGACTTCCAATGTTGATATTATTTAATATCCACGCTTAAGGATAACAGTGTAAAAGATCGACCAGGTACCTTTTCCATTCCCTCTCTATCATGCAATAATGAGCCAAAGAAGTTTGAAATCACCCTAGAACTCGTAAGGGATGCACTAAACATGCATGAAATGGATGTAAAGGTTCAGGAAGTCAGTGGTGAATGGTTGTTGTGCAATCACTCGCATAATATACAGGTGCTTAGCATATGATGTGCCCATCGAGCTGGTAAAAATCCTTCCTATATATAAAGAGAGTGGTAAAATATTTTGGCTTCCTTCTCTCAACAAACTAATGGGTGGAACAATGGTAGTTAATCCTTTTCTCACTTTAGGGTGGTACATGTATATCCGCCTTCCCTAGGACAAAGTACTGTGGTACAAAGAGATTGAAGGACTTATAAAATTTCTTTGTTTTCATTGGAATTCATTGATGTTGACTCTATCCATCCTTTCCTTTGTTGTTTGTTGTCGTTGATTATTTCTTTTGATAGCCTTCTTTTCTTTTGAAGTTTGCACTTATCATCGTAGATCTCATTTATATATAGACACTTCTTGTAGAAAAAAACAACAACTAGAAAATAGCACTTTGGGAAAGATCCTCCCCTTTAATAAAGGGGTTGTCTAATTCCCATACATTAAACAAATCGATGAGGTCATGCTTAGACCTACATGGGAACCAACTCCTTGTACTTGCAGCACTTAGGGGTCACAATGAAGGTCAATCTAAAAGATTATACATTTAGAGATGTACCACCCCTACAGTGGAATCCTATCCACAAGGTGCAAGAAGATCCAATCTCTGTGCATTTTGAAAGTTCTTCTAATCCATCTTGGATGCATGAAGATACTTACTTGTGGATGTGCAAAGTTGCAAAGGAAGAGGAAAGACGCTTAAAGGTGAGAGAAGAAGGAAATCCCTCAGGAGATAGACCAGTTAGAGACCCAGCCTACACACTGATGATCTTTCCAGATGAGGAATTTGAGCCTTATGTTTGGGAAAAAATCTTAGCCACCATGGACATTGTTGTTAATCAAGAACAATGGACACCTCATTGTGATGAGGAGGGTTATGATATTTCAGTGTTCATGTGTCAGCCCTTGCTAGAAGAATGTGACCCTAGTGGTGTCATAGAAGAGGAAGAGAATGACGATGATCTAGAGTCTGTTAAACTGTCTATGTTAAACTGATTATGGTTTAGTTGTTACTTTACTTCCTATTCAAATGCTTCAAGTTCAACCGGTTCCAAATCTTCTAACCGCAATCGTTCTCTTAGCCACATGGGTCCTTGGGAGTGGTAGGGGTCTGTTAAACAGAGGCCCTGTACTATTTTCCCAACTTCTCACACAATTATAAATGCTCTATTGCGTCTTAGCTCAGTACTTGACTCTGAATACTGATAACTGTTCGGCGTACGGGGACTTAGAACTTCCGGACTGGACCTGCTATAGCAACAGAGCAGTAGTCCGGTTCCGACTTATAACTAGTAGAATACTCAACTTCATCAACCGAATGCTACTCAATATGCACTTCTTCGTGACAGATGGGTCTACCGAACAATAACACAACAGACAGCTATACTCGAGGTTATACAAACTTATCGTATACCAAACTCAAGCAGCAAGTTCCTACCAACAGTCGATTTGTCACAAACTTATCATTGTTTCCATTTGCGTACAGACCCTTACCGATACGAGTCCTTCCTGGGATCGGAATCCACAGTGAACGCGGACTATTGTATCGAACCTGGTCACTTAACAAAAAAATGCTAACACGCAAATAGTTCGCTTCGGCCTTACACAGTCACTTGTTCAATAGAAGACTGATAAACAACACTTACTCCGTGATAAAATCCAGAACCGCATATAACTATTACCAAACAGATTCACAACACAAGACTGCCGAATAGTAACTCGGCACTACCGGGAGAATAGTAGAATAGATAGATGCGAACAGAATAGAACAGAGCTCAATCTTCTCATCGACACATCACACACAGTTTTCAAACAGTATGCTCACAATTTCCCAAAAACGGGCTCGAGACTTAATCAAACAACACACTACAATTCCTACCAAAACAGGGGCTCTTTACACTTCCTAGCTCCACAGAAGAACTGTCAAACAACGCGTTCTAGCTTGAGCAACGTTCAGGAACACTTCAATCATTACTGGACGGAATCTCTACAACACAGTATCGATTCGTAACGCTGCATTATAACGCGCCTACGCACACAAACAGATACGCAGAAGGGGAATTGGAACAGGCGGAACATAACACATACACACACAACACTACACTTGCAATTCCCAAAAACCCGGGCTCTTCCCAAAACTGCGGCTCTTTACCGCTTTCCTTTCATTGCTTTAAATAGAAATCTGTTACAAGGTTTGCGCGAATCTTTCTTTACCGCGCATTAAAGCCCTCTGTCTAAGTACAATTGTCCTTGTCCGGCGGCCGTCTAACACTTGCTTGGCACGCACGGTGGACTCGAACCCGCAGGTTCCTATGGTTCGGATACTAGACCTTCTAAGTACATACTTCGGGCGAGCCTAAATGTTCGGGTAATTTTCTTTTTGAGGGTTTCTAACATCTGTACTAAGGTGGTGGGTTCTAGTAATTGGGCGTCGGTTCTTACTGCACTAAGGGCTATGGCTTGATTTAACAAGATTTCGGTTTGGGTTTGAAGGAAAGCCTCTTGTAAGTAAAAGTCGTTAGCTAATGCCGCATCTCGGGCTGTCTGCATTTCGGTCAGTTTGGTCTTCATCTCTGTAATATACTCCTTTTGGTTGCGCACTTGATTGTCTAGGCGTTCAAACTGCTGGGTTTGGAAATCGAGAGTTTTCTTAAACGCATCGCGGTCTCTGCGCGTCTTGTCGATATCCTTTAGGTATTGGCCTTCCCGTATCAGTTGGCATTTTAGGATAATGTTAACCTCATCTGCGCATTCTTGGGCTCGTCGTAACTGTTCTTGGACTTGTTCGGTTTCTTTCTGTTGGTCCTGATTCTTCTTGATGGTCTCCTGCAATTGAATCTTTGTTTCTGCGACCAACTCTTCGAGGGAGGCGTTGATATCTTCGTGTTCGTGGAGGGTGGTCTTCAGGGCTCGGATTTCTTCATGTGCGGCGTGTAGTAATCGTTCTTTGGCTGCCACTTGCTCGAGGGCTGCATCTCTTTGCTGTACTAGAGTCTGTTCTGCCGAAAATTTTGCTTGGAGTTCTGCTAACTGTGTCTGTAGCTGATGATTCTCAGTCTTGATGGCGTTGATTTCTTCCTGGAGGGGGGTGATGTCCGCTTCCAGGACGTCGACCTTATATTGGTATTCTGCCTTCAGATTGTCCGTGGCTTCTTTAAACTGTGCTGGCAGCTGGTGTGATAAATGCATGAGGAACTGCCCCATGGATGCTAGTTCCGAAAATACGTTGTGTGGTGGTGGTGGACGAGGCTGAGAGGACGTATCGGTGAGTAGGTTCTGGGAGTTTGGCGGAGAGTAGTTAGGGGAGGAAGAGGAGGATGGTGTAGGTTCAGAACTGGGTTGGCGGGGTGGTTCCGGTGGGAGGTCGGGGTTGAAAGGTGGTGTGGGAAGAACAGTGTCAGTCGTGGTTACCTTGGCAACTGTCTGTTGTTCGGTTTCTGTATGATTGATGGCTGCGATGAGTTGATCCAGTGCTTTGGTGGCGGATTTCGGTTCGTCTTGTTGATGCTCGGATTCCTTTTCGGTGGACACTATCTCTGTCTCTGCTTGGTTTTGCTGGTCTTGTTGCTCCGTCGAGGTGTCGTGGTGTATTGAAGTGGCGGTGTCGTGGTATGTTTCTTCTTGTTTGTCCTCTTCGGTGTCTTGGTTCTTTCCAACGGATCCTTGGACTTCGCTTTCTGAAGAGCTGATCCGGATTCGCTTAGTGCGGAAGAGTTGATTGATCTCTTCGTCTTCTTCTTCAGTTTCATCGAGCGGTTGTGCTGATTCTTCGTGCCTAAGTGCTGGGCTTGTGGGTGGGGGTTGTGCGGCGAGAATGGTTGGGAAGAGGAAAGAGATGATGTGGGGAAGGCGAGAGCGCGGAGAGGTTCCCTTTTGGAGTTGCTTTACTATAGCGACGCATTCCTTATGAATTCGTTGGAAGAAGTAAGAGGCAAAGTTCACGGGTTCGCGGGCGGCTAACTCTAAGGCGGAATAGAAGGGGCGAGAGATGCCGTAGGTTCGTTTTTGCAGGTTGAGGATTGCTACGAGGAACTGTAGAGCGAAGCGTTCGGGTTCCGGGCGGCAGAGAATGGCATATTCGTTTGATGAGGAGCGGGGGAAGAGTTCGGTCATGCGAGCGACAGGGATGCTAGGGCCATTTTCGCGGCCTTGCGGGGGGAGGCGGTAGGCTGCAGAGAAGGCTTGGAAGGTGATGACGGTTCTATATGGGAGGGAAGGGAAGGCCCACTGTCGTTCGGTGATGGGGAATTGGGCGATGGCGTGGATGATCTGCACGGAGAAGGGATGGGCTTCCACTGAGTGCCATGGCAATTCAGCGAAGTTGGCCAACCCTCTACAACGCAGATATTCGCCTACGTTTGTCGGGATACCCTCACGGAAAGCAGCGTAGTTGGCTAGAGCTTCCATGGTGTTCACGAGCACACTTACAGTCAACACAGGGGACAGGGATAATACGTATAATCTCGAGAACACAATAGCGTTTTTGGCGCAACCGAGGGGGTTAAATAAGGAGAACACGGTGGGGGTGGGAAGGGGGGGATTGGGTATCATTGTGTGGTGCGGGAATGATACTGTTTGCATGCGTGTGTACTGGGCAGCTCGTAACATAAAGATTTGTACAAAACACGACTAAAAAGGGAGAAAAAAAAAAAAGAAAAACGCAAAAATTTATACAAAACGCGGTTTGCCGCCGAATAATTTAATGCGTACTAGTAGTGGGATAATACGGTCGCAGCTTTGACCCATTGATTACCTTTGGAAGTGGATTTCCGGTCAATGTAGTCAACCGAAAAGTTGCCGGACCGATTTGTTCTGAGATCTTGAAAGGGCCGAACCATCGTAGTTTGAATTTTCCTGCTGCTCTATCCGATTTTGCGTTATAGAAGAGTACAAGCTGGCCTACCGAAAAGATTGGAGTCTTCAAATATCGATCGTGTGTCTTGGCTTGCCTTAGTTGTACTTCGCGCATAGTTAAAAAACTGAGCCATCGGTGCTCATCAAGTTCTCTGAGTGCGTCCATTCGTGCTGTCAGCGAATATTCCGGTAGCATCTTCTGAGTGATTGCTACACGCAGACTTGGGATGACTATTTCCATGGGTGCTATTGCTTCTAAGCCATAAGCTAGTTTGAAAGGTGTCAAGCCTGCTTTTACCTTATATGTAGTCCGGTATGCCCATAATACTGCAGGTAGTAGTTGATCCCATCTTTCCGGTGCTTCCATGATCAATTTTCGGAGGATATTCAACAGTGATTTGTTTGTACTTTCAACCAATCCATTGGCGCGTGGATAATAAGGAGAACTAAATTTATGTGTGACCTGGAATGATTGTGTAAGGGCCTTCATTAGATTGTTTACAAAATGAGTGCCTTGATCTGAGACAATTTCCAGGGGTAAGCCAAATCGTGGGAAGACATCCGTGAGTAGACATTTTGCTACCGTAACTTCTGTAGCGGACCGTAAAGCCCAAGCTTCTGCCCACCTAGTTGCGTAGTCTGTGCAAGTCAGTATGTATCGATTGTTACTGGATACGGCTGGAGGTGTAATTGGCCCGATAAAATCTAGAGCCCATTTCTGGAAAGGTTCTAATGGTAAGATGGGTTGCAGAGGAAAAAGATGCCGTTGTAAAGGCTGACCAGTTCTTTGACAAGTATCACATTGTTTAACAAACTGTGCGACATCTCTGTACATCGTTGGCCACCAGAGACCTCCTTGCAGAATTTTCCGGTGAGTTAAGTCTACTGCAAAATGGCCACCAGAAGGAATTGAGTGAGCCAACGTGATAACTGAATTAACCTCATGTGGTGGAATACAGCGAAGTAGGATTCCGGTATGATCTGCATAATATAGTTCTCCAGCAACTATCCGGAATCGGCGACTAAAGACTGCAATTTTTTTTCGAACTGCCTTGGCAGTCTCGGCTGGCAAGCGTCCTTCGATGAGAAAAGTTAGAATCTGATCATAGTATGTAGATGGTGCTTGTAGGTTGGCCGTCTCATCGGATAGTGGTTCAGCATTATAAATCGCAGGAGTCGTGTCATCTATGCCTACCGGAGCTTCACCGGAATCCAGGTGAGATAAGAAATCTGCTAGGGCATGTGCTTTTCCAGGTCGGTGAATGACGTCATAGTCGAATTCTTGTAAAAGTAGCACCCATCGTGCTAATCGTGCACCTAAATGCTGCTGTCTTACTAGATAAACAAGGGCAGCATGGTCCACATGAAAGGTAAACTTTCGGCCTAGTAGATAATGTCTGAACTTTTTGATTGAGTAAATCAATCCTAGACATTCTCTTTCAGTAGTGGAATAGTTCTTTTCTGCCGGTGCAAGCCTTCTACTGGCGTAATAAACAGGGCGAAACCACTTATCTGTTTGCTGCATCAGAATACTGCCAATTGCAATATCTGAAGCGTCGACAAAAACATGGAACGGATTGTCCCAGTCCGGTGGTTGTAAAATTGGGGCTTGCGTCAGGAGTTACTTGAGCCGATCAAATGTAGTTTGGCATTCGTCAGTCCATTCAAACTGTCGGGGAGTTTTTGTGATTAAGCCTGTTTAGTGGTACTGCTGGGTGAGCAAGCCACCGTAAGTGTCTGCCATGCCACCGTATTTGACCCATAAAACGCATTACTTCTTTTGGAGTTGCGGGTACCGGGGCTTCTAAAATTGCCGAAATCTTATCTGGGTCTACTCGGATACCTTGAGCAGATACAATATGCCCAAGTAGTTTGCCACACGAAACCGCAAACACGGATTTGTTTGGGTTAAGACAGAGTCTATATTCTCTACACTTCTGAAAACAACATCGTAAATGACTTAAATGTGCTATCATCTTCCCAAAGATTGAGAAGTCGTCAAGATATACTTGCATGAATGAAGTGAGATAAGGAGAAAATATCTCCTGCATACATCTTTGCAATGTGCTTGGTGCATTTCTTAATCCGAACCACATTACGGTGCAGGCGAAGACACCCCAATTGGTAATGAAAGCAGTTTTTGGTATATCTTCTTCAGCCATTCTAACCTGATTGTAACCACTATATCCATCTAAGAATGAATATATTTCATGACCCGCGACTCTATCAAGCATGGTATCCAAAAAAGGGATCGGGAACGGGTCTGGTACTGTTGCTGCGTTTAATTTCCGGTAATCCACACAGATTCATAATTGCTTGTTTTTCTTTGGTACAATCACAATTGGTGAGATCCATTCAGCATGCTCTACTGGTACGATGAACCCCACTTTTAATAATCTGTCAACTTCGGCTTTTACCTGTGATGCATAATTGGGATTCATCCGGTAGCTGGGTTGTTTGTTTGGTTTAACTTCAGGTTTTAACATAACTCTGTGTTGATAAATGCGCGGATCTAATCCCTTCATGTCTTTGTAATCCCATGCAAAGACGTCTGAGAATTCGCGAAGAAGCTGAATCAAATTAGCCTGAAAGATTTCCGGTAAGTTTTGCCTTATTTTTACAGGTCGAGGATGGTCCTTGTCTCCTAGATTGTACGTGATCAACTGGTCTTCAGGGACATAAAATTGTTGCGGGTTCTCTGTATCCTCTGTTGGCTTGAATAGTGGTTGTAATTCAATATCTGCTTGGTCAGACTTTTCGGTGATAGCTACTACTGCACAAACTGAAGTGTTCCAGTTATCGATGACGGACTGTAGATCAACAGTTCCTAGAGACATTAAATCGGCGTTACTCTTCAGAAATTGCTCTTCTTCATCATCTGATAGTCCATCTAACATATGAACTGGTTCCGCCAAATATGGTCTGGCGTGCAGTTCGCAAGGTTGTATAGCATCTAATTTTACTACATATCTACGGCTGGCATCCTTGAATGTGAGCTCTTGCGCAGACCAGTCCTGTATTACCTTCGCATGCTTCAGCCAAGGTCGGCCAAAAAGAAGGTTGTAATCCAAAGTGGATTCCGGCAGATCTAATATGACAAAATTCATTTTGAAGGTCGTACCTTGTAAAGTAATGGGTATATTTCGCACAAGTCCTATAGGATGGACTCTAGATAGGTCTGCCATTCTGACAAAAAATTGAACTGGTTCGATTTCGGTCCATCCTAACCTATTGCATAAGGCCGTAGTTGCAATGTTGACACCAGAGCCTCCATCAATCAATACCTGTGTAATTTTATGATTCTTATACCATACTGTAATCAAGGGGACTGAATGATCAACCGTAGAATCAGGTTCTGGTTGAACTGCTGCTGTCGCCGGAATACAAGAAGGTACCGGACTGAACTGTTGCTGGAACTGTTGTCGAATGCCAGGCACTAATGCCAGTAGTTGGCCGAGAGGCAGAGTGATAGATGCCTTGGATAAAATTTCCCAGGCCTGCTGAGATTGGTTATCTTGCTCCTTTGAACTTGAGGTCTCTGCTGTTGCCGAAGTATCTGCTGTTATGTCTACTGCTAATGGTTGTTCTGTTGCTGCCTCCTCTTGTTGTGTTCCTTCCTTTGACGACGAGGTCTGAGTCACCGGAATGGGTTCTGGGAACACTGGTGGTTCTGAGGCGGTCCAGTGACTAGCCTTGTTATACATCCTATGTTGTTCTCGTATCCCTGGTTCAAATACTTCTGCTGCTGGTTGCAGTTGTTTACCTGATCGGGTCTGGACTGTAGCAGTCTACGTTTCTACCGGAGTAATTTGTACCATGTTGGCCATTGGATTTTGCCGCTCCTTCTTCCTTTGATCATACTCAGCTGCTTCCTTGCAATATCTTCTAATGTGTCCGAATTCACCACAAAAATGACAGCGTGGTGGTGGTAAATTGGGATTTTCCGGTGGTGGTTCGTTCTACCATCGGTTGGCATTATAATTGTTATTCCTTTGTCCTCGGTAGTTTCGATATCCCTGTGGTTGATTGTTTCTCAGTTGCGGAGGTACATAGTGATTCGCTGCCTGTCCATGTTCTTGAATAACAGCATTGACTGTTGCTGTTCCCTGTATTCTGGCGTTGTAAACACAGTTTCCGGTGGTGTGTCCGGCAGAGTTGCAGATAGCGCAAAACGCTTGATTTAGTGCACAATTGGCACTTGTATGCCCTGAATTTTTGCACGTGGTGCAGTATACTTGCCTGGTCATATCTTCAGTTATGTTTTTGTTTGTCCTTAACCATTCCAAGTCTTCTGAAAATCCACCAACCTTGGATTCCAACTATAGAGCCATTGCAATGACTGCATCCAGTGTCATTGCTCCGACACATCTTATGATCATAATCTGCTTCAGTTGTGGGGTTAGTCCATTGATAAACCATTGAGAGATGACATCATCAGGTAGATTAGCATGTGCCTGTGGTATCTGCCGTAAATGTGTTCTGAAGAGAGTAGCGTATTCCTGGACAGTCTGATTTGCCTTCTGTCGGTTGTTCTGTAAATAATCAAAGATTTCGGCGGGATTCTTCTTTAGCCTAAATCGTTGCAAAAAAGCATCTCGTACGGCCTCATAGGTACCGAAATGATTAATGTCGTATTCCGTAAGCCATCTAGCTGCTTCATTGACCAGAGTAGATTGGAAAACAATGGCTTTGTATGCCTGATCCGGTGGATGGTTGAGGACTGCATAACTGATCTCGAAAGTGCGTACGTGAGCATCTGGGTCATCTCCTGGGAATCCACCAAATTTCGTGTATGTTACTCCTGTTGGAGGCGGCCTTGGTTGAACTAACTGTTGTTGTTGTTGTTGTCCGTTCATCGTAGGTGTCTCCGGTCCTTCCTCTGTATCTTGAGGTTGATTAGTTGAACTATCAAAATCTGGACCGCCGGATGGCGTGCCTTTCGGTGTGCTGTTTTTGCATAAGGATACTTCGGACCTCAGCTTCGAATAGGTCTCCTTCTTTTTGGATGTCCAATATCCGAAATCTTTCTTCCAAGCACGCGGGGCGGGCTGAGGATTCCGCAAAAAATGCTAATCCTTGGCCGCCAGTTGGTGTTTCTATTACCGGAATATCACCGGAATGAACTGACAGTGTTTCTGCCTGTCGTGTTTTTTCGCTTTTACTGATTTCCTTTCCTAGAGTTTGTCTAATCTCCAGCGGCGTCTTGATAGATTCTGGAATTACTGTACTTTGGTTAGGCTGGGTCGAGATGACACCAGAATGTACCAAAGGCGTTGATCGTTCCACCGGAATATGACCGGAATTAATTCTAACGTCCTTAACTTGCTTGACCACTGGGTCAGGCCGCGTTATACCTTCTTCTCCTAGGGTTGTTTTTAGTACTTTTCTTGTTCCAGTCGTATGGTTCCTAGGATACGTTTCGCCAGACCGAGTAACCGGCATGTATCATTGCTTTAGTAGCACTATCTGAGCAGTTGGCAACAATCTGGGTCTGTTGCTACTGTCAGTAAATCAAATGTTACTGGATGTTTGCTTCTTACAAACCGCTAGCACTCTAATGCCACTTTCTCACAAGTAACTCGTAATCAAATGCTACTTTACCACAGAGACTGGTAAACAGTTGCCACTTCCCACATACGGCGCCAACTGTTAAACTGTCTATGTTAAACTGATTATGGTTTAGTTGTTACTTTACTTCCTATTCAAATGCTTCAAGTTCAACCGGTTCCAAATCTTCTAACCGCAATCGTTCTCTTAGCCACGTGGGTCCTTGGGAGTGGTAGGGGTCTGTTAAACAGAGGCTCTGTACTATTTTCCCAACTTCTCACACAATTATAAATGCTCTATCGCGTCTTAGCTCAGTACTTGACTCTGAATACTGATAACTGTTCGGCGTACGGGGACTTAGAAGTTTCGGACTGGACCTGCTATAGCAACAGAGCAGTAGTCCGGTTCCGACTTATAACTAGTAGAATACTCAACTTCATCAACCGAATGCTACTCAATATGCACTTCTTCGTGACAGATGGGTCTACCGAACAATAACACAACAGACAGCTATACTCGAGGTTATACAAACTTATCGTATACCAAACTCAAGCAGCAAGTTCCTACCAACAGTCGATTCATCACAAACTTATCATTGTTTCCATTCGCGTACAGACCCTTACCGATACGAGTCCTTCCTGGGATCGGAATCCACAGTGAACGCGGACTATTGTATCGAACCTGGTCACTTAACAGAAAAATGCTAACATGCAAATAGTTCGCTTCGGCCTTACACAGTCACTTGTTCAATAGAAGACTGATAAACAACACTTACTCCGTGATAAAATCCAGAACCGCATATAACTATCACCAAACATATTCACAACACAAGACTACCGAATACTAACTCGGCACTACCGGGAGAATAGTAGAATAGATAGATGCGAACAGAACAGAACAGAGCTCAATCTTCTCATCGACACATCACACACAGTTTTCAAACAGTATGCTCACAATTTCCCAAAAACGGGCTCGAGACTTAATCAAACAACACACTACAATTCCTACCAAAACAGGGGCTCTTTACACTTCCTAGCTCCACAGAAGAACTGTCAAACAACGCGTTCTAGCTTGAGCAACGTTCAGGAACACTTCAATCATTACTGGACGGAATCTCTACAACACAGTATCGATTCGTAACGCTGCATTATAATGCGCCTACGCACACAAACAGATACGCAGAAGGGGAATTGGAACAGGCGGAACAGAACACATACACACACAACACTACACTTGCAATTCCCAAAAGCCCGGGCTCTTCCCAAAACTGCGGCTCTTTACCGCTTTCCTTTCATTTCTTTAAATAGAAATCTGTTACAAGGTTTGCACGAATCTTTCTTTACCGCGCATTAAAGCCCTCTGTCTAAGTACAATGTCCTTGTCCGGCGGCCGTCTAACAAGTCCATTGTGATGGATAGTTGCTTTAATTTAGAGGAGCAATATCTAGAAGACATAAGAGTATTTACTCAAAAAGAAGAAGAACCTCTCACAAGCATTAAAACTATAAATTCAAAGGATGGAAGTGAAGGTAGTCAAAAGAAAAAGAAAATAAAAGTAGTGAAACAAGAAGAGGAGGAATCGTTGTTTGAAGTACCAAAGAATTTCATGAAATATGAAGTTGAAGATGAAAAAATTTTGGTATGAATGCCTAGGAGAGAGGCCATTATAGGAGAAGCATATGATAATAAAGAAAAGACCAAAAAAATTGTTGTAACCATTGAGGAGAATGAAAAGAGATGTACATACATAGGACAAGACCTAAGTGCAAAAGAAGAAGCAAAGTTAGTCGCTTCATTAAGGGAATATAGGGACGCATTTGCATGGCACTATAGAGACTTGAAGGGAGTAGATCCAAAAATATGTTCTCATATGATCCCCATGATAGTTGATGCCAAGCCCACCAAACAAAAGCCTTACACATATAATGACACTTATGCAGCTAAAATAAAAGAAGAAATTGATAGGTTGATTGAAGTTGATTTATCTATGAGATTGAGCATAATGAATGGGTGTCCCCCATTGTAGTGGTGCTCAAGAAGAACGAGAAGTTGCGAGTGTGTATTAACCTTAAAAACATTAATGCCGCTACAATTAGAGATAGCTATCCACTCCCAATCACTCAACATTTACTGGAGCGTGTTGCGGGCAAGGAAGTTTATAGCTTCCTTGATGGGTTTTCAATTTACAACCAAGTAGCTGTTGCCCCACAAGATCAACACAAAATGGCCATTGCCACAAAATGGGGAATCTTTGCATTTCGTGTGATGCCATTTGGGCTCACCAATTCCAAAGGCTCATGTGTCATGTCTTCAAAGAGTTCTTGCGAAAGAGCTTAGAAATATATGTGGATGATTTATGCACTCATTCCCAATCAAGAAGACTCCACATCCTTGAGCTCAGACAAATCTTCAACAAGTGTAGAGAATATCGAGTGTGTCTGAACCCAAAAAAGTGTATGTTCATGGTACATCAAGGTAAGATCTTATATCATATTGTTTCTAATAATGGAATATTAATAGATGAGGACAAAGTCATAGCCATAGCGGAGTTGTCGAGGCCAAGGAATGTTAAAGAGGTACAAGCCTTTATGGACCATTGTGGATATTACCATAGGTTTATCCACATGTATGTGATCATAGCTAAACCTCTTTATGCCTTGTTGACAAATTTTGAGTGGAATGATGAATGTGAAAAATCCTTCAATGAATTGAAGAGACATTTGTGCACAGCACCAATACTGACCACTCTTGATTGGAACAAGCCATTCCATGTACACATGGATGCCTCCAATCATGCAATAGCATGTGTGCTAGCACAACCCACAGGCAAAGGAAATCTAGATTTGCCTATAGTATATGCGAGTAGACAACTCAACGCGGCTGAACGAAACTATACAACAACTGAGAGAGAAGGATTAGGCATGGTATATGCCGTGAAGAAGTTTAGACACTATCTATTGGCCAACAAGTTCAAGTTTTTCACTGATCATCAAGCCTTATTATATTTGTTCAATAAACCTTGCAATATAGGATGCTTAGTAAGATGGTTCCTCTTACTAATGGAATATGACTTTGAAGTGGTTGTTAGGAAAGGAAGAACTCACATCAGGGCAGATCACCTTTCTCGCATCACTTCAGGAGAGTCACCACAAGGAGTGTCTGATGAATTGCACGATGCTTATCTATTCAATTTAGAAGTTGTTCCTAAATGCACAAATATGTTGGTACCTATCCTAACGAGTCACCACAAGGAGTGTCTGATGAATTGCACGATGCTTATCTATTCAATTTAGAAGTTGTTCCTAAATGCGCAAATATGTTGGACCCGCAAATAAGAATGTGAAGATGAACAAAGGTGAAATTGTAAGATCACAAAACTATCAAGTATTGGCAAGAAGTTTGTACAAACAAGATACAGAGGGTGTATTAGCTTGTTGTATCGAGGATGATGAACATAGTAGTTGGTTGCAACAAGCCCATGAAGGAATGTTAGGAAATCACTATTCCAAACAACAAACATTGCAGAATCTAAGACGTTTAGGAGTGTATTGGCCTAACACGGTGTTGCTACAAGGGTTGCCCATATTTTTCCTCATGCTATGGCATCCCTTAGCCCTCATGAAAGTACCATCTTTTTGTAAACTAGGAGATGTCCATGTGAACACTCTCCTAAAACCCTTTTTGATAATTCCTCTAAGCCTATGGTATTCAAGCCTTTCTTTGAAAACTCCTTTTTGAACAAGCACAAAACTCCCACGTAGAAATCCATGCGCTCCCTCTCTCTCTAGGTAGTTAGCTTTTTGAAATTCCCATATCACATGAGATTCTCTTTTTTTAGCACATGTGGTCTTTTGACCACATGTTTTATTCACATATGCCTCTCTTCTTCTCTATATAAAGAAGAGCCTCATTTGTAAAAGGGGAGGTCCCTTGGCCATGGCCTTGGCCTCCATTTTGGTAATGGAAGAAGGTGTCATTTGCTACTCTCCTGTTTCCTTGTGTGCAAGGCGATGATCTTGGTGTATGGATTTGCATGTGTGTGTGCATGGTTGGGAGGATGTTCCCCTTGCTCCTTGTGACGTTGGACATTGTTGCCATTGGTCCATGAGCGTGGGTGAACCTCTCCTCTCATTCTTTGCCCCAACTTGGAGAAACTTCTCACTTCCATGTGAGGCGGTTAGGGTTTGTCGTTCCCCTTTTCTCAACAATTTGGCGCCGTTGCCGGGGACGTCGGCCTTTAGCCGTTGGTTTTTCCAAGTTTGCGTGTCCATACTTCGTGAGATGCACCTTGACACTTGGAGGAGGATGAATACGTGTGGCCTTCGATTGGCCTAGGGTTCCTCTTTCTTTTAATTTTTGAGTAGTTTTAGTTCATTTTTTTGTTTGTTGCACAAAAACAACCCCCAACACCCTCCTCCTTCTCTCTCACACCTACACACTTCCACTCACCCATTCAGTGGGCTTTTCTCCCATCTCTTAGTGAGGAGGCCTGTCTTGAATTTGGGGAAGGATAGTTATCCCTCTTCGTCCTCCCTCTATCCAAGAAAACCTAAATTTGCACATAGGATCCCATTACACCGTGGGAACGCGGCATCTTTTCCAATGCTGGACGAAATTGATGAACCAATGCACATTCAATGGGGCTATTCGGTCATTGGCTGGTCTGTTCTCCCCCGCATTCATTTCTTGAGGTGGGTGGTTGGAGAAGCCTACCCTCCCCATAACCCCCCTTCTGCCCAAATTTTTCGGGTTGTGCCTCTTGAGCTCCCCCTCCCGTGTCTGTGCGTTGGGGTCGAGCATCCTCCTGCTCCCCCTTCCTGTCCGGCTATGGTAGGTTAGAACTTGCCCACCCAAATTTCATAACCTCCTTGGGGAGCGCGGGTCACATGTGTTGTCTATCCGGGTCGACTTTCTTGTGGAGCTTCTCCTGCTCTGTGCCCTTGTCTATGGCGGACGTGCACTACGAGGTTCTCCCTTTCGTTGGTCCACATCCAACAGCGTGACAGGCGGCACTGCTCTCCTCTGGGTTGAGCTCCATCGAGCCCCCTTCCTGAGCATCCTCAGGGACCGAGCTTCACCATGCTCTCTCCCTCCCTCCTGATCTCTCTCTACATCGGTCATTTTGGGGTCGAGCGTCCTCTTGCTCCCCCCGCTATACCTGGCTATGGAAAAGATGAGCTTCTCTGCATCCGCAAGTCTATTTCATCGTGCTTCCTGCAAGAGGCGCCCTCTGCTCACACTTCCACTCGCATATGGAGAATGCTTGCCTCATCTGCTACAGGTGGGTGTTATCATTGCATAACTTTTGGGGTCGAGCATCTCCCGGCTCCCCCACACATTGGTACCACATCTTTCAACTGGGGGGGGGGCAGAGCATGCTTGTCATGCTTGGGCTTCCTCCGGGCTTGCGTCTCAGACTTGGACTTCCCCACCATCGGGGGAAGGAGGATATACAGAGCATTGGTTGTTCCTTTGCATGCGATACTCTAGGTGGGAGGAACGTGATCACCACTACTTCCACGGTGACAAGCTAGGAAGGTATGCACCATTTCTGCCAGTAAAGGGCGTCCACCCAGACCTTCAAATGTCGACTGCTCTTGCTGGGGGTCATACTACTCTGTGAAGCTTTACTCTCTGCGGTATCCCTGTGTCTTCTTCTTCCCACAAATTCCTTGTTGTGGTCCGAGTTCCATTGAGCTTCCCATCTCCATTTACTTTTAGAATCGTGCTTATCTCCTCATCGTCCCTTGCTGCCTGGGTTATGCTCCCATCTCCAAGATAAGATGGATTAGTGTATGCGGTGCTTGACTATGTTAATTATGCGGCAAAAAGGTTAATGATTTTAGAGTCCTCTTGAATATGGTTTGTATTTTGAAATATGATATGTGCATACACCCAAATGCTCGAGCTGCTCCTACCTATTTGTATTCCATTGGCTTGGAACTTAGGGAATGATGTAAATGATGCTATGTGGCTTGCATTTTTTTAGTCCAATGACTGTTCTAAAACCTGCTGATAACTCTTAAAACCCATACGTGTTGCAGGTCTGCCCTTGTAGATAGAAATATTTATGCCCTTGAAAGTGCTGTCTGATACAGGTTACTCGATGGTTTTTTCTTGGGGAAGGAGCTCTAATACTTGTTAAAAAAGTAATACCTTTTCATTGCAATGTCATGCATCTATAGCTCAGGGACATGTCCATCTCCCTAATCGAGGCATCCATCTAATTCATGTTTTGCCTTTGCCTAACAAAAGATGATCTGTAATCATATGCATACTAAAGGCGACAAATGCACTCCTCTCATAAGTACTCTTAGAGGACCTCTCCATCTCACATTAGAAATCATTCCTGCTTAAGTCTAATAAAATCACACAATGCATAATTTCTGTAGTATCCTTTGGATTGAATACTTAATAGGAAAGTTTTTCGAACTACTGATGATAATGTTGATCTAATTCTCCCAAGTCTCACAGAGTCTTGGCAGTAGGAGTTGATACTATATACAGGCCTACAGGAAGGCTCATGGTAGCTCCTAGGAACAGGGACTCAACTTTATCTGATACATGGCACTTGGTTCATGACAGGACTACTAACATTGGTTTTGACTTTCTGTGAATGTCATATTGGGATAGTATCAAAACTCGAAAGTAATTCTATTTTCTTTAACTATCTGTATTTCATGAATGCCTAAGACAAATGTTTTGTCTCACTTCTATATAGTCATTATGATCGGGTACTTCATCCTTCGAGGACTTAAGTATTCACATCAGTTGGGCTCTCAGTCCACATATTCTAACTGTCATTTGCATTGCTACAAGTGTCCACTTTATATTGCAAGAAAATATCTTGACAAAAATTTCTTGAAGCTTTGTTGTTCTTGCATATTTCCTGATGGAAAAGAATTGTTGCATGTGCGGTACTGATCACTCTCAGGTTAGGTTTAAAGATCCTCACGATCAGATCAGCATGAGAATAGTGTTCTTTGATATCCTCCAACATGAGGTGAATATATTCATTCTAATTGCTCATCATGAATCTATCTTGAGTGTTACAGGTTGAAACAGAAGTTGATGATGGCTCAGAATTGTTGGTTGATCTTTTGTGGAAGGCTACTACTATTGGAAGCTCACAGCTCATTTTCTTCCTTCATATGTTCTGTCGTGACTATTTGTGTTCACTTATGTTTAATGGAAAAAATGAGAGTGTTTCATATGGTTGACGTCTGTGATTATTCGGGTTATGTTTGAGTTCAGGGCCTGATTTCAGTTGGAGCAGATACTGGACTTCTCTAGGGGAAAGACTCACGTGCTTACTTATTGCATGGTCATCCTATTTGCACCTTCATATTATACTATAAAATGATTGACTTATTTGATTGAAAATTGACCTTTGCATACTCATTTGAGTCACTAAAAGGGAAACTTGTATCTCATATGTTTCAAAGCAATATGTCACACATGCACCTATATGATAACACATCTAAGATGTTGAGATATGGTTGTTGCTATGTATGTGTAGTAGAAAGGCAGATGATGGCATCATATGGGAAGTTTTTACTTTTTTAATTTTGTCATCACAACTAGTATGGATAGATACTCTGTTTGAAATGGTACAATTGCTTTCTGTTGAGGTAGTGTCCTTTGAAATGCAGACATATCTTGGATGCATAATGCTTGTGCTACAAAACGTTCTTATGTGAGCATGTATTCTCTAAAAAGATGGTTGCAGGTGAACAGGCACATAGGGGTTGACATTTTTTCAGCCTGTTCTACACTTAATTAGTGTGAAAAACATAAGGGATTGAGCAATTGTTTTTTAGAGGAGTAACTCCCTAGTTCCACATTGCTCAAAGGAATATTTAGCAATACAGGCAAACACACTTAGATGTTTTACAACTGTGCTTTGCAGGAATAGTGCTGGATAAGATGATTTAATTTCCTGAATGCTCCTAAAATGATAGGACTCAATGTTACACTATTGACTGTTCATTCTATGAGCACATAAAAATCATGTCAAATTGCAAGATGAAATGAGGGTAGGAATGTACGTTAATCATGATATCCTATTCATCTCATGCTATGAAACGTGATATGTCACACTCACTTGGAGATAACTGATGTTGGATTGCAGAAATAAGAAGATTTTCAGGAGCTTTTCTCATTAGAAGAGCAAGTTTTAAGTGAAAGATGTCTCTCAAGTGGAAACAAAAAAATGAAATTTTGTGGTTGGTTCTTTTCAATATCAGTCTACTTGTTATGTATGTTAAATTTCAGGTATTGGAGCTTTGAAGAGATGACACACTGGAGGAATGCAGGGCTGACTGCCCCCCAAGGGGATTGTGTCGCTCAGCAATATGAAGTTGCAGACTTGAAGACTGACGACTTGCTGATTTGAACAGTTGCAGAGTAGCTGAGCGGAAGACTCAAAGCTTGGACCAGTCCAGCAATATATGCGTATCATTTCTCAGCTTTGTCGAGGGCGACAAAGTCTAGGAGGAGGAGGGTGTTGCTACAAGGGTTGCCCATATTTTTCCTCATGCTATGGCATCCCTTAGCCCTCATGAAAGTACCATCTTTTTGTAAACTAGGAGATGTCCATGTGAACACTCTCCTAAAACCCTTTTTGATAATTCCTCTAAGCCTATGGTATTCAAGCCTTTCTTTGAAAACTCCTTTTTGAACAAGCACAAAACTCCCACGTAGAAATCCATGCGCTCCCTCTCTCTCTAGGTAGTTAGCTTTTTGAAATTCCCATATCACATGAGATTCTCTTTTTTTAGCACATGTGGTCTTTTGACCACATGTTTTATTCACATATGCCTCTCTTCTTCTCTATATAAAGAAGAGCCTCATTTGTAAAAGGGGAGGTCCCTTGGCCATGGCCTTGGCCTCCATTTTGGTAATGGAAGAAGGTGTCATTTGCTACTCTCCTGTTTCCTTGTGTGCAAGGCGATGATCTTGGTGTATGGATTTGCATGTGTGTGTGCATGGTTGGGAGGATGTTCCCCTTGCTCCTTGTGACGTTGGCCATTGTTGCCATTGGTCCATGAGCGTGGGTGAACCTCTCCTCTCATTCTTTGCCCCAACTTGGAGAAACTTCTCACTTCCATGTGAGGCGGTTAGGGTTTGTCGTTCCCCTTTTCTCAACACACGGATAGAGAAATACATGAGTGGATTAAGAATTGTCTAGGGTGTCATATGAGACCCCTAGTGGAGCATGCTACCCTTTATCATGTGTAATTAATTCCAGATCGGAGCACTCCATTGGTAGAATTTATGAGATCGGGCACACTACCCAACGAGGCTATTCTAGCAAGGAAACAGAGCATGGAGCAAGAGGCTCAGGACTATGCCTTAGTTGGAGACAACCTATACCAAAGAGGAAAAGATGGTTACTTAAGATTGTGTGTTCATGAATCAGATTATTTGAAAGTCTTAGAAACTCCACACAGTGGTGTTGGAGGCACACACTTTGGTCCTGACCGAGTAATTAAGACCATTCTATTCTCAAGAATTTGGTGGCCCACTCTTCATATGGATGCACGTACCTATGTGAAGAGATGCGACACATGCCAATGTGCACAATATCTGATGAGAAAAGATGAGATTCCTTTCAGACCAATGATGGGAGGACATGCATTCTCAAAGTGGGGTATAGACTTTGTAGGTCCTAATAACCCCCTAGCTAGAACCTCCCATGCAGAGTACATTATTGTAGCCACAAATTACCTTAATAAGTGGGGTAGAAGTCAAAGCTACAACAAAGAAAGATGCTCCGACAATGGCTAAGTTCTTATTTGAGAATGTGTTCACGAGATACAGGTTACCAATAGAGTTAGTAAGTGATAGAGGCATGTACTTCTTGAATGAAGTCATTGAAAACCTTCTCCAAGAATTCTTGGTGATACATAAGAAGTTTGTCCCCTATCATCCACAAGCTAACAGACAAGTTGAGAGCACAAATAAGATTCTATGTAATGTATTGACAAAATTGGTAAATAATAAATGCTCTGATTGGGATAAGCAACTTCATCATGTTGTTTGGGCTTATCGAGTTGCCTACAAAATGGTACTCAATGCCACCCCATTTCAGATGGTCTTTGGACAAAATGTTGTGCTACCATTAGAATTCTTGATTTCAGCTTTAAAAGTAGCACAAGATCATGAGTGGAATGGACATGAGTTGTCCTCAAGGATCTTTGATCTAGACCGCTTAGGTGAGACGAGGCTATGAGCAGCAGCAGGCATATATGCTGCAAAGAAAAGACAAAAGGCATACTTTGATGCACACATTAAGGATAAAGGATTGAAAGAGGGAGACCTAGTGTTGGTTTACAAACTAAAGTAGCATGCTCAGAAATTGGAAAAAAGAGGATACAGACCCATGATCATTAATAGAATTTCCACTAGTGGTGCAGTTGAATTTTCCACTCTAGAAGGTGATATCTTGCCAAACTATATTAGTGGTTGTCGAGTTCAGCTATATCAAGAACCTCTTATAGAGGATGTGCTAAGGAGGCTCAACACTGCTAAAAAGTGAAAAGAAGAAGAGATATGGGTTAGAGAAGAAGCACAAGTAGAGGCCAGAGAGTGCATTAGGAAAAATAACTTAAGGCGATTAGGGCTAGATGTCAATCCAGAAGCCCCAGGATATCACATGGACATATGCCCAACATTGGGTACAATTGCTTCTTGAATAATTGACTGACATCCCTTTATGACCATAGAGGTAGGACAAGGGAAGAATGTAAGGACTGTGAGAGCATTGATTGACTCAGGTGTAGCAACTAGTGCGGTTAGACTTTCGTACTTCCAAGATCTGCAATCAAACATCAATTCCATTGAAGCCTATCTCATAGGATTGGGTGGTGTGGAAACCCCTTGTTTGGGTGAGGTAGAGCTTCCCATCTACCTTCAAGATGTCCCACTAAGAGTCAAAATGCTAGTATGTCAAGATGAGGATCTTACAGAACCCCTTGTTTTGGGTCAAGATTGGATCTATGACCATGTAGTCAACTTAAACCTAAGAAATAAACTTCTTCAAGTTTGGGTACATGAACAATGCAGTACAATAGAATTAGAGAATTGCATGATAACAAATCTAGGTGTCACACATCCTCTTAGTTCTTCTAAGGCTTATCTTAAGTGAAGAAGATGTTGTATGTGTCCAAAGCTCTATGATGCAGAAGGAGGTTGCCTCCAACAAAAGAGTTGAAGACCCATTGAGACTTCCTTCTTTTCCAAAGTCTCAGCCATATGTAGCAGTTCAACCACATAGGCAAGAGAAAAAGTACAAGAAAACTGTTGTTTCAACTAGTTAAAAGGATTTCAAGAAGAAAGTAGTTCCAAACATGATGCAGATCTGGGCATGAAAGGGAGAGTAACCAATCACACTAGTGCTGTCAAATTCGTTACTGGAGAAGCAGTAGAGACAACCAAGGTAGCAAGTAGCAGAATAACAAAGATCTCCATCTCAAAGAGTAGTCCAAATTTGGGTACCAAAGCAATCAATGAAGGCCGACCACAATAACGTACATATTTGGGTGCCTAAGAAATTAGTTGCAGCTCAACAAGGGAGATTACACATGTGGGTACCTAGGGAACTCTTACATGTACAAAACCCTTGACTCTCATTACTAAGGAAAGCCTCAACAAAGAAGCCCAGGAGAAGTATGAGTCAGAACCAAGCAAATAGATCAAAAGAAGATCAGTTTACCTCTTCGGTAATGGTAAGAAGACAATCATCAAGGATATGGGTTTGGAAGCCAAAAGCACCAACAGCCCCTACAAAACCAAAGAGCCAACCACAAGGGACACGAAATTCAAGAAACCATTCAAGCATGAAGCGGCCAAAGGTGAGCACTAGGTAGTCAACCACTCTCCTCAAATGGATCCCCATAAGGAAGAATGATCAGTTGTCATTCAACAATCAATCGCTTACATCATTTCAAGGTCCAATGGGTACCTCCAACAAAGACGACATCAACATCTGCAAGTAACATCGAAAGCCTCGATGAGCGACAACCATGTGCTCCTTGCACAACCCTATCTTTTACACCATTCAGGTCATGCATTTCCAGCGTATGCATTAATATAGGGCCACATTACACGACCGTGCATAGACACATTTGAGAGTCCCAGGCAAAAGGGCACATTGACACATGCCAACTATTTTTATTAATACTAATATCTATCTTCTTGTTTTGTGACATTTTTCATCTCTTTAAAAAAAGGAAGAGAGAGAGAGAGAGAGCTTGTTCCTAGGTTTGGCTCATGGAACATGAATGATTAATGCTTAGTTGAAGGTGGAACCGTTGATTACTGGGCATTTATCAGTTTTGATAGAAGTGTGTCTCGGCTAGCAGATGATATTATTGTTGTCATCAACCTTATCTGGTAGATGTCAAGAACTTGGCATGAACATGGCACCCACTTACCTTGGTAGGATGGAAGAAGTTGAAGGTCCACAACTTGAGAGACGCCTACCTATAGTATGTACAAGAGCCTCCAAGGAGACATCTGCAAGGGGTAGTTCTAGTACTGTGTAAATCCTTGTAAGTATATTGGGTGAAAAGACTCCTACTCGGGGTGAGCTAAAGAGAACATGTGAAACCAAGCTTGGAGTAGTTACCCAATGCTATTTGTCAAGGAATATACAAAAATTCAGCTCTGAGTATTTGGAAAATGTTGTTTTGAAGAGAGAGGACAGGACCAGACACTCAAAGAATTTCATTAGTGGACCATCAACAAAGACATTCATCAACAACGAAAGACTAGCCGATGGTCCATCACAATGACAGGTGTACAACACAAAGAGATAAACATCAATCGACCATTCACCATGGTAAGAATCCTTACTTTGGCAACACCACAACCATGATAGATTAGGAAACCTCTTCATCAGCATTCCCTTGAGCACTTAGCTCAAGACCTCCAATTTTTGCACCATACTTCTTCCAATGCATTTTCCCAAGTAAGCATGCATAGGTCCACATTACAAGGCCATGCACAAGGCACATACTTTCTTCAACCCATGCACTAACACATTTACCCATCATTTACTATGGGTTATGAGTACTTGGCATGAGTACTATGAACATCACCTTTGGAAGATCTAGAGGACATCACGGGGACAACATCAATACCTAGGAAGCAATTCGAAGCCAGCAATTGCTCCAACTCAACCTTGGCAACCTCTTTTGAGAAACTAGTAGTTTATGGAAGCTCACAACGACACATTCTCATTGAAATCCAAGGAAGAAGCACATACAAAGGATGGACACTACCTCTAAAAGCACTACATGGAACAACCCTTACCACAAGGGTCTATTAGGGATGACAAACTCGAGAGGGGGGGAGTTGTTAGCACTCAAGGTCAGGAAGGAGGCACAATAACCTGTCGAAGAAGTTGATACACAAGAAGAAGGTGCAAGTAGGGAGCTGCAAGAAGTGTATGTCAAATTTTCAGAAGAATTCCCTATAGATAGTGATTTTTATCACTAAAAACCATTGTAAATATCATTTCTCATTTTCGTGACTCCATTTTGTTCAAACCAAGGAGTCTTCAAGCTTGAGGAGTATTAGAAGTATCATCCTACCAATTTTCATAATTTCTAGAGTTTGTTTGGACCCTCAAATAAGCCCTAGAACCTAAATTTTAACTAGGTCGGACACTAGGTTTGGATAGGGCCAAAACTACTCAAAAAACTATAAAAGGAGCTAGAGAGCTCATTTTTGAGTTTAGCTGGTTGTAGATTTGAGCTTTTGTAAGAGAACTCTTTTGTAATCGAAGCTTTCCATTGTTCCTCTCTTTGATCTTGCCTTGTGTGCATGTGTGTGTATGTGTGTGCATGCTAGTGTGCTTCTCACTCACACATTTGTGCCTTCACATGCTCATGGTCTTTGTTGATATATTTAGCTAGTGATGTGTGTGGACACACGAGGACTATCAGGGCACTTTTTTCCCTCTTTACGAGGTTTTTTTTCCCCAGCTTGTATATACCTCTATTGCCCTAATGGGCTACTTATCTTTGTACATTCGAGTGGTAATACATTTAGTATTGTGTGTTGAGCTCCAAGCTTCTTCTTCTTCCTTGTGCTATTTGCGTGCTTCCGCAAACGTCTATCCAACAATTGGTATCAGAGTAGGTCGCTGCATCATCTAGGGTGTCGTCTACAGCTCTCTGATTGCAGTCTCAGAATCGCACGAATTTTGGTGAGCATACTTAGCGTGTTTCTGAGATTAAAACAACTTCGTTTTGTGGTGCCAAAATCGTGATTTGAGCTCGTTTCAGCCTCTGAACGCACTATCGTAGCACTTGTGATGGCTATTTCATCTTTTTGTGCCAAAGGGATATACCAATTTTGGTTCGCCAGTATAAGCATCTCAAAGTCTGCTACAGGTTTAGTAGAATTTTTTTGGGCACTTCTATTCAACTATTTGAGATATAGTCAATTTTTTTGCATCAGGGTATTTTAGCCACTGGCCATGGCTAAAAGCAATGATGTATTCCGTATGTTGGTTGCTGAGGATATGTTGGGTGGTACCAACTACCCATTATAGGCTTATATGATGCGACATGTATTGGTTGCAAATGGACTATGGAACATTGTGCAGGGTGTTGAAAAACGTCCTATCACACCTACAACTCTTACAATTGTAGGTATTGAAGCTGATGTAGAAGGTCTCAAAGATGATGATATTCTGCATATTCCTGTTCCGATTGCGGTTTCTATTGCACCTACTGCGGAGCAAATTTGTTGGGATGGCAGAGATGCCCAAGCACATGCATTGATAGCTTTGTCTGTCAAACATGCCATTATTCTGCACATACACTCTTGCAGAACAACTAAGGATGCTTGGGATGCACTTATCACATGTACCAACCTAGGAATGAGGCTCGTGTTTCTTACCTCCAAAAACAGTTGGAGAGTGAGCACATGAATGAAGGTGATTCTATGGACAATTTTCTAACAAAGATCAAAGACTTGAAGGAACAGTTGACTTCTGTTGATGAGATGATACCAGATAGCTCACTTGTGGAGACCATTCTGAATGGTCTCCTTGATTTATATCAGAGTTTTGTTTCTACTCTTCGATTGATGATGAAAGGCAATTTAAATGCCTTGTCATTTGAGGAGTTAGTCTTTGTTTTGTTGGAGGAAGATCAGTCCAGGCAGAATAGGTCCATTACGTGTGTTGCAGATCAAGCTTTCTCAGCTAGTCAGAAGGGCAAAGGAAAATGGAGCTCTTCAACTAGTAAGCAGAAATCTATTAATTCTACACAATCGAAGAGGGAAGACAAAGATGAAAAGAAATAAAAAAAGAAAAAATTGTTTTTCGAGTACTGTGAAGGAAATGATCATATCATAAAGAACTATCCAAAACTGGCTGCTAAAGAGGCAAAGAAGAAAGAGGTTGGAATGGTTGTTGCAGAGGCCTCTACACCAAAAACAGGGTCTACTAATCTTGTGCGGGAAGGAGAATGGGTGTTTACTACTGTTTGCAGTTTTGACCCATCTTCTCATGAGCAGTGCATGTCTACAGTAGACTCACATGTTTGGTACTTTGACAGTGAGGTGACCAAACATATTACCTCGCAACACAGTTTCTTCTCTTCACTCGAACCTGCCCCTACAGGGAATACAGTTACATGCGCCACCAACTCCTCTTATCTTATTATGGGAGTTGATAAGATCATTTTGACTACTGTTGATGGTAGTTCTTTCACTTTGTCTGATGCTTTGTTTGTGCTAGGGATCAAGAAAAATCTGTTATTAGGTTTTGCATTAGCCAAGATTGGCTTGGTTGTGAAATTTGTTGATGAGAGAGTACAGTTCATGATTTGTCAAATGGCGATGTGATTATTGCTTTTGGCATTTTATGTCATGGGTTGTATAAGCTCATAGACTATGAAAGATCTGAAATAATTCGGCATATGTAGTACATGATTCTCAAGCTATGTCTTATGCAAAGCTTTGGCATGCATGCTTTGGTCATTTGAATTTTGCTAGTTTGCTACACCTGGAGAAATATGAAATGGTGTCCTCTTTGCCCAAACTTGAGGCACCTGGAAAACATGTTTGTGAAGGTTGTATTTTGGGCAAAATGCAACATTTCTCCTTTCCAAAAGATGGTTCAGTCGGGCTACTCAAAAATTGCAGCTTGTACATAGTGATGTTTGTGGTCCTATGCGGACACCTTCTTTTGGAAATTATCTTTACTTCGTGACTTTCATTGATGATTTTTCTAGGCATGTGTTGGAGTTAGATGTCTCTGGAAGCACGCGAACAACACAACGAAGAAGAAGAAGCTTGGAGCACAACACACAATACGGAATGTATTACCACTAGAATGTACAAAGATAAGTAGCCCATTAGGGCAATAGCGTATCTACAAGCTGGAGGAAAAAAAACCTCCGAAAGAGGAAAAAAAGTGCCCTGGTGATTTTAGAGTGTTCACACACATCACTACCTAAATATATGGTAAATCCCCCCGAGGAGTGATGCGGTGAACAAGGAGTTGGCACTCATGTATAAGGAAGTGCCAAGCTATGTGGAAATCACTCCACAAAAGGAAGTAAGCGCAAAGCTTTGTGGAAAGCTTCAAACTTCTCACTAGGCAGAGCCTTTGTGTAAAGGTCTGCAATATTCTCCTTCGTGGGCACATATGCCAAGTTGATCTCCCCAACAGAGAACCTCTCCCTAACATAATGATAATGCACCTCAATGTGCTTAGTGCGAGCATGGAACACAGGGTTCCTCGCAACTGCCAATGCACTCTAACTGTCAGTGAAGATGGTGGTGGCAAAAGACTGACCAACACCCAAATCAACCATAAGGCATCTGAGCCACACACACTCAACAATCACTGTGAAAGCTTCCCTATACTCGGCTCACAATTGGAAGTGGCCATAATAGGCTGCTTCTTGCTCAACCAAGATATACGTGAGCTACCAAGCATGAAGCAAAAACCACTAGTGGACACAGGAGTGTCATAGCAACCAGCCTAGTCAGAGTAAGAAAAAGCATGCAAATCTGGCGACAATGATCCCCCCTTGGGATAAAATAACCCAAGTAGTCCGACACCACTCAAGTAGCAAAAGATGCGCTTAACCGCCTGCCAATGGTTGACACCTGGGCAATGCATAAACATGATCATATGTGAGACAACAAACTGAATATCTGGCCAAGTAATGAATAAGTAAATCAAGCATCCAACAGCCTACTGATAGAGAACAACATCAAATGCATCTCCATCATCCTGAAGACTCAATTGTAAACCTGTCTCCATAGGAGTGGCAATAGGCTTAAAATCTTCAAGGTCAAAACATTACAATAATGTGTCAATATATTTCATTTGACACAAAGCCATTCCACCGTCAACTTGCATAAACTGAATGCCCAAATAGTGATGCAAATGCCCCAAATCAGACATCTCAAATGAGGCATGTAAATCAGCCTTAAAATCAGCAATATGCCTCTCATGAGAACCAATGAGCAACATGTCATCAACATAAACCACAATGATAAGAAGTACAAAATTAGCACGCTTAACATATAAGGTGCTTTCAGTTGGACTGTTCTCAAAACCATGTGCAATCAGATAGGCATGTATCTTCTCATACCAAGCACGTGGTGCTTTCTTTAAGCCATATAATGCCTTCTTTAACCTGCACATCTGGTTCTCATGCCCTTTTTGCACAAAGCCACGGGGCTGAGAAACATACACTTTTTCATGCAAGTCACCATTTAGAAATGCTGTTTTGATATCCAACTGATGTACATTCCAACCATGATGAGCTGCAAGTGCACATATGCTACGAACAGTAGTCATTCGACAAGTAGGTGCAAAGGTCTCATCAAAATCAATGCCTCTTTCCTATGCATAACCCTTTGCAACAAGCCTAGCCTTATACCTGTCAACTGTACCATCAGGCTTATGCTTCATCTTGTATACCCACTTAGTCCCAATGGCCTTCTTGCCAGGAGGCAAGTCACATAAAGTCCAAGTACCATTCTTCATTATAGCATCATATTCAGATTGCATAGCAGCCATCCAATTTTTTGAATTTTGTGCTTCATCAAACGAAACAGTCTCATTCTCATCACAGAGACTAGATGCAGCCATAGCATAGCAATCCGATGCAAAAGAGGCACTATGATAGCCTGAACAAGTATGATATGATAGAGGTGCATCTAATTTGCTATCACGCAAAGTCTGTACTAGCCATTTTGGCATAGTTTTTGCCAACTCAATATCAGTGCATCATGTAAATCAACATCAGAAATGGAATGATCTGCATCATCACATGAAACCTGGAAAGGCTGAGAAGTTGCCTCATTAGGACCAGCACTAGACTGTCCACCTGTAAAAAGAGGCAACAAAGTATCATACATGTCTTTGGGGCTAACAGATGTCTCCTTAGTACATGAAAGCAATGGTTGAATAGCATCTTCAACAAAAACAACATCACGGCTAACCAGAATGCGTTTAGTCTATGGATGATATAGACGATAGCCTTTACTTTCAGAAGTGTACCCAACAAAAATACATTTTATTGCTTTATCATCCAATTTTTTGCGATGTTGTTCATGTACTAATGCATATGCCAAACGACCAAAAACATGTAGATGAGCAACAGATGGCTTGCGACCATGCGAAGACTCATATGGAGTGATAGACTACAACGCTTTAATGGGACACTTATTAAGTACATATACTGCACACATGACATCCTCAAGCCAGAAACTATGTGGTAAAGCCTAACTCTTGACCATACACCTCGCCATCTCCATGAGTGACATGTTCTTCGGTTCAGCAACTCCATTCTGTTGAGATGTATACAGCACTGTACACTGGTGTTTTATCCCATGTTCAGCGAGAAATGCATTAAAATCAGAAGACATATATTCCCCCCCTCGATCAAAATGGAGGGTGCCCATTTTACATGCTCATAGATTTTCAGTCAAAACCAAAACCTGCTTGAACCACATGAACACTTCAGACCTTGCTTTCAATGGATATACCCATGCATGCCTGGAAAAATCATCAATGAAAGTCACGAAGTAAAGATAATTTCCAAAAGAAGGAGTTTGTAGGGACCACAGACATCACTATGTACAAGCTGCAATTTCTGAGTAGCCCAAACTGAACCATCTTTTGGAAATGAGGAACTCTACATTTATCCCAAAATACAGCCTTCACAAACATGTTTTCTAGGTGCCTCAAGTTTGGGCAAAGAGAACACCATTTTCAAATTTCTGGAGGCATAGCAAACTAGCAAAATTCAGATGATCAAAGCATGCATGCCAAAACTTTGCATCTAACATAGCCTAAGAATCATGTACTGCACATGCCGAATCATTCACAGATCTTTCGTAGTCTATGAGCTTATACAGCCCACGACATAAAATGCCAGAAGCAATAATCATGTTCCATTTCACCCATACAATATCTCATGTTACTTTAATCTCAAATAGAGAAAGAATCAAAATACATACACATATATACACACACATACACATGCATGCATATACAATCATTCATACAAAATACATGCATTTATCCCACAATAATGTGTATTTTTGTATATGTGAATATGTGGTATGTGTAAATATGTATATGTGAATGTTTATGTATGTAGATAATCAGAGTATAAATATCAAATACCATTATTTGTAGATTCCGATCAATCAGATGGAACTCTAGCACCATCTCCTAATCGTGCAAGGACTATATACTATAAGTATATCAAACTTTTAATTTTAAATATATTTGATAGATACATAACTGATATATATATTTTTTCTTGTTATAATCATATTCTGATCAATTAGAGGGCACTCCACCACGTCCTATCCATGCAACGACTTCACATGTGTCCTCCGATAGGAATTATGATGAATTTTACTATCAAGAGCATATTATATGTTGGTGTAACTCTTTCTATGGCATGTATCAAAGACCAAGATTGGAATGTATTGAACATGAGGTAGAGTATGGTACTTTTGAGCGTGCACCACCACCTGGTCAACGTGATAATGCTTGGGTATGTATTTTTTCTATAAATTAATGTCCTTATTTTATTTAAAAACCATATACAAAATCAAATTACTGTTGATATATAGGAATACTTGCTGGATGATGATGATGATGATGATAACAATTCTCATACTCATATTCTTAATATACCTCGTACATATCATGGATTTGCTGTTCATCAATTACAAGAAGAGGTTTCTAGAAATCCTCTACCTCTTAGTTTAGAGACTAAAACGGCTAGAGATTATCCATTGCCAGCCCGTGATCATTCTCTAGTACAAATATATGATAGAAGAAGATATTGAGAATAGAGGACCACTTCCTTTAGATGGAGAGATTTTTAACTTTTGGGGTAATCGCTATATGATTGCTCCATCCACTATTACTAATGCTGGTCATGGTCTCTTTACTGTAGAGGATTTGTATGTGCCTTCAGACTCTGAAGTCACTCTTATGTCATTTTGTGGTCCTATATATGGATGGGGAGATTGGCATCGACTTGCACATTATGTTCAAAGCATGAGTACGAATGTACCATCCCTTACTAGTAGAAGGATTTCACATGCAGAAAATGAAAGATTATATATTGATGGAAGACCTTACACACATGGAAATATAGCAGGTTGAATAAATAGTAGGTGAGGGTTACATAATAGTTCAAGGACTAATTGCACATTTGAGGAGCGTGAAAATAGTCATGAATCACCATACATGAGTAGAGACGTATCAAGATACATAGTTGTCAATGCTATTACTACATTACATGCTGGTGATGAATTTTGGTTGGCGTAGACCTCTAAGAGCACCTTTTATCTAGAGAGAGAATTTAAATTTTCTATCCATATTTAATAACTTATATATTTAATTTTATGTTTAAAGTTTACTTTTTATTCATTTATGGAATATTAATGATTTTTATTCATGTGTGTAGATTCCAATGTATGATGTTGATGATATTCCTCCACACCATTCACAATTGCCAGTAAGACCTCATTTATCAAAAGCTTCTATGAGGAGGCTATGCAAAAGTGATCCTGTGGAATATGCAAGGTTGAAAGACCTATATTCAAAAGAAGATAAAGTACAATATTTGTGCGACAATGATGAAGATGATGGCATGGTAGATTTTATTGAGGATTGGTATCAAAATGACAGTGAGAGCATTGATATTTCTAAAAATGAGAAATATCTTTGAGAGGAATGTCTAAAGCATGTATATGAAGGAAGTTGTTTGCCACGACTAAGTGCGAGCATACTTATTCTCAATCTTCAAAATCACTTTGGATGGAGTAATGTATATGTTTTGACACTATTAAGGTTTAATTTTTAATTTTCTATCTATTTATATATATACATGCATAAATATATACATATAAATACATGCATACATAGACATACACATATATATACTTGAATGTATACACACATATAAACATACACAAAAATATACGCACATACACATGTTAAGAGAGTAAAGTCAAATTATATATACCTATATTGAATGAAGATGTTTTGTCCATCTAGCCTTTGGAATTGTCCGCCCAACCTTTAGAATCTTCTTGACACATTTTCTTCTCCTATTCTAGTCGACCAAATACCTACACTGCTAACTCTTTTATGAACTTTGCATACAAATATTAAGTATGAGTTAGAGGTATTAAGTCGTTTGAAAAATAAGAGAAGTAAATTTATCTCAAAGATTTTGAAGGATGGAAGAATAATTTTAAAGGAAGGGCAAACACAAAGTGTTCAATCAATGCAGGTTTTTGTTTTTACCTTAGCTAGGGTAAGAACAAGAACTTGCATTGAATGAACACTTTATGTCCACCCATACTTTAAAACTATTCATCCATCTTCCAAAATCATCCAGAGAAATTTTTTGGAGTTAGACGTCTGCGGAAGCACGCGAACAGCACAAGGAAGAAGAAGAAGCTTGGAGCACAACACACAAGACTGAATGTATTACTAGAGAATGTACAAAAATAAGTAGCCCATTAGGGCAATAGGTGTATATACAAGCCGGGGGAAAAAAAACCTCCTAAAGAGGGAAAAAAGTGCCCTGGCGGTCCTAGAGTGTTCACACACATCACTACCTAAATATATCAACAAATCCCGCCTCGGAGTGATGCGGTGAACAAGGAGCTGGCACTCATGTATAAGGAAGTGCCGAGCTATGTGGAAATCACTCCACAAAAGGAAGTAAGCCCAAAGCTTTGCGGAAAGCTTCAAACTTCTCCCTAGGCAGAGCCTTCGTGAAAAGGTCTGCAATGTTCTCCTGCGTGGGCACATATGCCAAGCTGATCTCCCCAGCAGAGAACCTCTCCCTGACATAGTGATAATGCACCTCAATGTGCTTAGTGCGAGCATGGAACACAGGGTTCCTCGCAACTGCCAATGCGCTCTGACTATCAGTGAAGATGGTGGTGGCAAAAGACTGGCCAACACCCAAATCAGCCATAAGGCGTCTGAGCCACACACACTCAACAGTCATTGTGAAAGCTACCCTATACTCAGCCTCACAATTGGAAGTGGCCACAGTAGGCTGCTTCTTGCTCAACCAAGATATACATGAGCTACCAAGCATGAAGCAAAAACCACTAGTGGACACACGAGTGTCATAGCAACCAGCCCAATCTGAGTAAGAAAAAGCATGCAAATCTGGCGGTAGTGATCCCCCCTTGGGATAAAACAACCCAAGTAGCCGAGTACCACTCAAGTAGCGAAAGATGCGCTTAACTGCTTTCCAATGCGTGACTCCTGGGCAATGCATAAACCTGCTCATCTGTGAGACAGCAAACTGAATATCTGGCCGAGTAATGCATAAGTAAATCAAGCATCCAACAGCCTGCTGATAGAGAACAGCATCAAATGCATCTCCAGCATCATGAAGACTCAATCGTAAACCTGTCTCCATAGGAGTGGCAATAGGCTTACAGTCTTCAAGGCCAAAACGCTGCAATAATGTGTCAATATATTTCATTTGACACAAAGCCATTCCACCATCAACTTGCATAAACTGAATGCCCAAATAGTGATGCAAATACCCCAAATCAGACATCTCAAATGAGGCATGCAAATCAGCCTTGAAATCAGCAATATGCTTCTCAAGAGGACCAGTGAGCAGCATGTCGTCTACATAGACAACAATGATCAAAAGCACATCATTAGCACGCTTAACATATAAGGTGCTTTCAGTTGGACTGTTCTCAAAACCATGTGCAATCAGATAGGCATGTATTCCTCATACCAAGCACGTGGTGCTTGCTTTAAACCATATAACGCCTTCTTTAACCTGCACACCTGGTTTTCATGCCCTTTCTGCACAAAGCCACGGGGCTGAAAAACATACACTTCTTCATGCAAGTCACCATTCAGAAATGCTGTTTTAATGTCCAACTGATGTACATTCCAACCATGATGGGCTGCAAGTGCACAAATGCTCCGAACAGTAGTCATACGGCATGTAGGTGCAAAGGTCTCATCAAAATCAATGCCTCTTTCCCGCGCATAACCCTTTGCAACAAGCCTAGCCTTATACCTGTCAACTGTACCATCAGGTTTACGCTTCAGCTTGTATACCCACTTAGTGCCAATGGCCTTCTTGCCAGGAGGCAAGTCACATAAAGACCATGTACCATTCTTCATTATAGCATCATATTCAGATTGCATAGCAGCCATCCAATTTTCTGAATTTTGTGCTTCATCAAAAGAAACAGGCTCATTCTCATCACAGAGACTAGATGCAGCCATAGCATAGCAATCTGATGCAAAAGAGGTACTATGAGAGCTTGAACGAGTACGATATGACAAAGGTGCATCTAATTTGCTGTCACGCAAAGTCTGCACCAGCCATTTTGGCATAGTTTTTGCCTGTTCAATATCAGCTCTCTCATCAACAAGTGCATCATGTAAATCTGCATCAGAAATGGAATGATCTGCATCATCATATGAATCCTGCAAAGGCTGAGAAGTTGCCTCATTAGGACGAGCGCTAGCCTGTCCACCTGTAAAAAGAGGCATCAAAGTATCATACATGTCTTTGGAGCTAACAAATGTCTCCTTAGTACATGAAAGCAATGGCTGAATAGCATCTTCCACAAAGACAACATCACGGCTAACCAGAATGCGTTTAGTCTGTGGATGATACAGACGATAGCCTTTACTTTCAGAACTGTACCCAACAAAAATACATTTTACTGCCTTATCATCCAATTTTTTGCGATGTTGTTCAGGCACCAATGCATATGCCAAACAACCAAAAACACGCAGATGAGCAACAGATGGCTTGCGGTCATGCCAAGCCTCATATGGAGTGATAGACTGCAATGCTTTGGTGGGACACCTGTTCAGTACATATGCTGCACACATGACAGCCTCAAGCCAGAAACTATGTGGTAAAGCCTGACTTTTGACCATGCACCTCGCCATCTCCATGAGTGACCTGTTCTTTCGTTCAGCAACTCCATTCTGTTGAGGTGTATACGGCACTGTACACTGGTGTTTTATCCCATGTTCAGCCAGAAATGCATTAAAATCTGAAGACATATATTCCCCCCTTCGATCAGAACGGAGGGTGCCCATTTTACATGCTGACAGATTTTCAGCCAAAACCAAAAACTGTTTGAAGCACATGAACACTTCGGACTTTGCTTTGAGTGGATATACCCATGCATGCCTGGAAAAATCATCAATGAAAGTCACGAAGTAAAGGTAATTTCCAAAAGAGGGTGTCTGCATAGGACCACAGACATCACTATGTACAAGCTGCAATTTCTGCATAGCCCGAACTGAACCATCTTTTGGAAAGGAAGAACGCTGCATTTTGCCCAAAATACAGCCTTCACAAACATGTTTTCCAGGTGCCTCAAGTTTGGGCAAAGAGGACACCATTTCAGATTTCTGCAGGCGTAACAAACTAGCAAAATTCAGATGACCAAAGCGTGCATGCCAAAGCTTTGCATCTGACATAGTCTGAGAATCATGAACTGCACATGCCGAATCATTCACAGATCTTTCATAGTCTATGAGCTTATACAACCCACGACATAAAATGCCAGAAGCAATAATCACATCGCCATTTGAGAGATCATGGACTGTACACCTGTCATCAACGAATTTCACAACCAAGCCAATCTTGGCTAATGCAGAAACTGATAACAGGTTCTTTTTGATCCCTGGCACAAATAAAGCATCTGACAAAGTGAAAGAACTACCATCAGCAGTAGTCAGAGTGATCTTACCAACTCCCATAACAGGATAAGAGGAGTTATTGGTGCATGTGACAGTATTCCCTGTAGGGGAGGCTCGAGTGAAGAGAAGAAACTGCGCTGAGATGTAATATGTTTGGTCGCCCCACTGTCAAAGTACCAAACATCTGAGTCTACTGCAGACATGCGCTGATCATGAGAAGATGGGTCAAAACTGCAGACAGTAGTAAACGCCCATTCTTCTTCCTGCACAAGATTTGCAGACTCTGTTTTTGGTGTAGAGGCCTCTGCAACAACCATTCTAGCCTCTTTCTTCTTTGCCTCTTTAGCAGCCAGTTTTGGACAGTTCTTTATAATATGATCATTTCCTTTACAGTACTTGCAGAACAATTTCTGCTTTTCTGATTTCTTCTCATCTTTATCTTGCTTCTTCGATTGTGCAGCATTTGTAGATTTCTGCTTACTAGTAGAAGAGCTCCATTTTCCTTTGCCCTTCTGACTAGCCAGGAAAGCTTGATCTGCAACACGCATAATGGACCTGTTCTGCCTGGACTGATCTTCCTGCAATAGAACAGAGACTAATTCCTCAAATGACAAGGCATTCGGATTGCCTTTCATCATCAATCGAAGAGTAGAGGCAAAACTCTGATATGAATCAGGAAGGCCATTGAGAACGGTCTGCACAAGTGAGCTATCTGGTATAACCTCATCAGCAGAAATCAATTGTTCCTTCAGGTCTTTGATCTTTGTAAGAAAACTGTCCATCGAATCACCTTCATTCATGTGCTCACTCTCCAACTGTTTTCGGAGGTAAGCAACACGAGCCTCATTCCTAGCCTGGTACAAAGTTGTAAGTGTATCCCAAGCATCCTTTGCTCTTCTGCAAGAGCGAATGTGAGGAATAATGGCACGTTTGAGAGACAAAGCTATCAATGCATGTGCCTGGGCATCTCTGCCATCCCAACGAATCTGCTCTGCAGTAGGTGCAACAGAAACAGCAGCACGAATAGGAATCTGCGGAATATCATCTTCGACACCATCTTCATCAGCTCCAACACCTGTATTTGCAGTACCTGTCGTTACAGGTGTAATAGGACGTCTTTCAACACCCTGCACAATGTTCCACAATCCTTTTGCAACCAGTACATGTCGCATCATATAAGCCCATAATGGGTAGTTGGTACCATCCAACTTATCCTCAACAGCCAACATACGGAATACATCACTGCTTTCAGCCATGGCCGGTGACTAAAATACCTTGATGCAGAAAATTGACTGTATCTCAAAAAGTTGAACAAAACTGCCCAGACGAGTTCTGCTAGACCTGTAGCAGACTTTGAGACGCTTAAACTGGCGAACAGAAACTGGTATATACCTTTGGCACAAAAGGACGAAATAGCCTGCACAAGCACTGCGATAGTGCGTTCGGAGGCCGAAACGAGCTCAGATCGCGATTTCGGCACCACAGAGCAAAGCAGTTTTGATCTGGAAGCACCTTGAGTATGCTCACCAAATTTTGTGCGAATCTGAGACTGCAAACGGAGGAGTGTCGACGGCGCCCTAGAAGAAGCAACGACCTGCTTTGATACCAATTGTTGGAGTTAGACATCTGCGGAAGCACGCGAACAGCACAAGGAAGAAGAAGAAGCTTGGAGCACAACACACAAGACTGAATGTATTACTAGAGAATGTACAAAAATAAGTAGCCCATTAGGGCAATAGGCGTATATACAAGCCGGGAAAAAAAAAACCTCCTAAAGAGGGAAAAAAGTGCCCCGGCGGTCCTAGAGTGTTCACACACATCACTACCTAAATATATCAACAAGATTTGCTTGTCTTATTTTCCAAACGACCTAATACCTCATAGTTAACTTATACTTAATCCTTGTAAACAACAAATTGTTGATATATTTAGGTAGGGATGTGTGTGAACACACTATGACTGCCGGGGCACTTTTTCCCTCTTTAGGAGGTCTTTTCCCCCCCGGCTTGTATATATGCCTATTGCCCTAATGGGCTACTTATCTTTGTACATTCTAGTGGTAATACATTCACTATTGTGTGTTGTGCTCCAAGCTTCTTCTTCTTCCTTGTGCTGTTCGCGTGCTTCCGCAGATGTCTAACTCCAACAATCGGTATTAGAGTAGGTCGCCAATTCATCTAGGGCATCATCGACACCTCTCAGGTTGCAGTCTCAAAATCCCATGAATTTCGATGAGCATATTCAGCGTGTTTCTGAGATCAAAACGGCTTCTCTTTGTGGTGCCAAAATCACGATCTGAGCTCATTTCAACCTCCGAATGCACTATCATAGTGCTTGTGTAGGCTATTTTGTCTTTTTGTGCCAAAGGTATATACCAATTTCGGTTCAGCAGTATAAGCATCTCAAAGTCTGCTACAGGTTTAACAAAATTTGTCTAGGCAGTTTTGTTCAACTTTTTGAGATACAGCCAATTTTTTGCATCAAGGTATTTTAGTCACTGACTATCGCTGAAAGCAGTGATGTATTCCGTATGTTGGCTGTTGAGGATAAGTTGGATGGTACCAACTACCCGTTATGGGTGTTGATATATTTAGGTAGTGATGTGTGTGAACACACTAGGGCCACCGGGGCACTTTTTTCCCTCTTTAGGAGGTTTTTTTCCCCTGGCTTGTATATACGCCTATTGCCCTAATGGGCTACTTATCTTTGTACATTCTCTAGTAATACATTCAGTATTGTGTGTTTGTGCTCCAAGCTTCTTCTTCTTCCTTGTGCTGTTCGCGTGCTTCCGCAGACATCTATCTCCAACAATTGGTATCAGAGCAAGTCGTCGCTTCATCTAGGGCGCCGTCGACACTCCTCCGTTTGCAGTCTCAAAATCGCACGAATTTTGGGGACATACTCAGCGTGTTTCCGAGATCAAAACGGCTTCGCTTTGTGGTGCCGAAATCGCGATCTGAGCTCGTTTCGGCCTTGGAACGCACTATCGCAGCGCTTGTGCAGGCTATTTTATCTTTTTGTGCCAAAGATATATACCAGTTTTTGTTCGCCAGTTTGAGCGTCTCGAAGTCTGCTACAGGTCTAGCAGAACTCGTTTGGGCAGTTCTGTTCAACTTTTTGAGATACAGTCAATTTTCTGCATCAAGGTATTTTAGTCACCGGCCATGGCTGAAAGTAGTGATGTATTCCGTATCTTGGCTGTTGAGGATAAGTTGGATGGTACCAACTACCCATTATGGTCTTATATGATGCGACATCTTTTGGTTGCAAAAGGATTGTGGAACATTGTGCAGGGTGTTGAAAGACGTCCTGTTACACCTGTAACGACAGGTACTGCAAATAGAGGTGCTGGAGCTGATGAAGATGGTGTTGAAGATGATATTCTGCAGATTCCTGTTCGTGCTGCTGTTTCTATTGCACCTACTGCAGAGCAGATTCGTTGGGATGGTAGAGATGCCAAGGCACATGCATTGATAGCTTTGTTTGTCAAACGTGCCATTATTCCTCATATTCGCTCTTGTAGAACAACTAGGGATGCTTGGGATACACTTACCACATTGTACCAAGCTAGGAATGAGGCTCGTGTTGCTTACCTCCGAAAATAGTTGGAGAGTGAGCAGATGAATGAAGGTGATTCTATGGACAGTTTCCTAACGAAGACCAAAGATTTGAAGGAACAGTTGATTTCTGCTGATGAGGTTATACCAGATAGCTCACTTGTGCAGACCGTTCTGCATGGTCTTCCCGATTCATATCAGAGTTTTGCTTCTACTCTTCGATTGATGATGAAAGGAAATCCGAATGCCTTATCATTTGAGGAGTTAGTTTCTGTTTTGTTGCAGGAAGATCAGTCCAGGCAGAACAGGTCGATTATGCGTGTTGCAGATCAAGCTTTCCTGGCTACTCAGAAGGGCAAAGGAAAATGGAGCTCTTCTACTAGTAAGCAGAAATCTGCAAATGCTGCACATTCAAAGAATCAGGATAAAGATGAGAAGAAATCAGAAAAGCAGAAATTGTTTTGCAAGTACTATAAAGGGAATGATCATATCATAAAGAACTGTCCAAAACTGGCTGCAAAAGAGGCAAAGAAAAAGGAAGCTAGAATGGTTGTTGCAGAAGCCTCTACACCAAAAACAGAGTCTACTAATCTTGTGCAGGAAGAAGAATGGGCATTTACTACTGTTTGCAGTTTTGACCCATCTTCTCATGAGCAGTGCATGTCTGTAGTGGACTCAGATGTTTGGTACTTTGATTGTGAGGTGACCAAACATATTACCTCACAGCGCAGTTTCTTCTCTTCACTCGAGCCTGCCCCTACAGGGAATACTGTCACATGCGCCAACAACTCCTCTTATCCTGTTATGGGAGTTGGTAAGATCATTCTGACTACTGCTGATGGTAGTTCTTTCACCTTGTCAAATGCTTTATTTGTGCCAGGGATCAAGAAGAATCTGTTATCAGTTTTTGCATTAGCCAAGATTGGCTTGGTTGTGAAATTCGTTGATGACAGGTGTACAGTTCATGATCTATCAAATGGGGATGTGATTATTGCTTCTGGCATTTTATGTCGTGGGCTGTATAAGCTCATAGACTGTGAAAGATCTATGAATGATTCGGCATGTGTAGTACATGATTCTCAGGCTATGTCAGATGCAAAGCTTTGGCATGCACGCTTTGGTCATCTGAATTTTGCTAGTTTGCTACGCTTGCAGAAATCTGATATGGTGTCTTCTTTGCCCAAGCTTGAGGCACGTGGAAAACATGTATATGAAGGCTATATTTTGGGCAAAATGCAGCGTTCCTCCTTTCCAAAAGATGGTTCAGTTCGGGCTACGCAGAAATTGCAGCTTGTACATAGTGATGTCTGTGGTCCTATGCGGACACCCTCTTTTGGGAATTACCTTTACTTCGTGACTTTCATTGATGATTTTTCCAGGCATGCATGGGTATATCCACTCAAAGCAAAGTCCGAAGTGTTCATGTGCTTTAAACAGTTCTTGGTTTTGGCTGAAAATCTGTCAGCATGTAAAATGGGCACCCTCCGTTCTGATCGAGGGGGGGAATATATGTCTTGTGATTTTAATGCATTTCTGGCTGAACGTGGGATGAAACACCAGTGTACAGTGTCGTATACACCTCAACAGAATGGATGCTGAACGAAAGAACAATTCACTCATGGAGATGGCGAGGTGCATGGTCAAGAGTCAGGCTTTACCACATAGTTTCTGGCTTGAGGCTGTCATGTGTGCAACATATGTACTGAACAAGTGTCCCACTAAAGCGCTGTAGTCTATCACTCCATATGAGGCTTGGCATGACCGCAAGCCATCTGTTGCTCATCTACGTATTTTTGGTTTTTTGGCATATGCATTAGTGCTTGAACAACATCGCAGAAAATTGGATGATAAGGCAGTAAAATGTATTTTTGGTGGGTAAAGTTCTGAAAGTAAAGGCTATCGTCTGTATCATCCACAGACTAAATGCATTCTGGTTAGCCGTGATGTTGTCTTTGTGGAAGATGCTATTCAGCCATTGCTTTCATGTACTAAGGAGACATCTATTAGCTCCAAAGACATGTATGATATGTTGATGCCTCTTTTTTCAGGTGGACAGTCTAGTGTTGGTCCTAATGAGGCAACTTCTCAGCCTTTGCAGGTTTCATATGATGATGCAGATCATTCTATTTCTGATGCAGATTTACATGATGCACTTATTGATGAGAGAGCTGATATTGAGCAGGCAAAAACTATGCCAAAATGGCTGGTGCAAACTTTGCGTGACAACAAGCTAGATGCACCTTTGTCATATCGTACTCGTTCAGGCTCTCATAGTGCCTCCTTTGCATCAGATTGCTATGCTATGGCTGCATCTAGTCTCTGTGATGAGAATGAGCTTGTTTCTTTTGATGAAGCACATAATTAAGAAAATTGGATGGCTTCCATGCAATCTGAATATGATGCTATAATGAAGAATGGTACATGGTCTTTATGTGACTTGCCTCCTGGCAAGAAGGCCGTTGGCACTAGTGGGTATACAAGCTGAAGCATAAACCTGATGGTACAGTTGACAAGTAGAAGGCTAGGCTTGTTGCAAAGGGTTATGTGCAGGAAAGAGGCATTGATTTTGATGAGACCTTTGCACCTACATGCCGTATGACTATTGTTCGGAGCATTTGTGCACTTGCAGCCCATCATGGTTGGAATGTACATCAGTTGGACATTAAAACAACATTTTTGAATGGTGACTTGCATGAAGAAGTGTATGGTTTTCTGCCCCGTGGCTTTGTGCAGAAAGGGCATGAAAACCAGGTGTGCAGGTTAAAGAAAGCATTATATGGTTTAAAGCAAGCACCACGTGCTTGGTATGAGAAGATACATGCCTATTTGGTTGCACATGGTTTTGTGAACAGTCCAACTGAAAGCACCTTATATGTTAAGCGTGCTAACGATGTGCTTCTGATCATTGTTGTCTATGTTGATGACATGCTGCTCATTGGTCCTATTGAGAAGCATATTGCTGATTTCAAGGCTGATTTGCATGCCTCATTTGAGATGTCTGATTTGGGGCATTTGCATCACTATTTGGGCATTCAGTTTATGCAAGTTGATGGTGGAATGGCTTTGTGTCAAACAAAATATATTGACATATTATTGTAGCGTTTTGGCCTTGAAGACTGTAAGCCTATTGACACTCCTATGGAGACAGGTTTACGATTGAGTCTTCATGATGCTGGAGATGCATTGATGCTGTTCTCTATCAACAGGCTGTTGGATGCTTGATTTACTTATGCATTACTCGGCCAGATATTCAGTTTGCTGTCTCACAGATGAGCAGGTTTATGCATTGCCCAGGAGTCATGCATTGGAAGGCGGTTAAGCGCATCTTTCGCTACTTGAGTGGTACTCGGCTACTTGGGTTGTTTTATCCCAAGGGGGGATCACTACCGCCAGATTTGCATGCTTTTTCTGACTCAGATTGGGCTGGTTGCTATGACACTCGTGTGTCCACTAGTGGTTTTTGCTTCATGCTTGGTAGCTCATGTATATCTTGGTTGAGCAAGAAGCAGCCTACTATGGCCACTTCCAGTTGTGAGGCTGAGTATAGGGCAGCTTTCACAGCGACTGTTGAGTGTGTGTGGCTCAGACGCCTTATGGCTGATTTGGGTGTTGGCCAGTCTTCTGCCACCACCATCTTCACTCACAGTCAGAGCGCATTGGCAGTTGCGAGGAACCCTGTGTTCCATGCTCGCACTAAGCACATTGAGGTGCATTATCACTATGTCAGGGAGAGGTTCTCTGATGGGGAGATCAGCTTGGCATATGTGCCCACATAGGAGAACATTGCAGACCTTTTCACGAAGGCTCTGCCTAGGGAGAAGTTTGAAGCTTTCCGCAAAGCTTTGGGCTTACTTCCTTTTGTGGAGTGATTTCCACATAGCTTGGCACTTCCTTATACATAAGTGCCAGCTCCTTGTTCACTGCATCAATCCCAGGGGGGATTTGTTGATATATTTAGGTAGTGATGTGTGTGAACACAGTAGGACAGCCGGGGCACTTTTTTCCCTCTTTAGGAGGTTTTTTTCCCCCGTCTTGTATATACGCCTATTGCCCTAATGGGCTACTTATCTTTGTACATTCTCTAGTAATACATTCAGTATTGTGTGTTTGTGCTCCAAGCTTCTTCTTCTTCCTTGTGCTGTTCGTGTGCTTCCGCAGACGTCTATCTCCAACAATGGGCTTATATGATGCGACATGTATTGGTTGCAAAAGGACTGTGGAACATTGTGCAGGGTGTTGACCTAGGGATTTTGCTACACCTACTATAGAGCAAATTCATTGGGATGGCAGAGATGCCCAGACAAATGCGTTGATAGCTTTGCCTATCAAACATGCCATTATTCCTTACATTCACTCTTGCTGAACAACTAAGGATGCTTGGGATACACTTACCACATTGTACCAAGCTAGGAATGAGGCTCATGTTGCTTACCTCCAAAAATAGTTGGAGAGTGAGCACATGAATGAAGGTGATTCTATGGACAATTTTCTAACAAAGATCAGAGACTTGAAGGAACAATTGATTTTTGCTGATGAGGTTATACCAAATGGCTCACTTGCGTAGACCGTTCTGAATGGTCTTCCTGATTCATATCAGAGTTTTGCTTCTACTCTTCGGTTGATGATGAAAGGCAATCCAAATGCCTTGTCATTTATGGAGTTAGTCTATGTTCTATTGCAGAAAGATCAATCCAGGCAGAATAGGTCCATTTTGCGTGTTGTAGATCAAGCTTTCCTGGCTAGTCAGAAGGGTAAAGGAAAATGGAGCTCTTTAACTAGTAAGCAGAAATTTGCTAAGTCTGCTCAATTGAAGAGGGAAGACAAAGATGAAAAGAAATATAAAAACGAGAAATTGATTTGCAAGTACTGTAAAGGAAATGATCATATCATTAAGAATTGTCCAAAACTTGCTGCCAAAGAGGCAAAGAAGAAAGAGGCTGGAATGGTTGTTGCAGAGGCCTCTACACTAAGAATAGAGTCTGCTAATCTTGTGCAGGAAGAAGAATGCGCGTTTACTACTGTTTTCAGTTTTGACCCATCTTCTCATGAGCAATGCATGTCTATAGCATACGCAGGTGTTTGGTACTTTGACAGTGGGGTATCCAAACATATTACCTCGCAGCACAATTTCTTCTCTTCACTCGAGCTTGCCCCTACAAGGAATACTATTACATGAGCCAATAACTCCTCTTATCCTGTTATGAGAGTTGGTAAGATCATTTTGACTACTGTTGATGGTAGTTCTTTCACTTTGTCAGATGCTTTGTTTGTGCTAGGGATCAAGAAAAATCTGTTATCAGTTTCTGCATTAGCCAAGATTGGCTTGGTTGTGAAATTTGTTGATGAGAGATGTATAGTTCATGATTTGTCAAATGGCAATGTGATTATTGCTTTTGGCATTTTATTGTTGGTGTGAATATCAAGCCTACACATCTGGCTAGAGTTTATGTACAATTGAAGCTCCATGGAAACCATTGCTAGGAAGTTTTTATCTTTTTACTACTTGTAAAAGTCATTGTGACTTGAAAAGAATATTTGTAATCACCACCAAACTCATGGATTTATTAGATGGAAAAGTCACGACTCAATTTGAGAGAATATCTCCTAGATTGGAGGACTACTTTTTGGTGAGAGCCAATGAAGAATTCAAATTCAAATTCAAATGGCTGAGCTATAAAAGATGCTTGAAAAAACTCGCAATTTAGATCACTTCAATTCCGAGCTATTGCTGATTAGATTTGTAAGAGAGTGAGGCTCACATTATAGCCTACACTACTGATTGTCATTAGGCATTGATTATCATGCCTATGATCTTGTACAACATTGTGCACAACGATATCTCTACTGGAAGCACTGAGCATAATAAGCAGCAGGTGTGTGAATCCATCCATCCATCTGTTGGAGTGTCCATCCACCTTTCCCAACAGTGGTACCAGAGCAAAGCTAAGGTAAAATGGGAGATGGTTTTCCTTCTTTCATTGATAAATTGGACAGGAACAACTATCAAGCATGGTCCTCGAGGATGAAGACATACTTGCAAGGAAGGAGCCTTTACGGATACATCTCAGGAGGTGAGGAGATGCCCATATTTAGAAGCAAAGGACAACCTACAAGAGAGGAGCATGAAAGACCTAACACATGGTGTGCCAAGGATGCATTAGCAAGTTCTTACTTACTTAAATCAATTTTTGATTTTCTTCTTCCACACATTAGAAACTGTAAGACATCCCAAGAGACTTGGGAAACATTGTCTTCATATTTCTCTTCCAACACAAGGGCTAGGAAGAACCAATTGTGGATTGAGTTTACCACTCAAAGAAAGCAACCCAAGCAAGGCATCTTAGAGTATGTGACCAAAGTCAAAGATGTAGCAGATCAATTAGCAAGCATAGGAGAAGAGATTGAAGAGGAGCATATTGTAAGAAAAGTAATCAATGGGATTAAAGCTGATGACAAGTGGGAGAGCTTCACAACTGCCATGGACTTGTACATGGACATGCAGATTCCAGACCTTACCACTCTCATGGGGCAACTATTCACCCATGAAGCCAAGCTCAACAAGAATGGAGATTCATCAAGAGGTAATAGCTCTTCTGCCCTATACATTGATAAAAGTAAGTCCACAGAGAAAGGGAAGAACAAGAAGGTTGAGGATGAAGGAACTACCTCCCAAGCCAACTATGCAGGGAGAGGTAGAACCTCAAGAGGAAGGGGCAGAGGAGGTAAGCAAGGTAGGGGGAGACCTTATAACTCCTCACCATGCAATATTTGTGGATTGTCAAATCATACTATAGATGAATGCTATAGGAACTTCAAGAACCAGAGAGGTAGAGGTTATCAAAGAGGTGGATACACACAATCAAGAGGGAGATTCAACCACCATCAAGGGTAGAATAACAACTACAACAACAACTACAATAGAAACTACCAAGGAGGCTACAAGTCAATGAAAGAATACAACAACTACACATAGGAGCAAGATGATTCTCTTCTGATTATCAATATAACTTCAAAACCAGGTATAAATGATGACCATCTCTTCTACATTCAATGAGGATGCTCAAACCATGTGGCATGCAATGTAGCTCTTCTCTCTAACCTTGAGGAACCAAAGGGTAAGCATCAGGTACAAACAGGTGATGACACCAAGCACTCAGTGATTAAAGTAGGAAATGTTAAGACCTCTGATGGAAATAGAAATCTGTTGAGCAGGGTTCTATATGTACCCACAATTACCAAGAATTTGATGAGTGCTGGACAGATTGTGGAAAAGGGTTGGCAGGTCAAATTCAACCAATATGGAGCATTTGTGGAGGGTCCCCAAGATGGATTCAAGAGAATTGCCAAAGGAGAAAAGACAGGTAGATTATTCACTTTTGAACTTGAAGATACAAGGAATACTGCACTTTATAGTTACAAAGATCAAACACTATCAGAGCTTGAAATTTGGCATAAGAGATTAGGGCATATTGGTGAGAGAACCTTAAAGCAAATATGTAGAGACCAATGTGTTCTTGGGATACCTAATGTATCCAAGCAACACATGATTTATAAATGTGGTGCTTGTCAGTTTGGAAAATCTCAGAGGTTACCCTTCTCAAGGAAAGGCTACATGCATGAGGACTACCTAGAGCTTGTCCATACAGTTGTATGGGGACCAAGAAAGGATCCCTCAATTTTTGGATCAAGGTATTATGTATCTTTCATTGATGACTTTAGTAGGTGGACTATCTTATATTTTATGAAGCACAAAGATGAAGTATTCAGTTGCTTTAAAAGATATCTTGCATATGTTGAGAACCAAACAAGAAGAAACCTAAAGAGACTAAGGTGAGATGGAGGAGGTGAGTACTTTTCAAATGAGTTTGATGCATTCTTACAGGATAGAGGAATCAAGAGAGAAATAACAACAAGATATACCCCTGAGCAAAATGGGATGGCAAAGAGGAGAAATAGATTAATTGTTGAAACAACTAGGTCAATGTTAAATGAGAAAAAAATACCTAACTACTTGTGGGCAATGAGTGTATCTACTGCCACTTATCTTGTAAACAGGTTGCCATCCAAATCTCTTGATGTGATGACCCCATATGAAGCATGACATGGTAGAAGACCTTCACTTGATCATTGCAAGATCTTTGGATGTGTTGCAAGATCTTTGGATGTGTTGTTTATGTGCATATCCCTTCTCAAATAAGAGGTAAGCTAGACCCTAAGATAGAGAAGTGCATCTTCATAGGGTATGACTTAAATAAGAAAGGATATAGGTTCTATAATCCTTCCAACAAAGGATTGATGGTCAATAGAGATGTTGTCTTTCATGAGAATGACTCTTGGTTTGAAAGTGAATGCAGAAAAGTAAATCTACCTTATGAATTAGAGGAGGAGTTTCCAAGCCTCACTAAGGAAAAACCTAATCAGATTAAAGACATCAACTCAGATAATGAGGGCATCATCAACCTAGAAGAATTCAAGGCATGTGTCACTCTAGCACAATGGTGAGTACCAACGTGAGAAGATTCACCTCATAATTGTCAATCTGTGGAGACGTGAGGACTAGAATGAAGACTATGAGCAAGTGAAGGCACAAGTGTGTGAGTGAGAAGCACAGAAGCATGCACACACATACACACACACGTGCACACAAGGCAAGAACAAGGAGAGGAACAATGGAGTTCTTTGCATTAGTCAAAAAGTCTCTTACATAAGCTCAAATCACAAACAATCTCCCCCAAAAATGAGCTCTCTAGCTCTTTTTATAGTTTTCTCACTAGCTTTGGCCTTGTCCAGACCTAGTGTCCGGCCTAGTTAAAAATTAGGTTCTAGAGCCTATTTGAGGGCTCAAACGAAGTCTAAAAATTATGAAAATTGGTATGTAGCTAATTCTAATACTCCTCAAGCTCGAGGACTCCTCGGCTTGAACAAAATGGAGTCTATTCTACCAAAAATGGAATTTAAAATGTTTGTGTAGTGATTAAAATCACTTGAGTTGTGAATGGTCCATGGAAAAAATGATTAGGCCTTGTTGCCGTATTGTGCATGACTTCTCTATTGTACCTGTATGCTCTTCATATGACCTGTATGCCAACACTCCCCCCTTCCTAGCGTCTGTTGCCCCTGAAAGACCTCTATTCTATCGGGTGGTCGATATAGTATTGGATGACATTGGTGGCAAGTTTGTGTTCTCCTATCCTTAAGCCTCTTGCTAGATCAGCTTCCAATGCATCCCAATTTATTGCACCGGGGACCTCTGGTTGCGGTGTGGTGTAGTACTCAGAGTACATAGCTTGTTCACAAGCAAAGAGTTGGAGCAGGTGTGTTGGCTTAGGTGCAAACACTTCTGAGTGGTACTCCCAAAATCCGGATCGGAACATTTCTTCGAATGTCTGTTTATAGCATGTAGGGAGGTATTTGATGCGTGCACGCCAGGCATATGCTACCCTAATGTTGGGGGTGGTGCTCATGTCATACACTAAATCATAGTTTCCATTAGTGAACCCCGGTAGCTGTATCTATGGGGCTGCCGCATTTCGAAAGGTTTTGAGGACTACCTGCATCATATCCAAAATCTTAAGCATCATTTGGGCCGCCACATCTGGCATGGGCTTCAATTGCGGCATCCAATGTCGAATTGTTCCCATCATGTACGCTACTGACGGTGGTCCTTGTGGTGGCACAATGTATGGATAATTGAGCCATTCCTTACATTGTGCGTTATTCTGGACCTTTATGTTGAATGCTTTCCATGAGCGGCGTCATGGAACAGGGCCATAACATGGATTATAGAGGAGATGTAATGGTGCATTGTTCCAGGTGTGGAGCATTTCAGGATAGGTTTCAAGAAGTTTCTGCCGCCATGTTGGTTGATGGATCTTGCCTTTTTGCACCTCTGGAGGAAGGTCTTTGGGTTGAAATTGGGTTGCAAAGGAAGGTATCTTCCCTGTGACTCTCTGTGTTTCTGCGTTATAATCTGCCAAAATGATATAGTAAGGCCTGTATTGGAGTTCGGATGAGAGGATAAGGCGTCTAGATGACAGGTTTTTGAAGTAATTGGATTGTAATACAGTCTCTTCTATGACTCTCATAGCCTGATTTTGCACGAAGGTTTGCTCTTCATGTGAACTCCCGATTTCCTCCACTTGTCGTAGCCATGGGGGTCGTGGTGCTTCAAATGTGTCCTGACCTTCTTCCGTTTGTTGACCTCTTGGGAAGGGTTGTGGGTCGTATTCTTCTTTAAATGTTTGTTCCACAGGAATTTGTACTATTTCTTCGTCGGTGGGAGCCTCTAGAGGGGAAGGTGGTCTTTCATATTGTAGTAGGCGTGCTTGCAACTGTGTGACCTGTGTCTGGAGATCTTGTAGGGCCTCTAAGTCTGTGAGAAGTGAAGCTGCTGATGAGGTGGTTTGAGGGGTAGTCGTTGTGTCTTTTTGTTGTTTCTGCTTCAGTTGACTCAGTTCCTCTGATAGCTGGTCATGTGCTTCAAGCAGCATGGCATAGTCTTCCAATATGATCTTGATATTGTCGGGGGTCACTGCTTGAAACTTTGATGGGCTGATGGGTGCTCTTGGTGTGCTTTCGATGGCTGCTTCTAAGTTCTCTTGGTTCTGTTGCTATAGGCGTCGATTCTCCTCGTGAGTAGCTGCAAGGTGTCTTCTAAGAAGTGCCATATTTCGTTGAAGTCTTGACTTGCGTTCTAGTTGTGTTTTTAGATGGCCTTCTACCACTTGTATTGCTTCTTGGTCCGTATTCTGTAACTGTACTTCCAATACACTATGAGCCTCTTGTAAAGTTTGGATTTGTGTATGGAGGCGAGCATTCTCCTCTTCTATTGTAGCAAGATGATTTTGTAGCACCTCCGAGTGCTCTTGCAGTCGTGCGTTATGTTGCTGGAGCTGATTGTACTCTGTCCTTAACTGTGAAATACATGCTAGCATGGTGTCCAATGCATTGCCTATGGATGATGGTGTTGTTTGTACAATGGAGGATGCATGGGGAGGGGATTGGGGAATGGGAAGCGTGAATGATGTGTCTAATGGAGATGTGTGTGTGGGTGAAATTGGTGGAGGGGGAATGGGAGAAGGTGGAAGTTGGGGGGAGGGGGAGGTGCCGTGGGTGGTGAAATGTCCATGCTTTCAGGAGTGGATGTGAGTGTGGTGTCTACCATATACATTGGAATGGTAGGTGGTGTGTGTGTGAAAGTGGTGAATAAGTGAGAAGTGGGTGTGGGAACTAAAAATAGAGGAAATGATTGAGACCTGGGTCGAAATGTTCTTGAAAGAAAGTCATGGAGGGGTTGGAGAATTGGAGGGATGGGGATTGGGGGTTGAGGTTGTAGAGGCGGGGAGGCCATGAAGGGTGGTGTGGTGGTAGGGAATCCCAAGAATATGGATCTCGAGTCAGGATGGCCTATGGCTGAGGGTATGGGGGATGGTTGTCCTAGGGCAGGCTCTATGAGCGATTTGGTGGATTGGGTTGTGATGGTGGTGGCGTCATAGATTGGGTTGTCACCGGTGGAGAACAGGGTTGAACTCAAGGTGGGAGTGCGGAAGATGAAGGTTTGCTTGGTGGGTTGGGTGGTTGAGGTGATATCCACGGCTTCTGTTCTAGGAGGCGATGGTGGGGGTGTGGGTGGTAGTGGTTCAGTTGACTCTTCATGGATGATTGTATGCTCTTGGCTAGCAGTTACTGCTGCTTGGGAGGTTGTCTCAATGGGTTCGGATGTAATAATAGGCCCTTCTGCCGTTGTAATGGGGATCTGGATGTTTTTACCTGACTGTGGTCGTGTTTGGAATATTCGTGGATCATATTGAACTGGAGACCTCCTAATTGTGGTCCGAACTGCTTCTACTAACCCATATGTTTCTGCCATCGATAAGAGACCTTCACTGTATTCTGAGTCAACTCCTGCTTCTTCCAAAAGCTGAGTCATGAGTACCCTGCTGCTCTGTTCGGTGAGTAGTTGTTGCGATCGCACTCGTTCCATGATTTGATACAGCCTTCGGAGTTCTGCTATATAAGCGGGGGCTTCAGTGGTCTCCTCTTTGTTTGCTCCTTCTTCTTCTAGGTGTCCTTGTTGTTGACCTTGCTGATCGTCACCCCAATGTACATGGTGACCTTTTGTGGATTTTCTCCTTCTTTGTGAAGATGTGCCCTGTTCTTCTGTATCTGAATAAAAATCTACATCAGAGAGTTGTGTACTTTGTAAGAATGCTTCGAAGTCAAGGGGACCCATCCCTTCAGCATCTCCAGTCGTAGCAAATTCAAATTCGGATGGAACAGGAGGAGCCGAAGGGGCAGCTTGTGTTGTAGTTTCAGATCCAGACCTGGGTATTCTAATGGTAAAGGGAGGTACAGTGGCCTCCCCTCGTGGCGAGACTTCTGGAGTAGTCAGAGCTTCACGTGTCTCGACACAAGGGATCGAACCCCTCATGCGCTTGGATTGATGTGTGGCGGCCTTGAGTCTCTTGAACATTTGTAGTTGTGCCCACGTTAGAGCACATTCAACATGTACATCATATGCTAAGCACTTGTAGATGATGCGCGTGATTGCACAACACCCATTCACCACTAGCTTCCTATGTGCTCTTTTATTTGCTTCATACAACTGCTATATAATCCATACAGGAAGCTTAATTGGTAACGCACCTGTCTCCGCTAAGTAAAGAGCGAACCAAATTCTTTTGTGCGGTTGTGTGAAGCGGTCTTGACCGGGGAAAGAAAAATGTTGCATGCACATACGGAGAGGGATGGACACTTTTGGTGTGAGTGCTGCCATATCTTTAAGCTTCAATAGTTTCCTATCCTTCATGTTAGTAGGAACGAGAGCATCCTTCTCAGAAGGTACATGTGTACCGTGCATATTCAAAGCAGCGCTCACCAACTCCAAGGTAAGTTCAAACCTCTTTAACTTGTTGTTGCCCAGCAAGGAAGGAAGAACAAACGATCCTGGTTTGTCCTTTTCTGCATTAGCCTGTAATGTTGAGACCCGATAGTAGCATCGGAGGAGGTCTGGTTTGGGTAATGGTGCCTCGAAGTACTCGGCTAGCCCTGCATGTTGCCATATGGTCTGAAGATCCTGTGTGTTCTATACAGTCTCAAACTCCTTGGAGAAGAATTGGAATCTGACCCATGATCTATCATACTCACACTTAGACTCTCATATATACTTGGCCTCTCCTAATGGGCCTGGCATGCCATTGAACCAATGAGAATTGGTATGGACTCTCTCTGTGATCCCTGTGGGTGGATCTGGTACCGGGATCTGCTGAAGGTGTTGCAGCTCCACAGGTCGTTCAGTTGGTGGCACATCAACAGGTAGACTATCCACATCAATTCCTGCAGTACTTATTCCTGCCTGTGAGCTTGGACCTGTTGCTTCTGCCATGAGAGTGCTTGTAGTTGCTCATGCTTATCTGTTAGAAGAAGAGAGAGGCACATTAGCATTGCATTGGAAACAGGATGTTATGGTGTTCCCTCCACAATACCAACATGACATTCCAAGTGGTTAGAGGTTAGTGGGTGAAGTGTTCGTGATGTGTGTACATGTGGGTTAGTAGGTTAGGGTTCACTCTAGATGCATACTTTGGTTGTGCAATGTTCTCAGAATGCACCTACATTAGAGGTGAAGGATTTACAGAGGTGGGTCAGGGGGTTTGACATGGGATTTAGGTCTCCAAACTTTGATGCTGGAATCGTTGCTTTTATTGGCGATGATGTGTGAAGGTTTGCGTACTGGAGTGTGTTGGGTTTGGGACCTTTTGGGTACCCATTTCCAAACATTCGGAGACGTGACTGAGAATGTGGTGGTGTGGAGTGTAGATGTTTGCCTTTGGAGGGGAGCCAATAGGACTCGTGAGTGTTAGTTTGATCTAGTGATTGGAGGTGAAGTTATTTGAGCTAGTAAGCAGGTCTTGGGCACCCATATTTGTCTAGCCTTTGGGATAGCCTTCATTGACTGCTTTGGGACCCAAATAGAAATGGTTTGTCTAGATTGATGCCTAGGGTACTCCTTCGCTATAGTCCTCGACACTGTAGCTTGCTTGGTGCTTCTTTGGAATCCTGTCTCCAAAGTCAAGGGTTGTTCACCCTTGCGTATCCAGATATGCTTCATGCCACAGGGTACTATGTATTGTACAGGTTGGTATTCATTCTTCTTGGTCCTCGGGCTCCTCTATATCGTGTATTTTTCGGCTTGCTTTCCTCGAATTCTCTTTGGAAAAGAAGGGAACTCCTCGTTGACTTCTGTACCTTCGTCATGAGTGGAAATCTTTTGCACCATAGAACTTTGGTCAAGAGTAGCATGGTTCATTTCAGGTGGACTCCTGGAAGGACCAGGATTCGGGGCCTCTTCTCGCGGCCTATGTGCTTGATTTTCTAATTCAATCGTTATGTGGTTTTGGCCTACCCATGCCTGAAGAAGTCCACTTCTTAGGTTGAGGCTGACTGCATGATCATAGATCCAGTCTTGGCCCAGGACAAGAGGTTCGGTAAGATCCTCGTCTTCACACACTAGCACTTTGACTGCCATTAGCACCTCTTGAATGTAGAGGGGAAGTTCCACCTCACCAATGCAAGGGGTTTCCACACCTCCCAATCCTATGAGATATGCCTCTGAGTCAATGGTGGCTGCCCCTGAGTCAATGGTGGCTGCCTCTGAGTCAATGATGGCTGCCTCTGAGTCAATGGTGGCTACCTCTATAAGATTGATTTGTAATTGAAGCTCTTGGCAGTAAGAAAGTCGAATTGCACTAGTGGCTGCCCCTGAGTCAATCAAAGCTCTCACTGTTCTTACACTCTCTCCTTGTCCTACTTCTAGGGTTACAAAAGGTCGTCGGTCGATTATTCTATGGGAATGTCCACCTGAAGCCTCGTACATGGCCATGGGATAGCCTAGAGATTCTTGAGTGTCAGGCATAGGCTGGTCTCTACCTTGTCTCCTCAATTTCCTTCGTCGGGTGCGTTCTAAAGCTTCTGCCTGTGCTTCTTCTCAAATTTGTTTCTCTTCTTCTTTACGTTTCTTGGCAGTGTTGAGTCGATTTAGCATCTCTTCAATCAGGGGTTCTTGATATAACTTGACTCTGCATCCACTTATGTAACTTGGTAGAATATCACCCTCTAGAGTGGCTAGTTGAACTGCTCCACTTGTGGAGATCCTATTGATAATCATTGGCCCATAACCTCTTTTCTCTAACTTCCGTGCATGTTGCTTCAAGGTGTAGACTAGGACTAGGTCTCCTGCTTTCAAGCCCTTATCCTTGACGTGTGCATCGAAATATGCCTTTTGCCTCTTCTTGGCTGCATAAATTCCTGCTGCAGCCATCAATCGTGTTTCACCTAATCGTTCAAGATTGAGGATTCTAGAGGACAACTCATGGCCTGTCCAATCATGCTCTTGTGCTACTTTCAAGGTTGGTATCAAAAAATCCAATGGTAGCACTGCATTCTGGCCGAAAACCATATGAAAGGGCGTGGCTTGGAGTACCGTTTTATAGGCAACTCTGTATGCCCAAACAACATGGTGTAGCTATTTGTCCCAGTCAGAGCATTTGTTATTCACTAATTTGGTTAGCACATTGCATATAATCTTATTTGTGCTTTCGGCCTGTCCATTAGCTTGTGGGTGATAAGGGACATACTTCTTGTGAGTCCCTCTATCACTTACTAGCTCTATGGGTAGCCCATATCGAGTGAACACATTCTCAAATAAGAATTTAGCGGTTGTTTGGGCATCATTCTTCGATGTGGCTTTCACTTCTACCCACTTGGTTAGATAATCCATGGCCACAATGATATACTCAGCATGTGACCCCTTAGTTGGGGGATTAATAGGACCAACAAAGTCTATTACCCACTTAGAGAATGCATGTCCACCTATCACAGGTTTCAGTGGCATCTCATCTTTGCGTATAGGACACTGAGTTCTCTGGCAAACATCACATCGTTTCACATAGGTATGTGCATCCATGTGAAGGGTAGGCCACCACAAGCCTGCAAATAAGATCGCTTTAATCACTCGGTCTGGTCCAAAATGTCCTCTTACTACACCTTGATGAGCAGTTTCCAAGATCTTGAGATATTCACTCTCATGGGCGCATAGTATGAGGTAACCATCTTTACCACGTTTGTATAGATTATCACCAATGAGTGAGTAATCCAGGGCTTCTTGTTCTAAACTCCTTTTCCTAGCCAGAGTCATGTCTGGAGGGAATGTTTTCATCCTCAGGAAGGATACTAGTGGTTCACTCCAATCTGGCACTACGGACACTTGATAAAGAGTGGCATGTTCCACAGGTGGTTTAGTGCAGCAGATTGGGCATTCCTTGCACAACTTTTGGACATCAGCTTCCATAGTCGGCCAATGCACTCCGAGTCTCCTTAGTGTTTGTAGGGTTCATTGCTTTGAGTAGTGTTGCTCTAGTGCACCTACATGTGCTAATTGCAACCATTTAGCGTACTCATCCTCTTCCACACAACAAGCCAAGATCCGTTGATCTGTGTGCTTGTACATACTTCCTGCCACGATGTGATACTTTTGGGCTTTTACTACCTCTCTATCCTGTGTGTTTATTACTGGGTGGCTAGACCTGTATGTCAATACTGGCACTAATGGCTTAGCCCATTGTGGCACCACTTCCAAATTAAGCAAGTAAGCATCAGGAAGGTCATCTGACACTCCTTGTGGGGCTTCTCTAGATGTGAGCCTAGAGAGATGGTCTGCTCTCAAGTGAGTCTTCCCTTTCCTTACCACAACCTCGAAATCATATTCCATTAGCAAGAGAAACCATCTTACTAATCTTCCTGTATTGCATGGCTTGTTCATGAGATATAGCAGTGCCTGATGGTCACTAAAAAAATTAAACTTATTTGCAAGCAAGTAATGTCTAAACTTTTTAACTGCATATACCATGCTTAGTCCTTCTCTCTCCGTAGTGGTATAATTTCGTTTAGCTGCATTCAATTGTCTACTAGCATAGGCAATTGGAAGATCCATATTACCTTCACTGGTAGGTTGTGCGAGTACACACCCAATAGCATAATTGGATGCATCTACATGAACATGGAAAGGCTTATTCCAATCTGTTGTGGTCAAGATTGGTGCTGAACATAATCGCCGTTTAAGCTCATTGAAGGAATTCTCACATTCATCAGTCCACTCAAAGTTAGTCAAAAGTCCATACAAAGGCTTTGCTATGATGGCATACATGTGTATAAACCGTCGGTAATAACCATAATGCCCCATGAAAGCTTGTACTTCCTTGACATTCTTTGGCCTAGGTAACTCTGCTATGGCTCTCACTTTCTCTTCATCAGTGGATATGCCATTCTTTGACACTATGTGTCCTAGAATCTTGCCTTGCCTGACCATAAAAACACACTTTTCTGGGTTCAGGCAGACTTGATATTCTCTACATTTGTCAAAAATTTGTCTCAGTTCAGGAATATGAGTTTGTCTAATGTTGGAATAAGCACAAAGATCATCAACATAGACTTCTAAGTTCTTCCTTAGGAACTCTTTAAATACATGGCACATCAATCTCTGGAAGGTAGCGGGTGCATTGGTAAGCCCGAATGGCATTACCCGAAAGGTAAATATGCCCCACTCTATGGCAAAAGCCGTCTTGTGCTGATCTTCTGGTGCAATGGCTACTTGAAAACCAGAGAATCCATCCAAGAAGCTGTATACTTCCTTTCCTGCTACCCTTTCTAATAGATGCTCGGTGATTGGAAGCGGATAACTATCTCTGATAGTGGCTGCGTTGACCTTCTTCAAGTTAATGCAGACATGTAATTTGCCATTATTTTTGGGCACCACTACAATGGGGGATACCCATTCAGTGTGCTCGATTTCATAGATAAATCCCGCTTCAACCAAGCGGTCTATCTCTTCTTCGATCTTGGCAGCATAGTTGTCATTGTACGTGTATGGCTTTTGTTTAGAAGGTCTGGCCTCTGTGGTCATGGGAATCATATGGGCGCATATGTCAGGGTCTACACCTTTCAAATCTTTGTAGCTCCAAGCAAATACATCTCTGTACTCTCTTAGCAAAGCTATCAGCTCATGCTCCTCTTCCTTAGTGAGGTCATGTCCTATGTAAGTGCACCTCTCTTCTCCTTCTTCTATGGCTACCACTACCTTCTTGGTGGTTTCTTTGTTATCATAGGCCTCTCCTGCTTGTGCATCACGTTTTGGCATTCTTACCATGACTCTCCTATATTCTATTGCATACTTCTTGAAATTTTCAGGGACCTCAAACAGGGATTCTTCCTCCTCTAGTGCGGCTTCTCTCTTCTTCCTTTTCTTTTCTTCACTCTTAGTGATCACTCGTGTGGTTAATCTCACATCATTAGTGAGCTCTTCATATCTCTGAGGGTAAACTTCTAATTCATAGAAATATTCTTCGTCTGATGCAAAGGGTGGGTCCATGATGATTGACTCGAGATCGGAGTCACTTGCATCTTCAAATGCATCAGGGCTAGGTTCGCATTCTTCTAAAACTGCATCTCCCATGATTGGCTCTATGGAGAAGACAAAAATGTCATAGCCATCCTCATCACAGTGGGGTGTCCATTGCTCTTCATTGATGGCTACATCCATAGTTGCTAGAATTTCTGCCCAGCCGTGAGGTTCAAATTCTTCGTCCGATAATACTATAGGTGCATAGGCTGGGTCTTGAACTGATCTATGTGTTTCATTCGCACCTACCTCTCTGGATTTTTCTCTTTTCTCCTCTTCCACTGCCACTTTACACATCCATAAGTGAGTGTCTTCATGCATCCATGAGGATCTTGATCCTATGGAGTGCACTGACTCTGTATCATCTTTGGCTCTATGAATAGGATTCCATTGGATAGGCGGGACATCTCTATGAGAGTAATCCTTGAGATTGACTTTGGTCGTAACACCTAAGTGTTGCAAATACAAGGAATTGGTTCCCCAATCCTGGACCACTTGCAACTGTCGCATAAATGGTCTTCCCAAAATCATCTCATAGGCATGATTCTTGCTGAAATCACATATGGCGAAAGTATGCTCAAACTCAACACCGCATGTAGTGAGGGTTATTCCTTCCAGCAAGCCTAAGGGTCTTTCTATGTGGCCATCAGCCATCTGCAATTTCATCCTCGTGGGCCTGAGTGCTGGCTTGCCCCAACGCTTCCATAGGGAAGTGGTGGCAATAGCAACTCCTTCACCTGAGTCTAGAATTGCCTTGGTTGTGTACCCCTGGTGGGTAATGGGAAGATAGGTGTTTCCTTCTTCACCTTCACTCATATCTCGTATCTTGTCCAAAGGTATCTCTGGCACTGTTCTATGGGATCCTACCTGGGAACGAGGTTTTGCTATCTCTAGTACTTGTTTGGCTACATGTTTCCATAACTCTGGCCTAACTTTGAGTAGCTCTTCTTAAGTGAGGTTGCACTGCACTTTAGTGTTTTTCACTACCTCCGTATTCCTAGGTATAACTGAGTCTTCGTTTCTTACCATGACTATGGGTGCTCTCATACAAGTAGACTTTGCTTCCCATGGGCCTGTGAAATGGGGTAATTCCTATAAAGAATTAGACTCGAAGTCTAATCTCTCTTGAGATTGGGCACTCTCCTGCTCTCCATAAATAGAAGGAAGGTCTTGTGGGAATTGATCGTGTGTGTCATCCACAAGTTCAATGGGAGGAGGAACTTCACTCTCTTTAGCCCATTTCTCCTCTTGAATCTCTCGCAAGAATTCTGGTGTGTATCGATTCATAGAAGAAGAGGTGTCTGGTTCAGTGGAGTTAGGCACATAAGCTTCCTTGGGAGGAATGCTTATTCTATCACTTGCCTTCTCCTTAGCCTGGGAGTTGGCTCCTTTCCCAGACTTTGCAATTAACATCTCCAATCTGTCGAACAGACCATCAAAATGCAATGGTGTTCTAGTGGAGCTAGAGCAAGTGAAAAGGCGACTGGTCTCAAACATGTCTTGAGCCAATTCCACCATCTTGGCACACAACTTAGTTCGTTCAAGCTCTAGGTCAGCTCTAGGGTAACATCTTTCATGATTCGTTACATTGGGCCCTTCGTGGATCCTAGCCTGATATGCTTTAAGCATCATGTCTATATCTTCTGGAGTGGGATCTGCTAAGACTGATCCTACCCTGGGTGGTGGGTGGATTACATTTGGTGAATTAGAAGGTGGAGGGATGGAAGGTGGCGGGGATGGTACTGGGAGTGATGTGTGAGAGTGCGTTTGAGAGGTGATTTCTATGATCTTGGCTTTGGTCTCTCGCAGACTTTCCTCTAGTTCGCTCATCTTTCTTGCCCATTGCCTCTTCATGCGTTCACGACTATCTCTCCAAGCTCTTGTTCTCTTCTTATTCTGGCTCTCAGTCTCACTAGCCTCCGCATTCTTCTCCTGGCCTAAGTCTTGGTTTTGCTTAAGTGCCTGAGCTCTCGTGATGACTTGTACTGGAGCCGTGGAAGTCACACTTCCCGTGGAGTCCACCACTAGCCCGATGACATTGATAGGAGCAATTTTTGGCATATTGGCATGATTCTTGGGACACTCTCATAACAAATGCTCCTTTCCACAATCCAGACAAACGCCTTGAATTGTCACGGATTGGGTTTGTGTAGGTGCAGGTAGAGGGCAATCACGAATGAGGTGATCTCTATGACAGCGATAGCATGGCCCTCTAGGAAATGGAGGTCTCATCAGCCTAGGTTGGAATCTCGCGTTGGGGTTTGCGTACATGACATTTGCGTATTCTGGCTCCCAACTAGATTCACTCGGTTCTTCATAATAATATGACTCACTATGCTCCGGTGATTGCATGTAGTAGGCTGGGGGCTCTCAACATGGGTGGAGTCAAAACTATGATCACTTGGATCACTTTCTGAAAGCGAGGATGTCACTGACACTAAAGCTCTATTTAGATTTTCTTCTACCGCTGCATACTTCACTGGAATCACGGTGGTTGGGGCAGGGGGTTGCTGCGCTAGGACTGGTTGCGGTCTTTGTTGCCCTTGGTAGGGTGGTTGATACGTTTGTTGAGGTCTAGCATACTGTTGTTGTGGGTACTGATTAGAGTACTTTCCTGGTTGTGGATATGGCTGAGGATAATTTTGTCTAACAACTTGTTTGTTGTATGGGTAGTCTTGTGCAGTGTGATTGGTGTATCGCCTTTCTATGGTGTAGTATTGGCTGTTAGGGTTCACCTGGGGTTGGGCCATGATAGGGCACACATTAGCCATATGGTCTCCTCCACAGGTATAGCATCGTTTTCCGGGGGCAAATCTAGGAATCTGCTTGCTAGAGACACCTAATTTCAGAGCTACCTTTTCTGCTAGATCCTCAATTGATGTGGATTGTGAGGAAATGAGGCTACTAGAACTATCTGAATCTTTATAGATTCTTGAGATCTCTAATTCCTCCCCTAGATTATCCTCAATGTCTATGCACATGCGTACACATTCTTCTATGGATCTAGGGTCCTTCAAGTACACATATGATCTCAGTTTGGTGCTTAACAATCCATCTAAAAATAAGGCCACTTGCTTGGCTGGAGTGGGTAACTCTGGGGCCGGGCATCTCTCTAGATATTGCCTAAATCTTCTGCCTGCGAGCCTCACTGTCTCTTGAGATGTTTGTTTGAAGCTGTATATCAGGGAGGATGTGTTATGCCTTATGCCACTTTTAGAGAATTCGATAATGAATGCCTCTAGAAGTTGATCTATGCTCCTAAACTGCCTCTTGTTTAGTGGCTGAAACCATGTCAGGGTGGTGTTCCTAAGGGTTAGACCAAAGGCATTGTAGTGCGTGAACAGATCTTCAACTTGTTTAGCTCTCAAGACTTGCTTAAACTCAGCTACATGATCGTAGGGGTCTCCAGTGCCATCGAAGTAGTTTTTCATGGATTTAACTAGCTGGGTCGGTCTCAAGGTCCTCGTGTGCTCTCTCGGTCTTGGCAAAGGGAAATCATCAGCATTTCTTCGATTCCCTAGGGCTCTATGTCCCTCAGGTTCCACTCTATTTGTTTCCGTTCTCGTTCTTTCTCTTCCCCAAGAGTTGGCAAAGCTTACCTCAGGTCTCTCTCTACTCCTTTCTCTTTGAGTCCCATGAGCTTGAGATGTTCCAGCTCCTTGGTGACCATAAGACACATTGGATCGAGGTTGGGGAAAAACAAATTCTCCCTTCCAAGTGTATGCGTGTCTTCCATGCTCAGAAACCACAAAGATTCTCTCAGAAGCATCATCTAAGTAGGTCACCTTGCCTGGGCTATCAGGATCTTTGAATTCATAGATGGCAAGAGCTCCCACTTCATTAGGCTTTTCAAGCTTGTACCTCCAAAAATCCTCATCCGTCTCTTGGTTCTAGAGCAGTTCTATGCTCCTATTATCCTGGGGAACTAACTCTGGAGTGATTATTCTTGTTAGGACCGATTTGCCTCGAGGGGTTTTCAGCTCCTTTCCTAAGTTCCCTTGCTCTATGTCACCTAATTCAGGTTCAGAGATTATGTTGCCAAACTCATCTGTCCTTTCAGGTTGGCTGGTGACCACATACATTGTTCCTTCTTTATCTATGTATGAACCATTTTCAAACTTGACTACAGGGTGTTCTAGTCCAATGGGCTGATTCGGATTTTTAATTAGGACAACAGACCTCCACAGACCATCCTCATAGATGCGTGCACCTAGGCGGTTGGTCTGGATGTATTCCAATTGAGTCTTGTAGGGACCTTCATGTCTTTCTAGGTATGCCATTCCTGAGCTACCTACAGGTCTTTCCATGCTATACGACATGTCAGAGTCACTAGTTTCTGAGTCTAGAGCGTAGGGGTAATCACTCAATTGTTGGGCCCAAGATCTGGCTGTATGGTTGACGCTAGCCTCGGATGATCTAACACTTTGATGGTCTCTCCCTAGGTGTCTACCCGATCTCAGGTTCATATGCCCTTTGTATGTTGCTGATTCTTTGGTACCAGTCACTTGTTCCTTTTAAGTTCCTTTGGATGTGTTTTCTTGTTTTTAATTAAGCGTCATCAGGAGCACTTAAGTGTGTCGTATTTGATGTTCCTTGCCCACTTAGTTTAATTTCTTTTCCTTTAAGTTGTCCCTAGACTGCAATTTAGCCTATCCTTGCACTTGAAAAATTAAAGGCTCTTCAAACTTGAGTGTTCCTATCGTACCCCTTGTCAATCAGGAAAATTACTCGCGCTTAGCCTATGCTAAGAATGGACTGAGGGGGTTAAGAGATGTTCCAACCTCAAGTCGCTCCTCCTGGTGATGCTTGTCTACCCAGGAAGCACGTTCCCAAGCTTGTTCGCCGTGGCACTTACTTTGCTTTCTCCAGAAGCTCTCGATGATCCTGTAAGAACCCCAAGTTTAGCTTCAATTTGATCCTTCAATTGATAGACAATTTATTTCAGAAACTTTTTAATGACTCTTGTTCCCCCTTTTGTATTGCTAAAAAAAAAAAAATTTCCTCTAGAGCTCCCTTGGTGTACCTACCCCTCAATGTGTCAACTTCAAAATATCATATGTGAAAATCAACGCATTATTCTTATAAAAAACAGTTGAGGGCGTGTAGTATATGCCACGAGCTTTCCGACAAGCCCTAGAGCTCAAAAAATGGATTTTGTATGAGAAAGTTATGACCGTTTAGGGTTTAGGGGGTTAAACAGACAAACAGAACCTTTCAGGAGTTTTAATGCATTTCTTCTAAGGCCTTTGTAAGTGTATGAGTATTTGAGTATGCAAATATGCCCAAAATTTAGCCTAAATTTCCAAAAAAAATTACCCCTTCATTTTTTGCCGAAAATGTCTGTCTATCGCGATAGACACAAGCTGTCGTGGGGGGCTGTCTGTCGTGATAGATGGTGTCTGTCGTGATAGAGTGGTCTGTCATGATAGAGTGGTCTGTCGCGATAGACGGTGTCTGTCGCGATAGAGTGGTCTGTCACGATAGACGGTGTCTGTTGCGATAGACGGTGTCTGTCGCGATTGAGTGGCCTGTCGCGATAGACGGTGTCTATCGCGATAGAGTGGTCTGTCGCGATAGAGTGGTCTGTCGCGATAGACAGGTGTTTGTCGCGATAGACGGGGTTTATCATGGGTCTTTGTCTGTCGCGATAGACGGGTGTCTGTCGCGATAGATGGGGTCTATCGTCTGTCGTGGTTTTGGTCTGTTGCGATAGACGATGTCTGTCGCGATAGACTGAGTCTGTTGTGGATTTTGGTCTGTCGCGATAGACAGGTGTCTGTCGCGATAGACGGGGTCTATCGTGGGTCTCTGTCTGTCATGATAGACGGGTGTCTGTCACGATAGACGGGGTCTATTGTCTGTTGTGGTTTTGGTCTCTCGTGATAGACGGTGTCTGTCGCGATAGACTGGGTCTGTCGTGGAATTTGGTCTATCGCGATGGATGGTGTCTGTCGCGATAGACCGTGTCTGTCGCGATAGACCGTGTCTGTCACGATAGACGGTGTCTGTCGCGATAGACCGTGTCTGTCACGATAGACGGTGTCTGTCGCGATAGACCGTGTCTGTCACGATAGACGGTGTCTGTCGCGATAGACTGAAAAAACGCAAATTTTTGAGAAACTTCTAGTGATTTGGAGTGCTCTAATGGTGTAGGTTACCGTGCCAAACACGCATTCACAAAATATCAAGTTTTTCTGTCTGTCGCGACAGACAGAGGTTGTCATCCCGGAACTTGTGCAGAGTCTGTCGTACCTGCGCAAGCTGCTCGAGATGGTGGTTCAGCTAGTTCCTGCAACAAAAGCTTAAAAAACACACAAAAATAGATCGCATGCAAGCTCTCTCTCGCTCTCTCTCACAATGAAATGAGGGAAATGAGGTGGGGAGTGGAATATGACCAAAAAACTGAAATTTTTGTGGAGATGGAGATGGAGGTGAGAGATGGTGGGGATGATGATGGTGATGATGGTGATGCAAAAATAAGATAAAATGAAGAAAAATAAGGAAAAGAAAGGATATTACCTATAACTCCAATGTCTCAACTCGACGTCTTACCATCACACGCTCGTCCTCGAAGCTCTCTCCCCGGCAACGGCGCCAAATTTGGTGTCACTCTAGCACATGGTGAGTACCAACGTGAGAAGATTCACCTCATAATTGTAAATCCGTGGAGACGTGAGGACTAGTATGAAGACTATGAGCAAGTGAAGGCACAAGTGTGTGAGTGAGAAGCACACAAGCATGCACACACATACACACACGTGCACACAAGGCAAGAACAAGGAGAGGAACAATGGAGTTCTTTGCATTAGTCAAAAAGTCTCTTACATAAGCTCAATTCACAAACAATCTCCCCCAAAAATGAGCTCTCTAGCTCTTCTTATAGTTTTCTCATTAGCTTTGGCCTTGTCCAGACCTAGTGTCCGGCCTAGTTAAAAATTAAGTTCTAGAGCCTATTTGAGGGCTCAAACGAAGGCTAAAAATTATGAAAACTGGTATGTAGCTAATTCTAATACTCCTCAAGCTCGAGGACTCCTCGTCTTGAACAAAATGGAGTCTATTCTACCAAAAACGGAATTTACAATGTTTGTGTAGTGATTAAAATCACTTGAGTTGTGAATGGTCCATGGAAAAAATGATTAGGCCTTGTTGCCGTATTGTGCATGACTGCTCTACTGTACCTGTATGCTCTTCATATGACCTGTATGCCAAGAGCATGGAAGCCCAAAGGCAAAGTCAAAATGAAGAAGTTAGAAGATATACCTGAATCATCCAACCAAGCAATCAGAAATCATATGAAGAGGCAAAGAACAAGGCAAAATGGAAGGAAGCTATGGATGAGGAAATTGAAGCACTCAAGGAGAATGATACTTGGGAACTAGTACCAAAGAAGGAGTCTATGAAGGTAATTGGTTCTAGATGGATCTATAAGATCAAGAGGAATTTTGATGGATCAATAAGCATGTACAAAGCTAGACTTGTGGCTAAGGGTTTAGCACAAACCCAAGGAGTTGATTATGAAGAAACCTTCTCACCTGTGGCAAAAATGCCAATTATTGGGGGGGATTCTTAGACAAGAAGGAGTTTGAGGGTTTGTAGGAGAAAAGGAAAAGACCAGAAGAGGAAATACACCTTGGAAGCTTCTTCCGATTGATTACAGTAAGACAATTACAATGTTTGAAGCAAAATACAAGCCAATACTTCTGTGCACAATCACACAGAGTGCTCAATTACAAAATACCCAATATCCCAAAGTCTTCTTGCCGCCGGCCTCCTCTACACCAGACCTCCACCTGCTTCAAGCTTATCCTTGTGCACACCTTGCACCAAGCTTCCACTAAGGGGGAGGAATGAATACCTCCTGTCGGCACGCGCACACTACAAAGAGACCTTGAGATCCTTGGGGGACTAGCTTAGCACTCTCTGCACAATCCCTTAGTCACTCTCTATGCACTCCTTCAACTCCACTTCTCTGCGTCGCACACTGGTGACTCTTGCACTTCTCTCTCTTGCTTCACTTAGACTATGCTTCTCTTGCTTACTCTAAGATTGATCCAAGAATGGTCCTTGCCTTGATTTGAGTGTGTCGATCATGTACGCTCCTAACTGCAATGGTATCTTGGTGCTCACTTTGATGTCCCAAGATTTTCTTCACAAGTGGCAGCCAACGACTCACTGTTTTGTCCTGTAGTGACTTTAGACTAAAACCAAAAATTTTAATGGGGGGGCCATACTTTCACCTATGCGTACGCTGCCTCTTCACATACCTTCACATTTTCTTTTAAGTCTTCACTTTTTTGCACATAAGGGGGGGTTCACTCGAACCTTCCAAAACACTTTAAAACACACTTTGAACCTTAGGGAAATTAGAGAAAATACCTCTGCAACCTGCAACCCACTTTCTCCAATTTACCCTTTGTGGACAATTAATTGTGCACTACCTGTGCACTTTGACACCTGCACTTTAGCACTTTGACTTTGCACCTATTGAATTTGACCTTGACCTTGTTGACTTTGACCAATTGACTTTGACCAATTGACTTTGACCTTTTGACCTTAAATGTAGTTGACTTTGACCAACATGACTTTTATGGGCTCAACAGTTGCCCACCACCTAATGTGCTCTCCGTCCCGGAGAGCTACAACCAAAACTCTGAGCATATAGGACACCATGATAATGGAGCTCCAAAAACTTGAAGAGGACATCTGAGCAGCAACCAAATCCACCAAAAGCAGGATAGAACAAGCCCCAGAGAAGAACCAGAAGTGGGATGTTTTTATGGAAAAGCAAAAAGGATGGAAATGGGAGGGTAGAAAGGAATGGGAAGGGAGGGCTGAGGGTGCGGAGATGGATGGGGCAGGGAGGGATAAGGATGTGGTTGGGCAGATGGGTAAAGGTAGGGCATGGGGTAGGATGATGGGGTCTGGAGAGGGTTTAAATGGTCAAACAATAGAGCTACAGAGGATGCATGTGGAAGAATATGAAACATAAGGTACGACAAGGTGAGAAGAGACCATATGGACAATGTGGTGAAATAAAAACATGTGATAAATGTGTTTAAAACATGTGGGTTTTGACCAAAAGTCAGAAAAAAAGTTGGAATTTGGAAAAAATAAAGCCAAAAACTGAGTCTAGAGGTGCCAAAAAACATGAAAAGGACTCCAAATTTGAAAAAATATAGATATTAGATTTTTTTTTTGAACGCCTGCTAGGCCAAGTCGCAATAAATAACAAAAATAAAAAAATTAAAGTAATAATAAAAAATAATAAAATAAAATAAGAGAAAAATATTAGAGAAAAAATTGGGGGGGGGGGGGGCGGTCAGAACCGGCGGGGGGGGGGAGGAGGGGGGAGGGGAGGGGGGGAGGGCCGGGGGGGGGGGGGGGGGGCTTTTTTTATTTTTTTTTTAATTTTTTATTATTTTTATTTTTTTATTTTTTTTAAAATGCAAAAAAAGAAAACGCCCTGGGGGGCCCTTTTTTTTTTCTCCCAAAAACCAAAGAAAAATACATTAAAAATCCAAAAAAATTGCAAAAAAAATCCAAAAAAGCTTCAAAAAATTATGGAAAAAATTCCTAGAGTGTTAGGCCAGTTTCTTCATTCAAAAACCACAGAGAACTTCCTTTATTCCCCAATTGTGGCAAGAAAAAGACACGTGAAAAGGAGAAAAATGCTAGAAAAAATTCCAAAAAAATGCTTGAAAAATTCTAGAAAAATTCCTAAAAATTCCAAAAATTGTACCTTTGCAAAGTTGATGAAATGGCTACTAAATTTGCTAAAAAATCAAGAAACAAGAATGAAATGGATAAAGAAAACTACTAAAACTTAAGTAAAAATGACGAGAAAAGACTATGTACAACCTGGTCAAATTTTGCAGGTTCCAGGTGATCCATAATTCTTCATGTGCTTGATGATAGGCCTTTAGCCATGATCTTTACATGTTGACCCCGAAAAACTCTTCCATAACCTTCAATTGTGTTGCACTTCATTTGTTTTATCTTCTTTTTGGGCATGCTGACGCTTTGATAGACCCACCTTAAATCCTTCAGTACAATATTATCTCCTCCATACTGCATCTTTTGTTTCCAAAGACTTGCAGGTACTCCATCCACGTCATTGTAAAGCCTTGCACTTACTATCATAAAAATTGACACAATAGATGATATCCATACCAGGATCCATAAAATAGTGGCCATTGACATATGATTTGAAGCATCTTCATCACGGCTGCACTTAAGGACTTTGCTTTTATTCTCTTTTCCATGGCCTTTGATTGAGACTATTTCAACCTGAGTGATTTCCTCTTTTTCTTCATATGCTTTATCTCTACTTGAGTTTGGGAAAATTCCATAGCAGGAAGATGGGTCTTCTGCATGGAGCCAAGCCAACATATTTTCATCTTCATATAAATCTGCTCCTTCAAATAGATCTGCTTCTAGGTTATCCACCACTTTTTCTTCCATACAAATACCAATTGTCTGCATCATACTAGTATTTCTCTGATTGTCTGGTCCTTCTTCTAAAATTATCTGTTGCAACTCTTTTCCCTCCTGCTTTACCCACATTCATCTTTGCCCCAGTCATGCAACACATTGGCATGCCTTAACCAAGGTCTCCCAATTAACAGGGGGGAAACTTCCTTCTACCTGTGGCAGCCTTAAAACAACAAAGTCCAAGTTAAATATGTTACCTTGTATTCTGACTGGAACTCTAGGGACCACACCCATAGGCCTTACTATGCTTTGGTCTGCCATTGTTACACTGAAGTTGGCAGGTCGTGAAGGGTATAGTCCAATCTTTTTCATGGTATATTCAGGCATCAAGTTAATGCCAGAACCACCATCCACAATAACTCCTTGAAACTCATGACCTTTAATAGAGACTGTTAGCCGAGGGCTCTTGTAATCTGTGAGGGGTGCTTCCCCTAAACATTTATCTTTATGCATAACAGCAGCCTTTGCCACTAAACTTGTTGTGGACATTTCATCAATTATCTGCAAGAGTTCTGACCTGAACTTCCCATCCATTTTTATTAAATAAAAAATACTAACCTCCTTCTTCATGGACTTGAGTAGTTTTGAAGCCTCTGATTCCTTGAGAGCATGGGCTCCAGTTGACTTATCAAACTCCTCATGAGCCCTGTTGAAGGCATGCGCAATGGCATCGCTGGTGCATATGAGATCTCCTTTTTGACTTGTATCTGCACCTGTGGTGACTTTATCTTCAGATGGTTCTCTATTTTGATTCCATTCCTTAATCTTTGACCCTTGTCCTATGTCTGTTTGAGCCTTCCCCTTGCTTCTTGTCTGCATAGTCAAAGATTCTATTTCTTCTAATTGCACCACCCTGGTAGATGGTGATGGCTCATTGACTAGATCACACACTTCTTCTTTGTGCACCGAAATCATTTGAATATGAGGCCCGGATGAAGAGGCTTGATTCTTAGGACAACAATTTGTATATTGGTCTCTTGCCTCAGGGCAGTTCCTGCAAGGAGGGGCATTTTCTGGTAGGGTGCACCTACTTTGATAGTGCCCGCATTCTCCACATCTGAAACAGATGATTGGCCTCCTAGGCCCATTTCCAAAGTTATTCCTCTGTCTAGGATTATAGTTGTTACCTTGATTTGGTGCAGCAGCCATCACATTTGCTGGTGTTGGGGGTCCTCCTTGTGTCTAGTATGTCGTTGCAGGCATTCCTCTTGATTGGCATTCATGGGCCTCATGGCCAACTTTCCTGCATAATTGACAAGTCACACTTAACAGAGGACATTCAATTACTATGTGACCTTGCTTGCTGCACATGGAACACCAAAGTCCACTCTTGATGCCACTCCCTTTGAGTTCCTGCAGCTCCTGTCGCAGCTGAGCCAATTCCTCTGCTTGGGCCTCCTCCTCCTTTTGGAGCTTTAGTGCTTCAATCTCCCTCCTCAACTGAGCAACAACATTCTCCTCCTCTTTGTAGGGCTTATTTCTTTTTAAGCCCTCTAGCTCCTTCCTTAGCTGGATCACTGGATCCTCCATTTCTATACCATATGTTGGTTGGGAAGAAGTTGCTCCATACTGGTACCTTATCTGCTCCAAGCGTGTGGCTGTGTTGATGAACTCCTCTATGGAGGCTGTAGGTAACACTAATTCCTCTATTTTGCATTGGGTGGCCACTGGTAGGGGCTTAGCCAACCATTTCTTAACAAAAAAATCGTGTGGTGGATCTGGCAATTTAGCCATTAGTGCTTTGGCCCTAGTCACAAACTCTGGGAACTTTTCTCCTGGACCCAATCTCAAATTTTCTAGTTCTTCTATGATAATCTCCGCAGTGTTGCCATGCTGGAACTGATTTTTAAATGCATCTTTCATCACATCCCAAGTGGTAAAATGGTTTTCAGCAAACTGGTTGAACCACTTATCAGCTAATCCCTCTAATGTGGCAGGGAAGAGAATAAAAAAGGCATCCTCCCTACCCATTAGGCCTCTAGTCTTACATAGTGCCAAAAACCTTCTAATGTGTTCATCCAGATCCTCCTGAGCTAGGCCTTTGAAAGAAGGAAACTTTATATTTAATCTAGAGAGTAAAGTTTCCAAGTCTACCTGACCCGCCATGCTCTTTAGTGATGAGGTTGAAGAGAGTGGACTTGAGGACCTTCTAACAACCTTCCTTCTTGTCTGCTTGCAGGTGACTCTCAATGTTTGGGACCGGGTTGCGGTCATGAGCAGCTCATAGCCCACTTAATATGAGACACTTGATAAGAATATTTACCTTTTGTTTGATGAAGTAGCACTGTAGACATGTGACCTTTGCTATACTTTGCACTTGGTTTCTCCTAAGCTCAAATCTCCTTGGAAGTCCCACCGTGCGTGCCAAATTTTGTTGGGGGGATTCTTAGACAAGAAGGAGTTTGAGGGTTTGTAGGAGAAAAGGAAAAGACCAGAAGAGGAAATACACCTTGGAAGCTTCTTCCGATTGATTACAGTAAGACAATTACAATGTTTGAAGCAAAATACAAGCCAATACTTCTGTGCACAATCACGCAGAGTGCTCAATTACAAAATACCCAATATCCCAAAGTCTTGTTGCCGCCGGCCTCGTCTGCACCAGACCTCCACCTGCTTCAAGCTTATCCTTGTGCACACCTTGCACCAAGCTTCCACTAAGGGGGAGGAATGAATACCTTCTGTGGGCACGCGCACACTACAAAGAGACCTTGAGATCCTTGGGGGACTAGCTTAGCACTCTCTGCACAATCCCTTAGTCACTCTCTATGCACTCCTTCAACTCCACTTCTCTGCGTCGCACATTGGTGACTCTTGCACTTCTCTCTCTTGCTTCACTTAGACTATGCTTCTCTTGCTTACTCTAAGATTGATCCAAGAATGGTCCTTGCCTTGATTTGAGTGTGTCGATCACGTACGCTCCTAACTGCAATGGTATCTTGGTGCTCACTTTGATGTCCCAAGATTTTCTTCACAAGTGGCAGCCAACGACTCACTGTTTTGTCCTGTAGTGACTTTAGACTAAAACCAAAAATTTTAATGGGGGGGCCATACTTTCACCTGTGCGTATGCTGCCTCTTCACATACCTTCACATTTCCTTTTAAGTCTTCACTTTTGCACATAAGGGGGGGTTCACCTGAACCTTCCAAAACACTTTAAAACACACTTTGAACCTTAGGGAAATTAGAGAAAATACCTCTGCAACCTGCAACCCACTTTCTCCAATTTACCCTTTGTGGACAATTAATTGTGCACTACCTGTGCACTTTGACACCTGCACTTTAGCACTTTGACTTTGCACCTGTTGACTTTGACCAGTTGACTTTGACCTTTTGACGTTAATTGCAGTTGACTTTGACCAACATGACTTTTATGGGCTCAACACCAACCATCAGGGTATTGGTAAGTGTGGCTGCATCAAAAAATTGGAACATGTATCAATTGGATGTAAAAAATGCATTTTTAAATGGCTGGATTTTAGAGGAGGTGTACACGTCTCAACCTGCCAGCTATGAGGATCCAAGTAAGGTAACATATGTATGTAAATTGAACAAAGATCTTTATGGATTGAAGCAGGCACCTAGGGCATGGAACCATAGGTTAACTACATACCTTCAAGATCAAGGATTTATCATGAGCAAAGCAGACACATCTCTGTTTGTCAAAAGAAGTAATTCAGAGGTAATATACCTATGTGTATATGTTGATGATATCATACTTATAGGTAATGATGCTAATGGCATCAAGCAGATCAAGAATCAGATGATGCAGGAGTTCAAGATTAGTGACCTTGGATCATTAAAATATTTTCTTGGACTTGAGTTAGTCTACACTAACTCTAGAGTTTATGTTACTCACAGAAAGTATATACATGACATGTTGAAGAAGTTTCATTTGTAGGATGCCAAGGTTGCAAGTACTCCAATGGAGGTAAACAAAAAGCTAAGTGCTCATGAAGGTGATGTGCTTGAGAATATTGCAGGTTACCAAAGCATAGTGGGAAGCTTGAACTATGCTACATTGACAAGGATTGATATTGCGTATGGAGTAAGTGTTTTAAGTCAATTTATGCACAAACCTAGAGCACCTCATTTGGAAGCTACCAAGAGGATTTTGAAGCACTCAAAATCAAGGGTTATATTTTCCTTATACCTTAGACTTGGATATCAAGATATATTCAGATGCAGATTGGGCAGGTTGCAAAGATGATAGAAGGAGTACCTCACGATACCTATCCTTTGCAGGTGATAAACCTATATCATGGTCTTCAAAGAAAAAACCTACTGTTGCTTTATCTTCTATAGAGGTAGAGTATAGAGGACTGGCCAATGCTACTCAAGAGGCTATATGGATCAGATTTTTATATACAGATTTGGGTTTGCATACTACATCTCCAATGATTTTTGGAGATAATACAAGCTCACTACATCTTGCAGCAAATCCTATTTATCATGCTAGGACCAAGCATATAGAGGTCCACTATCATTATGTGAGACAAAAGCTATTGAGCAAGGAAATTCAGTTAGCTTATGTATCAACTAATATGCAATGTGCAGACTTGTTGACTAAAGCATAGGATATTAGTGCATTTTTTAAATGCCTTTGTAATTGTATAGGTAATTGAGTGTGCAAGTATGCCCAAAATTAGCCCAAATTTTCAAAAAATTACTACTTCAATTTTTGTCAAAAATGCTTGTTTGTCGTGATAGATGGGTGTTTGTCGTAATGGATGTTTGTCGCAATAGATGGGTGTTTGTCATGATAGATGGGTGTTTGTCATGATAGACGGGTGTCTATCGTGATATCAGGTGTCTGTCATGATAGGTGGGTGTCTATTGCAATAGAAGAGTGTCTATTGTTTATCGTGAGGTCGATCTGTCGTGATAGATGGTGTCTATCATTGGGTCTGTCTGTCGCGATAGACCGTGTCTATCATGGGCCCTATCTGTCATGATAGATGGGTGTCTATTATGATACATGGGTGTCTATCACGATAGACGGGTGTCTATCATCTGTCGTGAGGTTGTTCAGTCGCGATAGGCAGTGTCTATGGTGGGGTCTGTCTGTCGCGATAGACGGGTGTGTGTCACGATAGACAGTGTCTATCATGGGCCCTTTCTGTCATGATAGATGGGTGTTTGTCGTGGTAGACATGTGTCTGTCATGATAGACCGTGTCTATCGTGGGGTTTGTCAGTCATGATAGAAAAAAAAACACAAATTTTTTGGAACTTTCTAATGATTCGAAGTGCTCTAATGGTGTGGATTATCGTGCCATGCATGAAAACACAAAATAGCAACTTCTTTGTCTATCACAACAGACAGAGGTCATCATCTCATGACTTGCATAGAGTTCTATCGTACCTACACAAGCTACTAGAGATGGTGATGTAGCCAAAACTTGCAAGAAATGCTCAAAAACACAGAAAACAAAATGCATGTAAGCTCTCACTTGCTCTCTCTCACAAGTGAAATGAGTTGGGGAAGAAATGCTCAGTGGAGGGAGATGGAGGTGGGAGATGGTGAGGATGATGATGATGAAGAAAATAAGAAAAATAAATGAAAAATAAAGAAAAGTATACATATTACCTATGACTCCAATGTCACAACTCTACATCTTACCACCACACGCTTGTCCTCGAGGCTCTCTCCCTTGCAACAATGCCAAATTTGGTGTCACTCTAGCACAATGGCAAGTACCAATGTGAGGAGACCAACCTCATAATTATCAATCCATGGAGATGTGAGGACTAGTATGAAGACTATGAGCAAGTGAAGGCACAAGTGCGTGAGTGAGAACCACACAAGCATGCACACACATACACATGCATGCGCACACAAGGCAAGAACAAAGAGAGGAACAATTGAGTTCTTTGTATTGCTCAAAATATCTCTTACAATAGCTCAAAAATCTAACAAGCTAACCTCAAAAATGAGCTCCCTAGCTCTTTTTATAGTTTTCTACTAGCTTTTGGCCCTGTCCAGACTTAGTGTCCAGCCTAGTTGAAAATTAGGTTCCAGGGCTTATTTGTGGGCTCAAACAGAGTCTACAAATTCTGAAAATTGGTACGTAGGTACTTCTACTACTCCTTAAGCTTGAGGACTCCTCAACTTGGACAAAATGGAGTCTACTCTACCAAAAATGGGATTTACAATGTGTGTAGTGATGAAAATCACTTTTAATGAAAAATATGTTATGAAAAAAAGATTGGGCCTCTTCTATGTCGGATTGTACTTGACTGCTCTGTCTCCTCATTGCTCGTAGGCCAACACATGTATATAGAATGCTTGGTGACTAGTGATGTGTCATACCCATACCTTATGGGTTTCTTAATCTCCCTTTGAGATCTTCTAAGTGCTTGATTGGATGACTCTGGAATGTCTTCCAATTGCTTGAATTTTGTCTTGGCCTTGGACTTCCAAGCTTTGTAGTCAATTTGTTCTTCATTTTCTGAGTTGACATCTTCTGATATTTGTGGTTCTTCTTGAGTTAGGGTTGGAAAATCACTTTCCAAGTCATAAGTTAGCTTTCTTTTCTTGCAATCATCTTCAAACCATGAATTATTTTCATCAAACACCACATCCACTAACTGTGAATCCTTTGTTAGTGGGATTGTACAACCTATATCCTTTTTGGTTTTGGTCATAGCCAATGAATATACATCTTTCAGCCTTTGGATCAAGCTTTCCTCTAATCTATGAGGGTATATGTGCATAAGCAATGCACCCAAAGATTTTACAATGGTTTAGGGAAGGTCTTCTACCATTCCATGCTTCATAAGGTGTCATTCCACCCAAGGACTTGGATGGAAGCCTATTAATTAAGTATGTGGCTATGGAAACAACCTCTGCCCATAAGTAATTTGGAAGTTTCTTTTCATTCAACATTGATCTTGCACCTCTACTATTAGTCTATTCGTTCTCTCTACCACCCCATTCTACTCAGGAGTGTATCTTCTTGTAACCTCTCTCTTTATGCCTCTATCCTATAAGAATGAGTCAAATTCATACAAGAAATCACCACCTCCATCAAATCTGAGCCTCTTCAAGCTTCTACCTGTTTGGTTCTCAACGAATGCCAAATACTTCTTGAATTGTCAATAGACTACCATCCAAATCACTTCAAGGTATGACTCCTTATGAAGCATGGCATGGAAGAAAACGTAGTCTTGGAAATTGCAAGCTATTTGGTTGTTGAGCTTATATTCATGTACCATCACAAATAAGAGGTTATTGGATATGATTCAACTCAGATGGGTTACATGTTCTATAATCCTTCAACCAAGCAATTCACTACAAGTAGAGATGTTGTGTTTGACGAACACAGGTCTTGGTATGATGAAGACAAAAAAAAGCTAACTCTACCATATGATTTTGATTCTGATCCTCATCAATTAGGAAGAAAGCATGATACACAAGTCTAGGATCCAAGAAGTGATACAGACAATGACCAAGATGAGAGGGACGAATATTACAAGCTATGGAAGTCAAGAGGCAAAGCAAAGATGCAAGAGGTTGGAGAATGCTCCAAACAAGCACCTAGAAGATCATCAATAAAGAAGAAACAACAAAAAATGTATGGATATGATTCCACATTCGCTACAAAGCATTCAATCTACTTGGCAAAATATTCAAATTCAGAAGAACCATCAACCTATGAAGAGACAAAGGGAAACCCTAATTGGGAAAAGGCCATGAAAGAAGAAATAGATGCATCGAAGGAGATGGACACTTGGGATTTGGTTCCAATGTCATCCAATCAAAAGGTAATTGGTTGCACATGGGTATATAAAGCTAAAAGAAATTCAAATGGATCAGTTTGCACGTACAAGGCAAGATTAGGTGCCAAAGGATGCTCTCAAATTCATGGTATAGACTATGAGGAAACATTCTCACAAGTTGCAAAGATGACTACAATTAGTACATTTATAAGTGTAGTTGCTGTAAGGAATCGGGGACTCCTCCAACTTGATGTGAAAAATGCATTCTTAAATGGTTGGACAAGTGAAGAGGTATACATGTCACAACCACCAGGTTTTAAAAACCCTAATCATCCATCTTACGTTTGCAGACTAAGAAAGCATTGTATGGATTGAAACAAGATCCTAGAGCTTGGAATTACAGGTTGGTTACATACCTTCAAGATAAGGGTTCAAAGCTAGCAGCTCAGATCCTTCTCTATTCATCAAAAGGGATCACAATGAGCTTATCTATCTATGTGTATAGTAGATGATATTATTGTGAGAGGTGATGATCTAAATGGCATTCAAAGGATCAAGAGACACATGCAAGAGGAGTTCAAAATTAGTGACTTAGGTGAGCTCACATATTTCCTAGGTATTCAGGTGATATACACACATGAAGGAATGTATTTGACTCAGAGAAGATACATTCATGATCTACTTCTCAAGTTTGAAATGGAGAACACTAAACCTATAGGTACACCTTTGGAGATGAATCATAAAATTAGTCTTTATGAAGGTGAAGACATTAAAGAGTATCAAAGCTTGGTAGGTAGCTTAATATATGCTACTCATACAAGGGTAGATATCTCATATACTATCAGAGTGCTTAGTCAATTCATGCACTCACGAGAAGACCACACATTGATGCAGTTAAGAGAGTACTTAAGTATCTCAAAGGTACAATCAGTGAATGTATTATTCTATCTTTACTCTTCAGATTTGGATATCAAAATCTATTCAGATGTAGATTGGGTAGGAGCAAAGGATGATAGAAGAAGTAATTCTGGCTACTTAGCATTTGCAGGTTCGAAGCTAATGTCATGGAGTTCGAAGAAGCAACCAACAATTGCTTTATCCTCAACTGAAGCAAAGTACAGAGGCTTGACCATAGCAACTCAAGAGACAATATGGTTAAAGGCATTGTATACAGATTTGGGACTTGTGAGTTCCAAACCTTACATATTTGGAGATAATGTAAGTTCCATGCATCTAGTGGCAAACCCTATTTTCCATGTGAGAACCAAACACATAGAGGTTCATTAGCACTTCATCAGGGAGAAGCTCATGGCAAAGGAGATTGACATTTCTTTTGTTTCTACTGAAAAGCAAGTAGGAGATATGATGACGAAGGCACATGATGGAATAAAGCTTTGTAGATTCAAAGCTATGGCAAGTATTCAACCTATCACATAATGAAGACTCAAGCATACTTTAGCTTGAGGGGGAGCTGTTGGAACATCAAACTTACACTATGCCTGAGGCGGATTCAATCTATATCAAAGGCTATCACATCAAAACAATATCTGTTGGAGAGTTCTTTTATTTATGCTCACTTATTGTACTTTTTAAAATATTTTTCATGGATCTTTAATTTTACCATTGTAAAAGCCTAGAGCTTTACACATGTAAAAATATAAAGAGAGATCCCAAACTCCACGAATTTGTGGTTGTTGAGTTGCATTGAATCAATCAATCAATCACTGAAACATAGATCAAACTAGATCTTCACTTTTCCTAGATTGTAGGAAAGTGAATTGATTCCCTACAACAACCATTCCCACCTTCATTTGAATTCAAAATCCACTTGTAGAAGTTGTGGATCACTTATAGAGTCTATATAAAGACTTGAAATCCCTTGTACAATACATGGAAGCAATATACATACACTTATGACAAGTGACCATCATTGTCATGCTCCTTCAATTCTCTGCATCATCTTCTTCGCCAACAGTAATGTTGGAGACACTACTGCTCTCTCTACAGAGCTCCAAATTGAGTGTAAGATGGCTCATTGGAAAGTTAGTGTCTAGTTTATGCTTGTAGATTTTCATAGCATTGGGTTCAGTAGATTGGGAGAAATCGTAGTGTTTCTGTCTCCAGGTCAATCTCTGCATATTCTTGAAAAATAGGAGGTACCACCATTGAGTGTCTAATTCATTGCTATAGCATATTTTGCTTATTCCTTATACTTTTGTGCATTATATACACTCAACCCTATGTGTATCACTCCCATAGAATGAGTTTTTCTAATTGTATGCACACTGGCCACTATGAGCATTTGAAGTTCATTGTCTCTTCCATAGATAGTAAGTTTTTTGAGTTAGTCGACACACGAGCCTATCTGTTTTGTATCAAATCTTTCTCCTTGATGCTCCAAATTACATAGTGCATTTCTTTGCACTTATCGCATGCCTATAAGGTCTATTTGAGTCTCCAAAAGCTCAAGGGATGGTCTTGTGCCAGTTGGCTAGACCAAACTTCGTCGCTTTGAACCGTACTTTTCTACCTCCTACAAGCTTCTCCAAGTTCTTTCATCATCAACATAAAGCAGAGTAAGATCATCCCCATCTCTATGTACATAGAGTGTGCTTTCAATTGGACTACATGTGAAGCCAAGAGTTATCAAGTGCCTATGGATTTTGTCATATCATGCACATGGAGCTTGCTTGAGATCATACAAGGCTTTATGCAAGTGAAAAATCATATGCTCTTGCCATTTCATGGCAAATCAAGGAGGTTGCTTCACATAAAACTCTTCTTGCAAATCACCATTCAAGAAAGCCATTCTTATGTCCAACTGATGTACTTTCCAATCTTGTTGGGCATGGTGCAAGCATGGTACGGACGATAGTCATGCATGGAATAGGTGCAAAAGCTTCCTCATAGTCAATTGCACATATCCTTTGGTAACCAATCTAGATTTGTAGTGATCAATGCTACCATTTGAATTTCTCTTAATCTTTTAAACCCACTTTGTACCAATGGCATTTTTTCCTTTTGGCAATTCAAATAGCTCCCAAGTACCTATGTATGGAATCCATTTTTGGATTGCATAGCACTCATCCAATGTGTATTTTCACATGCATCTTCAAAAGTAAGTGGCTCTTCATTACATGCTATTGCAAAAAGATAATAATCCACAAAGTTACTTGATGCATGGGGAGAGCTTGATCTTGTTCTACCAAGTTAAGGTGCACTTAATTTGCTACCCTACAAAGTTTTTTTCAACCACTTTGGCATACCTTGTGTACTCTTGATAGACATGCATTCACTATATAATACATCAACAACATGTATATCATGTGTGGGCTGAAGTTCATGATCATTTTTAGCCCTTTGAATCTGAGTTGGCTAGTCTACATGGTCATAGCCAAGTGCACCACTTTGGAACAAAGGCATGAGTGTATAACATATCTTGTGAGCTAACTGTTGGATGTTTGTTGCATTCAAGTATAGGGAAAATTGGATTTTCAGAAAATACCACATCTTGAACCACAATAATTGTATTTGTCAATGGATGTTAAAATGATATCCCTTACTTTCAACACTATAACCAACACACATAGATGACTAACCATAGGTTTATGTCGATTCCACGATCTGTGCATAGAGTCAAAATCTTATTTGAAGACACATTGTTAGCCAGAGCTAAAAATGCTTTGAAGCAAGAAAATTCCTCAATCTTTGCTTTCATAGGATACAACCATGTATGGCGATTTGCATCATCAATGAAAGCAACAAAAAATACATGCTTCCCAAAATATGGAGTCTTGACAGGACCACATACATCACTATGAACAAGCTATAGTTTTCTTGTAGTGTGTATGGCTATCTTTTAGAAAAGAAGCATGCTACATTTTTCCAAGAATGCAACCTTCACATGCATTCTTTTCAATGGACTCAAGTGTTGGCAAAACAATAATCATGTCCCTATTTTGCAAGTACAACAAACTATTGAAGTTCAACTGACCGAAACGAGCATGCCAAAGCTCCATTTCAACCATGGAAGAAGTATGAGAAACTAAGACATTTGAGGCAGCCCTCCTTTATATATCCAAGTGATACGAACCATTACATAATGTACCAAAGTCTGCACTAGCCATTTTGGCATAGTTTTTTCCTGCTCAATATCAGCTCTCTCATCAACTAGTGCATCATGTAAATCTGCATCAGAAATCGAATGATCTGCATCATCACATGAAACCTACAGAGGTTGAGAAGTTGCCTCATTGGGACCAGCACTAGATTGTCCACTTACAAAAAGAGACAGCAAAGTATCATACATGTCTTTGGAGCAACCGATGTCTCCTTAGTACATGAAAGCAATGGCTGAATAGCATCTTCCATAAAAACAACATCACGGCTAACCAGAATGCATTTGCTCTGTGGATGATACAAACGATAACCTTTACTTCCAGAACTGTACCCAACAAAAATACATTTTACTGCTTTATCATCCAATTTTCTGGGATGTTGTTCAAGCACTAATGCATATGCCAAACAACCAAAAACACGTAGATGAGCAACAAATGGCTTGCGATCATGCCAAGCCTCATATGGAGTGATATACTACATCGCTTTAGTGGGACATTTGTTAAGTACATATGCTGCACACATGACAACCTCAATCCAGAAACTATGTGGTAAAGCCTGACTCTTATATTTTGAAGCCATTCATGCATTCAGAATTGCCATCAGACTGACGGATTATGAGCTGAAATTTCAGCATTCATTTCACTTTTCATTGAAGTAAAGATCTTGTCACATTCTTGTTCTTCAGTGAAATGGCAGGAACTAAAGACTTATTTGGCATGCTTCAAGATACATATCATCTTGATGGGACCAACTATCCAATGTGGTCTTATATGATGAGTCATGTTCTTGTTGCAAAACAACTATGAAACATAGTGGCAAATGTAGATCCAAGACCCGCATGTAATTCTACTTCACAGTCTATTATCACAGATGGAGCTTCTTCTTAAAGTACAATGGTTACTCCTTCTCCACTTACACAAGAGGAACTTAGATGGGACGGAAATGATGCTCAAGGTCATGCATTGATTGTGCTTTTTGTGAAGTATCATATTGTTCCACACATTTGGTCATTTTCTACATCAATACATGCATGAGACACTCTTGCTTCTTTGTATGCCATGCGTAATGAGGCATGCATTGCATACTTGAGGAAGCAACTTGAGGATGTATGTATCGCTAAAAATGATTCTCTCGATGTGTAGGTGGCATGCATTAAGGACTTGAAAGAGCAATTGGCAAACATAGATGAGATTATTCTGGATGCATCAATACATTGTTGAAAGGATTGCCAAATGTTTTCCAAAGCTTTGCCACTAAACTCGGTTTACTTGCAAAAGGGGATCCCAATATGTATGCATTTGATGAGGTTGTGTCTCTTATTATGCAAGAAGAAAAATCTAGAGTGAATAGGAGTGGTTTGATTGAGGGAACACAAGCACTTGCTATCTCACAAAAGGGAAAAGCAAGTATGGTTCATCTTTGGGTTCATCAAAACCAAAGCCTCAACCTTCCTCTTCCATTCATTCCTCTAATGATGCTGATTTGCAAAAGAAGAAGATGTGCAAATATTTTCAGAAAGTTGGTCATACTATTGAGAAGTGTAGAAAGCTTGCTAAGCACAATGAAAAGAAGAAGGAATCCGGCACTTCTATTGCTAAAAATTCTTCAAATGCAAAGAATGATGAAGCCAACATGGCTCAAGATTTTTTACCATGTGTTGTTACATGTCATTATGATGCACCATTGCATTCTAAATGTATGGCGCTTCAAAGCACATAACTTCATGCAAAAGGTTTTTTTTTGCATCTTTGAAAGATGCAACCAAAGGAGAACATGTGGTGTGTGCACACAATGCCTCTTATCCTATCATTGGACTAGGAGAAATTCAGCTTCTGGTTGCAATGAAGGTGTGACTCTCTTGAAAAATGCTTTATATGTGCTCGGTATCAATAAGGACTTAATTTCAGTTCCATTGATTTCCCAAGTTGGAATTCATGTACACTTTGTTGATGATAGGTGTATGGTTCATGATTTTAGCAATTGATAGGTATAAGGCTAGACATGTTGCAAAGGGTTATGCACAGGAAAGAGGCATTGATTTTGATGAGACCTTTGCACCTACTTGCCGAATGACTACAGTTCATAGCATCTATGCACTTGCAGCTCATCATGGTAGGAATGTACATTAGTTGGATATTAAAACAACATTTCTGAATGGTGACTTGCATGAAGAAGTGTATGTTTTCCAGCTCGGTGGCTTTGCGCAAAAAGGACATGAAAACCAGGTGTGCAGGTTAAAGAAGGCATTATATGGTTTAAAGCAAGCACCATGTGCTTGGTATGAGAAGATACATGCGTATCTGATTGCACATGGTTTTGAGAGCAGTCCAACTGAAAGCACCTTATATGTTAAGCGTGCTAATGATGTGCTTCTGATCATTGTTGTCTATGTTGATGACATGCTACTCACTCGTCCTATTGAGAAGCATATTGCTAATTTTAAGGCTGATTTGCATGCCTCATTTGAGATGTCTGATTTGGGGCATTTGCATCACTATTTGGGCATTCAATTTATGCAAGTTGATGGTGGAATGGCTTTGTGTCAAATGAAATATATTGACACATTATTGCAGTGTTTTGACCTTGAAGACTGTAATATGGAGACATCTTCCAATTGAGTCTTCATGATGTTGGAGATGCATTTGATGCTGTTCTCTATCAGCAGGCTGTTGGGTGCTTGATTTACTTATGCATTACTAGGCCAGATATTCAGTTTGCTATCTCACAGATGAGTAGGTTTATGCATTGCCCATGAGTCAAGCATTGGCAGGTAGTTAAGCGCATCTTTCGCTACTTGAGTGGTACTCAGCCACTTGGGATGTTTTATCCCAAAGGCGGATCACTATTGCCATATTTGCATGCTTTTTTTGACTCTGATTGGGCTGGTTGCTATGACACTCATGTGTCCACTAGTGGCTTTTGCTTCATGCTTGGTAGCTCATGTATATCTTCGTTGAGCAAGAAGCAACCTACTATGGCCACTTCCAGTTGTGAGGCTGAGTATAGGGCAGCTTTCACAACGACTGTTGAGTGTGTGTGGCTCAAATGCCTTATGGCTGATTTGGGTGTTGGTCAGTCTTCTGCCACCATCATCTTCAATGATAGTCAGAGCGCATTGGCATCTTCATCGAGATTTATACAAAATTGGCTAGTCTTTTTCACACAAAATGGCTCGACTAGTTAAAAGTGGTCCTAATGTGCTTATAGGGCTATTCTAACTAGATTATTGAAGTTAGTAAGCTAATAAAAAATGAAGTAATGTTATCCAAGCGTTTACTCATGCTCTTGGGAATTAAAAAAATTGTTATATGCCGTAAAAATAGGTTTATCTTAAAAAAGGGAATTAATTACAAGAGATGGCTTTTCCAAAAGAATTTCGTGCGCGCTTGATCTTGCTCTCATTTTTAATCCATTCTTGTCTTTTCTTCAACTGAACTTCTTTGCCGGATATACAACAAAAAATCTTGAAAGACTTATATATACTCTATAACTTATGTAAGCCATGGCACGTACAGTCAGCTATATGTTTAATTTCATAAAAATTGAAGTTCTCTCTTATGTTATAATATAACCTCTTGTTAGCAAAGGACTAGTAGAGGACTATGGAAAGCAAGCAACAAGAAGTGAAGGAGGGAGGTCCATAAAAGAAATCATTCTAAATAATTTTCATGTATTTTTAGGTCAATTTTGTATATAAAGTAACTCAATCATTTAATTATAAGGGACATAAACTCCATTTTATAAAGTGTGAGAATTCTTATAAAACTCCATTTTGTATGAACTAGGATCTTATTATAGACTTTACATGTTTTTTCCAAATCTCAAATTGAAGGTGTTTTGGGCATCTTAGGCTACGTTTGAAGCTTAGGTAAACATAATTTTCTCTCCTTTCCTTGCTATCTTTTGAATATGTCTTCATTTTCCCTATCAAGAGGTTAAATACATAGATTGAACTTGTAGAGTGACCCATCATGCTTGATGTTGATAGGACATCATGCTTGTAGATCTGCATCAACTCTTCGGTGCCATTGTTGAGGATCATGAACATAGGAGAAGGTTACAAAAAGAGGTATGTAATATGTTTGAGTGTTAGATTGGATTTTTTTCTTGGTTGTGTGATTTTGGAGGAAATAAACTCATGTCCTATCATGGAGCGACCTTTTGATGCTTAAAATAGTTTTCACAATTCCATGGACCATAAAAGAAGCGAAGTTTTTTCATCTCAATTGGAAAGTATTTGCAGAAATTTTCTTTGGACGGGAGACCACAACAGGAGGGGGTTGCCTAAAATCAAATCGTCCATTTGCACTAGCCAAAGGGATAGTGGGGGCCTTGGTATTTTGGACATTGGGTGCATGGCCAAAAAACTTGTGGCAAAATGGATGATTAAGGCATGGTGCAATGGAGAGACTTTGTGGGTCATATTGATATTCAAAAACAAGAACACGTTCACTTTTGTGGGATTCCCAAATTCGAAAAATCTTGACATTCTGATCCTTTTGTTTTCTCCGATCCCAGTTTTCCCAAAAGGCTCGAATCTAGTGTTCTCCCTATGGAAGAGTTGGAATAAAGTCAAAAGCTTCATAAGAATCAATGAAGATTGGAAGTGGCTGGCTGTTATCAGACAGAATGACTCTATCTGGTTTTCAGTCCATGGCATGAGGAACATGGAATCTTGGAACATTTGAAGTGCCAAGAGGTTCTAGAACAAGGGCTTCAAAAAATGGAAACATCTTTGGAAACAAGACACCAACCAATGGATCAACTTTGAGGATATTGACCCTAGTGTCAGCATTACCTATGAAGAATCAAATATTTTAAAAAGCATACATCTTGTCTGGGACTGCTCTAAAGTACGTCCTCTCATGGGACAAGACTCACTATGCCCGCTGAGTCTTAGATGGCATAATGGTAATTACCTAACAAAAATCCCGAATATCAAAGGAAACATTGATTATCAGGTCAACCTCAACAAGAAGTGGTGCTTGTCGTGGACGTGACTGTGGTGGGATATGTTCATGGCTATCTCGCACCACTCATAGAAAACAAAAAGTCTATCCTCTTATGGAAAATTCTTCATCCGAGAATGTAGACCAACTTAAAGGCTAGCAAAATTTGTGGGGCATCTTCGTGGTGCAAGCGCTGTTGCCGGTCCATTGAAGATGTTGGTCACATCTTCTTTACTTGTCCCAACTCCAACAGGCTCTGGCAGATTGTCGAAAAGAAAATTAGACTTCAGAAGCATATCAATTGGAAACAAGCTCTGCTGGGAGAAGCAATTGGCTGCTCGGCGACTCTTTGGAATGCCATCAGAGGAGAGTTCCTCTCGAAGATCTATGGGGAAAGATGTGCTTATAACTTTGGTGACTCCCCCAAAGAGTGATTGATTGAGAAGTCATTGTTCCTCCGTGATAAAAGAATTGTCAACTGTAAGAAATCCCCCCCCTCCCCCCCCTTCAAGCATCATAAAGTGCTCCTTTTGATCAACAACAAGCTTAAACCCAAGTGGGCCCTGCATGAGGGTGATGAGAGGGTGATTAACCTTCTTTGTAATGCCATTTAAACTCTATAACATCTACCCTTGCTTTGTGGGATTTAGGGGGTCCTGTGAGCACTAATCCCCTTCACTTGTACTTTTCTTTTCCTTTTATTTAATACAAGTCCGAGAGAGTAGGCTAAGGCCGAACTTCCTTTATATTAAAAAAAAACTTTCTAACAATTCCATGGACCGTGATCTCACTTCATTGTTCATCAACGATCTCAATTTAACATTGAACCATGACCCCACTTTAGTGTTCGTCAACAACCTCACTTCACTATTGAACCATGCTTTATTACATAACCAATATCATGTACTCACATATTCGTACACACGGCCCACCACACTCTCACTCATCTTCACTTCCGCGAACTCATATATTGTTCACCTCATAAACACATAATCTACATATATCCACAAGATCCATGATCTCACTTGATTCACCCACCATGCATGACCCCACTTGATTCAACCATGAACTCACATATTCCCTCTACACGATCTCAATCATACTCACCATTCCCATGACCTACACTCATACCCCATCCATCACCTCATAGAGGTTTCCATGACCTTCTATTATAGCTTTAGCATATCAACTCCATGAAGAAATACCATCTCAAGCTCAGGTATTTAATGTTTTTTTTTTTATATAAAGGAAGTTCGGCAATAGCCTACTCTCCCGGACTTGAATTAAATAAAGAAAAGTACAAGAGAAGGGGACTAGTGCCCATGGGACCCCCCAAATCCCACAAAGCAGGGGAAGCTTTTACAGAGCTTAGATGACATTACAAAGAGCTTAGATGACATTACAAAGAAGGCTAATTACCCTCTCATCACCCTCATGTGGGGCCCACTTGGGTTTAAGCTTGTTATCGATCAAAAGGAGTACTTGATGATGCCTAAAGGGGGGGGATTTTTTACAGTTGACAATCCTTTTGCCAAGGAGGAACAGCGATTTCTCAATTGACCACTCCTTGGGGGAGTCACCGAAGTTGAAAGCACATCTTTCCCGCCAGATTTTCCATAGGACCTCCCCTCTGATGGCGTTCCAGAGAGTCGCGGAGCAGCCGATCGCTTCTCCAGCAGGGCTTGCTGCCAATTGAGACGTTTTTTAAGTCTTATTCTCTTTCCAACCACCTGCCAGAGTCTGTTGGAGTTGGGGCAGGTAAAGAAGATGTGTGAAACATCTTCGATAGACCGGTGGCAGCGTTTGCACCAGGGAGGGATCCCACAAATTTTGCTAGCCTTAAGGTTGGTCCAGATTCCGTGATGAAGAATTTGCCATAAGAGGACAGACTTTTTGATTTCTATGAGGGGGTATTTAATGTTTTGAAATTATGATAGATGTCCATTTTAAGGTATTTAATGTTTTGAAATTATGTTAGATATCCATTTTAGGAGTAAATGTGGGTCATACCAGGGATTTTGAAAGCAAAATTAGTATCCATATAGGAAATAAATTTCGCAAGAAAATGGAGGGATGGAACCACATAGGGACTCTTCAAAGTCTTGTCTCCGCCACTTTTATTTAATTTACATATGTAAATTTTCATGAAATTCCATCCACGGAGGGATGGAAAAAAGGTCACATGCAACATTTTATGGGGGAAATTTTATATGTGTGAAGTATGGAGATATGGAAATATGTGAGCACGCATAAAAATCTCTAAATGTGTAAGAAGAAGGGGATTCTTATAGCCTCAAAAACCCCTTTCTTTGTAGGTCTTCAAATAGATTACGTAAGCATTTTTTGATATATTTGTATTACTTTTTCTAATGATTTTACCATGTTCGATGTTTTGGAAATTAAACTGATGCCATCACACATTTTGAAATTTATTTTAATGCCTAGAAAGAAAAAGTGCAGAGACCTTGAAGTTCACTGGAAAAACATGGATGCATGCATTTATTACATCAAACCATTTTAGGGATGTATGACTATAGGGTTGCTAAGGGGAAGTATATACACCTTCACCATTAGGATTGGACACAAACAATCTATTGAGTTGGTCACATGTCAAAGTGGCAATTTGGAAAAGTGGCGCACAGGTGGTGCAAAAGTGACCAAGAACATGGGTGCATAGGTAGTGCAAAAATAGTTTGTTTACAACCATTTTGCATGAAAAGTTGAATGCAAATTGCAAAATGTCTTTTTGAGGGGTTTTCAAGGCTTTTTAAGTGTTATGGAAGGTCGAGGTGAACCCTTCCTTATGCACATATTTTAGAGAAATAAGGATCAAATTGTTGGTCTATACATGAGGAGGTTCTTGGGACATCAAAGTGAGCATCAAGATAGAAAAGTAGTTGAAGTGGTGTATGTAAATGGACACAACCAAAGTGCATCATTCTTGGATTAAGGAGTTACACTAAGGAGCAAAGAGAGCAAGACATGCATGAATAGTGAGTGCACAAAGAACAACTAGGTGAGCAACTAAGGTGGAACAAAGTATCATCAAGGAGGTTGTGCACGTCGAAAAAGGGTGAAACTTTCTTCAACCTTATTGGAAGCTTGAGTGCAAGGTGTGCGGAAGGGCAACTTACCAGAGAAGGTGGAGGATTGGGACAAAGGAGGTTGATTGCAGATGTCATTGTGGTATTTTGTATAAGCTCTACACACATAGAACATTTTTGTCTTATTCTAGACAAGCTATTGTATTCTTTATTTTTAATCAAGACATAGAGGGTTCCGATGCAATTTTCTTTCTTCTTCTTCTTCATTCTTCTCCTAGGAACACTCAAACACCTTTCAATTAAATAATTCCCCAACACAATCCTATAGCTTTTTGGAAGTTGCATAGAGGATAATATGATATGATCATCTCCAATGCACTAAACCTTTACATACTGTCACTCTAGCACAATGGCAAGTACCAACGTGAGGAGATCCACCTCATAATTCTCAATCCATGGAGACATGAGGACTAGTATGGTGACTATGAGCAAGTGAAGGAAAAAGTTCTTGAGTGAGAAGCACACAAGCATGTACACACATACACACACATGCACACACAAGGAAAGAACAAGAGAGGAACAATGGAGTGCTTTCTATTACTCAAGAAATCTCTTACAATAGCTCAAATAGATTACGTAAGCATTTTTTGATATATTTGTATTACTTTTTTTAATGATTTTACCATGTTCGATGTTTTGGAAATTAAACTGATGCCATCACACATTTTGAAATTTATTTTAATGCCTAGCAAGAAAAAGTGCAGAGACCTTGAAGTTCACTGGAAAAACATGGATGCATGCATTTATTACATCAAACCATTTTAGGGATGTATGACTATAGGGTTGCTAAGGGGAAGTATATACACCTTCACCATTAGGATTGGACACAAACAATCTATTGAGTTGGTCACATGTCAAAGTGGCAATTTGGAAAAGTGGCGCACAGGTGGTGCAAAAGTGACCAAGAATATGGGTGCATAGGTAGTGCAAAAATAGTTTGTTTACAACCATTTTGCATGAAAAGTTGAATGCAAACTGCAAAATGTCTTTTTGAGGGGTTTTCAAGGCTTTTTAAGTGTTATGGAAGGTCGAGGTGAACCCTTCCTTATGCACATATTTTAGAGAAATAAGGATCAAATTGTTGGTCTATACATGAGGAGGTTCTTGGGACATCAAAGTGAGCATCAAGATAGAAAAGTAGTTGAAGTGGTGTATGTAAATGGACACAACCAAAGTGCATCATTCTTGGATTAAGGAGTTACACTAAGGAGCAAAGAGAGCAAGACATGCATGAATAGTGAGTGCACAAAGAACAACTAGGTGAGCAACTAAGGTGGAACAAAGTATCATCAAGGAGGTTGTGCACGTCGAAAAAGGGTGAAACTTTCTTCAACCTTATTGGAAGCTTGAGTGCAAGGTGTGCGGAAGGGCAACTTACCAGAGAAGGTGGAGGATTGGGACAAAGGAGGTTGATTGCACATGTCATTGTGGTATTTTGTATAAGCTCTACACACATAGAACATTTTTGTCTTATTCTAGACAAGCTATTGTATTCTTTATTTTTAATCAAGACATAGAGGGTTCCGATGCAATTTTCTTTCTTCTTCTTCTTCATTCTTCTCCTACGAACACTCAAACACCTTTCAATTAAATAATTCCCCAACACAATCCTATAGCTTTTTGGAAGTTGCATAGAGGATAATATGATATGATCATCTCCAATGCACTAAACCTTTACATACTGTCACTCTAGCACAATGGCAAGTACCAACGTGAGGAGATCCACCTCATAATTCTCAATCCATGGAGACATGAGGACTAGTATGGTGACTATGAGCAAGTGAAGGAAAAAGTTCTTGAGTGAGAAGCACACAAGCATGTACACACATACACACACATGCACACACAAGGAAAGAACAAGAGAGGAACAATGGAGTGCTTTCTATTACTCAAGAAATCTCTTACAATAGCTCAAAACTCTAACAAGCTAACCCAAAAAATGAGCTCTCTAGCTCTTTTTATAGTTTTTGACTAGCTTTGGCCCTATCTAGACCTAGTGTCTGACCTAGATCAAAATTAAGTTTGAAACTTATTTGGGGGCTCAAACAAAGTCTAAAATTATTGAAAATTGATACTTAGATACTGCAAATGCTCCTCAAGCTCGAGGAATCCTCGGCTTGCACAAAATGGATTAGAAATAATAAGAAATGGTATTTACAATGGTGTGAAGTGACTAAAATCCGTATTTGGGAAATATTTATCCTTGAAAAAGTATGTAGCCTACTTGCCGGATCTTCATTGACTACCCTACTTGCTTGGTCCTGCTTGGCTCTCTCTATGTTCTGACTCCCATCATTGGCTTCCCTTTCTCGTAAAGCCTTGATTACCCTGACTATTACCAACATCCCCCCTCTCTTACATATGTCATCCCTCACAGACCTTTGCTGTGGGGAGTGCTTAATGTAATACTCGATGACATCAGTGGTGAGGTGATGTTCTTGGATGCGTAGTCCTCTTGCCAACTTTTCCATCATCTGATCCCAATCAATTGGACTTGGAATGTCCGGATGTGGCAAGTGTAACTAATCTGCATCTATGGCTCGTTCCACCACAAAGATATGTAACAAATGTGTTGTTCTAATAATGGAAATTTTGGAATGGTATTCCCAAAACCCAATAGAGAACATTTCTTCAAACGTCTGCTTGTAGCAAGCATGTAGATACTTGATTCGGGCATGCCATGCATATATTGTGTTGATAGAGGGGATTTGGTTCATGTCATAAACCAAATCTTGGCTGCCTTTAGAAAATCTAGGGGTTGAAATGTATGGAGCTTGAATCTTTCAAAAGGTCTTGAATACTACCATCATGAACTCGTATATCTTCATACACATCTTTGCTACAATGTCGGGTACATTCTTTAATTGAGCAGACCAATGTCATATGGTCGAGATCATGTAGGCTATAGTGGGTGGAGATTTGGGTGGAGCAAAATAGGAGTAGTTGACCCAATCTGAATACCATTTGTTGTTGCGGACTTTGATGGTAGAGCTTGCTAGGATCTACGGTGGACCATTGGACAATAACATGGGTTATATTTAACATATTGGCATGGTTTCCCACATGTGCATCATTTCAGGGTAGTGTGCTACTAGTGACTCATGACAAGTAGGTTGAAAAATTGAGCTTGCTCTTGCATCTTCTACTAAGTCATCAGGCTCAAACTAAGTGGTGAAGCTTGGCTCTTTCCCTATGTGCCTCTTAATCTCTGCATTATAGTTGGCTAGCAATACAAAGGCATATATTGAGTTTCTGATGTGGTATTTAGTTGTTGATGGGACATGTTCTAAAATAAGAAAATTTTAGAACAGTGTCTTCCAAATTGGAGAGAGACTGGATTTAGTACGATGACTCGATCATCATGGGTTTGTCCTATCTGCTCTACTCTCTTGAGCCAATCCAAGACTTTTATCTTGAAGGTGCCTGGGCCCTCGACTGTGACATGCCTGCCAGGTACTCGTGTCAGCTCATATGGTTCTTCAAAGCTTTCTTCGACTAGAATCTCCATCACTATTTTAGCTTCTGGTTCTTCAACTGGAGAGGGTGGTCTCTCACATGGTAATATGCAATTTTTTAGTTTTTCCATCTGCTTCCTAAGGGCTTTTAATTTGTCTATAGACTGTTGAGGGATGGCAGGCTCTGGATGAGCTGTGCTGATTGTGGCTAGCCAATTCTTGAGATCTGCACATTCTGGTTCCAACTTTTCATAGGACTCTAAAAAGTTTGCATGTTCCTCTAGTAATATTTTGATATCTTCTAAGGGAGAAACACGATACTTTGTAGGACTAATCTCTGCATGTGAGGTGCCTTCCATAGATGCTTCAAAATTGTCTTGGTTTTACTGATGTAGTCACTTGTCCTCTTCCAAGGCTGCAAACATGTGCCTCTTGAGAAGCCCTAGATTTCGTTGTCATTTGGCATTGGTGAGAGTTTGCACGTGGAGTAGGTTCTCTGATTCTTTGACCTCTTGAGCATCCACATTTGACATTTTGGATTCCATTTCTATGTGATCCTATTGTAAGGTGGTGTATTCTACTAGGAGTGTTTTGTTGTCGATCTCTAGGGCAGTGACTCTTGCATGTAGTCTCTGTGACTCTACCTGGAATGTACTATTTCCCTCTTTGAGTCATTGGTACTCTTGTTGTAGTTGAGATTCATACTGAATGATTGTATTGAATATATTATTTACAGTATGAGATGCAAGGGGAACGGTGTGCAGTGTAGAGGGAATGGGGATGGAATGGTGGATGTCGTATCTACCAAGGAGGTGAGTGTAGGTGAAGTTGGTGGTAGGGGAATGGGGGATGGTTTAAAATGTGGGGGGAGGGGGAGGTGGTGTGGGTGGTGAAATGTCCATGGAGTTAGACAATGCAGTGCATGTAGGAGCTACCATGTATGTGGGTATGGTAGGTGAAGTGAGCATGGTGTCTGTGTGTAGTGAAGTGGTTGTGAGTGTTTATGAACCTAGCATCTAAGTAGCGGGAGCAAAAATGAATTGTTCCATGAATGATATGTAATGAGCTGGGGCTATGGTGGTGATTGAGGTATCGAGGAATATGGATGAGGCGCATGGGAAGTATGGATCCTTGGAAAGGGGGATGTGTGAATATGGGTAATCAGGGAAACCTAGACTATCTTCTATGGGCCATGGGTGTCCTTCTATGCTAGGTATTAGTGGGTGTTCAATGATGGGTTCGATGGGCAAAAATGGTGAAGTGAAAAGAGGGTTGGTAATGGAAGCAAAGAGACCTTTCCTAATAAGTGCTTCAAAATTGTATTCCATTAGTAAGGGAAACCATCTTACTAATCTCCCAATATTGCAAGGTTTATTCACCAAGTATAGTATGGCTTGATGATCTGTGAAGAATTTGAACTTATTTGCAAAAAAATAATGTCGAAAAATTCTTAATCCATAAACCATGCCTAATCCTTCACATTTAGTTGCCATATAGTTCCTTGCTACTGTGTTCAGTTGTCTACTCACATATGCTATGGGTAATTCTATGTTTCCTTCATGAGTCGGTTGTGCTAGAATGCATACAATAGCAAAATTAGAAGCATCAATGTGGATAGGGAAAGGTTTGTTTTAGTCTAGCATTGCCAAAATTGAGGTTGAGCACAATCATCATTTTAGATCTACGAATGACTTCTCAGAGTCCTCATTCCACTCAAAATTAGTGAGAATGTTGTATAGGGGTTTACCGATTGGGTACATGTGGATGAATAGTTGATAATATCCACAATGGCCCATGAACATTTGTACTTCCTTCACCATTCTAGGCCTTAATAACTTTGCTATGGCTCTCACTTTATCTTTGTTTGTTGATATTCCACTCTTTGACACTATGACCTAAGATTTTTCCTTGTCTTACCATGAACACACACTTTTCTAGGTTTGAGCACGCTTGGTATTCTCTACAGTTGTCAAATTTTTGCTTGAGTTATGGGAGATCATTTTGTCTTATGTGGGAATGAGCACAAAAATCATTCACATAGGACTCTAGATTCTTATGCAAGAACTCCTTAAAAACATGAAACATGAGCCTTTGAAAAGTAGTGGGTACATTTGTGAGCCCAAAAGACATTGCAAAAATGCAAAGATACCCTATTCAATGGCGGCAACCATCTTGTGTTGATCTTCTAATTGGTTGTAGCCAGAAAACCATCAAGGAAGCTTTAAACTTCCTTGTGTGCTATGCGCTCTAATAGGTGTTGCATAATGCGAAGCAGGTAACTATCTCTTATGGTAGCAACATTAACTTTTTCCATACACATGGGATTTGGCATTTTTCTTGGGCCCAACCAAAATGGGGATACCCATTCAGTAAGCTCAATCTCATAGATAAATCCAACTACTATCAAGTTATAAATTTCTTCTTTTAATATGTCAGCAACATATGTGTCATTATATGTGTATGACTTCTATTGGCTAGGCTTGGATTCTGATATCATGGGGATCTTGTGTGAAAAAATGTTTGTATCCACTCCTTTCAAATCCTTATGCACTCAAGAAAACACATCTCGATACTCTTATACAAGGTCTATTAGTTTCTGTTCTTCCTCAATGCTTAATGCATTCCTATGTAGATACTTTTCTCTTCATCATCTTCAATTGTTACCACTACTTTCTTTGTCATTTCCTTATTGTCATAGGCTTCTCCCATGAGAGCCTCTCATTTTTGCATTCTCACCATGATCTTTCTATTTTCTATCTCATATTTTTTTAAGTTTTATGGCACCTCAAACAAGGATTCCTCTTCTTCTTGTGTTGATAGGTTTTGAGGGATTCTTTAATTGAAAGGGGCTTGAGTGTTTGTAGAAGAATTGTAGAGAACAAGAATAAAGACAATTTGCAACAAAAGCCTCTATGCCTTGATCAACATAAAATATTACAATAGCTTTGTCTAGAATAAGATAAAATTTTCTCTGTACATAACCCTTTTAAGACAAACAAGTACACAAAAGTACAACAAAATATCACAATTACTTGTGTAGTCAACCTTTGCACCGGCCCTTCACCTTGTCCAATAGCTTGCCCTTGTGAACTCCTTGCACTCAAGCTTCAAATAAGGTTGAAGGCTTGATCACTTCTACTATCAACTTGCAACACCTCCTTGATGATACTTTGTCTCACTTTAGTTGCTCTCTACACACTCTCTCTACATACTTTGCCACCCTCTTTGCACACTTTTTCTCTCTACACACTATCTAAGTGTTGGTGCATGGATGAAGCCTAAGAGCCAATGTACATTGGACTTCTCATGATTCAGGAAGATTAAATGTACATCTATTTTATCATATGGTTCGAAGACTTCAAAGGTCAAAATATTATTTCATCTTATTCAAAGATAAAGACGAAGAATCTTGTGATTAAAAGGAGCCAAAAGATACAAACTATTTTTTGAATTCGAAATTCAAATTTTTCTTAAAAGTCAAGCCTAGGTTTTTAGGTAGAATGTCTAACTACCATCAATTCAAAAAGATGTATAAACACAATTTGGATTCAATCATGGATACAAAGAGCTTAGAGATGATATTCACACTCTCATTGAGTTTATTTTGTAGTACCTAAAAGTGAGAGAATTCCTCAATAATCCTTTGTATCATATGTGTATTAGCAATACATATCAAGCTTCATTTCCATTGACTTGTGAACCTCTATCTATTGTTACAATACTGTGTGCAACTCTGTCATTTTCTTAAACTTAGTTCTTATTGTGTAGGTACTCATTATCAAATTCATCAATTGGATCTTATTTAGGAATTCTGTTAGCATGCGTACAAAGTTACATCATCATTGGAGTCATAGAACTCAAGATATGAGTGATTGCATACGACTCTTTCTGTGTATCACCTAGCTCCTGAAAAGTCGGGTTTACTCCCTTAGACTGCATAGATTTATTACTCAATAAAATTCATGAAATAGTTTTCTTTCATTAGCTTAACACTTCAATTGAAGGTGTACAAATTCTCTTTGGAAAATTGTTACTAGGCTTTGAGCACTAGACAAAATACTAAGAGCTCTTCCAAAAATAGAAAGTTTCCTAGGGATTTTGAACTTACAATGCATCTGTTTTGATAGAAAAGTTTGAGATTGATGCTCCAAACTACTTAGGTGGCCCAAGTGCATATTTTGGAAGATTAAAAAACGTTAGAAGGGCAATTCTTGAGCAGGGTTTGGCCAAGACAATCTCATCTTTGTACCATCGCCATCACCTCTTCACAGTGGTATCAGAGAAAAGTTAAAGGGTAAGCATTATGGGTGATGGATTTGCCTCATCCATTAACAAGCTGGATAAAAGCAACTACTCAGCATGTTCTATAAGAATGGAGGCTTATATGTAAGGAAGGAACTTATATGGATACATCTCAAAAGATGAGATGATGCGAATACTCAGAGTCAAGGACCAACCAACATAAGAGGAGCAGGAAAGGTTGAATGCATGGTGTTCAAAGGATGCTTTGGCAAGGTCATACATTATCAACTCTATCTTTTATTCTTTACTCCCTCATATTAGGAATCATAAGACATATCAAGTGACATTGAATGCTTTGGAAGCATTCTTCTCCTCAAGTACTAAGGCCAAAAAGAATCGGCTATGGATGGAGTTTACAACACTCAAGAAGATGCCCAAGCAAAGTGTGAATGAATTTGTCACCAAGATGAAGGAGATTGCAGATAAACTTGGAAGCATTGGAGAGATAATTGATGAACAACAAATTTTGAGGCAAGTCATGAATGGGATTAAAGTTGACAAAAAATGAGAAGCCTTCACCACAACCATGGACCTCTACATGGACATGCAAGCACTTGACTTCAACACACTCATGGGGAAACTTTTCACACATGAAGCAAAGGTTATGAAGAATGGTGAGAAATAGAAAGGTAACCAATCCTCTATCCTCCATACAAATAAGAACAAAGGCAAAGACAAAGGAAAAGGCAAGAAATTTGATGATGAAATAAGTACATCTCAAGCTAGCTTTGCAGGAAGAGGTAGAGGTTCAAGAGGAAGAGCTAGAGGAGGTAGACAAGGCAAGGGGGAAGCTCAAAGCTCATCATCTTTTGCCATATGTGATTTATCAAATAACATCACAAAGAATTGTTTTAGGAACCCAAGGAATTAGAGAGGACGAGGATACAATAGAGGAGGCGATGGAAGTTCAAGAGGTAGATTCAATAGCTCTTATGGATATAACAACAACTCCATTGGATACAAAGGAAGGAGATACTATATCAACTACATCGATGATCAATGTCAAGAGGATTCACTTCTACTCATGAACATGACAATGAAGGAAGGTAAGTATGATGATCACATGTTCTACATAGATTCAAGATGCTCAAATCATGCAACAAGAAATGTAGCTCTACTGTCACACTGATTATCTTATATTTCATGAAGCATAAGGATGAAGTGTCTTCATGCTTTAAAAAGTATTAAGCTCTTGTGGATAATCAAATAGGTAAAACCCTAAAAAGACTAAGATCAGATGGAGGGGGAGAATGCTTTTCCCGCGAATTTGAATCCTATCTCCAACATAGAGGAATCAAATAGAAATCACTACTAGAAACACTCCTGAGCATAATGCACTGGTAGAGAGAAGAAATAGGACCATTGTGGAGGCTGAAAACTCCATGCTAATGAGAAGAATCTACCTAAGTACTTCTTTGCTGATGTTGTATTTACGTCTACCTATTTTATCAAGATAAATACATTAGCATCAAAGGCTCTAGATGGTATGACTATATATGAGGCATGGAATGGAAGAAGACCTAGTTTGGATCATTGCAAGATTCTTGGGTGCATTGCATGTGCACATATATCTTCTTAGAGAAGAGGTAAATTGGACCCTAAGGGTGACAAGTGTGTGTTCATAGGCTATGAACTTAATAAAAAAGGTTATAGATTATATAATCCCAACAATAAAGACTTTATAATAAGTAGAGATTTTTTGTTGGATGAAAACAAGTCATGGCTTGAGGATGAATGCAGGAAAATCAAGCTACCTTATGATCTAGAGGAAGACTTTCCAAATCTATCAAGCGAGAATGCACACCCACTTGAAGCATCAAGTGACTTTGAAGATGATAAGAAGACTCCAAGAGGAGAAGTTAACTCATGGAACTTAAAAGACAAAGATAAGGTGTAGGAGTTGAGGAATGTAGTAGAATTCTCTCAACAAGCCATTAGAAGGTCAACTAGAGAAAAGAAAAATCTAGAGAGGTATGGCTATGATACATCATTGTTCACTAAAGAATCTATCTATTAAGCAAAGTATCCAAGATCTAAGGAGCCCTCAAATTACATGGAAGAAAAAAAGAAAACAAAATGGATGGACACCATCGAGGAAGAGATTGATATTGGAGTTTGAGGTCTATGTGAGCATGCGAACAACACAAGGAAGAAGAAAATCTTGAAGTACACACAATACTGAATGTATTACCAAGTGAATGCACAAAAGATAAGTGACCCATTAGGGTTATAGGTGTATATACAAGTCAGGGGAAAAAAAACCTCCTAAAGAGGGAAGAAAAGTGCCCCAGTCGTCCTAGTGTCTTCACACACATCACTACTAAATATATCAACAAATCCCCCCTAAGAGTGATGAGGTTAACAAGGAGCTGGCACTCATATATAAGGAAGTGCTAAGCTATGTGGAAGGAGATCAATACACAAAAGCAAGTAAGGAAAAAGCTTTGCAGAAAGCTTCAAACGTCTCTCGAGGCAGAGCCTTTGTGAAAAGGTCTTCAATGTTCTCGTGTGTTGGCACATATGCCAAACTAATCTCCCCAATAGAGAACGTCTCCCTAACGTAATGATAATGCAACTCAATGTGTTTTGTGCGAGCATGGAATATAGGATTCCTCACAACTATCAATGCGCTTTGACTATAAGTGAAGATGGTGGCAAAAGACTGACCAACATCCAAATCAACCAAAAGGTGTTTGAGCCACACACACTCAATAGTCGTTGTTTCAGATTGCACACTTTGTTTTCATGCCCTTTCTACACAAAGCCATGTGGCTGAAATACATACACTTCTTCATGGTAGTTACCATTCAAAAATGAAATTTTAATGTCCTACTGATGTACATTCCAATCATGATGATCTGCAAGTGCACAGATGCTATGAGTGGTGCTCACTCGGTAAGTGAGAACAAATGTCTCACGAAAATCAATGCCTATCTCTTCAGCATAACCTTTTTCAACAAGCCTAGCCTTATACCTATCCACTCTTCCATCAGGTTTACATTTCCGCTTTTATACCCATTAAGTGCCAATGGCCTTTTTGCTAGGAGGCAAATCACAAAAAGATCAGGTACCATTCTTCATAATAGCATTATATTTTGATTGCGTAGTAGCCATCCACTTTTTTGAATTTTGTGCTTCATCAAAAGAAACATGCTCATTTTCATCACAAAGACTAGAGGCATCCATAGAATAAGAATCTTGAACACCACATGGTGAATCATTCATAGATTTTACATAGTCTATGAGCTTATATAACCCATGACATAGAATTCCAAAAGAAATAATAACATCGCCATTTGATAGATCATGAACCGTACATTTTTCATCAACAACTTTGACAACCAAGAAGACCTTGGCTAATGCTAAAACTCAAAACAGATTTCTCTTGATTCTTGACACAAACAAAGCATCTAACAATGTGAAAGAGCTACCATGAAGAGTAGTTAGAATGAGCTTACCAACTTCCATGATAGGATAAGAGGAACTTTTGGTGCATGTGACAGTATTCCCTATAAGGGCAAGCTCAAGTGAAGTGAAGAAATTGCATTATGAGGTAATATGTCTGGTTGCTCCACTATCAAAGTACGTAACATATGAGTCTACTACACACATATATTGTTCATGAGAAGATACATCATGACTCCAAATAGTAGTAAACACCCATTTTGCATTCTGCACAAGATTTGGAGACTTTGTTTTAGGTATAGAGGATTCTACAATAGCCATTCTAGCCTCTTTTTCCTTCTCTTGTTTTGCAGCCAATTTTGGACAACTCTTTATGACATGATCATAACCTTTACATATTTGCAAAATTGTTTCTACTTCTTTTTTTTCTTCTCATCTTTTTGTTCCTTCTTTGATTGTGCAACATTAGCAAATTTCTTCTTATTAGTAGATGAGCTCCATTTACCTTTGCCCTTCTAACTAGTTAAGAAAGCTTGATCTACAACATGCATAATGGACCTATTCTGCCTGGAATGATCTTTGTGCGAGTTTAGTGAGTAGTTTGAACTATGCCACATTGAATTGAGTAGACATTTGCTATTGTGTAAGTGCCCTAAGTCAATTTATTCACACTCTTAGGAAACCTCACATGGACATAGCTAAGTGGATAGTCAAGTACTTGAAGGGAACCATTAGTGATGGTTTGCATTACCCATATACAATTGACATAGATATTAAACTCTTCTCTAATGTAGATTGGGTAGGATCTAAAGATGATAGGAGAAGCACATCAAGGTATCTAACCTTTGTAGGTGCAAAACTTATCTCAATTCTTCAAATAAAAAATCTACTATTGGACTCTCATCAATTGAAGCTGAATATAGAGGATTAGCCAATGCAAATCAAGAAGCTATGTGGATCAGGACCTTGTATTATGATTTAGGTCTCAAGGATCCTACTCCTCACATTTTTGGGGACAATATTAGTCCTCTTCATCTTGCAACTACCCCAATCTATCATGTCTAGACCAAACATATTGACGTTCACTATCATTATGTGAGAGAAAAGATCACCAAAAATATGTAGATATGATGACCTAGGCATTGAATGGAGTTAAGTTTAACAGGTTCAAATTTATGATTGGATTATAGGAAGTGTTGAAGAACTAAAGACTCAAGCATTTTAGGCTTGAGGGGGAGTTGTTATTGCATGGGGCAAGCTTGAGAGCTTGACCAATGTATATTGGACTTCTCATGATTCATGAAGTTTAAATGTATATATATTTTATCATATGGTTTGAAGACTTTAAAGGTTGAAATCTTATTTCATCTTAGTCAAAGATTAAGATGAACAATTTCATGATTAAAGGGAACCAAAATCTACAACTTGTTTTTTAATTCAATATCAAAATTGTTCCTAGAAGTCAGGTGTCACTCTAACACAATGGCAAGCACCAACCTAAAGAGATCCACCTCATAATTGTCAATCCGAGGATACATGAGGGTGGTATGATGGCCATGAGCAAGTAAAAGTACAAGTGTGTGAGGGAGAAGCACACTCACATGCACACTTGCACACACACATACAAGGTAAGACAAAGAGATGGAGCAATGGATCTTTGATGATCCAAAATGAGTTTACAATGATCTAAAAATGTTTCATTCTTCAATAAAGGCAACCTCAAAAATGAGCCTTCTAGTTCCTTTTATAGTTTTTTTGACTAGTTTTGGCCCTGTTCAAGTTTAGTGTCTGGCCTAGTTAAGAAATTAGGTTGCTAAGCTAATTCACGGGCTCAAATGGGCTCTAAAAATTATGCAAGTTGATACATTGGAAAATCTAATGCTCTTCAAGCTCAATGAATCCTTGGCTTCGACAAAATGGAGTTTTAACTATGAAAAACAAAATTTACAATATGAAGTAGTGATTAAAATGACTATTTGTTATATGATTATTTTTGAAAAAAAATGCTTGGCCTATTCACCAGATTTGTGTCAGCTTCCAAGTCAGCTTGATCTTCCTTGGCCTTCTCTCTACCCTATATCCCTTTGGCTCATGTTACATTGGCTTGAATGTCCACTTGGGCCACTTCCTTGGCTACCAACACCCCCCTCTCTTGCGTCTATTATCTTAATAGACTCTTGTGGTGGAGGGTGTGTGGCATAATATTGTACTACATCCATTGCTTCATCATGTTCCTTCAGTCATAGATCACGTGCTAGAGCAATCGTGAGTCTATCCCAATCGATAGGTGATGGAATCTCGAGATGTGGCATATGTAATTGATTTGCATGCAGAGCTTGTTCCATGGAAAATTTATGCAAGAGATGGGTTGTTGAGGGATGAAGATTTTTGATTGATATTCCTAGAATCCTATCGAAAACATTTCCTTGAATGTTTGCTTATAGAAAGTGGGAATGTATTTTATTTTGGCATGCCAGTCATATATAGTGTTGATTGACAGAGTCTTGCTCATGTCATATTCACGGTCAAGGTTCCCTTCATTAAATCCTAGCACCGATATGTATGCTGCTTTGACATTTTTGAATGTTTTAAAAATCAATATCATGAGCTTAAATATCTTCACACAAATTTTTGCGACCACATTAGGTACATTCTAGAGCCATTGTGAAAAATGTCTGATGGTTGATATCAGGTATGAAATTGTAGGGGGTCCTCTTGGTGGAGTGAAGTATGGGAAACTGATCCAATCTAAACATCCCTTGATAGTGCTAATCTTGATGGTGAATTCAGGCCATGGTCATCTATAGGGTACTAGAGCATAGCATGGAGTTTACTTGATGTATACTAGAGCTTTTGACCATGTCCCTATCATTTTGGGGTAAGTCTCTAGCAACCTTGCCTGCCAATTCGGTTGAAAAATGGTTCCTTTCTTAGCTCCCTCTAGGAGGTCATTCAATTGGAACAATGTAGGTGTCTTCTTGATTATGTTTGTGAGACACGTTTTGAAAGTATTCTGATTCAAGTATTGTCTATTCTTAGTTTGATAGGGACTAAATTTGTATTTTCATCCTTTCATTGTCCACTCATCCAATTTCTTCAACCTATTTTATTAACTAAGGAACTTGTAGTTCATACATCTCTTCTCCCTCCTCAATGACTAGCCTCTAAGGACTGGTTGTAGTTCATAGGCATCTTCAAAGGTTTTCTCTACTAGAATGTCTACCAATTATTTGATCTCAGGCTCCACCGGTGGGGATGGGGGTCACTCATTTTGGGATAGTTGTGCTTGTAGTTCCTTGATTTGTTTCTATAGTGCCTCAATTTCTTGTGTGTGAGCTATGAGTGGAATAGCTTCAAGCATTTGGGTGTTGTTTGTGACTTGCTACTTTTGTAGCTCATTGAGTGCATTTTCTAATCTATCATATGATTACAAGAATTTGCATGTTCCTCTAATAAAACACGGATGTCTTGAAAGGCACAACTTGGAAGCACATGGGATTGATGGAAGTACTTGGTTTGCCTTCAATAGCAACTTTGAGATTGTCTTGGTTCTACTGCTAGAGGCACTTTTTTCTTCCAAGATTGTGGCCATATGTCTTCTAAGAAGATCCATCTTTCTTTGTAACTTTGCATTTCCGTCCATTTGCTGATGTAGCATGATTTCCATGTTGTAATGGACTCTTGATCCATATTTTGCATTTTGGAATCAAGCTCTTTGTGGGCTTGATGTAGTGTGTCATACTCTTCTCATAATGTGTAATTGTCATCTTCCAATGCAATGACCCTAGCTTGTAATTATTGTGATTCCTCTAGGAGGATGATATTGCATTTTCCAACTATTGATAATCCTCTCAGAATTGTTGTGCACATTGAACCATAGTATCATATGTATTATATACAGACATGGATGTGACATTCATAAGGGGAAATGTAGGGGGAAGGGAAGTGGGAATGGGAGTTGTGGATGCAGTGCACAAAGGTGTGGTAGGTGACAATGAAGTTGGTGGAGGTGGGATGGGAGATTGTGGAATTGGAGGGGGTGGTGCCATGGGCAGTGATATATCCATGGGATTAGATAGTATCATGTGTGTTCTATCTACCATGTAAATGGGGATGGTGGGTGCTTTGCTTGTGGTGTTTGTGAAAAATGAAGATGAGATAGGAGGGGGGGCCCATGCTGATTTTAGGACTTGAAGCATGGTCTCTACAAAGGATTCCCAAAATAATGGTGGGGTGGTTGCACGTGCTTGATGTTGATGAATTGACAAAAATATGGGATATGATGTGGAGGTATAGGGATCTGTGGTGTGAGGCACATGGGTGATAGAAAAAGTAAGAAACCCGAGAAGCCATTCGATTGGTGGTGGGTTGCCTACAAATATGTCTTTGAATGGGTAACCTAATACTAGTTCAAGTGGGTTAGGCAAGGTAACATACATCAGATTGGTGATGGAAGAAAATAGTGTTGCTTGGGAGATAGGTGATCAAAAAGTGAAGGAAAGGGTGGAGACGATGGTTTGAGTAGTACTGATGGTGGTGACTGTGTGGTGTGGTGAATTGGGTGGGGTATGGAAATTGGATTCTAAAAGTTATATGTTCTCCCTATTTGTGGTGGGATTTTGGACCAGTTGGGCTCTAGGTGAGGATGGAGGAGGTGTAGAAGAGATGGGCGAGATCTGAATGAATGTTTCTATCATGAGATGAATTGTTTCCATCGAGGTTATCTCTTGGACTTTGACTTATTTGCTTTGAGATAGGGGTATCCTAATATTCTTTCTGGGTCATGGTTGCATGTCAATGCACCATCGATCATAACGAGGTTTTGTTCTATTCAACATTGTATGTACAACTTCCACCACTCCACAAGTTTCTATCATAAGTTGGAGGGATTTTATGAAGTGGGTATCTACACCTTCTTCTCTTAGTATTTGGTCAATGAGTAAGTGGCCGATTAGGAATGAGATTCGGCCTCGTTCTTGTACACTGGTAATAGTGTCATATAATTTCTAAACTTGTGTCATATATGTTGGTGCTCCTTCAATTTCTTCTTTGTCCTGTTTTTCATCATCATCTTCTTCTTGCTCTTCATCATGTTGTTGCTCATTGTGTTCCTCTTGTGCATGCTATTGATGATCTCCACCTTCTTCTTCATCTAATTCAATGTTCACCTCTTGGAGGGTCTGTTCGAAATCAACATTGCCTAACTCCTTATCAATCCCACTAAGAAACTCTAAATCTGATGCAATACGTGACAAAATCAATTATGGCCCATCAGTAGTCCACCTTGGTAATCTGAGCATGAATGATCATACCATGCATTCAAGCGAGAGATATCTAGCATCATTGTGGATCCACGAGGTTGCCCACATGGAATTGATCCCCTCATTTGCTTGGATGGTGGTGCAGATGTCTTTCTACTCTTGAATTGTTGGAATGGGTTTCATAAGAGATAGCCCACTGAAGGGATACATCATAGGCGACAAACCTATAGATAATCCATGTAACAGCACAACATCCATGCAATATAGTGGCCACCTCTTGTGGGCAATGTGAATTTGATCGATGATCCAATGGGGAAGGTTGATGATCAAATTTTGGGTATCCACCAAGTATAAAATGAACCACAATTTTTATGGGGCATTGTGAACCTATCTTTCTCGGGGAAAGCAATGTGTTTTATGCACATGCAAAGATGGATAGGAATATTAGGGGTTCATTGCTACCATGTCCTCAACCTTGGTCAAATTCCTATTCTTCATGTTTTTAGGGACTAATCCATCCTTTTCTATTTGGATGCGCATAATATCTAAAGCTTCTCGCACTAGGTTACTGGCCAATTTGAACCTTTTCAACTCGTTTCCATGCAGTAAAGAAGGTATGCGAAAGGTGTTGGAGCCTTTAGGATCCTTGTTAGGCTATAGGGTGTTAAAAAGATAGTAGTAGTGCATAAAGTCAGGTTTCAATAGACATACACTAAAATATTCTACTAGGCCCAATTTGCGCCATACTGGTTGGAGTTCCTCTAAATTTTGCAAGTGCTCAAATTCTCTGGTGAAAAAGTGATATTTTCCCCATATGTTGTTACTATATTGAATTTCAGCCTCCCAAAGGTGAGCGTTCTCTCCAACAGTTCCAACTATCTCACTAAACCAATGGGAATTCTTGTTCACTCTTGTCATGTGACCCATTGGTGGATCTTAAATCAGGATTGCTTCAAAATCTCTTAGAGCCTCTAGACGCTCCATAAGTACATCTACATTAGGCAAGCTCTCAACATCTATCATCTGTTGACTAGGTCTTGCTTGAGAGCTAGTGCTGATTGCTTTGGCAATAATGGTAGCAGTAACTTATGCTTTTAGATGTGCTATAAGAAGGAAATCACATTAGTATTTCATCAAAGAATAGTTGAGACCTTATTCCCCTTGCAATACTAACATGATATCTGAGTTGGTTACTGGGTTAGTAAAGTGGTGTAGTGTGAACATGCGTGGACATTAGAAGGTTAGTTGATGTTCCTAGATGCATACTTGGGATGCACAATGTTCACAAAATGCATCTATCCTCATACGAGGAATGGGTTTTGACTCTCCAAACGTCCCTTATGGGATTATAGATTTTGCTTGTGATTACATTTTAAGGGTTTTAGATGTGAATGTGCTTGGATGTGGGACTTTTAAGGTGCACATTTCTAAGTAATACTAGATAGAGGGAATATCCTATGGGAATTGTTCATGGAGATCATCCACTATCTCAATGGGAGGAGGATTCTTGCTCTCCTTGGCCCATTTATCCACTTGAATCTCTCTTAAGAACTCTTGCAAATATTGATTTATAGAAGAAGAAATTCTAGTGTCTGTGCAGTTAGGAGTATAAGCTTCCTTAGGGGGCATGCTTACTCTTTCACTTCTACTATTATTTACCTTTGAGGTAGCTAGCTTCCTAGGTTTAGCTATCATCCGCTCCATCTTTCCAACAACCCTTAAAAATGCAACTGTGTCTTGGTTGACTTACTGCAATTGAAAAGGTGGATGGCCTCAAACATGGTTTAAGATAATTGTACCATTTTCACACATAATTTAGTTTCTTTTAATTTCCACGGCAGCTCTAGGGTAACACCTGTTGATATATTTAGGTAGTGATGTGTGTGAACACTCTAGGACCGCCGGGGCACTTTTTTCCCTCTTTAGGAGGTTTTTTTCCCCCGGCTTGTATGTACGCCTATTGCCCTAATGGGCTACTTATCTTTGTACATTCTCTAGTAATACATTCAGTCTTGTGTGTTGTGCTCCAAGCTTCTTCTTCTTCCTTGTGCTGTTCGCGTGCTTCTGCAGACGTCTATCTCCAACAATTGGTATCAGAGCAGGTCGTCGCTTCTTCTAGTGCGCCGTCGACACTCCTCCGTTTGCAGTCTCAGATTCGCACGAAATTTGGTGAGCATACTCAGGGTGTTTCCGAGATCAAAACAGCTTTGCTGTGTGGTGCCGAAATCACAATCTGAGCTCGTTTTGGCCTCCGAACGCACTATCGTAGCGCTTGTGCAGGCTATTTCGTCCTTTTGTGCCAAAGGTATATACCAGTTTCTGTTCGCCACTTTAAGCATCTCGAAGTCTGCTACAGCTCTAGCAGAACTCGTCTAGGCAGTTCTGTTCAACTTTTTGAGATACAGTCAATTTTCTGCATCAAGGTATTTTAGTCACCGGCCATGGCTGAAAGCAGTGATGTATTCCGTATGTTGGCTGTTGAGGAGAAGTTGGATGGTACCAACTACCCATTATGGGCTTATATGATGCGACATGTACTGGTTGCAAAAGGATTGTGGAACATTGTGCAGGGTGTTGAAAGACGTCCTGTTACACCTGTAACGATAGGTACTGCAAATACAGGTGTTGGAGCTGATGAAGATGGTGTCGAAGATGATATTCTGCAGATTCTTGTTCGTGCTGCTGTTTCTGTTGCACCTACTACAGAGCAGATTCGTTGGGATGGCAGAGATGCTCAGGCACATGCATTGATAGCCTTCTCTGTCAAACGTGCCATTATTCCTCACATTCGCTCTTGCAGAACAGCAAAGGATGCTTGGGATACACTTACCACTTTGTACCAGGCTAGGAATGAGGCTCGTGTTGCTTACCTCCGAAAACAATTGGAGAGTGAGCACATGAATGAGGGTGATTCTATGGACAGTTTTCTTACAAAGATCAAAGACCTGAAGGAACAATTGATTTCTGCTGATGAGGTTATACCAGATAGCTCACTTGTGCAGACCGTTCTGAATGGTCTTCCTGATTCATATCAGAGTTTTGCCTCTACTCTTCGGTTGATGATGAAAGGCAATCCGAATGCCTTGTCATTTGAGGAATTAGTCTCTGTTCTGTTGCAAGAAGATCAGTCCAGGCAGAACAGGTCCATTATGCGTGTTGCAGATCAAGCTCTCCTGGCTAGTCAGAAGGGCAAAGGAAAATGGAGCTCTTCTACTAGTAAGCAGAAATCTGCAAATGCTGCACAATCGAAGAACCAAGATAAAGAAGAGAAGAAATCAGAAAAGCAGAAATTGTTCTGCAAGTACTGTAAAGGAAATGATCATATTATAAAGAACTGTCCAAAACTGGTTGCTAAAGAGGCAAAGAAGAAAGAGGCTGGAATGGTTGTTGCAGAGGCCTCTACACCAAAAACAGAGTCTGCAAATCTTGTGCAGGAAGAAGAATGGGCGTTTACTACTGTCTGCAGTTTTGACCCATCTTCTCATGATCAGTGCATGTCTGCAGTAGACTCAGATGTTTGGTACTTTGACAGTGGGGCCACCAAACATATTACCTCGCAGCGCAGTTTCTTCTCTTCACTCGAGCCTGCCCCTATAGGGAATACTGTCACATGCGCCAATAACTCCTCTTATCCTGTTATGGCAGTTGGTAAGATCATTCTGACTACTGCTGATGGTAGTTCTTTCACTTTGTCAGATGCTTTATTTGTGCTAGGGATCAAAAAGAATCTGTTATCAGTTTCTGCATTAGCCAAGATTGGCTTGGTTGTGAAATTTGTTGATGACAGGTGTACAGTCCATGATCTCTCAAATGGCGATGTGATTATTGCTTCTGGCATTTTATGTCGTGGGCTGTATAAGCTCATAGACTATGAAAGATCTGTGAATGATTCGGCATTTGCAGTTCATGATTCTCAGGCTATGTCAGATGCAAAGCTTTGGCATGCACGCTTTGGTCATCTGAATTTTGCTAGTTTGTTACGCCTGCAAAAATCTGAAATGGTGTCCTCTTTGCCCAAACTTGAGGCACCTGGAAAACATGTTTGCGAAGGCTGTATTTTGGGCAAAATGCAGCGTTCTTCCTTTCCCAAAGATGGGTCAGTTCGGGCTACACAGAAATTGCAGCTTGTACATAGTGATGTCTGTGGTCCTATGCAGACACCCTCTTTTGGAAATTACCTTTACTTCGTGACTTTCATTGATGATTTTTCCAGGCATGCATGGGTATATCCACTCAAAGCAAAGTCCGAAGTGTTCATGTGCTTCAAACAGTTTTTGGTTTTGGCTGAAAATCTGTCAGCATGTAAAATGGGCACCCTCCGTTCTGATCGAGGGGGGGAATATATGTCTTCAGATTTTAATGCATTTCTGGCTGAACGTGGGATAAAACACCAGTGTACAGTGCCGTATACACCTCAACAGAATGGAGTTGCTGAACGAAAGAACAGGTCACTCATGGAGATGGCGAGGTGCATGGTCAAAAGTCAGGCTTTACCACATAGTTTCTGGCTTGAGGCTGTCATGTGTGCAGCATATGTACTGAACAGGTGTCCCACTAAAGCGTTGCAGTCTATCACTCCATATGAGGCTTGGCATGACCGCAAGCCATCTGTTGCTCATCTGCGTGTTTTTGGTTGTTTGGCATATGCATTAGTGCCTGAACAACATCGCAGAAAATTGGATGATAAGGCAGTAAAATGTATTTTTGTTGGGTACAGTTCTGAAAGTAAAGGCTATCGTCTGTATCATCCACAGACTAAACGCATTCTGGTTAGCCGTGATGTTGTCTTTGTGGAAGATGCTATTCAGCCATTGCTTTCATGTACTAAGGAGACATCTGTTAGCTCCAAAGACATGTATGATACTTTGATGCCTCTTTTTACAGGTGGACAGGCTAGTGCTGGTCCTAATGAGGCAACTTCTCAGCCTTTGCAGGTTTCATATGATGATGCAGATCATTCCATTTCTGATGCAGATTTACATGATGCACTTGTTGATGAGAGAGCTGATATTGAGCAGGCAAAAACTATGCCAAAATGGCTGGTGCAGACTTTGCGTGACAGTAAATTAGATGCACCTTTGTCATATCGTACTCGTTTAGGCTCTCATAGTGCCTCCTTTGCATCAGATTGATATGCTATGGCTGCATCTAGTCTTTGTGATGAGAATGAGCGTGTTTCTTTTGATGAAGCATAAAATTCAGAAAATTGGATGGCTGCTATGCAATCTGAATATGATGCTATAATGAAGAATGGTACATGGTCTTTATGTGACTTGCCTCCTGGAAAGAAGGCTAAGTGGGTATACAAGCTGAAGCATAAACCTGATGGTACAGTTGACAGGTATAAGGCTAGGCTTGTTGCAAAGGGTTATGCACAGGAAAGAGGCATTGATTTTGATGAGACCTTTGCACCTTCATGCCGTATGACTACTGTTTGCAGCATTTGTGCACTTGCAGCCCATCATGGTTGGAATGTACATCAGTTGGACATTAAAACAACATTTCTGAATGGTGACTTGCATGAAGAAGTGTATGTTTTTCAGCCCCGTGGCTTTCTGCAGAAAGGGCATGAAAACCAGGTTTGCAGGTTAAAGAAGGCATTATATGGTTTAAAGCAAGCACCACGTGCTTGGTATGAGAAGATACATGCCTATCTGATTGCACATGGTTTTGAGAATAGTCCAACTGAAAGCACCTTATATGTTAAGCGTGCTAATGATGTGCTTCTGATCATTGTTGTCTATGTTGATGACATGCTGCTCACTGGTCCTATTGAGACACATATTGCTGATTTTAAGGCTGATTTGCATGCCTCATTTGAGATGTCTGATTTGGGGCATTTGCATCACTATTTGGGCATTCAGTTTATGCATGTTGATGGTGGAATGGCTTTGCGTCAAATGAAATATATTGACACATTATTGCAGCGTTTTGGCCTTGAAGACTGTAAGCCTATTGCCACTCCTATGGAGACAGGTTTACGATTGAGTCTTCATGATGCTGGAGATGCATTTGATGCTGTTCTCTATCAGCAGGCTGTTGGATGCTTGATTTACTTATGCATTACTCGGCCAGATATTCAGTTTGCTGTCTCACAGATGAGCAGGTTTATGCATTGCCCAGGAGTCACGCATTGGAAAGCGGTTAAGCGCATCTTTCGCTACTTGAGTGGTACTCGGCTACTTGGGTTGTTTTATCCCAAGGGGGGATCACTACCGCCAGATTTGCATGCTTTTTTTGACTCAGATTGGGCTGGTTGCTATGACACTCGTGTGTCCACCAGTGGTTTTTGCTTCATGCTTGGTACCTCATGTATATCTTGGTTGAGCAAGAAGCAGCCTACTGTGGCCACTTCTAGTTGTGAGGCTGAGTATAGGGCAGCTTTCACGGCGACTGTTGAGTGTGTGTGGCTCAGACGCCTTATGGCTGATTTGGGTGTTGGCCAGTCTTCTGCCACCACCATCTTCACTGACAGTCAGAGCGCATTGGCAGTTGCAAGGAACCCTGTGTTCCATGCTCGCACTAAGCACATTGAGGTGCATTATCACTATGTCAGGGAGAGGTTCTCTGCTGGGGAGATCAGCTTGGCATATGTGCCCACGCAGGAGAACATTGCAGACCTTTTCACGAAGGCTCTGCCTAGGGAGAAGTTTGAAGCTTTCCGCAAAGCTTTGGGCTTACTTCCTTTTGTGGAGTGATTTCCACATAGCTTGGCACTTCCTTATACATGAGTGCCAGCTCCTTGTTCACCGCATCACTCCCAGGGGGGATTTGTTGATATATTTAGGTAGTGATGTGTGTGAACACTCTAGGACCGCCGGGGCACTTTTTTCCCTCTTTAGGAGGTTTTTTTCCCCCGGCTTGTATGTACGCCTATTGCCCTAATGGGCTACTTATCTTTGTACATTCTCTAGTAATACATTCAGTCTTGTGTGTTGTGCTCCAAGCTTCTTCTTCTTCCTTGTGCTGTTCGCGTGCTTCCGCAGACGTCTATCTCCAACAACACCTATCTAGTTATGCTTGATTTGGTCCTTCTTGGATTCTAGCCTAGTATGATTTGAACTTCATATCTTAATCTTCCAGAGTAGGATATGCTAGGAATGATCCCACTCTGGGTAGTGGTGGTATTGAGGGATGGTTTGGTTGTGATGAGGGCAGTGGGTTTTGAGAGTGTGTAAGATGCAATCTCTATCAATTTGGATTTTGTTGGGTAGTGGTGGTATTGAGGGATGTTTTGGCTGTGATGAGGGCAGTGGGTTTTGAGAGTGTGCGAGATGTGATCTCTATCAATTTGGATTTTGTTTCCTTTCAGCTCTCCTCTGACTCACTCGTGTTTTCATCCATTATCTCTTGATCCTTTGCGGCCCCTTCCAAGCTCTCATTCTCTTTTTAGATATGCTCTTAGTCTCATTGTTCTTTGAATTCTTCTCTTGACCTAAGCCTAGAGCTCGCTCTAGTTCCTACGCTCTTGTCACTACTTGCATGGGGGTTGTTGTTTTCACATTTCCATTAGACTCCACAACCAACCCAATGACATTGATGGGTGTAATATTTTTTGCATTAGCTGGATTCTTAGGGCAATCTCTTACGAGGTGTTCTTTACCAAAATCTCGACAAAAGCCTTGGATATTCATAGACAAGGGTTGCACAGGTGCAAGAAGTGGACAATCACGAATAAAATGATCTCCATGACACCTATAACATGTCCTTCTATGTGCTTGGGCTCACATGTACCTTGGTTGGGGCCTAGGGTTAGGACTCACATACATCACGTTTCAATATTCTTGCTCCCAACTTCGTTCACTAGAGGTTTTGTAAGGGTAGAAATCATTATGCTTTGGTGAATCCATGAAGTAGGTTGGTGGGCTATCCACATGTGTTGAATAAAATCTTTGAGCATTTGGATCATTTTCTAAAATTAGAGGGGGCTCTAGCACTAGGACTCTACTCACATTATCCTCAACCAATGCATTCTTGACGAGGATAACATTGGCAAGGGGTGGAGGTTATTAGCTTAGCATTGGTTGAGGTCTCTGTTGAGTTTGATATGGAGATTAATAAGGTTTTTGGGTCTAAAGTATGGTGGTTGTTGTTACGGATTTTGGTATCTCCCTAGAAATTGATAAGGCCGTTGGTAGTTTTTGAGAAAAAATGAGGAGCTGAGCTTAAACACACTCTCAAAGAATATATGAGATGAGATATGAGAGACAAATAAGTGAGCAATCCTTAAATCAACAAGAATACAAAGTTCAGTAGTAGAAGCTAACTCAAGCTCAAAACTACTTGAAAAGAACAAAGCTAATAACACTATCAAATGAGCTCAATGATACAAATGAACCCAATGTATAATGGTCAAGAGTGTGTGGTATACACCACTCCACTTCAGTCCCTAGGATGCACTCCACAACCACAAGAAATGAGTCGACTGTCTCTCAACTCCAGCCCTCTGTCTGTCTATCGAAAATGCTCAGAAGCCTCTGTTTAAATAGGCATAACTCTCTAATGCATGGGAGTTTGGTGAAACTGTTTTAGATGGAGATTCTTCATGATATGGGGAACAACTTTGCTGAAGAAACCATTTTGAGATGACACACGTAGTTCAAGATACAAGCTTCCAAAGTTCGCCTACTGGCCGTTTTCAGCAATCTGCCAATTCTCTACCTACCAACTTGCGGCCAGCATAACTTGAGTTTGGAGATGAATTTGCGGGAGATTTGTGATGAGCTGATACCTGATATTATGCAAAACATTTCAGATTTTGAATCAACCAAAAAGGATGCACAGTTAGTGAGATATGATCCGTGCAAAACTGCCTTCAGAAAAGGTATGCTGCTGTCCTGAAATTTTTCCTAAATCATAGGAACACTTTTCCAACTTGGCATTGACTTCAAATATGCTTTATTCACGACTATGGCTGATGTGGAAAACATAATAAATCAATCTAAGAATATAATGAACCTTAATAAAGAGTTCAACCAATAATAATGCTTTGAAGAGATGATGTGGACTTGCATATTCCAACACCTTCCCTCAAGTCCAACATCTTCAAAATGATAAGAACCTGAAATAAAATTCTTGCTGAAGGCATATGAAGATGAGCCTTCCCTTATTTGTTGAAGATGCATGATGAGTCTTCCCTTAGTTGTTGAAGATGCATGATGAGCCTTCCCTTACTCATGACTTCCTTCCCTTAAGGGGAGCTCCATCATGCCAAGTGATGATCTATGCTTGATGAACAACTCCTTGCCGAGAGCTTTAGTGAAGAGGTCAGCCACATTTTCCTTTGTGTTGCAATGGTGTAAGATGATATCACCACTTTGTATCTTCTCTCTGATGAAGTGCTCCCTCACTTCAATGTGCTTGGTTCGTTGATGCATGACTGGATTCTTTGCCAAAGATTCCGTTGAGACATTATCACAATGAATGGTGGTAGGTTGGTTTTCTCTGAAACCAATCTCATCCAAGTATCTTCTCAGCCAAATAGCTTCACAAGCTGAGGTTGTGAGAGCTTTGTATTCAGCTTCTGTAGAGGATAAACTGATCGTACTTTGCTTTTTGGAACTCCATGAAATAGCTCCATTGCCTAGGAAGAAGGCATTTCCACTTATGCTCTTTCGATCAACCAAATTTGCTGCATAATCTGAATCACTAAATCCATGAAGATTCAATGTATCTCCTCCATAGAGAATGCCAAGGGAAGAAGTACCTTTCAAATATCTTAGTATCCTCTTGGCTGAATTCCAATGAGATACTTTGGGAGCTTGTAGATATTTGGAGAGAGAGTTCACTGCAAAACAAATATCAGGTCTTGTGATGGTCAAATAGAGGAGAGATCCTATGAGTTGTCTATATAGTGTTTCATCATATGGAACACCATTCTCATCCTTCGTGACTTTGAGAGTTGACTCCATAGGTGTAGAGACCGGCTTAGAGTGAGACATCTCAAACCTATCAAGAATGGAAAAAAGGTACTTTTGTTGAGAGATAAATATATCTCCCTTCTCTAGTCGAGAGACTTCAATGCCAAGAATGTAGTATAAGTCACCAAGATCCTTCATTTCAAACTCTTTAGAGAGTTTTCTTTGAACATCTTCAATCATTGCTTCATTGCTTCCTGTCAACATGAGATCATCCACATATAGAAGAACAATAACAATATCTTTTCCCACGACTTTATAATACAAACTATGATCAGCATTGCTTCTTTGAAAGCCTTGAGAGCAAAGATGCTCATCAATCCTTGCATACCAAGCTCGGGGAGCTTGCTTCAAACCATACAAACTTTTGAGAAGTTTGCATACCATGTGCTCTTTACCTTTGACAATGTATCCTTCCGGTTGTTGCATGTAGACTTCTTCCTCAAGTATGCCATTGAGGAAGGCATTGTTGACATCCATTTGCTTCACCTTCCACTTGAATATGGAGGCAAGGGAAAGTAATAACCTAAGTGAACTCATCTTTGCTACTGGAGCATATGTTTCATCATAATCCAATCCATATTGTTGAGAATATCCTTTAGCTACTAACCGTGCTTTGTGTCTATCTATATTCCCTTCCTTGTTGAATTTCAGCTTGTAGATCCATTTGCATCCGATTGCTTTCTTGTTGGGAGGTAATGGACATAACTCCCATGTCCCATTTTGATGAAGAGCAGCCATCTCTTTCTCCATAGCTTCTTGCCATTCTTTTTTAGTACTAGCAGCCTTGTATGTTGACGGTTCGTCATGTTGTAAAATAGAGCTAAGCAAAGCAACATTACTTTGCTCAAAACTTGAGGAATTACCTCGTTGATATGTAAGCCTTTGAGGTTGTGTTCTGATCCTTGAAGACCTTCTAAGAGTTGCACGGTGATCTTCATCTTCTTCCTCTAATTCTTCAATGGTTTCGTCATGTGTAGAAGAGGGAACTTCAACTTTAACTGTTGTTGAAGAGCTTTTATCCAAATTTGAAATTGATGCTGAACTGAAGCTTGCATTCTCATCAAAAATCACATCCTGTGATAGGAATGTCTCCTTCTTACATGGATCATAAAGTTTGTAAGCTTTGCTTACATCACTATATCCAACAAAGATGCGTTTCCTTGACTTGTCATCCAGCTTCTTCCTCTTTTCATCTGGAATGTGAGAAAATGCGAGGCAACCAAAAACTCTTAAATGATGTACCTTAGGCTTGATATTGTGAAGAGCTTCATAGGGGGTAATGCCCTTCAAGACTTCGATAGGAGACCTATTCATCAAGTAGCATGAAGTGTTGATTGCTTCAGCCCAAAAGATGTTGCTGAGACCTTTGTCTTTGAGCATGCATCTTGCTGCTTCAAATAATGTCCTATTCTTCCTCTCCGCCACTCCATTTTGTTGTGGAGTGTAGCTGCAAGTAAGTTGCCTTCGAATGCCATTCTCAAGCAGATAATGGCTGAAACCCTTCGACAAGAATTCTCCTCCATTGTCAGACCGTAGAGTCTTTAGTCTTCGTCCTGTCATCTTTTCCACCATAGCATGAAAGTGTTTGAAAATCTGAAATACGTCAGCCTTGGACTTCATAAAATAAACCCAAGTATATCTAGAGAAATCATCCGTGAAGGTAACAAAATAAATATTCCCTCCAAGTGAGGGAGTGTGGGCTGAATCACATACATCAGCATGCACCACATCAAGTATATCATGTGCCCTTGAGCTGCTCTTTGAGAACTTACTCCTAGCATGCTTTCCAAGGCAGCATGCTTCACACACTTTTCCAATCCTTTGTAAGGTTGGAATTCCAATGACCATGCCTTTCTCCTTCAGCATACAGATACTATTTAAGTTCAAGTGACCATACCTCTTGTGCCATAACTCGGTAGGCATAATGGGGGCTGCTTTGTCATTTCCCATTGCTGAAAATGCTGAGACTTCTCCTTCTAACTTGAAAAGCTTTCCTTGCTTTCTTCCTCTAGCAACCTCTTTGTAGGAATTCTTTGGATCTTTAATGAGGCATTGCTGGCCTTCGAACTCTATTTTGAGTCCCTTCTCAGTCATAGCTCCAACTGAGAGTAGATTCTTGGTAAGCGATGGTACCAAGAGAACATTGCCGAGTGTCTTTTTCTCTCCCGTTCCCAATCGAATGGGTATATCACCTTTCCCTACAATGGAATTTAGAGTACTATCTGCTGTAAAGATAGTACCATTATGAGAATCATCAATATTAGAAAAGTATTGAGCATGAGAAGTCATATGAGAACTGGCCCCGCTATCGATCCTCCATGGTTCCTCTTTGGGATCATGTGTATGGGCTGCTATCTCTTCTAATGATACAAGTGAAGAATCTTCTTCAAAATGAGTGGACTCATTTCCACCTCCATCCGTGTAGTGGGCTGATGTTCCTCTCCCATTATCTTGATTACTCTTGCAATCTTTAGCAAAATGGCCATACCTAGAGCAATTGTAACATTGGATAGAGTAATATCTACCTCTATCTTCTCCTCTTCATCTACCTCTTGAGGAAGGATGTCCTCTTTCTTGGAAAGATTGATTACCTTTCATGATCTTGTCGATCTTGGTTGTGAGTGGGCTGATGCCACCCTCTTCCTCTTTGTGTGTTGAATCTTCCTCTTCCCCTTGATGAGAAGAGTGCTTTGTCATTTCATGTTGATGCCTTTCCTCCATCATGTATTGACTTCATTGCAGCCTGCCTTTGATCTTCATCTCTGAAAATTTGTTCCATCTTGTTGAGAGCAGTATGGGCACCCAAGGAATGACTAGACAAGGAAGCCAGCGGAGAGAGTCAGAGCGAGGTGAAGGATTAAGTAGACAAAGCAGTCGACGCAAATCTGGGAGATAGGCCCTTCAAATTTTTCCAAATCAACATCTTTATAACAGTGATTCTTATCACTAACAATCATTGTAAATACCATTTCATATTTTTCTAGGTCCATTTTGTGCAAGCCAAGGAGTCCTTGAGCTTGAGGAGCCTTAGAAGTACCTACATATCAATTTTCGTATTTTTTAGACTCCGTTTAAGCCCTCAAATTGGCCCTGGAACCTAATTTTTAACTAGGCCGGACACTAGGTCTGGACAGGGCCAAAACCTAGTCAAAAACTATAAATAGAGCTAGAGAGCTCATTTTTGAGGTTAGAATGTAAGTGAAATGAACTTGTAAGAGCTTTTTGGAAGTAATCTAAGAACTCCATTGCTTCTCACTCTTTGTCTTGCCGTGTGTGCGCGTGTGTGTGTATGTGTGTGCATGTTTGTGTGCTTCTCACTCACGCACTTGTGCCTCCACTTGCTCGAGGTCTTCATACCATCCTCACGTCTTCCCGGATTGACATTAAAGGAGGTGCTACTCATCACTGAGCTACACCAAATTTTGGCGCCGTTGCCGGGGATCGAGCTTTGAGGACGAGCGTGTGATGGTAAGACGTAGAGTTGTGACGTTGGCGTTGTAGGTAATTTCTTTACTTTTCCTTACTTTTCTCGTCCTTACTTCATCATCATCATCACCATCATCATCCCCATCATCTTCCACCTCCATCTCCATCATCGCAAAAATTTCAGTTTTTGATCATATCTCCTTCCTCCTTTCATTTCCCTCATTCCACTTGTGAGAGAGAGCGAGAGAGCGAACTGTTGTGTGCTATTTTCTGCATGCTTTTGGAGTTTCTTGCAGGTTTCAGCATCATCATCCCCTCCAGCACGTCGCGTAGGTACGGAAATGTGCAGAACTGTCTCGTAGTCGCCGACTTCTGTCGATCGCGATTGACATAAATTTTCACCTTTTGGTAAATCTGAGTGCACCACAGTGGACTAGAGACCCTGCACACCACATTTCCACAAAAATTTTTGAAAAATTTGCAAAATTTCAATCCGTCGCGATTAACAGCTCTATCCGTCGCGATTGACACCAGTCCATCGCGATTGACTGCCTGTCCATCGCGATCGACTGCCTGTCCGTCGCGATCGACTGCCTATCCGTCACGATTGACACCAGTCCATCGCGATTGACACCAGTCCATCGCGATTGACTGCCTGTCCGTCGCGATCGATTGCTTGTCCGTCGCGATCGACTGCCTATCCGTCGCGATTGACACCAGTCCATCGCGATTGACACCAGTCCATCGCGATTGACACCAGTCCATCGCGATTGACACCAGTCCATCGCGATTGACACCAGTCCATCGCGATTGTCAGCCCTGTCCATCGCGATTGACACCTGTCGATCGCGATTGACGGCCGAGTCGATCGCGATTGACAGCCAATTTAGGCCAATTTTTTAGGGTTTTTAATTTGAGGATTTTGGCTAATTTTGGACATGGATCATGGACTCTAGAGCACATAAGGAGGCTATAGACAAATAACCCGAGGAAAACCTGTTTGTCTGTTGGCTTGTTTGAACCCTGTTTTAATCCCTGAAGCCTGAACTGACATAACTTTCTCATACGAAATCCGTTTGCTGTGATTCTTGTTTTGTTGGAAAGCTCGTGGGGAGTACAACCCAAACTTCAACTGGTTATGTGAAAATTAATATCAGGATTATTAGATAGGGTATTTTGAAGTTGAGCATACCCCGAGGTAGGAAAACTGAGGGATCCTTGGGATTGTTTTCCATAAAAGCAAAGGATAATTTGGTCTGTGAGTTACATGCATGAAAATGGTCTATGGTGTCATTTGAATCTAAGTCTTGAGCTAACCGTGGGACTTTTACAGGTTCAACAAGAGCACTTGAGGGAATTCTAAGCAAGAGTAAGTGCAAGCTTGGGAACATGCGTCCTGGGCACACCAAGGCAACCAAGAAGGAAACAAAAGGTTGGAAATTCTCAACTCCCATTGTAAATTCCTAGCTTAGGCTAAGAACGACTAGAGGTAGGAGTAAGCCAGGGCGGTGATAGGCATTTATCAAGTTGAAGACTGACTAAATACTCAAGTTCAAGCTAACAAAATAATCTTTGCACGGTCGAGAACTCTAAAGGAAAAGAACCTAACGTGGAACGATCAACTTACAGTGCGAAAATTAAATCAAATATTCCTGACGACGTGATTTCCGACTAGAGCATAAACACGATAATCGACTAAAAAAGAATCAAGTGATTGATACAAAAGAACTCAGCAAGGAGGTTGTACTTGGGCAAATTTGGGCTATTCAATTAGGCTTATGAACCTTAGATCAGGGCGACATCTAGGGAGAGATAGACAAAGTCTTAGGTCTTCAGAGGCTAGTGTCAACCACACTGCTAGGTCTTGGGCCCAGCAGTTGAGCCACCACTCATACTACCCTAGCTCTGAGACCAGTGAATCAGAGATGTCTCAAGGCATGGACCAACCTACGGGAAGTTCAGGAGTGCCATACTTGCACAGGGTAGAAGGCCCGTACAAGACGTAGCTGGAATACCTTAGGACCAACCGATTAGGTGCTAGCATCTATGAGGACGGTCTAGGAAGATCCATGGTCCAGATTAAAAACCCTGACCAATCTATTGGACTAGAGCGCCCAGCTGTCAAGTTCGAAAACGGAGCGTACTTGTTGGAGTAAATCAAGCCTTCACACTTGGCTTTGATTTGTACCTTGAAGACTCAACATAAAGCTTGGACCATGGAAGCCTAGCTTGGACTAATTCATGAAGATATCACTTGAAGAATAAACCATAGAAACTCATGCTTATGAGTCTTCATTTTTTACTTAATTGTAAAAGTCATTGTGACTTGGAATATTTTGTAATCACACCTACTAGAGAAAGTCGTGGAAATTTGAATGGTTGTAATAGAGAGAATATCTCCCTAAGTTTAGTGGAGAGATCTAGGGAGCTTCAATTTGAATTTCAAATTCAAATGATCTATCAACACTTATAAAAACCATGGAGGAAAGTCGCGGGTTAGAGTCACTCCTCCCGAGGCATTTTCTGAGTGAATTGTTGAGTGTGTATGAGCTACACCATAGCCTACACCTCTGAGTACCATTGAGCATCACATTTCATGCCAATGGGAATGTACAATCATTAGATTTAATCAATATACTTACATTCATATTCTCTGGTTTCTCTGAGTGACTACCTTCAACTCTGTCAACTTTAACAGGGCATATCTCAAGATCTACTGAACCAAATTGATGATTCAAAGTGCATTGGATTCAGCTCAAAGTCTACTATACTCGTACAAATTTTCAAGGCTATTGGATCTACCATCACAGAGAAATCTCAGTCGGGGTGCTCACTGGTCTGTGACTGTATCAAGACCAAAATAGAAAGTTTTCAAGTCTTGTGAGTTTCAAAGTAGTCTGTTTTGATCAAGTCATTACTCAAACCTTTTCCAAAGTACATATAGCATATTTTGGTATTATTTGGAAGCTCAAGGAGTCTACTAAGCATATCTGGAGTCAAAGGAGGGCAGGTGTGAAGCAGGTTTTGCAGCACCAGCTTGATCTTCTGAGTGCATCCAGCCATCACTCCCAACAGTGGTATCAGAGCAAAGAAGGTAAACATGGGTGATGGTTTCCCTTCCTTCATTGACAAATTGGACAGGAACAACTACCAAGCTTGGTCTCTGAGGATGAAGACCTATCTACAAGGAAGGAGCTTGTATGGATACATATCAGGAGATGAGGAATTGCCCTCATTCAAGACTAGAGGCCTACCAACAAAGGATGAACATGAGAGGCTCAATCAATGGTGTGCAAAAGATGCCTTGGCAAGGTCTTATCTCTTAAACTCTATATCTGACTTTCTTTTACCTCATGTAAGGAATTGCAAAACTTCCCAAGAGACTTGGGAAACCTTGTCTACATATTTTTCATCAAGCACAAGGGCCAGAAAGAACCAACTATGGATTGAGTTTACAACTCTTAGGAAGCAATCAAAACAATGTGTCTCAGATTTTGTCACCAAAGTCAAAGACATTGCAGACCAACTTGCAAGTGTTGGAGAAGAAATTGAGGAAGAGCAAATAGTCAGACAAGTGATCAATGGACTAAAGGCAGATGACAAGTGGGAGAGCTTTACCACAGCAATGGACTTGTACATGGACATCCAAGCACCTGATCTAACCACTCTGATTGGACAACTCTTTACACATGAAGCAAAGATCACAAAGAATGGAGAGCAATCAAAAGGTAACAATCCCTCTGCCCTTTATACTGATAAGAAGGTAAAAGACAAAGGTAAAAGCAAGAAGGTTGATGAAGAAGGCTCTACCTCCCAAGCAAACTATGCAGGGAGAGGTAGATCTTCTAGAGGTAGGGGCAGAGGAGGTAAGTCAGGTAGGGGGAGACCCTACAACCAATCTCCATGCAATATTTGTGGCTTGTCTAACCATACTACAGATGAATGCTACAAAAACTACAAGAACCAAAGAGGAAGAAGTCACCAAAGAGGAGGATACTCTCAAGGCAGAGGCAGATTCAATCAATCTCAAAGCTACCATGGCTACAACAATAATTATAACAACAACTACAATCACAATGGCAACTATCAAGGTGGATACAGGAATAGGAAGGATTACAATAATTATGCAGAAGAGCAAGATGATTCCTTGTTGATCATGAACATGACATCTAAGTCAGGTATCAATGATGACCACTTATTCTATATTGATTCAGGTTGCTCTAATCATGTAGCTGGAAATGTTGCATTACTTTCTGATTTGGAAGAACCCAAAGGCAAGCACCAGGTGCAGACAGGTGATGACACTAAACATTCAATTGTTAAAGTAGGCAATGTCAAAACAAGTGATGGTAATCAGAATCTATTAAGCAGAGTGTTGTATGTTCCAACAATCACCAAGAATCTGATGAGTGTAGGTCAGATTGTGGAAAAAGGTCTACAGGTCAGGTTCACTCAACATGGTGCATATGTGGAGGATCCAAGACATGGATTCAGAAGGATAGCCAAGGGAGAAAAATCAGGTAGATTGTTTACATTTGAACTTGAAGACACTAAGAGTATTGCTTTGTACAACTATAAGGATCAAACCCTATCAGAATTGGAGATTTGGCACAAGAGATTAGGTCACATTGGAGAGAGGACTCTAAAGCAAATATGCAGGGATCAATGTGTGCTTGGGATACCTAATGTATCCAAGCAACACATGATATACAAGTGTGGGGCTTGTCAACTTGGTAAGTCACACAGATTGCTCTATACAAAGAAAGGTTTTATGCATGAAGATTATCTGGAATTGGTGCATACAGATGTTTGGGGACCTAGCAAGGAGCCATCTATATCTGGATCAAGGTACTATGTGTCCTTTATTGATGACTATAGCAGGTGGACTGTCTTATACTTCATGAAACATAAAGATGAAGTATTTAATTGTTTCAAAAGGTATCTTGCATTAGTTGAAAATCAAACAGGAAGACATTTGAAGAAACTAAGGTCAGATGGTGGTGGAGAATACTTCTCCAATGAGTTTGAAGATTTCTTGTAGGAAAGAGGCATCAAGAGGGAGATTACTACAAGGTACTCACCTGAACAAAATGGGGTAGCAGAAAGAAGGAATAGACTTATAGTAGAAACAGCTAGGTCTATGCTTAATGAGAAAAAATTGCCAAACTATCTTTGGGCAGAGAGTGTATCTACTTCCACATATTTAATTAACAGGTTGCCATCAAAGACACTTGATGGAATGACACCCTATGAGGCTTGGCATGGTAAGAGACCATCTCTGGATCATTGCAAAATCTTTGGGTGTGTTGCATATGTGCATATTCCCTCACAGGTAAGGGGAAAGCTAGACCCTAAAGCTGAAAAGTGTATCTTCATTGGTTATGATTTGAATCAGAAGGGATACAGATTCTACAACCCCTCAAACAAAGGCTTCAAGGTAAGCAGAGATGTCATCTTTGATGAGAATGATTCATGGTATGAAAATGAATGCAGGAAGGTTAGTCTACCTTATGACATGGAAGAAGACTTTCCCAAGCTTAGCAAGCAAGAACCAATTCAGAAAGAGGACACAAGCTCAGATGATGAAGACACCATCAACATTGAAGAGTTCAAGGCTTGGAAATCCAAAGGGAAGATGAAGATGAAGCAACTAGAAGATAATCCAGAATCCTCAACTCAAGCTATGAGGAGATCTCAAAGAGAGAAGAAGAAACCTATTAGGTATGGGTATGATACTTCACTTGTAACCGAGCACTCTGTATATCTTGCAAAGGATCTCTTGAATGAAGAACCAAGTACATTTGAAGAAGCAATTACTAAACCAGAATGGAAGGAAGCAATGGATGAAGAAATGGAGGCTCTCAAGGAGAGTGATACTTGGGACTTGGTACCCAAGAAGGACTCCATGAAGGTGATAGGATCCAGATGGATCTACAAACTCAAGAGGAACTCAGATGGTACAATAAACAGGTATAAAGCTAGGTTGGTAGCCAAGGGTTTTGCACAAACCCAAGGCATTGATTATGAGGAGACATTTTCTCCTGTGGCCAAGATGCCAACTATCAGAGTTATGGTGAGTGTAGCTGCATCCAAGAATTGGAACATGTACCAATTGGATGTGAAGAATGCATTCTTGAATGGATGGATATCTGAAGAAGTCTACATGTCACAACCACCTGGCTATGAAGATCCCAATAAGGTAAATCATGTTTGTAAATTGAAGAAGGCTCTGTATGGATTGAAGCAGGCACCTAGAGCATGGAATTACAGGTTGACAACCTATCTTCTAGATCAAGGATTCATAATGAGTAAAGCAGATACTTCATTGTTTATCAAAAAGAACAATTCAGAGGTAATATACTTGTGTGTCTATGTTGATGACATCATTATTACAGGAAATGATGTTCAGGGAATTAGACACATCAAAGGACAGATGATGAAGGAATTCAAGATCAATGATCTTGGATTATTGAAGTACTTCCTAGGACTTGAATTGGTCTATACAAATTCAGGTATTTTTATTACTCAGAAGAAGTACATTCAGGACATGGTCAAGAAGTTTAATTTGCAGGAAGCTAAAGTCTCAAACATTCCTATGGAGGTAAATCACAAACTCAGTGCTCATGAAGGGGAAGAACTCCAAGATGTTACAGGTTGCCAAAGTTTGGTAGGTAGTCTTAATTATGCTACCTTAACCAGGATTGATATATCTTATGGTGTTAGTGTACTTAGTCAATTTATGCACAAACCAAGAGTACCTCATTTAGAGGAAGCAAAGAAGATAGTAAAGTACCTAAAGGGAACACAAAATCATGGTTTGTACTTTCCATATTCATCAGACATTGATATTAAGGTATATTCAGATGCAGATTGGGCAGGTTGCAAGGATGACAGGAGAAGTACATCTGGTTACATATGTTTTGCAGGTGATAAACCAATTTCTTGGTCATCCAAGAAACAACCTATAGTAGCTTTGTCATCTACTGAGGCAGAGTATAGAGGGCTAGCCAATGCCACTCAAGAAGCCATATGGTTGAAGCTTTTATATTCAGAATTGGGCCTACATACAAGGCCACCTGTCATATTTGGTGATAACACAAGTTCTCTTCACCTAGCAGCTAATCCAATTTATCATGCTAGGACAAAACACATAGAGGTTCACTACCACTATGTGAGGGAGAAGTTACTTAGCAAAGAAATTCAATTATCATATGTGTCTACTAATATACAATGTGCAGATTTGCTTACTAAAGCTCTGGATGGAAGCAAGCTATGCAGATTTAAATCCATGATTGGATTGCAGGAAATAATTGAAGACTAGAGATGAAGACTTGAGCCAAAGTGTTTGGCTTGAGGGGGAGCTGTTGGAGTAAATCAAGCCTTCACACTTGGCTTTGATTTGTACCTTGAAGACTCAACATAAAGCTTGGACCATGGAAGCCTAGCTTGGACTAATTCATGAAGATATCACTTGAAGAATAAACCATAGAAACTCATGCTTATGAGTCTTCATTTTTTACTTAATTGTAAAAGTCATTGTGACTTGGAATATTTTGTAATCACACCTACTAGAGAAAGTCGTGGAAATTTGAATGGTTGTAATAGAGAGAATATCTCCCTAAGTTTAGTGGAGAGATTCTAGGGAGCTTCAATTTGAATTTCAAATTCAAATGATCTATCAACACTTATAAAAACCATGGAGAAAAGTCGCGGGTTAGAGTCACTCCTCCCGAGGCATTTTCTGAGTGAATTGTTGAGTGTGTATGAGCTACACCATAGCCTACACCTCTGAGTACCATTGAGCATCACATTTCATGCCAATGGGAATGTACAATCATTAGATTTAATCAATATACTTACATTCATATTCTCTGGTTTCTCTGAGTGACTACCTTCAACTCTGTCAACTTTAACAGGGCATATCTCAAGATCTACTGAACCAAATTGGATGATTCAAAGTGCATTGGATTCAGCTCAAAGTCTACTATACTCCTACAAATTTTCAAGGCTATTGGATCTACCATCACAGAGAAATCTCAGTCGGGGTGCTCACTAGTCTGTGACTGTATCAAGACCAAAATAGAAAGTTTTCAAGTCTTGTGAGTTTCAAAGTAGTCTGTTTTGATCAAGTCATTACTCAAACCTTTTCCAAAGTACATATAGCATATTTTGGTATTATTTGGAAGCTCAAGGAGTCTACTAAGCATATCTGGAGTCAAAGGAGGGCAGGTGTGAAGCAGGTTTTGCAGCACCAGCTTGATCTTCTGAGTGCATCCAGCCATCACTCCCAACAGTACTTAGACAAGGAAGGGACAATATATGTAGTCACCAGTCATCCAGATAGGACTGATGAATTTGGGAATGAGATCCCAAGAACGGACTTAGGTGACCTAGAGCAAGGAAACATGGGTGAAGAACCGAGGACCCCCCGAGGCAAATCTGTTCTCACTAGGATTATCACACCAGAGTGGATTCCCCAAGATAATAAGAGCATAGATCTGCTTCTGAACCGAGAAACTGACGAAGCCTTTTGGAGGTATAAATCTGATCGGCCAATTGATATAGGAACAATCATGATCTATGAGTTTAAGGATCGTGATAGCCCAGGCAGAGTGACCTACTTAGATCACGCTTCAGAGAGGATCTTTGTGGTGACAGAAAATGATAGGCATGCTTACACTTGGAAAGGTGAAATTATTTTTCCCCAACCAAGATCAAATGTGTCCTATGGTCACCCTGGAGCGGGAACATCCCAAGCTCATGGAACTCAAAGAGACAGAAGTAGAGATAGGCCAGAAGTAAGCTTTGCTAACCCAGGGGGCAGAGAAAGAACGAGGATGGAAACAAATAGAGTAGAGCCTGAGGTACATAGAGCCCCAAGAAATCAAAGGAATATGGAAGACTTCCCTCTACCACGACCTAGAGAACACACCAGGATTTTGAGACCAACTCAGTTAGTTAAGTCCATGAAAAATTACTTCGATGGCACAGGAGACCCATACGATCATGTGGCAGAGTTTAGGCAAGTCTTGAGAACAGAACAAGTGGAGGACCTATTCACACAATATAATGCCTTCGATCTAACCCTTAGGAACACCGCCCTTACGTGGTTCTAACCATTGAATGAGAGGCATTTCAGGAGCATAGACCAACTCCTAGAGGCTTTCATTATTGAATTCTCTAAGAGTGGCATAAGACATAACACTTCCTCGCTGATTCACAGCTTCAAGCAAACCCCTCAAGAGACCGTGAGACTTGCTGGAAGAAGATTTAGGCAATACTTGGAGAGATGCCCTGTCCCTGAGCTACCCACACCAGCTAAGCAAGTGGGTTTATTCTTGGATGGATTGCTAAGTACCAAATTGAGGTCATATGTGTATCTGAAGGACCCTAGGACTATAGAAGAGTGTGTACACATGTGCATTGACATCGAGGATAACCTAGGGGAGGAGTTAGAGCTTTCCAAGATATACAAAGATTCAGATAGTGCCTCTAGCCTCTCTTCCACGCAATCCACATCAATTGAGGAACTTGCAGAGAAAGTAGCTCAAAAATTAGGTGTCACTAGCAAACAGATCCCAAGGTTTGCCCCTGTGAAAAGATGCTATACTTGTGGTGGCGACCACATGGCGAATGTATGTCCCATTATGGCTCAACCCCAAGTAAATCCTAGTAGCCAGTACTGCACCATAGAACGGAGGTACACCAATCACACCGCGCAAGATTGCCCCTACAATAAGCAAACCATTAGGCAGACATACCCACAACCATACCCTCAACAAGGAAGATACCAGAACCAGTACCCACCTTAGCAGTATGCGAGGCCTCAACAAACCTACCAACCCTACCAAAACCAACAAAGGCCTCAGCCTGTGTTAGCACAACAACCCCTTGCTCCAGCTAATGTGATTCCGGTAAAGTATGCTGCTGCAGAAGAAAACCTGAATAGAGCTATAGTCCCTGTAACACCAGTGCTTTCAGAAAGTGATCCCAGTGACCATAGCTTTGATTCTACACATGTTGATAGTCCCCAGGCTTACTACATGCAATCTCCTGAACATGGTGAGTCCTACTATAGTGAAGAGCCAAATGAACCTAGTTGGGAGTCAGATTACACAAACGTCATGTATGGAAACCCCAACCCTAGACCTCAACCTAGACAAGTAAGACCCCCATTCCCTAGAGGACCATGCTACAGATGTCAGGAAGATCATCTCATTCGTGATAGTCCCTTGCCTCCACCTACACAACCCCAGTCACTGACGATCCAGGGCTTTTGCCAAGAATGTGGAAAGGAGCATCTCTTACGAGATTGTCCAAAGAATCCCAGCAATATGCCAAAAATCACTCCCATTAACGTTATTGGGTTAGTGGTAGATTCCACAGGAAGTGTCACTTCCACTGCACCAGTACAGGTAGTCACTAGAGCTCAAGCATTGTAGCAAAACCAAGGGGTAGGTCAGGATAAGAACCCAGATGTTAGTGAAACGGAGAGCATGACAAAGAAGAGGACTCGAGCTTGGAGAGATAGTCATGAAAGAATGAAAAGGCAATGGGCAAAAAAGATGAGTGAACTCGAGGAAAGCCTCAGAGAAACAAAGACCAGGATAACTGAACTCACATCTCAAACTCCCTCTCACACTACCCCACCTCCACCATTCCCAACTCCATCCGACCCGCCACCTTCCAACCCGCCTCACCTAATTCCACCACCCCCTAGAGTAGGATCAGTCCTAGCAGATCCCACTCCCGAGGACCTTAATATGATGCTTAAAGCCTATCAGGCCAGAATCCAAGAAGGGCCAAACGTAACTGATCATGAAAAGTGTTACCCTAGAGCAGAACTAGAGCTAGAACGAACCAAAATTTGTGCTAAGATGGTGGAATTGGCCCAGACCATGTTTGAAGCCAGTCGCCTATTTAACATCTCTAGTTCAGCGAAGACACAGTTGCACTTTGATGGACTGTTAGAAAGAATAGAGAAGCTGATTGCACAATCAGAAAAGGAACCCTCCTCTCAACATAAGGGCAAGGAAAGTGAAGGAGCAAGTCTTCTTGCCCAGGGAGCCTATGTGCCTGAAGCCTATGTGCCTAACTCTACGGAGCCAGACACATCATCTTCTATGAATCGATTCACACCAGAATTCCTACGAGAGATTCAAGAAGACAAATGGGCGAAAGAAAGTGAAGCCCCTTCTCCCATTGAACTTGTGGATGACGCACATGACCAATTCCCACAAGACATCCCATCCATTTATGAGGAGCAGGAGAGCACCCAATCTCAAGAAAGATTAGACTTTGAGTCTAACTCTCTACAAGAATTACCCCATTTCACAGGCCCATGGGAAGCTAAGTCTACTTGTATGAGAGCACCCACAGTCATGGTACGGAATGAGGACTCAGTCATACCTAGGAACACAGAGGTAGTGAAAAACACTAAAGTACAATGTAACCTCACCTTAGAAGAGCTACTCAAAGTGAGGCTAGAGCTATGGAAACATGTAGCCAAACAAGTACCAGAAATAGCCAAACCTCGTTCCCAGGTAGGATCCCAGAGAACAATGCCAGAAATACCATTGGACAAGATATGAGACATGAGTGAGGGCGAAGAGGGAAACACATATCTTCCTATCACCCATCAAGGATACACCACCAAGGCCATTCTAGACTCAGGCGCAAGTGTTGCTATTGCTACCACTTCCCTATGGAAGCGTTGGGGCAAGCCAGCACTCAGGCCCACAAGAATGAAATTGCAAATGGCTGATGTCACATAGAGAGACCCTTAGGCTTGCTAGAAGGAATAACTCTCACTACTTGTGGTGTTGAGTTTGAGCACACTTTCTCCATATGTGACTTTAGCAAGAACCATGCCTATGAGATGATTTTGGGAAGACCCTTTATGTGACAGTTGCAAGTGGTACATGACTGGGGAACCAACTCCTTGTACCTGCAACACTTAGGTGTTACGACCAAAGTGAATCTTAAAGATTACTCTCATAGAGATGTCCCTCCTATCCAATGGAATCCCATCCATAGAGCCAAAGATGATACCGAATCGGTGCATTCCATAGGATCAGGATCCTCATGGATGCATGAAGACACTCACTTATGGATGTGCAAAGTAGCAGTAGAAGAAGAGAAGAGAGAAAAAGCCAGAGAGATAGGTGCAAAAGAAACCCATAGATCCATTCAAGACCCAGCCTATGCACCTGTAGTTTTTCCTGACGAAGAATTTGAACCCCACGGCTGGGCAGAAATCCTAGCAACAATGGATGTAGCCATCAATGAAGAACAATGGACACCCCACTATGATGAGGATGGCTATGACATTTCAGTCTTCTCCATAGAACAAATCATGGGAGAGGCAGTGTTAGAAGAGTGTGAACCTAGCCCTGATGCATTTGAGGATGCAAGTGACTCTGATCTAGAGTCAATCATTATGGACCCACCTTTTGCATCAGATGAAGAATACTTCTATGAAGTAGAATTTCTACCCCAGAGGTATGGAGAGCTTACAAATGATGTAAGGCTAGCCACACATGTGACCCCAAAGGAAGAAGGAAAGAAAAGAAAGAAGAGAGAAGTCACACCAGAAGAGGAAGAATCTTTGTTTGAGGTCCCGGAAAATTTTAAGAAGTATGAGATAGATGACAGGAGAGTCATGATCAGAATGCCTAAACGAGAGGCGCAATCAGGGGAGGCGTATGATAACAAAGAAACCACCAAGAAAATTGTGGTAGCTCTGGAAGAAGGAGAGGAGAGATGCACGTACATAGGCCATGACCTGACAGAAGAGGAAGAACAAGAGCTAATAGCCTTGCTAAGAGAATACAGAGATGTATTTGCTTGGAGTTACAAGGATTTGAAAGGAGTGGACCCTGACATATGCTCACACACTATCCCCATGACCTCGGATGCCAAACCTTCTAAGCAAAAGCCATACACATATAATGATAATTATGCTACCAACATCAAAGAAGTGATAGATAGGCTGGTTGAAGCTGGATTTATCTATGAAATTGAGCACACTGAATGGGTATCCCCCATTGTTGTGGTGCCCAAGAAAAATGGAAAGCTACGTGTATGCATTAACTTGAAGAAGGTTAATGCAGCCACAATTCGAGATAACTATCCGCTTCCTATCACAGAGCATCTCTTAGAAAGAGTAGCAGGCAAGGAAGTGTATAGCTTCCTGGATGGATTCTCTGGCTACAACCAAGTAGCCATAGCTCCAGAAGATCAGCATAAGACGGCATTTGCCACTGAATGGGGCATTTTTGCCTTTAGAGTAATGCCATTTGGGCTTACGAATGCACCAGCTACCTTCCAAAGGCTGATGTGCCATCTGTTTAAAGAGTTCCTGAGGAAGAACTTAGAAGTCTATGTTGATGATCTTTGTGCTCATTCCAACATTAGGCAAACCCATATTCCCAAACTCAAACAAATCTTTGACAAATGTAGAGAATATCAAGTCTGCCTGAACCCAGAAAAGTGCGTCTTTATGGTCAGGCAAGGCAAGATTCTAGGACACATAGTGTCAAAGAATGGCATATCCACTGATGAAGAGAAAGTGAGAGCCATAGCCAAATTACCTAGGCCAAAGAATGTCAAGGAAGTACAAGCTTTCATGGGGCACTGTGGTTATTACCGACGGTTTATACACATGTATGCCATCATAGCAAAGCCTCTGTATGGACTTTTGACTAACTTTGAGTGGACTGACGAATGTGAGAATTCTTTCAATGAGCTTAAACGGCGATTATGTTCAGCACCAATCTTGACCACACCAGATTGGAATAAGCCTTTCCATGTTCATGTGGATGCATCCAATTATGCTATAGGGTGTGTACTCGCACAACCTACCGGTGAAGGTAATATGGATCTTCCAATTGCCTATGCTAGTAGACAATTGAATGCAGCTGAGCGAAATTATACCACTACTGAGAGAGAAGGACTAGGCATGGTATATGCGGTTAAAAAGTTTAGGCATTACTTGCTTGCAAATAAGTTTAAATTTTTTACTTACCATCAGGCATTGCTATATCTCGTGAACAAGCCATGCAATACAGGAAGATTAGTAAGATGGTTTCTCTTGCTAATGGAATATGATTTCGAGGTTGTGGTAAGGAAAGGGAAGACTCACTTGAGAGCAGACCATCTCTCTAGGCTCACATCTGGAGAAGCCCCACAAGGAGTGTCAGACGACCTTCCTGATGCTTACTTGTTTAATTTGGAAGTTGTGCCACAGTGGGCTAAGCCATTAGTGCCAGTATTGACATACGGGCCTAACCACCCAGTAATAGCCACAGAAGATAGAGAGGTAGTAAAAGCCCAAAAGTATCACATCATGGCAGGAAGTATGTACAAGCACACGGATCAAGGGATCTTGGCTTGTTGTGTGGAAGAGGAAGAGTACACTAAATGGTTGCAATTAGCACATGTAGGTGCATTAGAGCAACACTACTCAAAGCAACGAACTCTACAGACACTAAGGAGACTCGGGGTGCATTGGCCTACTATGGAGGCTGATGTCCAAAAGTTGTGCAAGGAATGCCCAATCTGTTGCACTAAACCACCTGTGGAACATGCCACTCTTTATCAAGTGTCCATAGTGCCAGATTGGAGTGAACCACTAGTATCCTTCCTGAGGACGAAAACATTCCCTCCAGACATGACTCTGGTTAGGAAAAGAAGTCTAGAACAAGAAGTCCTAGAGTACTCACTCATTGGTGATAATCTCTACAAGCATGGTAAGGATGGTTACCTGAGATTATGTGTCCATGAAAGTGAATATCTCAAGATCTTGGAAACTGCTCACCAAGGTGTAGCAGGAGGACACTTTGGACCAGATCGGGTGATCAAGGCAATACTATTTGCGGGCTTCTGGTGGCCGACCCTTCACATGGATGCACATACTTATGTGAAACGGTGTGATGTTTGTCAGAGAACTCAGTATCCTATACGCAAAGATTGTTGGAGTTTATTGACCTCCAAAGTATAGCAGGAAGTAGGTGGAACCCCCTAGGAACAAGTTGACCTTCTCACAAACTTCATCATAGAAAACCAGTCATGCTTGCAGAGCTTACTACTCTCTACTCACTCAAAAGTTTTTAAAACTATTTTAACCACATATACTAGAGACCAAGAGCTTTCCAATGACCCAAAAAACACTCAATTTGGATAAATACTCAATGAGCTATGACCTCTGCAAGTTGGATGTTTAATGGAGACCTTCAGCAGGGATAAAAAACAGAGAATACACACTACTTGCAGAGAGTGTTGCTCTCAGATCACAAATCCAATGATTATGAAAATTGGTACTCTGAAAGTAGACAAGAAGAGTTTTCAAATGAGCTATCAAACATGTAATTTTGATATATAATGAGGGAGATACAAGCTCTGCAAGCTCTGCATACAAAAACTAGAGTAGCATAGAGATACTCTCTTGGACATCCCACAAGATCACGACTTTTCTCCTCTTTTTATAGCATGGGAAACTAATCTAAAACCTTCCTAATACATCTAAATTCGTGGTAGACACTTGGATGGAGGTATTACATGACTCAAGTGCTCAAATAAGCAAAGTATTGATGGACTTTGAGAACTAGCCACATCATCGACCTTCCACTATGACACCACTGAAGCTCCCTTGTGACTCACTAATTTGACTCACCATGTTCTAGAACTCACGTGGTATTTTTGCTAAATTTTATGAATAATATGAGCCTTCTTGAAGTATTTGAAGACTTCCCAAAGGTATTTACATAATTTGAAACTTGTACCCTACATAAAACAAATGTTCGCAACATTCTCCCCCTCAAGTTTCAAAGGGTATTTCCTTCATGCCAAGAGTATAGTTGAATCTTTGAAGCTTTGGTCCATCCAAGGATTTGGTGAAGATATCTGCAACTTGATCCTTTGTTCCAACAAAAGAAACCTGCACTTCATTGTTCATGGCCTTGTCTCGAACATAATGATAGTGAACCTCTATATGCTTTGTTCTAGCATGAAAAATAGGATTTGAGGTCATATGAATGCTGCTCAAGTTATCCCCATATATCAGTGGTACATCAACCTGCACATTCAAGTCATGAAACAACTTTTTAAACCACATAACCTCAGTAGTAGCCAATGCTAAACCTCTATACTCAGCCTCTGTAGAAGATAAAGCAACTGTAGGCTGTTTCTTTGAACTCCATGTTAATATCTTGTTTCCTGCTATTACCACATATCCACTTGTGGATCTTCTGTCATCTTTGCTTCCAGCCCAATCTGCATCACTAAAGACTTTAAGAGTTAGATCAACATCATGACTATAAAATAATCCTTCGTTCATGGTACCTTTCAAATACCTAAGCACTCTTTTCGCTGCATGCATATGAGGTACTCTAGGTTCATGCATAAACTGTGACAATACTCCCACTGCATAACATATATCAGGTCTAGTTTTTGTTGCATAAATCAAAGATCCTACCATGGATCTATATACATTCATATCATGCAACTCATCACCTTCCTTTGCACTCAGCTTTACATTACATTCCATTGGAGTAGAAACAAATTTACATTCCTGCATACCAAACCTTTTCAGCATATCACATATATACTTTCTTTGTATCAACCACATACCTTCATCGCTATACACAATTTCAATCCCAAGAAAGTATCTGAGCAAACCAAGATCTGAAATTTTAAATTCCTTTCCCAAATTACCTTTTATCTCATCAATTGCTTTTGCATCATTCCCTGTAATCAACAAGTCATCCACATAAATGCATACATAGACACACATGCCATCTACATGTTTTACATAAAGTGAAGGATCAGCATGACTCGCTGTGTATCCTTGCAGCATAAGATACTTTACCAACCTTGCATTCCATGCCCTTGGTGCCTGCTTAAGACCATACAATGCCTTCTTTAACCTGCATACATGATTAGGATATTTTGCATCCACATAACCATCTGGTTGTGACATATACACTTCTTCATTTAACTCACCATTAAGAAAGGCATTCTTTATATCGAGTTGATATATATTCCACCTTTTACTTGCAGCTAAAGCCAACAAAGTTCTCACCGTTGCCATATTTGCTACTGGACTAAATGTTTCCTCATAGTCCACACCTTGAGTTTGATTATATCCTTTTGCTACAAGTCTAGCCTTATATCTAGACACACTACCATCACTATTTCTTTTAATCTTAAAAACCCACTTGCAACCAATTACCTTTTGCTTTGGTGTACTTGGAACTAAATTCCAAGTCTTGTTATCCTGAAGTGCTTCCATTTCTTCTCTTATTGCTTTCTCCCACTTTTCATCTCCTTTGGCCTCATCATAACATGTGGGTTCATTTTCCTGCTCAACTTTTGTCATAAAAGCATAATGAGTATTCATGAAAGATTCATAAGTATACCTTTGAGGTTGCTTACTTACTCTTGAAGTTCTTCTTACCTCCAATGTAGATGCTCTTCCTTTCTTATTAGGAACCTTTGATGATTCTCCATACTCACATACATCACTAATTTCCTCTCCTTCATCATTAACTTCAACAAGTTTGAGTTTACCTTTACTTTTAACACTTGGAGGTGACTCTTGCCTTAATCTTCCATTGAAAGGTGATCCTCTTTCTTCATCTAGACCACTCCTTTCATCATTTAAACTTCCTGATGGCTGAACTATGCATTCATCTCCTTCAACCACACCTTCTTCATTTTCATCCATGACCTGCAAACAATTCTTATCTGCATACCATGAAAGTGATTCATCAAAGTTTACATCTCTTGACACAACAACCTTATTGGTATGAGGATTATAGCATCTATATCCTCTTTGAGTATCTGCATAACCAATAAATATACATTTTTCTGATTTTGCATCAAGTTTAGATCTCACCTCACTAGGTACATGTACATAACATACACAACCAAATACTTTCAAATGACTTACACTTGGTTTCCTTCCATGCCATACCTCATATGGTGTCAAATGATGAACTCCAGCAGTCGGAACTCTATTCATAATGTAAACACTTGTGCTAACAGCTTCAGCCCAAAAATAATTAGGCAAACACATATCATTAAGCATACTTCTAGATGCTTCTGCTATGATTCTGTTTCTTCTTTCTGCGACTCCATTTTGTTGTGGAGTATACCTGCATGTAACTTCTCTTTTGATACCTTCATCATACAAAAAATCAGTAAAAACTTGAGAGAAATACTCTCCCCCTCCATCAGACCTTAGCTTCTTAATATACCTTCCTGTTTGCTTTTCGACATATGATTTGAACTTCTTGAAACAATCAAAGACCTCACTCTTATGTTTAATGAAATACACAAATGTCATTCTACTATGATCATCAATGAATGATACATAGTACTTATTACCAATCAAGGATGCCTCTTTAGTAGGTCCCCACACATCTGTGTGTATGAGATCTAGCAAACCATCACTTACATAACTTGAATGCTTGAAAGGTTGTCTACTCTGCTTACCCATTTGACATGCTTCACAAAGATGCACCATATGTTGCTTAGTAAGATCAGGTAATCCTTCAACAATCCTCTTCTTTGATAGCTCCTTTAACCTGTGTACATTCATGTGTCCAATCCTTTTGTGCCATAGATCAAGCTCTGCTATTCGATGCATACCATAAGAGAAATAGTTTGTATGATTTGGGTTTACCTTGAATGTAAACAATCTACCTTGTTTTTGACCTCTAGCAATTAACCTCCTTTGCTTTGGATCCTCAATGAAGCAACCTGCATGATTAAATCTCACTTGTAGACCTTTTTCTACCATTTGACCAACCGACATCAAATTCTTAGTGATCGTTGGCACATAAAGTACATCCTTCAAGCAATTTTTCTTGCTCTTATCCTGCATAACAACATCTCCAACCTGCATAATCTTATGTGTTGTATCATCTCCTGTTTCAACATGACCTTTACATGACGGATTATGCATATTAGAAAACCATGAAGCATCATGAGACATGTGATTAGAACAACCACTATCTACATACCATACATCACTATTGGAATTCATCTTAGTTTCTACATTCATCATAAGAAGAGAATCATAATCATCACTTTTACCTTCAACTGCATAATTTCCTTGTTGTTTACCTCTTCTTGAATAGCCTCCTCTTCGATTACCACCTTGATTATTTTCATTTTGATAACAATCTTTGGCATAGTGTCCATACCTTCCACATATATAGCAATTGTTCTTATTATCTTCACTCCTTTGTCTTTGGTTGTAGTTGTAGTAGCCTCTCGTACCTCTAGCGCTTGATCTTCCTCTTCCTCTTGTGTTGAAGAAGCCACTTGAAGTCCTTTGATCATCGATCCTTCTTCCTCGACCTCTATTTGAACCTCTTCCACCTCTGTTTCCACCTCTTGATGATCCTACATAAAGAGCTTGTCCTTGAGATCCTTTTTGATTTGAAGTAGAACCATTTAGATTCATCTCCTCCGTGACCATGAGGGCAATAAGTTGATCAAAATCTGGTAATTCTCCTCTGACATAAACTGAAGTAATGAAGGGTTTCCATCTCTCATCATCTTTGAGTCCGTTGAGAGTATGTGCAACCAAGTCGTCGTCCTCCACATGAGCTTCAATTGATCCTAGTTGATCTGCAATCTCTTTAACTTTCAATATGTAATCATTGACCGATGTCCTTGTATCTTTCTTTATGTTATTCAACTCATTTTTGAGTTGAATCTTCCTTGCTCTTGTACCTGTAGCATACAACCTTTCCAATGCAAGCCAAACATCTCTACTTGTGTCTAGATCTTGTATGTGTCCTACCATTGAATCTTGAATATTTTGTGATAAAATGAATATAACCCTTTTGTCTCTCTCATTCCAAAGTCTAAACTCCCTCAATTGTTGCTGATTTGGGTCCTCTGGTAATGTGGGTTTGATATCTGTGCCGTCAATCAAACCATACAAGCCTCTACCTTGCAAGTATGCTGTGATTCTAAACTTCCATGCCTGATAATTGGTCTTATCAAGCTTCTCTATTTGTGCATGTTGGTCTCCCATAATACAAATGCTAAGCTTCCTCCTTTAAGCCTCCTTTCCAATGTGTGTGATGAGAAGAAATATAATATTTACCTTGTAAATGAGGTATGTGCACCTTTCTTTGCTTGGATGTTGCTTCAGATGCCTCCTTGTAATCTTCTTCTACCTTTGTGTAGTGTTGATGATGAACTGCTTCTTTGATAGCTTCAAATTCTTCGTCAAGGTATGATAACCTTCTCCAAGCCTCCAAGTACTTGCTCTGATACCAATGTTGGAGTTTATTGACCTCCAAAGTATAGCAGGAAGTAGGTGGAACCCCCTAGGAACAAGTTGACCTTCTCACAAACTTCATCATAGAAAACCAGTCATGCTTGCAGAGCTTACTACTCTCTACTCACTCAAAAGTTTTTAAAACTATTTTAACCACATATACTAGAGACCAAGAGCTTTCCAATGAGCCAAAGAACACTCAATTTGGATAAATACTCAATGAGCTATGACCTCTGCAAGTTGGATGTTTAATGGAGACCTTCAGCAGGGATAAAAAACAGAGAACACACACTACTTGCAGAGAGTGTTGCTCTCAGCTCACAAATCCAATGATTATGAAAATTGGTACTATGAAAGTAGACAAGAAGAGTTTTCAAATGAGCTATCAAACATGTAATTTGGATATATAATGAGGGAGATACAAGCTCTGCAAGCTCTGCATACAAAAACTAGAGTAGCATAGAGATACTCTCTTGGACATCCCACAAGATCACGACTTTTCTCCTCTTTTTATAGCATGGGAAACTAATCTAAAACCTTCCTAATACATCTAAATTCGTGGTAGACACTTGGATGGAGGTATTACATGACTCAAGTGCTCAAATAAGCAAAGTATTGATGGACTTTGAGAACTAGCCACATCGACCTTCCACTAGGACACCACTGAAGCTCCCTTGTGACTCACTAATTTGACTCACCATGTTCTAGAACTCACGTGGTATTTTTGCTAAATTTTATGAATAATATGAGCCTTCTTGAAGTATTTGAAGACTTCCCAAAGGTATTTACATAATTTGAAACTTGTACCCTACATAAAACAAATGTTCGCAACAAAGATGAGATGCTATTGAAACCCCTGATGGGTGGACGTGCATTCTCTAAGTGGGGAATAGACTTCGTAGGTCCTATTAATCCCCCAGCTAAGGGGTCCCATGCTGAATATATCATTGTTGCCACAGACTATCTAACCAAGTAGGTAGAGGTAAAAGCCACAACGAAGAACGATGCTCAAACAACAGCTAAGTTTTTATTTGAGAATGTGTTCACTAGATACAGGCTACCTATAGAGCTAGTTAGTGATAGAGGCACTCACTTCTTGAATGAAGTTATTGAAAATCTGCTCCAGGAATTCTTGGTAGTACATAAGAAGTCTGCCCCCTATCACCCTCAAGCAAATGGTCAGGCTGAGAGCACCAATAAGATCTTATGCAATGTACTGACGAAATTAGTGAACAATAAACGCTCTGATTGGGACAAACAGCTACACCATGCTGTTTGGGCATAACGAGTCGCCTACAAAACGGTACTCCAAGCCACCCCCTTTCAGATGGTGTTTGGCCAAAATGCAGTGCTACCATTAGACTTCTTAATACCAACACTGAAAGCAGCACAAGAGCATGAATGGACGGGTCATGAACTCTCCTCAAGACTTTTTGACCTTGAACGATTAGGAGAAACAAGACTGAGAGCAGCTGCAGGGATATATGCAGCTAAGAAATGACAGAAGGCATACTTTGATGCCCACGTTAAGGATAAAGGTTTGAAGGTAGGCGACCTAGTACTAGTCTACACTTTGAAACAACACGCGAGAAAACTAGAGAAAAGAGGCTACGGACCTATGATCATAAATAGGATCTCCACAAGTGGAGCAGTACAACTAGCCACTTTAGAGGGTGATGTTCTCCCGAGCTACATTAGCGGATGCAGAGTCAAGTTATATCAGGAACCTCTCACAGAGGAAATGCTAAGTCGACTCAATACTGCTAAGAAACGCAAAGAAGAAGAAAAGCTAATTCGAGAAGAAGCCCAAGCAGAAGCCTTAGAGCACATACGGAGAATGAAATTAAGAAGACAAGGTAGAGAGCAACCTAGGCCAGATGCCGATGCAGATCAAGGATATCACATGGCTATGTGTGAAGTTTCAGGTATCAACTCCCATAGGATAATTGATCGACGTCCTTTTATAACCTTAGATATAGGACAAGGAAAGGGTGCAAGGACTGTAAGAGCCTTGATTGACTCAGGTGCAGCCACTAGTGCTGTTAAATTGTCTTACTGTCAAGAGTTGAAATTAACTGTCAATCCTATAGAAGCATATCTCATAGGATTGGGAGGTGTGGAAACCCCTTGCATGGGCGAGGTGGATCTTCCCATCTACATTCAAGACGAAGTAATGACAGTCAAAGTACTAGTGTGTCAAGATGAGGACCTCACTGAGCCTCTTGTCTTGGGTCAGGACTGGATCTATGATCATGCGGTCAACCTAAACCTAAGAAGTGGACTTCTTCAGATATGGGTAAATCATAGTCGAATTACAGTTGAATTGGAAAATGAGGCACCCAAGGAACTAGGTAAGGCACGAACTCCTGGTCCTTCCAGGGGTGCACATGAAGTTGAAAATGCTATTCTTGTCCAAAAATGTATGATGCAGAAAGAGGATTGTCTCAACAACGGAGTCAAGGATAAGATGGTACTCCCTTCATTTCCAAAGGCCAGAAGGATGCAGCAGCCAACGGAAGATCAAATACAGAAGAAGCAGAACACTACCTATACTGGAGGCCAAAAAAAGGAGCAAAGCAGATTGTTTCAGCCGATGAAACAAGTATGGAGGCGAAAAGGCGAACACCCCATTCCGACCAGGCCAACACCATGGCCAAAACCTCTTATTAGTAATCAACAACACAACACTAATAAGAAGTCCTTCATAAATTCTTCTGCGAAAATGAAGTCTATTTGGGTACCCAAGAAGTCACTGAAGGCCAGCCCACAATCACGACAAATCTGGGTGCTTAAGGCTTGCTTGCGGGCTCAAATAGCTACACCAAGGCCAAACCCTGTACAACATGTTTCACTCACTCGAACATCTGAGGCCCACTCTTACACATCACATACGAACACGTATTCTTCCATGAGCACAAGTAGAATCACTTGCAAATGGGTCCCTAAAAGCCCCATTTTTCAAGTAAATACCCCTATCACACTCTCCAGAGTCTCCACAAAGTCAAGATCAAAACCTATCCATTGCATTTGGCAACCTAAAACTTGGAATAAACCCCCGGACCCAAATTGTAAATCCATGTCCACCCACTAACTACTTCACTCTCACACCACATCATTCCGCTTAGCTCTTAGGTCTACTCAATTCCTAACTACACACACAAGCACCGAGCACTTACTAAGCCCCTAACCTCTCCCAAGCCTCATGTTAATGTTGTAACGGGGACACGGTGTCATTTTTGTGTCCATTGCAATGTTAACATTTATTCATGTATTCTCACAGAACCAGCTGCGAAGTTTTCAACATGGCTGAGGCGGCAGGAACTAGCTCTCAAACAGAAACGAGCCAGCAAGTGGTGGACTTAGACAATCTACCCGTTTTGCTTGAGACAAATGAAAGACCAGAAGAATTGCAGGCCATCAAAATCATACCTATAGCGGACCCTCCCAGTGGCCATACCATGCCCGTAGGAAAAGCTTCCCACTGGTTTAGTGAAGTGGCAGGACCCTTGGGAGAGGGAACATACCTATGGGAATCAGAGTTGGACTTCAATGGGAAGCAAGGTAAATACCATTTCTTTACAAGAGAATTCGAGAAGTTACAAAATGCAGAAGGTCTACGTTCGATTTGGGAGAAGGCAGGATTGGATGCATATTTCAGTGCACGGCTCCCAAAGCCTGACTTCATGCGATGCTACTATCTCATCAACACCTTGACTCCAAACAAGAACCCAAAAGGTGCTAGCTCATTTGTGATCCCATCTCTAACAAAAGGAAATGAGCTCAAGAGGTTACAACTTGGTGAGAGAGGCCCTAGATATGCGCGGAATGCATATTCCTACCGAGAAGGAGACCCTAGTGCCTGATTACATGAAGAATCAAAGCCTCACCAAACTCAAGGACATGGTGTCCATGACGCCTAATGTTGCAATACACCTTCGCATGTGCATGCAACACTTTGCTTTTCCTGCCCAAGATAGATTCACCATGCCGCCTAAAAAGATTTGGTTTAGTTTGTATCTGGCAGAGACACAGAGCCTCACCATCAACTTACCCCACTGGATAATTGATCAGATACACCTAGCTCACAAACGATGGCCGCGGAAACAGGTTTTATATGGATGTTGTGCTCTGACGAGAATAATTTATAGGTGTTTGGCTTATGACATCCCTATTCAATGGGCCCTAATGTGGAATCATGTAGAGCAGTTTAGAGGCAGGACATCCACTGGACCCCCTTCTAAAAAGATGAGAGGTACTGTCCAAGTCCCTTGTGCTCAACCACGTGGAGCCACCCTAACACCAGACGTCACCCCTCCACCCCGAAGAGTCCGACCATTCACACTCCGACTTCCAAGACGCAGCACCGATGGTTCTACCTTGATATTCCCTCCCATCCCAACCAATCTTGAATTTCCCAGTGGTGCACCTTTGGAAGAACTCACGAATGAAGATTTCGAACAATTATTACAAGATGTAGAGCTGGAGGCAGAAGAGGCACAACAAGTGGAGAATGTGCAAACGCAAGCAACAACCTCCCAAGTACCTGTCACCACAGTTGAAGTGGATGAAGATGACAATGAAGAAGAAGAACAGGAGGAAGATGAGGAGGATTATGATCAAGAGCATCATGATGAGCAACCAGACGTGCCAGAACTTGTAGGTGCACCTGCATATACAGCTCAACTACAAAGGTTATACGACACAATCAAAGCAGTATAAGAAAGGCATCAACTCTCTCTTGTATCAGGTCAAGCTTTGATGCAAGAAATGCTATCAGATGAGGGGGTGGACCAACATTTCATTGACACCCTCAAATTAGTGTTAGAATCTTTAGGAGTTCCGGAGGCTGTCCACACTGCAGTCCGCCAGTCCGTGAGGTATGACAAACGCAGAGTTCACACATTACCACGAGCAGGTAAGACTATCAGGATACCCGTCACAGAACAGAACAAGAAGTACCCATTGAAACCACAGCTACCCCCACCACCACCATTGACCTCTCTGCTGAAACCTTCGTTGAGACATCACCCATCTCACCCCAACACCCCCCATCACCACCTTCTCCACCCCCACCACCACCTCCCACCATGGAAGAAACGACAGTCATCACCTCTACCTTCACTTATAACCCATCCTCATTCACATCATTCTCATTTCGAGAACCCACCTCACAAGACACCCTCTTCTCCTTCGTCACCAATCCCTTGTACGCTTCAACCCTTCTATCCTCCGAACCCATAACTGGCCATCCCATAATCCCAAGTGTGGTTGGAAACCCAGCACCCACAGAAGGCACCCTGTGTTTCCCAGCCTATCCCCCAATACGGGTACCTCCATTCCATGACCCTCACTTCCCATCGGGCCCCTACACCTCTTTCAACCTGACCTCACCACCCCACTACCCGTCCTTTGTGGAGCAGTTCATCCGCTCTCCAATGTTTCAAAGGCACATTTCCCCGATGTTCGCAACGACATCAATTTACACGAACACCACACTCACTTCACCTACCATACCCACCTACGTGGTAGCCCCTGTACACACCACCTTGTCTGACCCAATGGACATTTCACCAACCACAGCACCTCTCCCCACGATTCCACCATCTCCCCCTCCCTTACCCCCCACCTCACCACTCACATCATTGGCACACACAACATTCACTACCCCCCTACCCAATCCCACCTCCCCTGCATTTCAACTTTTCCCATTGCATCTCATAATGTAAATAGCACGTTCAATACATTACTTCAGTGTGCACATCAACTACAACAAGAATACCATCAATTGGAAGAACGCACTGCTGCCCTCCAGGCAGAATCTCAGCGTCTGCAAGCTAGAGTCAACACTCTTGAAGCTGATTACCAACGCTCCTAACCGAGCATACCACCTTACAGCAGGCTCACTCCGAATTGGAATCAAAGACATCGACAGTAGATGATCAAGAAGTCAAGGAACTAGAAACAGTGCTTCATGTGCAAATGATATCTAATGCTACACTCAGACGCAACCTTGGGCTATTAAGGAAGCATATGGCAGCAGCACTAGAAGAGAACAAGAGGCTTCAACAACAAAACCAAGACAACTTTGAAGTGGCTATGGAAGGAACTGTAGGAGCAACCATTAGCCCTACCAAGTATAGAGCAGTCCCATCGGAAGACATTCGTATCTTACTTGAGGAGCATGCAAATTTCTTGGAGTCATATGAAAAGTTAGAGACTGAATGTGCAGACCTAAAGAAACAGATAGCCAGTGCCCCCACAGCTCAACAGGAGCCGATAATCTGGCAACATTCTACAGAAGAAGTGGAGACCCTCCGGAAGCAGGTGGCAGAACTCCAAGCACGCCTCTTACCATATGAAAGGCCACCCTCGCCCAATGAAGAACCAGAACCTGAAACAGTGGTGGAAATCCCCGTCGATGACAGCTATGAAGAGCCGTACGAGCCAATGCCAACGCCCGGTGGTCGGACTACAGAGGAAGGACAGGACACTTTAGAAATTCAAGTTCCAGATTGGGTAAAAAGGGTCGAGAAAGTGGGTAAGACACATGATGATCGTGTTGCCGTGCAAATGCAATCTCTCACAAATCTGGAAGAAACTGTCCTTCGGTCTTCTTACTTTCAGAACCTATCCCACCAACGGTTAATCACAACATCAGAGTCGCAATACGTGCCTTATTTTGTCTTGCTACATGATTATAATGCAGAAGTTAAAAGACATACAGGGAAGGAGCCCACATTTGCCACTCAATTTGAGCCAGAGGACTTATCGACGCATGCGCGTGCGGGCTCGATTTTCTAGCTTAATTGGCGTGCACGTCTACTAACCGATTACCCGGAGATGATGAGCACCTGGGCAACCATGCCATTGTATATCAAGTATAATCCATGTTATTGCCCAATGGTACGTCGCAGATCATGGCAAGCATTTGCGATCAAGGTACGCAACAATAAAGAATGCTCGGCTTGGGTTAACTATCCATATTTTGCTCCACCTCGAGGGACCCCAACCGTAGCCTACATGGTATCAACAATTCGGCACTGGTCTACACGTCTAAATAATGTACCCGACATAGCAGCAAAAATGTGTATGAAAATATTCGAGCTCATGACCATTGTCTTCAAAACCTTTTGGATGGTACAAGCTCCATACATCTCTGCCCCTGGATTCTCCCAAGGTAACAAGGATTTGGTCTACGACATGAGCCAGACTCCCTCGATCACTATAATCTTTTCCTGGCATGCACGAATAAAGTACTTACCCGCATGCTTCAAGCAGACATTTGAGGAAATGTTCTCTACGGGATTCTGGGAATATCATTCAAACATTTTCATTCCCAGACCCACACATTTGCTACATCTATTCGCAGTAGAACAAGCGATCCATGCAGATCAGTTACGTCTACCACATCCGGACATTCCAGGACCAATTGATTGGGATCGTATGATGATAGACTTGGCCAGAGGACTACGCATACAAGAACATCAGCTTGCCACCCAGGTTGTGGAATATTACATCCAACACTCCCAGCAACAAGGGTCTGTCAGGGACGACAAACGCGAGAGAGGGGGGGGGTGTTGAGAGCAGTAAGGGCACCCAAGGACTGACTAGACAAGGAAGCCAGCGGAGAGAGTCAGAGCGAGGTGAGGTAGACAAAGCAGTCGACGCAAATCTGGCAGATAGGCCCTTCAAATTTTTCCAAATCAACATCTTTATAACAGTGATTCTTATCACTAACAATCATTGTAAATACCATTTCATATTTTTGTAGCTCCATTTTGTGCAAGCCAAGGAGTCCTTGAGCTTGAGGAGCCTTAGAAGTACCTACATATCAATTTTCGTATTTTTTAGACTCCGTTTAAGCCCTCAAACTGGCCCTGGAACCTAATTTTTAACTAGGCCGGACACTAGGTCTGGACAGGGCCAAAACCTAGTCAAAAACTATAAATAGAGCTAGAGAGCTCATTTTTGAGGTTAGATTGTAAGTGAAATGAACTTGTAAGAGCTTTTTGGAAGTAATCTAAGAACTCCATTGCTTCTCACTCTTTGTCTTGCCGTGTGTGCACGTGTGTGTGTATGTGTGTGCATGTTTGTGTGCTTCTCACTCACGCTCTTGTGCCTCCACTTGCTCGAGGTCTTCATACCATCCTCACGTCTTCCCGGATTGACATTAAAGGAGGTGCTACTCATCACTGAGCTACACATCTCCTCAAGAGATGGCTTCTCCCTCAAGATGACGAGGCCTTGAACTAAGCCTTCATATCCATCTCCTAATCCATGGATGATGATTGTAGAGAGCTCGTTGTCAGACATCTTATCTCCAACAGCCACTAGTTGTTGAGGTAGATCCTTGACTCTCTTGATGAAGCTTGAAGCATCCTCTTCTTGCTTCCTCGCACAATTGGTAAGTTCAGCCCTCAATGCCACTTGCCTCGAGGTGCTCCTGGACTCATAGATATTCTTCAATGTCTCCCATGCCTTCTTGGGAGTCTTCACATCAAGGAGATGGCTGAGAATGTCATCTTTGACACTCAACCTTATCATATGAACTGCAAACATGGCCTTCTTATCCCATTTGGACAATTCTTCTTGACTTCCAGTCGGTCTGTCCATCGAAATTAAATCCCAACAATCTTGAAAGAAAAGTAAGGACTCCATCTTTACCTTCCATGAAGCATAGTTGTTTCCATTGAGCTTCTCAACTCCTTCTAAGTGTAGGTTGTGGAGACTTGGTGCCATCTTCAACTGCAACAAGTTGAATCGAGACTCTTCCCTTTACTCAAATATGCTCACACTAGGCACTTCTAACCTAGTGTTTGTTATTGATCTTTGGAGTTGTCCTCTCCAATCATTTAACATAAAGAATCAACAAGACATTTTTATTTTGTCAATCCTGGAAGTATTCTTGAGACCACAGCCCCTTCAAGATGATAGAATCCAAGAAATAAGAAAATAATGGCTGGATTTCTGAGAATAGTGAAGATGAAGAGGAATTTCTAGGGTTTGGATTATCTTGAGCAAATCTCCACCATTTTCTACAATCTTGGTGTCTATTGCATGCTATTTTATCACCAGAACACAACTATGAAGTCAAAATAAAAAAATATCACCTGTATCATACAGATGAGACAATCGCGATTCTGTGAAAACAGACGATTTTCAGCTCCAGTACCATTCTTCATCTACTTATCACTCACCACAACAATATACAACTCTCTTCATACACATTCAACAGATTTACACAATAGAAGCTCACAAATCTCCATGGATACACAAGAACTAGACTCACAAATCAAAGAAACCACACAAAAGAGGAGAAACACGAATTTCTGCAGAAAACTCCTTCTCTATTCACTTGGATAGCATGTACACAAATGATTAACCAACCCCCTCATAATAGAGGAAATTAGCTTATATACATTTTCAAGTGTCCCTTTTCACACTTGAATTTTGGTCCTTTCCTCTATTATTCTAAAAATATGCTATCTAGGAGTTTCCAAAAATTCTAGAAAAAATACATAAGATTCTAGCCTACATAAGGAAGACTCTTCCTCATTTTTACAATAATTGTATAAATATTTTTACAAATTTCTATCATTTTACAATTATATCTCTTCAAAAAGACTTTCAAAAATGCATCTTCCAACATCCTTCCCCTCTTAAGCCTTTCAGCTCTTGACGAAAGATTTTCCTGCTCTTCTACACTGATCACTTTTCTTCATTTCTTCTTTCTTTGATATACTTGTGATAGAAAATCATGACTTTTTCTTTCTGTAATATTTAGATTATTGACCATCTCAAATAATGGTTTTCTCCACTGTACTGCAGCTTCTGGTTTATCTATGACATCCTTTTTCAAGTATTCTGTATAGGCAGCTTCATATGCTGTAAGTCTGGACTTTGTAACAACTGACAGATTTCCAAAAATCTCTGACTCCCTTTCAAAAAACCCATAATCGAAGGCATCTTCAAAAATTTGCAAGTAATGATTGCCCAAAAATATTACTCTACTGTAATAGGCCATTAAGCAGATTCTGTTAGGGGTTTCACTCAAATCAAATAATAATGCATCTGTTGGAGAATTAAAGCTGATATAATTCAGTGTTCTGATATCTGTGTCAGTATAAGTTTCTATACAGGCCAAAATTAATCTCATTATTCTTATAAGTAGAATGCAAGCAGGGTCATTGACATCTTTGTATGTAGCTATTACAGACTCAGGAGTATTTATCATGTAACTCTTTGTAGGCCATGTGCCTGCCTTTGGACCTACTACTTTTGGGAAATTCAACCACTTAGGTGGAATTTGACCTTCTCTTCTTCTATCCCAAAAAGTTGTCCATTCTCTCCTTCGTGCCACTGAACAGTAAGCTGGATTGATCTTTAAATGAAGAGGTGCCTCTTTCCAGATTTTCCTGCACTCTTTGTTGGCATCCAACCATTTGTTTCTCCACTTTGGATTGGCTCTTTCAAATAGTTCTTTAGTCACATTAATGTCCTCCTCATACTCAAGATACTTGTTTGGAGGTAGCCCAACTCTGGCCAACTGATAATTCTTTATACTCTCCATAATCATACATAACGGTATTCCCAATCCATCTGCGGCCCAGTGATGATGATCTGGATTGATTCCCTTATTTAATGCAAATGTAACGATTTGTTCTTCATACTCATCATGCATCTTCCTGATGAACTCCATTCTGGAATCTCTATTTGTCAGCAATTTTTTCACAAAATCTTCTGAATATTCCCCTTCTAAACTTTTGTCTGCTGGTTCACTGTCATGTTGTGCTCCCTCATTATTGTCTACCCCATATTCTTCTGCATATGTTGTTTCCTTATGTGTTTCTTCCTGAATTTGTGGTTTTTCCAATTTCTTCTGTAATTCCTCTATAGTCATCATCAGACTCCCATTCTGTTGTGCCCATAGTTCTCTTTCTTTTTTCCATTCATTCTGTTCCTTTTCCCTCTTTGTCTGCCAATCACTTCTTTCCTTTTCCATATCTATGTATAGCTTGTTATATCCTCTCATAGATGTAGCAGCATGTGTACCAGCCTGCTTTTCTAATTCTTTGGCTTCTTTCAATTCGCCTTGTAATCTCTGAATCTCTTTATGTAATCCTTCCTTTTCTTCCTCTGTTATTTGGGCTGTCTGACTTTCCTCCTTCAATTGTCCTTCCTCCAATAGTAGCTTATTGATTTCTTCATTAGCTTTAGTCAAAATTTGATAGGAAGTTTGCAGAGTTCTATACCTTCCCTCAATCTTCCTTAACTCTTTTTCCAATTTATTGTTTTGCTCTGTTAGTTGCATACTCTTTTCTTCCAAGTATTGAATCTTATTTTGCTTTTGCACTTCTAGCTCTTCCAAAGCAATTATTTTATTGGAAAACTCCTCATTTTTCTCTTGTACTTTCCTCAGTTGCTCTGACATATGCTCCTTTTCGCTTCTATGCTCTTTAATTATCATACTGCCTTTTTCGAATTCTGACTCTACCACCATCCCTGAAATAATCATGTTCCGGCTAGAGGGTCTGAACTGTTCAATATTATTCATAATGAGTTGACATGCTGATCTTATACTCTTTGGTATTCTTTCCAATCCTCCTTCCATTGCTATTTGTTTGGTCTCTAGCTGTTTGTCCTCTTTGCATTCACTCTCCTCTTCCTCTTCTCCTTCATATTCTATAATCTTGGCCTTGTTTTCTTCATGGCTTGGAAGAGTGTCCAATGTTTCTGAATCTGCCATGTCTTCTTGAACACCTGAATTCTTTTGCTCTAATACATCTGAAATAAGCTTTATTTCCTGTACCTTTTCTTTCTCCAATATTTGTTGCTTGTCTTCAGAGAGGTGTTCATCCTTTACTTGTATCTCCTTTTCATGGCTTAAAGTTTCCTTACCAAAGTTTCCCTGACATTCATCTACTTGTTCTTCCTGTCTTTCCTTCTCCTGGGCTAGAACTGATTCAGTTATTTCAAAATCTTTCACCTGATCATTACTTCTTTCCTTTTTGTGTTCTTCTTCCTGTTCATCAATGTTCATGAGGTCTACTGCTACCTCTTGTTCTTGATCCTCATTGGATGTGAATTCTTCATTATTCTTCAAATCATGCAGTACATCCTTTATACTCTGGATGATCTCTTTTTCCAATACTTTCCCTGTGACTTCTTGAACACTGCCTTTCTCAAATATTTCCTCTATTTCCTGTAGTGGATTTTGATCTATGCCTTTTTGATTTATGCCTGAGCTGCTCATTTGTGCCTTCTTGGCTATTTCTTCCATGCTCTCCTCTAGTTTGAAGTAGGTTTGTGATGGTTTTGACCATATGGATTTCTCCCCAGCATGCACTAGTCCACAACTAACTTCTTCCCTTATTTCACTTGCCTGTTCTATCATTACTGCTTTTCCCTTCATTATCCTTCTTTCATCTTCCAGACTGAGCTGTTTTTCTGCCTGTTCCTTAAGTGGCTTCTCCTGAGACTTCCTCTTCAATTCTTCAGGTGTCTTTTGTTTCTCAGAGGTCTGTATAATGACATTAGGAGTATTTGGTATTGATAAATTTAAACTCTTTAACAGGAAACTCTCAATATCACTGTCAGAATCAGATGAGAAGTGTGAAGGTCCTCCTATTTCAGGTTCTGTGGGTCTTGATGCTTCTTCCACAATGGATGGCTTCTGAGTTTCTTCTATGGTTACTTCCTCCCTCTCTTTGTTGATAACAGTTTCAACTATGGATTTGCCCTTCCTTTTCTTGGACAATTTCTTCTTTTGTACTGGTTTCCTTGAAACCTTCTTTTTCATCACAACAGTGGTTCTGGTCTCCGGAGGTCCTTGCAATTCCTTGAAATAGGCCAGCAACTCAACTTCTTTCCTGACAAACACCTCCTCTGTTTCAGCTGTCATCATTTGATCATGGAGTGCTTCATAGTGCTCCACCTCCTCCTGAATCCAATCTGTAGCTTTGCATGAATAGTCTTCCAACATTTTCTGATATTGAGCCTCATACATAGCTCTTTTGTTGTTTCCTTGGGTTAAATAGGTGTATAATTGCTCTTTGCTTGTTTAGGGTGGATGAGGTTCACTAGAGGACTGAACCTGTTTCTGTGCCTCCTCATGTTCCTCTTTTGTGGCTTCCTCCATTTCTAGTTCCACTTTCCTTGGATCCAACCTTCTTTTCTTTACAGGAATTACTTCCTCAGATATCATCTTTCTTTTCATACCTGTTCCCCTCATGCGAGTTTGTCCTTCTGTTTCCCTTTCAATCAATTTCCTTGGAGGAATCTTGATTCCAGCCATAAGGTTTTTGAAATACTGTGCCTCTGGAGCCAATTTTAGTTGATCTTCCATCCCTAGAACATGATAAATGATTCTTGTTAAGAACTGGGCTCCATTCATGAACTTCTTCTGTTCCCAGTGTTTTGCCGCTTCTTTCAGCTGTTCATGGGAGTATGGTGAGACATCCATTACTCCAAAAGGTTTGTTTCTATCTTTGTTGTTGAACATCAATAATGTCACTGACTTATGCGGCATGGTGTACCTTGGTAGTTTTGGAAAACAAAAGAACTGTAAGAACATCCTTACAACATATTCTTCATTCTCCCTTCCTTTAAAATCAGTGAATTTTGCATATCCTGTGTAAGTTTCCTTATTTTTTTTGACAAAACTCGGGTCAAGTTTGGTTCCCATTGTGTAGAATTGCAATGCTGCTCTGATATGTTCTGCCTTGATAGTGATACCTACTTCCTGATTATCCTTGTTTTTGACTTTGCATCTGAAATAGGCATCATTCCCTCTTCCTATTTCTATCAAATTGTTCATTACTTGTGATACCCTTTCAAAATCAATGAAAAAAATAGGCTCCTCCAATATTTTGTGCAATCCTACTGCCTTCCATCTTTTCATATTGACTGCCACTCTTTGGAACCTGTAGAATTCTTGGCACAACATTGTATACTTATACCCTCCTACTCCCACTGTGAATATGTGTTGACCGATGTTTTTTAGAGTCTCCTTAGGTTCCTTCACCACCTTCTCAGCTTCTGGAATTTCTGGCTCATCTTCTGACTCTAGGTCCACTTGTTCCTCCACAGCTTCACTGTCCAGAAACCAGTGGCCTCTTGATAGAACCACTGATTTTGCCTTGAAGTCATGAATTGGCAACTCCTTAGTGTTCACCATTTTCTGAGGAAAATAAAATAAAGAAAAACTCTATCCACATAAGTTGCAAGAAATCAAAGAGTAATATGTAGGGATTTATTTTTAGATGCCTTGACATAAGAATGAAAATAAAATCCAAAATAAATTCCATTTCTCCAAAAAAGACTCAAAAAGTGATCATCACAGGTGTAGCAAGATGTCTAGTGCAGCTCCCTTTTCTAACCACCCTTTTGGAAAAACAAATCATTTATCAAATGATAGCAAACAACAAACTAACTGACCAAAAAATAAAAAATAAGAAATAAATAGATCTCTACTATTCTTCTACCTAGATCTTGCTTTGTGACATATAATTTTTGTAAAAAATAACCGAAAATAAACAATTTTTCTAAATTTTTTCTTTCTCTTTTTTTCAAGAATGATTTTTTTTCAATGGCCTCTCTTTTTTTTTCTTCTCTTTTTTTTTTCAATTTTTCTTTCTCTTTTTTTTTCAGATGATTTTTTCTATTTCTTTTCTCTCTTTTTTTCCATTTTTCCATTTCATTTTTCATAATAATTTTTTTCTATAATAATTTTTTCCTTTCTTTTCTTCCCCTCCTAATTCTCTTTTTTAAGAAAAGAAAATCAGGTCTGATTTTTGTTTTTTCCATAATTTTTCAATATATTATGATTTTCTAGATATAGATCAAATCTGGATGATCTTTTTTCCACTGGACCAATTCTGATTTTTTAACCCAGTACTTCCTGACTCCAGTTGGTCTGGTTCCCAGCAAACAACCATTCCCTTTGGATAAGCATTTTGTAGGAGTTTTTGGTCTCCATATCCATTTTGTCCTTGATTCCTGTTTCAATGAGCAGACCTCCTGTAGGCTTTGATTCCATGTGCTTCTTGTTCTGATGCTTTGATTCTTTGGACAATGCCATGATTGCCATCTTCTTCTTATCTCACCACCCTTCTTTGTTCTTCTAATCCTTTGCTGATTTTGATTATATGAAGCTTGATCATTTAACATTTGTATTGGTAATGTCTGTATATCCTCAAATACAAAAGTGAATCCTTCAAAGTGTATATCATGCACATCTGATGGAATTTCCTGTTTTTCATTACTCAATAGAAATATCAAAAAACTTTTGTCATTTATGTTCAATTTAAGCTCCATTTTTTCAAAATCCAAAATCACTTTACCTTGTTGAAGCCATGTGTTGGCAGCAGTCAGGGAACCGAAGGAGCCACAAGACGAAGAGAGTCAGAGCGAAGGGACAGCACAAGCAGACATGGCAGTCAAAGAAGATCTGGCAAGTAGGCCATCTAATTTTTCAGACATCAAGGAGTTGAGCACACAAGAAGAAAGAGCAAGTAGGGAGCTCAAAGAGGTGTATGACAAATCAATAGCGGAAATCCCTACACAAATAGTGATTTTCATCACTAAAAACCATTGTAAATATCATTTCGTATTTTTGTAGCTCCATTCTGGGCAAGCCAAGGAGTCATTGAGCTTGAGGAGCTTTAGAAGTATCTACCTGCCAATTTTCATATTTTTTAGATCTCGTTTGAGCCCTCTAATAAGCCCTGGAACCTAATTTTTAACTAGGCCGGACACTAGGTCTGAACAGGGCCAAAGCTAGTCAAAAACTATAAAAGGAGCTAGAGAGCTCATTTTTGGGGGTGGATTGTAATTGAAACGAACTTGTAAGAGCTTTTTGAAAGTAATCTAAGAACTCCATTGCTTCTCACTCTTTGTCTTGCCGTGTGTGCGCGTGTGTGTATGTGTGTGCATGTTTGTGTGCTTCTCACTCACGCACTTGTGCCTCCACTTGCTCGAGGTCTTCATACCATCCTCACGTCTTCCCGGATTGACATTAAAGGAGGTGCTACTCATCACTGAGCTACACCAAATTTTGGCGCCGTCGCCGGGGATCGAGCCTTGAGGACGAGCGTGTGATGGTAAGACGTAGATTGGAGATGTTGGCGTTGTAGGTAATTTCCTTACTTTTCCTATTTTTCTCTTTCTTACCTTACCACCATCATCACCATCATCATCATCACCATCTCCCATCTCCATTTCCATCATCGCGGAAATTTCAGTTTTTTGATCATATCACCTTCTCCACCTCATTTCCCTCATTTCACTTGTGAGAGAGAGCGAGAGAGCGAAACTGTGTGTGCTGTTTTTGCATGTTTTTTGAGCTGTATTGCAGGTACAGGCCGCATCATCGTCCCCAGCACTCTACGCAGGTACAGAATTCGAAGTAACTGTCTGTGTGTCGTCGACCTCTGTCAATCGCGACCGACAGAAAAAATGCTCAAATTGCCAAACAAAGTGCAAAACCATGATCTACAGGCCTAGAGCTTCCCAAAAATGTGTTTAGTTTTTTGAAATTCCTCAGATTTCTGTCAATCGCGATCGCTTTGTCAATCGCGAACGACAAACCACGACAGACAGACTTGTCAATCGCGATCGACCTGTCAATCGCGACGGACAGCCCACGACGGCTCTGTCAATCGCGACCGACAGAGTCAACGACCGATTGACCACGACGGACAGAAGCTACGCGTGACACGTGTCAATCGCGATCGAGTCATCAATCGCGATCGACTCATCGATCGCGATCGACTGCCCACGACGGACCTGTCAATCGCGACCGACACAGTCAACGACTGATTGACCATGACGGACAGACCCTCGCGATCGACCTGTCAATCGCGATCGACCCATCAATCGCGACTGACAGAGTCAACGACCCTTTGACCACGATTGACTGAATTTTTTGGCCACGTGTCAATTGCGACTGACCAGTCAATCGCGACTGATAGCCACGACGGACCTGTCAATCGCGATCGACACGTCGATCGCGACTGACCTGTCAATCGCGACCGACAGACTTTGCGAACACGTTAGAAGGGCAAATTAGGTCAAATTTTTAAGGCAAAAATATTGGTCTAAATTTTGGCCAAGTGTGGGACAAACACTAGGGTGTAGTATTGCATTACGTGGGCATGACCCAAGTAACCCGAGAATTCTTGTTTGCCTGTTAACCTAGTTTAATCCTGTTTTAGCCCGAAAACCCTGAACTGGCATAACTTCCTCATACGAAATCCGTTTGCCGTGATTTTTGTTTTGTTGGAAAGCTCGCGGGGAGTACAACAAAAACATCGACTGGTTACGGTTAAATTAAGATCAGGAATATTAGATAGGGTATTTTGAAGTTGACCATACTCAGGGGGAACAAAATTCAGGGATCTCTAGAGTTGTGTCCAAAAAATCATAGTGCAAATTGGTGAAGTGTTACATGAATGAAAGTGATTGGTTCTGTCTTTTGAGTTTAAGTCTTGAGCTAACGGTGGGCCTTTTACAGGTCCTTTGAGAGCATCGAAGGGTATGCAAAGCAAGAGTAAGTGCAGGCTTGGGAACGTGCGTCCTGGGCACACCAGGGCAACAACTCAAGGAAAGGAACTCAAGGTTGGAAAACCCGCAACACCCTCTGTCAATTCTTAGTTTAGGCTAAGTGCGGGTAGTGTTAGAAGTAATTCCAGGCAACGATAGGCACGAGATAAATCAAAGACTATCTAAGAAATCAAGCTCAAGACAAGAGATAACCTGTCTGTGTGTACGACAACCTTAAAGGAAAAGAACCTAACGTGAAACGACCAAACTAAAGTGCGAAATTAAACTCAAGTATCCCTAACTACGTGATATCAGACAAGAGTATAAACACGATAATCAACATAAAAAAGGGGAATTAAGTAATTGATACAAAGGACTCAGAAACGTGGTTGTACCTGGGAAAAATTGGGTTAATCAGTTAGGCATATGAACCTTAGATCAGGACGACACCTAGTAAGAGATAGACAAAGCCTTAGGTCTTCAGAGGCTAGTGTCAGTCATACTGCAAGGTCTTGGGCCCAGCAGTTTAGTCACCACTCGCATTACCCTAGCTCTGATACCAGTGAATCAGAGATGTCTCAAGGCATGGACAGACCTACGGGAAGTTCAGGAGTGCCATACTTGCACAGGGTAGAAGGCCCATACAAAACGCAGTTGGAATACCTTAGGACCAACCGATTAGGTGCCAGCATCTATGAGGACGACCTAGGAAGATCTGTGGTACAGATTAAGAATCCTGATCAATCCATTGGACTAGAGCGCCCAGCTGTCAAGTTTGAAAACGGAGCATACTTGGACAAAGAAGGAACCATATACGTAGTCACCAGTCACCCAGATAGGACGGACGAATTTGGAAATGTGATCTCAGAAGCGGACTTAGGGGACCTAGAGCAAGGAAACATGGGGGTAGAACCTAGAACCCCTCGAGGCAAATCGGTTCTCACTAAGATCATCACACCAGAGTGGATTCCCCAGGATAATAAGAGCATAGATTTGCTCCTCAATCGAGAAACTGAGGAAGCCTTTTGGAGGTATAAATTTGATCAGCCAACTGATATAGGAACAATCATGATCTATGAGTTTAAGGATCCTGATAGCCCAGGCAGAGTGACCTACCTAGATCACGCTTCAGAGAGGATCTTTGTGGTGACAGAAAATGATAGGCATGCTTACACTTGGAAGGGTGAATTCGTTTTCCCCCAACCAAGATCGAACGTGTCCTTTGGCCACCCAGGAGTTGGAACCTCCCACGCTCACGGAACTCAAAGAGACAGACATAGAGAAAGGCCGGAGGTGAGCTTTGCCAACTCAGGGGGCAGAGAAAGAACGAGGACGGAAACAAATAGAGTAGAGCCTGAGGTGCTGAGAGCTCATAGGAATCAAAGAAATGCGGATGAGTTCCCTCTACCACGACCTAGAGAGCACACAAGGACCTTGAGACCGACTCAGCTAGTTAAGTCCATGAAGAACTACTTTGATGGCACTGGAGATCCATACGATCATGTGGCTGAGTTTAGGCAAGTCTTGAGAGCTGAACAAGTGGAGGATCTATTCACGCAGTACAATGCCTTTGGTCTGACCCTTAGGAACACTGCCCTGACATGGTTTCAGCCACTAAATGAGAGGCAGTTCAGGAGCATAGACCAACTCCTAGAGGGTTTCATTATTGAATTCTCTAAGAGTGGCATAAGGCATAATACCTCCTCGCTGATTCACAGCTTCAAGCAAACCCCTCAAGAAACCGTGAGACTTGCGGGAAGAAGATTTAGGCAATACTTAGAAAGATGCCCTGTTTCGGAGCTACCCACACCAGCTAAGCAAGTGGCTTTATTCCTGGATGGATTGCTAAGTACTAAATTGAGATCTTATGTGTACTTGAAGGACCCTAGGACCATAGAAGAGTGTGTGCGCATGTGCATTGACATCGAGGATAACCTAGGGGAGGAGTTAGAGCTTTCCAAGATATACAAAGATTCGGATAGTGCCTCTAACCTCTCTTCCACGCAATCCACATTAATCGAGGAACTTGCAGAGAAAGTAGCTCAGAAATTAGGTGTAACTAGCAAACAAATCCCAAGGTTTGCCCCTGTGAAAAGGTGCTATACTTGTGGTGGTGACCACATGGCAAACGTATGGCTCAGCCCCAAGTAAATCCTAGTAGCTAGTACTGCACCATAGAACGGAGGTACACCAATCATACCGCGCAAGATTGCCCATACAACAAGCAGGCGGTTAGGCAACCCTACCCTCAGCCATACCCTCAGCACGGAAGATACCAGAACCCGTACCCTCCACAACCATATGGCAGGCCACAACAACCTTATCAGCTACCATACCAAAACCAACAAAGGCCTCAGCCTGTGTTAGCTCAACAACCCCCTGCCCCAGCTAATGCGATCCCAGTAAAATATGCAGCAGCAGAAGAAATCCTGAATAGAGCTATAGTCCCTGTAACCCCACTGCTTTCCGAAAGTGACCCCAGTGACCATAGCTTTGATTCTACACATGTCGATAGTCCCCATGCTTACTACATGCAATCTCCTGAACATGGTGAGTCCTACTATAGTGAGGAACCGAGTGAACCTAGTTGGGAGTCAGATTACATAAACGTCATGTATACGAACCCCAATCCTAAGCCTCAACCTAGGCAGGTAAGATGCCCATTCCCTAGAGGACCATGCTACAGATGTCAGGGAGATCACCTCATTCGTGATTGTCCCTTACCTCCACTCACACAACCCCAGTCAGTAACAATTCAGGGCTTTTGCCAAGAATGTGGAAAGGAGCATCTTTTACGAGATTGCCCTAAGAATCCTAATAATATGCCAAAAATCACTCCTATTAACGTTATTGGATTGGTGGTAGACTCCACAAGAAGTGTGACATCCACCGCACCAGTATAGGTAGTGACTAGAGCTTAGGCATTGCAGCAGAATCAAGGGGTAAACCAGGATAAGAACCCAGAGGCTAGTGAAACCGAGAGCGTGACAAAGAAAAGGACTAGAGCGTGGAAAGATAGTCGGGAAAGAATGAAAAGACAATGGGCTAAAAAGATGAGTGAACTTGAGGAAAGCATAAGAGAAACCAAAGCCAGGATAACTGAACTCACATCTCAAACTCCCTCTCACACTACCCCACCACCACCATTCCCATCGCCATCCGACCCGCTACCTTCCAACCCACCTCATACGATTCCACCACCCCCTAGAGTAGGATCAGTATTAGCTGATCCCCCTCCTGAAGACATAGACATGATGCTTAAAGCATATCAGGCCAGAATCCAAGAAGGGCCAAATGTCACAGATCATGACAAGTGCTACCCTAGGGCTGACCTAGAGATAGAAAGAACCAAGCTTTGCGCGAAAATGGTCGCATTGGCTCAGACTATGTTTGAAGCCAATCGCCTTTTCAATTACTCGGGCTCAGCCAAGACGCAATTACACTTGGATGGACTTCTAGAGAAGTTAGAGGGCATAATTGCAAGATCTGCCAAGGAAGAAGAAAATCAAGAAAGAGATAACGCAAGCAAAAACAGGACCCATTCCCCATCGAAAGCTTATGTGCCCAATTCCATGGAACCAGACAACTCCCCCTCCCTAGAAAGAATAGAGAAGCTGATTGCACAATCAGAAAAGGGACCAGCCTCTCAACACCAGGGCAAGGCAAGTGAAAGAGTAAGCATTCCTGCTCAGGAAGCCTATGTGCCTGAAGCCTATGTGCCTGAAGCCTATGTGCCTAACTCTACGGAGCCAGACACATCATCTTCTATGAATCGGTTCACACCAGAATTCCTACGCGAGATTCAAGAAGACAAATGGGCTAAAGAAAGTGAAGTCCCTCCTCCCATTGAACTTGTGGATGATGCACATGACCAATTCCCACAAGACATTCCATCCATTTATGGAGAGCAGGAGAGTACCCAATCTCAAGAAAGATTAGACTTCGAGTCTAATTCTTTACAAGAACTACCCCATTTCACAGGCCCATGGGAAGCAAAGTCCACTTGTATGAGAGCACCTACAGTCATGGTAAGAAACGAAGATTCAGTCATACCTAGGAACACAGAGGTAGTAAAGAACACCAAAGTGCAGTGCAATCTCACTTTGGAAAAGCTGCTTAAGGTTAGACCAGAAGTGTGGAAACATGTAGCCAAACAAGTACCAGAAATAGCCAAACCTCGTTCCCAGGTAGGATCACATAGGACAGTGCCAGAGATACCCTTGGATAAGATAGGAGATATGTGTGAAGGAGAAGAAGGGAACACCTATCTTCCCATAACCTACCAGGAGTACACCACCAAGGCAATTTCGGACTCAGGTGCAGGAGTTGCAATTGCCACCACTTCCCTATGGAAGCGTTGGGGCAAGCTAGCACTCAGGCCAATGAGAATGAAATTACAGATGGCCGATGGTCATATTGAGAGACCCTTAGGATTGCTAGAAGGAATAACTCTCACCACCTATGGTGTCGAGTTTGAGCATACATTTGCTATATGTGACTTCAGCAAAAATCATGCCTATGAGATGATTTTGGGAAGACAATTGCAAGTGGTACAGGATTGGGGAACCAATTCCTTGTATTTGCAACACCTAGGTGTTACGACCAAAGTCAATCTTAAGGATTACTCTCATAGAGATGTACCTCCTATCCAATGGAATCCCATCCATAGAGCCAAAGATGATACAGAGTCTGTGCATTCCATAGAATCCGGATCCTCGTGGATGCATGAAGACACCCACTTATGGATGTGCAAAGTAGCAGTAGACGAAGAGAAGAGAGAAAAAGCCAGAGAGGTAGGTGCAAAAGAAACCCATAGATCAATCCAAGACCCAGCCTATGCACCTGTAGTTTTTCCAGACAAAGAATTTGAACCTCACGGCTGGGCAAAAAATTTAGCAACCATGGATGTAGCCATCAATGAGGAACAATGGACACCTCACTGTGATGAGGATGGCTATGACATTTCAGTCTTCTCCATAGAGCCAATCATGGGAGAGGCAGTTCTAGAAGAATGCGAACCTAGCCCTGATGCATTTGAGGATGCAAGTGACTCCGATCTAGAGTCAATCATTATGGACCCACCTTTTGCATCAGATGAAGAATACTTCCATGAAGTAGAATTTCAACCCCAGAGGCATGGAGAGCTTACAAATGATGTAAGATTAGCAACACAGGTGACCCCGAAGGAAGAAGGGAAGAAACGAAAGAAGAAAGAAGTCTCACCAAAAGAGGAAGAATCCTTGTTTGAGGTCCCAGAAAATTTTAAGAAGTATGAGATAGACGACAAGAGAGTCATGATAAGAATGCCTAAACGAGACGCACAACCAGGAGAGGCCTATGATAACAAAGAAACCACCAAGAAAATAGTAGTGGCCCTAGAAGAAGGAGAGGAGAGATGCACGTACATAGGCCATGACCTAACAGAGGAAGAAGAGCATGCGTTAATAGCCTTGCTAAGAGAATACAGAGATGTATTCGCTTGGAGTTACAAGGATTTGAAAGGTGTTGACCCTGACATATGCTCACACACTATCCCCATGACCTCAGATGCTAAACCCTCTAAGCAAAAGCCCTATACATATAACGATAATTATGCTGCCAAGATTAAAGAGGAGATAGATAGACTGGTTGAAGCTGGATTTATCTATGAAATTGAGCACACTGAGTGGGTATCCCCCATCGTAGTGGTGCCCAAGAAGAATGGCAAGCTGCGTGTGTGCATTAACTTGAAGAAGGTCAATGCAGCCACAATTCGAGATAATTATCCGCTTCCCATCACAGAACATCTCTTAGAAAGAGTAGCAGGCAAGGAAGTGTACAGCTTCCTTGATGGATTTTCGGGCTACAATCAAGTAGCCATAGCTCCAGAAGATCAGCATAAAACAGCTTTTGCCACAGAGTGGGGTATATTTGCCTTTCGTGTAATGCCATTTGGGCTTACCAATGCACCAGCTACCTTCCAGAGACTAATGTGCCATGTATTTAAAGAGTTCCTGAGGAAAAACTTAGAAGCCTATGTTGATGATCTTTGTGCTCATTCCAACATTAGACAAACTCATATTCCTGAACTCAGACAAATCTTTGACAAATGTAGAGAATATCAAGTCTGCCTGAACCCAGAAAAGTGTGTTTTTATGGTCAGGCAAGGCAAGATTCTAGGACACATAGTGTCAAAGAACGGCATATCTACTGACGAAGAGAAAGTGAGAGCTATAGCAGAGCTACCTAGGCCAAGGAATGTCAAGGAAGTACAAGCTTTCATGGGACATTGTGGTTACTACCGTCGGTTCATTCACATGTATGCTGTCATTGCAAAGCCCATGTACGGACTTCTGACAAACTTTGAGTGGACTGAGGAATGTGAGAATTCCTTCAATGAGCTTAAACGGCGATTATGTTCAGCACCAATCTTAACCACACCGGATTGGAATAAGCCTTTCCATGTTCATGTGGATGCATCCAATTATGCCATTGGATGTGTGCTTGCACAACCTACTGGTGAAGGTAATATGGATCTTCCAATTGCCTATGCCAGTAGACAATTGAATGCAGCTGAACGAAATTACACCACTACTGAGAGAGAAGGCTTAGGCATGGTGTATGCGGTTAAAAAGTTTAGACATTATCTGCTTGCAAATAAGTTTAAATTTTTTACTGATCATCAGGCATTGCTATACCTCGTAAACAAGCCATCAATACAGGAAGATTAGTGAGATGGTTTCTCTTGCTAATGGAATACGATTTTGAGGTTGTGGTAAGAAAAGGGAGGACTCATTTGAGAGCAGATCATCTCTCTAGGCTCACATCTGGAGAAGCCCCACAAGGAGTATCAAATGACCTTCCTGATGCTTACTTGTTTAATTTGGAAGTGGTGCCGCAGTGGGCTAAGCCATTGGTGCCAGTATTGACATACGGGCCTAACCATCCAGTAGTAAACACACAGAATAGGGAGGTAGTAAAAGCCCAAAAGTATCACATCATGGCTAGAAGTATGTACAAGCACACAGATCAAGGGATCTTGGCTTGTTGTGTGGAAGAGGACGAGTACAATAAATGGTTGCATTTAGCACATGTAGGTGCGTTAGAGCAACACTACTCAAAGCAACGAACCTTACAGACACTAAGGAGACTCGGAGTACATTGGCCAACTATGGAAGCTGATGTCCAAAGGTTGTGCAAGGAATGCCCAATCTGTTGCACTAAACCACCTGTGGAACACGCCACTCTTTATCAAGTGTCCATAGTGCCAGATTGGAGTGAACCACTAGTATCCTTCCTGAGGACGAAAACATTCCCTCCAGACATGACTCTGGCTAGGAAAAGGAGTTTAGAACAAGAAGCCCAGGATTACTCACTCATTGGTGATAATCTATATAAGCGTGGTAAAGATGGGTACCTAAGGCTATGTGTCCATGAAAGTGAATATCTCAAGATCTTGGAAACTGCTCACCAAGGTGTAGCAGGAGGACACTTTGGACCAGATCGGGTGATCAAGGGAATATTATTTGCGGGCTTCTGGTGGCCAACCCTTCACATGGATGCACATACCTATGTGAAACAATGTGATGTCTGTCAGAGAACTCAGTATCCTATACGTAAAGATGAGATGCCACTGAAACCTATGATGGGTGGACGTGCATTCTCTAAGTGGGGAATTGACTTCGTAGGTCCTATTAATCCCCCAGCTAAGGGTTCCCATGCAGAATATATCATTGTTGCAACAGACTATCTAACTAAGTGGGTAGAGGTAAAAGCCACAACGAAGAACGATACTCAAACAACTGCTAAATTCTTGTTTGAAAATGTATTCACAAGATATGGGCTACCTATAGAGCTAGTTAGTGATAGAGGCACTCACTTCTTGAATGAAGTTATTGAAAATCTGCTCCAAGAATTCTTGGTAGTTCATAAGAAATCTGCCCCCTATCACCCTCAAGCAAATGGCCAGGCTGAGAGCACCAACAAGATCTTATGCAATGTACTGACAAAATTAGTGAACAATAAACGCTCTGATTGGGACAAACAGCTACACCACGCTGTTTGGGCATACCGAGTCGCCTACAAAACGGTACTCCAAGCCACCCCCTTTCAGATGGTATTTGGCCAAAACGCCGTGCTACCTTTGGACTTCTTAATACCTACATTGAAAGTAGCACAAGAGCACGAATGGACGGGTCATGAACTCTCCTCTAGACTTTTTGACCTTGAACGATTAGGAGAAACAAGACTGAGAGAAGCTGCAGGGATATATGCAGCTAAGAAGAGACAGAAGGCATACTTTGATGCCCATGTGAAGGATAAGGGATTGAAAGCAGGAGATCTAGTTTTAGTCTACACATTGAAACAACACGCAAGGAAGCTAGAAAAGAGAGGCTACGGACCTATGATCATCAATAGGATCTCCACGAGTGGAGCAGTACAATTAGCCACTTTAGAGGGTGATGTTCTCCCAAATTATATTAGCGGATGCAGAGTCAAGTTGTATCAGGAACCCCTCACGGAGGAAATGCTAAGTCGACTCAATACTGCTAAGCAACGTAAAGAGGAGGAAAAACGAATTTGAGAAGAAGCTCAAGCAGAAGCCCTAGAGCGCATACGGAGAATGAAATTAAGAAGACAAGGTAGAGAGCACCCTAGGCAAGATGCATATGCAGATCAAGGATATGACGTGGCTATGTGTGAAGTTTCCGGTGTTAGCTCACATAGAATAACTAACCGACGTCCTTTCATAACCTTAGATATAGGACAAGGAAAGAGTGCAAGGACTGTAAGATCCTTGATTGACTCAGGTGCAGCCACTAGTGCTGTTAAATTGTCTTACTGTCAAGAGATGCAATTAACTGTCAATCCTGTGGAAGCATATCTCATAGGATTGGGAGGCGTGGAAACCCCTTGCATGGGCGAGGTGGAACTTCCCCTCTATATTCATGATGCGGCAATGACAGTTAAAGTACTAGTATGTCAAGATGAGGACCTCACGGAACCCCTTGTCTTGGGTCAAGACTGGATCTATGACCAAGCAGTCAACTTAAACCTAAGAAGTGGACTTCTTCAGGTATGGGTGAATTAGACTAGAATTACAATGGAGTTAAATAATGGAGCACTCAAGGAACTAGGAAAGGCACAAACTCCTGGTCCCTCCAGGGGTGCACATGAAGTTGACCATGCTGTTCTTGTCCAAGGCTATGTGATGTAGAAGAATGAAGATCTCAAAAAAGGAGTCAGAACCACAATGGAACTCCCTTCTTTTCCAAAGGCCAGAAGGAGGCAGCAACTAAGGGCAGATCAATCACTGAAGACTCTCCGGGCGAGAGACCAAAAGAACGCGCAAAGCAGAACAACTCAGCCGATGAAACAAATGTGGGTGCGGAAAGACGAGCTGCCGGCCGTAACTAAGCTGCAACAACGGTCTCAACTTCCTATTAGTAATCAACGACTTGATGCTAATAAGAGGACTCCTAAAACCTCAGTTGAGAAAATAAAACCTATTTGGGTACCCAAGAAGTCGATGAAGGCTGACCCACAATCAAGACAAATTTGGATGCCTAAGGCTTGCTTGCGGGCTCAACTAACCCCACACAATTCACATCATACACGACAGGGTTCACTCGGTCAAGCAGTCACTACCCACTCTTGTCTGATACACTCGAACACATTGCCACCTAGAAGCACGCACAGACTCACTCGTAGATGGGTCCCAATGACACAACAACTCCCAGCAGAATTACTCATGCAACCCTCCCGAGTCTCCACAAAACCAAGACCAAAAGCCATCCATGGTGTTTGGCAACCTAAGACTTGTAATAAACCCCCCGACCCCAATCTGTGAATTCATCTCCACTTACTAACTGCATTAGTCAGACAGTGCATCTTTCCATCTAGCCCTAGGACTATCCAGGCATTAACTACACACACGGTCATCGTGCACTTACTAACCACTGACTCATCATCTACCTCATGTTAATGTTGTAACGGGGACAACAACGGGTTTATTCTGTCCATGACAATGTTAACACATGGTTCTATATTCTCACAGAACCAACAAGCAAGCAGTGCCATGGCAGACGCCGGAGGTTCCAGTTCTCACGCCGGATCTAGCGCACAGATTGTGGATATAGAAACACTCCTCCTCGAACCACATCTCACCGAAAGACCGCAAGAACTTCAAGCTATGCATGTACTCCCAGTTCAGGATCCTCCCCAGGGGCACACCTCTCAAGTGGGCAAACACGCTCATTGGTTCAGTGATGTTGCAGGACCATTGGGAGATGGAACCTATTTTTGGGAAGCTGAATTGGAGTTTAATGGTAAATGGGGACGCTACCATTTTTTCACGCGTGAATTTGAGAGCTATTAGAATGCCGAAGTCATGCGTTCAGTATGGACAAAAGCTGGCCTGGACAGTTATTTCAGGGCCCACTTACCGAAGCCAGATTTCTTACGTTGTTCTTATCTTATCAGTACCATCACTCCTAGCAGGGCCAAGGGAGGTGACAGCACCTTTGTGTTACCCTCACTATTGCCGGGCCACGAACTTAAAAGATTCAAACTGGCCCTCAATCTGGTACGAGAAGCATTGGGCATGTATGGTATGCACATTCCTACTGAAAAGGAAACAATGGTTCCAGGCAGAATGAAACATAAAGATCTCAATAAGCTGAAGGATATGGTAGCAATGACACCGACCATCGCTCTTCACCTACGGACCGTCATGCAGCATTTTGCTTTCCCCACCCAGGAAAGATTCACCATGCCTCCAAAGAAGATATGGTTTAGCTTGTATTTGGCAGAGATAGAAAGCCTCCCTATCAACGTACCACATTGGATCATAGATCAGATTCACCTAGCCCATCAACGGTGGAACAAGAAGCAGAAAAATGTGCCTCACGGATGTTGTGCTCTAACCAAGATAATCTATCGATGTTTAGCCTATGACGTGCCTATTCAGCGGGCACTCGTATGGTCCCGAGCCCAGGAATTCCAGAGAAGGCTATCAGCGGCAGGTCCTCCATCAAAGAAGATGAGAGGGGGAGTCCAATTACCCTGCACTCAACCAAGGGGAGCCACCACTACACTAGAAATTACCCCTCCCCAGACACGACGCATTAGACCATTCACCATTCGGCTACCAAGACCAAGTACAGAGGGACCCAATCTGGTGTTTCCACTCGTCCCATCAGATTTGGAATTTCCACAGGGCTTTACTCTCAATGATCTCACTGATGAAGAAGTGGCTAGACTAATCTACGACTCTAATCTCGAAACGAAAACAGAGCGAGCTCAGGAACCACAACCCCATACAACAATGTCAGCCCCCACCCGACCACAAGTGGTAGAAGTCGAGGTAGATGAACAAGAGACCGAACAAGAGGAAGAAGCCTACGAAGAACAAGAGTATGATGAATTTTCAGAGTTAGCAAGTGCCCCCGCGTATTCGGCACAAATAAAAAGACTATATCAAACCATGCAGCTAGTTCAAGAACAGCATAAAATGTCACTTGAAGCAGGCAAGAAACTCATGAACCAATTGCTGGCGGAGGAAGGCGTGGATGATATGTTCATCGAGTCCATAAACCTACACGCCGATGCAGTAGGATTGGATGAGGCCATTCATGAGGCAATGGCCTACATTCACCGATTTGAGAAAAGAGTTCCCGCCCGTCCCATGAGGTCCGGGAAACAAATTCATATCAACGTATCAGCACCAGGAGCTACTATGCAAGCAGACGAACATCAGGAAGCACCACTATCGCCACCCTCCCCACCTCTCACTACACAACTCACTCCACCACATGACACTATCACCACCATGTCCACTACCACCACAATCGTCATGGGAATTCCACTCTCTCCGGGAATCCAATTCGGGGGAGTCACCATGCCCACTTTCACCACTCTCTTCACTAACGTCACATCCACCCCACCCACGATCCCCATCTACACGGTCACTCAAACATTTGACACTATGGAAACATCTCCTGCCACTGCACCGCTCCCTCCCCCCATACAACCCCTGTCTCCCATACCCCCTCCACCCACATCTCCACTTGCATCCACATCATTCACAACTCCCTTTCCCGCCCCCATTCCCCCTGCATCTTCACCTCTCCCTGCATCATTTAATGTAAATAGTATATTTCTAGCATTAAATCAATGTGTATATCAGCTTCAGAATGAGTACAGAGCTCTTGACGATCGGTATCAACAACTGACAACAAATCACCAGAACTTACAAAGGCAACTTACAACTCTTGAAGAGGAAAATGCAGATGTGAATCAACGTTATACAACGCTTGAGCAGGCTCACCAAACACTACTGGAGGCACCCCAACCATCGAAAGAATCAGGCGTCAAACAACTAGAAGCCTTGCTCGAAGTATACCAGGCCGATAACCTACGAGTCAGACGTAACTTGGCGCTACTCAGGAAACATATGGCCATGGCACTTGAAGAGAACAAGAGACTGCAGAAACAAAATGAAGAGAATCTGGAAGCGGCAATGGAAGGCTCTCCCCACGAGATAGATCCAGAGTAGTTCAAAGCAGTTCCCTCGGAGACGATGAAAACCATTTTGGAAAGCTATGCAAATCTTCTGGAAGCCCATGATGACTTGGAAAGAGAACGTGACACACTACGGAGCAGACTTAAGGAACAGGAAGAACAACCGAAGAGTGTCCCATCAACCTCTACCTCAGACGAGGTAAAGGCCTTAACTGAGCAGGTGGCAGAATTACAAAAGAGGTTACTGATATACGAGAGGCAGCCCTCTCCAGTAGTAGAACCAGAGCCAGAAGAGTTGGTCCCTATTGAGGTAGATGATTCGTACGAAGAACCGTATGTTCCTATGCCGATGCCAGGAGGGCAACGAACCTCAGAGGGACTAGACACCTTGGAAGTGGAAGCACCCGAGTGGCTTCAGACACTGGAAAAGACAGCGAACACCCACGAAGAACGGGTGGCCATTCAGATCCAATCACTAGCGAACCTAGAAGAAACTATCATAAAGTCAGAATATTTCAGAAGCATGTCTCATCATAGATGGATAGGCACCAATAATGACCAATATGTGCCATACTGCATACTTTTGGCCGATTACAATGCCGAGATTCAACGACGATGCGGCAAGCCTCCCACATTTGCTACACAATTTGGTCCAGATGATATACCGGAAAGTGCTAAGCGTGGGTCCATCCATCAACCCACCTGGAGGATCAGGCTTTTGGAAACATATCCTGAAATGGTCCGAACCTGGAATAATATGCCGTTGTTTATTAAATATAATCCTTGTTACGTTCCAGTTCTTCGAAGACGCACCTGGCCTGAATTCACTATTGCCGTCAGAGACATCAAAGCCTGCGCAAAATGGTTAAATTACGTTTATCTAGCACCTCCACGAGGATCCCCCACGGTGAACTACATGATTTCTACAATCCGTCACTGGAGCATTCGGCTACGCAATAATCCCGATGTGATGGCCCAGATGTGTATGAAAATATTTGAATTAATGCTGATCACTTTCAGGACGTTTAAGAACATTAAGGACCCCCACTTCTCAGGAGCAGGCTTCGTGACAGGAAACCAGGATCTGGTGTACGATATGAGTACCACCCCATCAATTGAAGTAATATATGCTTGGCACGCCAGAATCAAGTACCTCCCAGCCTGCTTTAAACAGACATTTGAGGAGATGTTCATCACAGGATTCTGGGAATATCACTCCGAAATCTTTATACCCAGACCATCACATCTCCTCCAATTATTTGCTGTGGAGAGAACTATTCACTCAGAACAATTGAGGGTGCCTCATCCAGATGTTCCCGGACCTGTGAATTGGGATGATTTGCTCACAGATCTAGCACGCGGCTTACGACTCGAAGAACACCACCTAGCCTCCGATGTTGTCCAATATTATGTTCAAAAATCCTCTAGACAAGGGTCTGTCAGGGGCGACAGACGCGAGAGTGGGGGGGGTGTTTGCAGCAGTCAGGGAACCGAAGGAGCCACAAGACGAAGAGAGTCAGAGCGAAGGGACAGCACAAGCAGACATGGCAGTCAAAGAAGATCTGGCAAGTAGGCCATCTAATTTTTCAGACATCAAGGAGTTGAGCACACAAGAAGAAAGAGCAAGTAGGCCATCTAATTTTTCAGACATCAAGGAGTTGAGCTCAAAGAGGTGTCTGACAAATCAATAGCGGAAATCCCTACACGAATAGTGATTTTCATCAATAAAAACCATTGTAAATATCATTTCGTATTTTTGTAGCTCCATTCTGGGCAAGCCAAGGAGTCCTTGAGCTTGAGGAGCTTTAGAAGTATCTACCTGCCAATTTTCATATTTTTTAGATCTCGTTTGAGCCCTCTAATAAGCCGTGGAACCTAATTTTTAACTAGGCCGGACACTAGGTCTGAACAGGGCCAAAGCTAGTCAAAAACTATAAAAGGAGCTAGAGAGCTCATTTTTGGGGGTGGATTGTAATTGAAACGAACTTGTAAGAGCTTTTTGAAAGTAATCTAAGAACTCCATTGCTTCTCACTCTTTGTCTTGCCGTGTGTGCATGTGTGTGTGTATGTGTGTGCATGTTTGTGTGCTTCTCACTCACGCACTTGTGCCTCCACTTGCTCGAGGTCTTCATACCATCCTCACGTCTTCCCGGATTGACATTAAAGGAGGTGCTACTCATCACTGAGCTACACCATGGTTGACCTAAAATCACTTTTTCAGTCATCAAATTATCTGGCCATTCTTCATAGTCTATTTTCATATATTCTTTATTAAACTTGACTTCAATAGTTAGTGAAGACATGCTCTGTACTATTTGACCTTCCAATGTTTTGATTAGGGTTCTACTTTCTTTTCTTTTTATGTTGAATTTATTTACCAGGGCTGAACTAATCAGATTTACTTGTGCTCCAGAATCTATCAAAACCCTAATGCTTTCATTTTGAAAATCCATTATCATCACAGGGACATGTTCCTTTGGTTTGAGAGGAGATTCACATAGACAGGCTTCCCTAAGCTCATTGATTTTTCTTATTCTTTCCATAGATTCCTGTTGAGCTTCCTTTCTCATGTCTTCCTCTTCTCTTTTCCTGTTTTGTGCTTGTTGCAACCTTCTCCATTCATCAACAGTTGATGGGCAATCATACCTCTTAACTCTACATCCACTTTAAAGTTTGGCATGATTTCTCCATCTATGTTAGCTAGTTGAATGGCTCCACTGTTGCTTATTTGATGTATAATATATGGTCCATGTTCTTTTTTCTGGAACTTTTTCTGATGTTCTTTGACTGTGTAACCCAGCACTAGATCTCCTACCTGAAGATCTTTCTCTTTTATGTGAACATCATGATAAGCTTTTTGTCTTTTTTTGTCCACATATAAACTCATAATGGCTTGGAGTCTAGATGCTCCCAACTTTTCCAATTCCATTACTCTATCTGATAGTTCATGTCCAGTCCAATTATAGTGACTTCCTACTTTTAATGTTGGAACAAGGAACTCCATAGGTAAAACTGCATTTTGTCCATATACCAGATTGAATGGTGTGTTCCCTATTGCAGTTTTATAAGCCACTCTATAAGCCCATAGGACATGATTAAGTTGTAGATCCCAATCATTCCTGTTTGTGTTCACTAATTTTGATAGTACAGTACAAAGTACTTTATTAGTACTTTCTGCTAACCCATTGGCTTGTGGGTGATATGGGGCTGACTTTCTATGACTGATCAGGAAATATTCAGTGATGTTTTCTATGATCTGGTTTATAAAATGGGTCCCCCTATCACTTACTAGTTCAATTGGAAGTCCAAATCTGGTGATAATGTTTTCATATAGGAATCTGGCAGTAGTATTAGCATCATTTCTCTTTGTGGCTTTGGCCTCAGCCCACTTTGTCAGGTAGTCTGTAGCCACTATGATGTATTCAGCATGGGATTGTTTTGCTGGAGGATGTATAGGTCCAATGAAATCCAATCCCCATTTGCTAAAGGCTCTGGCTGAAATTAATGGAACCAATGGCATGTCATTTCTTCTGTTTGGTTGACTTACCCTTTGACAGACATCACACCTTTTTACATAGGTTCTTGCATCAGGAAATAATGTTGGCCACCAAAAACCAGAATATAAAATGAGTTTAGCAGTTCGATCACTTGAAAAGTGTCCTCCTGCCACTCCTGAGTGTGCCATTTCCAACATTTCCAGATATTTATTCTCAGGAACACAAATCCTTAGGTATCCATCCATTCCTTTCTTATACAACTATTCTCCTATCAATCGATATTCTTCAGAGATTACTTGTAAATTTTTTGAATCTGTACCAGCTATCACTTGTTTTCCTTTCTTCTTCTTTCTTAATTCTTCAATGATACTTTCACTCCAATCTGGATTTTTCTAGAACCAATATAGAGTTATGAATTCTGAATCTTGCAATGTTTGGCACTTCCTGCAATTGGCAATGTATTTTGATACATCTTGAATTTTATTAGGCCAATGTACCCCCATCCTATTGAGATTACTTAGGGTGACTACCCTAGAAGCATGAGTGCAAGGGTTCCAATGATGAGCTCTCCTCAAATATTCTTGTTGCTCCTCCTCAGGAGTGCAATATTCTAGTATGCCTGTGTGGTTGAGATGGTATAAATGCCCAGCTAGTAACATAAAGTTCCTGCTTTGTAATACTAGGTGTGCATTATTCCCAATTGTTCTACAAGGTCCCATGGTTAATAATGGTACTAAAGTCATGGCCCACTCAGGAATGCTCTCTACTTTAAAAAGATAAGTGTCTGGCAGATTGTCATCTAAAGGTGAACTGGGTTCTTCAGACTGGATTCGAGATAAATGATCTGCTCTCAAGTGTGTTTTCCCTTGTCTGACCACCACTTCAAACTCAAATTCCATTAGCAAAAGAAACCATCTGACTATTCTCCCTGTGTGACAAGGTTTATTTACCAAATATAACAAAGCTTTATGGTCTACAAAGAACTTAAACTTGTTGGCCAAAAGGTAATGTCTGTATTTTTTTACAGCAAATACCATGCCCAATCCCTCTCTTTCAGTGGTTGTGCAATTTTTCTCTGCTAGATTCAATTGTCTACTAGCATAGGCCACTGGAAAATCTATCTTGCTTCCTTCTATTGGTTGTGCTAACACACATCCCAAAGCATAATTTGAAGCATCCATATGGACATGAAAAATTTTGTCCCATTGAGGTGTTTTCAGAATTGGGGCTGTTACCAAACAAGTTTTTAGAGTTTCAAAGGCTTGGTCACATTCCTTAGTCCACTCAAACTTTGTAATTAGGGCATATAAGGGTTTTGCTATGTCAGCAAATTTGTGTACAAATTTCCTATAGTACCCACAATGTCCCATGAAAGTTTGAAGTTCCTTTACACTTGTTGGTCTTGGAAGCTCTATTATGGCCTTTATTTTCTTCTCATCAGTTGAAATTCCATTCTTAGAGACTATATGACCCAACATTCTTCCTTGTCTCACAAAGAATACACATTTTTTCGGATTTAAACATACTCTGTAGGTTCTGCATTTCCTGAATATATTTTCTAAATCCTGCAAGTGATCTTGTCTTTTTAATGAAAAAGTACAAAGATCATCTACATAGATTTCCATTACCTTTCTCAGGAACTCTTTGAAGATATGACACATCAATCTCTGAAAGGTTGCTGGAGCATTGGTTAACCCAAAGGGCATAACCCTAAAGGCATAGATTCCCCATTCTGTGGAGAAGGCAGTTTTATGTTGGTCTTCCAATGCTATAGGAACTTGGTTGTATCCTGAAAAACCATCTAAAAAACTATAAACCTCCTTCCCATCAACTCTTTCTAGAAGATGATCTGTTATAGGCAGTGGATAGTTGTCCCTTATGGTTGCTGCATTTACCTTTTTCAAGTTAATGCATACCCTAAGTTTCCCATTCTTTTTTGGTACCACAACTATAGGAGATATCCATTCTGTATACTCAATTTCATAGATGAAATTGGCAGCTAATAGCTTATCAATTTCTTCCTTTATTTTTGCAGATTATTTGTCGTTAAATGTGTAATGTCTCTGTTTACTTGGTTTTGCTTCAGGTGTAATAGGAATCTTATGCTCACACATTTTAGGATCAATACCTTTCAAATCCTTATAGCTATAAGCAAATACATCCCTATAGTTTCTTGCCAAGTTTCTTAGTGCCTCTTCTTCTTGGGTTGTCATGTCATCAGCCACTACAATGTGTCTTTGTTATCCCTCCTCCTGAGTGATCATGATCTTTTTAGTTTCTTCCTCATTATCATAAGCCTCTCCTTTCTTCTTCTCCCTCTTTGGTTTCCTTCTAAGAAGTAATCTATTTTCCACTTCATAAGTTTTGAAATTTTCTGGTACATCAAACTGTTGATCTTTATTCATTTCCCTTGTCTTCTTCTCATTCTCCTGGTTTTCTTCCATTTCCTTGTGTTTATTTTTCTTGTACTTACCTGAGATTTTATCCTTAATAGCATCTTCAGCTTTTACTTCCTCCAAAAATTATGTCTTTCCTTTTTCCACTATCATTTCTTCTTCTATGTCCTCTTCTGTTCTGGATACCTTTATCATTTGTATTCCAATGTGAAAAATATCATATCCTTCTTCATTTTGAAATTCCACTCCTACATATTCATCACTGGCTAGATCCATGGTAGCCAAGATTTGATTCCACCCATAGGGCTCAAATTCCTCATCCTTGAATTGTTGAGGTACATAATTCTCATCTTGTAACTTCCTTCCTTCCACACAATCCTCTCTTCTTAATCTCCTTTTCCTATTGGTCAAATTTCTTATCATATTGCACTTCCATACTAATGATTCAACCTCATCCTGGTCCTCCATCTCTGATTCCTCACTCAACTCTTGGTTCTGATGAATTTTATACCATTCTTGAGGAGATATGTCACAGTAGTGCCCATTTCTTAGATTTACTTTGGTTATTCTTCCTTTGCTCTATAGGTATAAGCAATCATTACCCCAATCTTGCACGATTTGCATTTGTCTCATGAATGGTCTTCCTAGGATAATTTCATATGAAGTAGATTGTGGGAATTCAACTATAGCAAAAGTATGTTCTATCTCTATCCCACATATGTCCACAATCACTTTTTCCCATATTCCTAGGGGTTTTTCTATATGTCCATCTGCAAGTTGCAATCTCATTTTTGTGGGTAATAATTCATTTTTTCCCCATTTCTCCCAAGTTTGTTTAGTCATGATGGCCACTCCTGATCCACTATCCAAAATAGCTTTGGCCTGGTTTTTACCAAATTGTATTTTTAAAGTTGAGTTTCCCTCTTCTCCCTCGCAATATCCTCCTATCTTATCAATGGGAATATACCACAACTCCTCCATTTCCTGTAGTTGTGGGTGAAGATTTTCTGGTGTTGTCTCCCATTTTTTCACTTGGTTCTGTAGGTGAGGATTTTGTTTGATTAAATCTTCCCATGTGGTGTGATATAGAATTATGCATCTTTTGTCTACATTCACTTGGAGTGTTACTTGTGGGTTTTCTTCCTTGATACTCTTTCCTCTTATTTTTGTTGTCTCAGATTCCTCAACTGTTTTTTGAGAATTGTCTTCTTCCCCCATTTTGAGTTGTACTTCCCAAATGATTTGTTTACATTTCTGCATTCTTTCATGTTCTAAGTCTGGCATAGGATAAGCCATTGTATGATCAGCAGGGCTTGGTCCCTCTTGAATTCTTCCTTTGTATGCTTTTATCAAAGTGTCTAGACTTTTTGAATTTCCTATTTTTAATTGAGTCTGTGTTTTTTGAGGAGAAGTATTGTTGGATTGTTCCCTATTTTCTTCTTCCCCATTTTTACCCATTTTCTGTTTCCTTTCCCATTTCCCTTTCTGTCTATTTTTCTTTACCTTTAAGATTGACCCTCATTTTGTTCTTTAGTTGTTCTTTGTTGTTTTGTTTGTGACCTTGTTACATCATTTACATCCACTAGATCAATGTCACTCAATTCTTCATGTTCCATGATACTGACTGCTTTTAGTGGTATGTTGTTAGGTGTGTTCTGTTGTTTTTGAGGATGTTTTGGGCAATCCTTAATCAAATGCTCCCTGCCACAATCCTTGCAATATGCTCCTTCTATTCTTAATGTAGGAGGTTGTGGACAGTCTCTAATAAAATGATCTCCCCCACACCTACAACAAGTTATCTTTGGTCCTCCTTTGAATTGAGGTTTTTGATTGGACATGTAATTGTTGGTTATATACATGAAAGTGGCAGTGTCCATCTCAATTCTTCTATTTCCCAAATCTAAAGCTTGTAATTCTGGCTCTCTTGATTCATAACCTTCCCATTCTTCTTGATATCCCTCATTCCATTGATAATGTTCCTTGTATGGTGGTTTTGTTCTTGAGTTTCCCTCCTCTATTGGGGTGTATTTGATTGGCACCACATTTGTGGGTATAGGAGGTTGTTGTCCTAACACAGGTCTTGGTTGCTCACTATACACTGATTCTCTTTGGCTCCCATAGTCTCTCTCCTTTATGGGTTGTTTATTATAGAAGCATTCCTCCCTGGTATGGTTGGTCCATTTCCTCTCTAGTGTACAATATTTGAGTGTCTTTCTGTCTTGCAAATGTGGAGGCTTTTGATATGGGCACTGTTGTATCAGATGACTTTCTCCACAATTGTAGCATTTTTTATTTGTGTTTATCCTGGAGTTTATCAAATTGGTTTTAATGCTTACCTCTAGGGCTTTAGCAATGGCCTGAGCCAACTCTTCTGCTGGAGGAATTTTATCTTCATATGATCTGGGTTGATCAAATGCTAACAGATCTTGGCCTCTATTATCCTCCAAATCTATTGCTTCTTTCACACAAGCTCCTAGATCAGGGCATCTCCTGTAGTACACTAGGGTTCTTAATTGAGCACTTCTCAACCCTTCTATGAATAGGGATACTTGTCTAGCCATGGAAGGGACTTCCTCTTTAGGGCATCTGTGAATATATTGCTTAAATCTCCTGGCTGCCTCTCTGACATTTTCATCTTTTTGTTGTTTAAACCTGTGTATCAGAGTGGCTGTGCTATGTTTTATTCCGGTCTTTGAGAATTCTCCAATAAAGGCTTCTAGGAAGGATTCAATATCTAGGTACATTTCTTTTCTCAAAGGGATGAACCATGATAATGCTGGTCCAGTTACGGTTAGACCAAATGCCTCAAATTGAACTTTGTAATCTTCCACCTCCTCAGCTCTAATTAACTGCCTAAATTCTGCAGCATGAGCATGGGGATCTGAATACCCTTCATATTGATTTTTCATACATTTGGCTACTTGATATGGTTTAAGCATTCTACCCTGAGGTTGCCAATGATGTCTTCTTCTAAGTGAAAATTCATTATATCCTTCTGGTTCCTTGTCAAATGGATTTGGTGAAGCATGTGTCCTCCTCCCATGTTGTTGCTCAGTACTAGTGTAGTTTTCATGTGGTCTAGGTAACTCTCGTTGTCCCATGTTATGTTCCCAAGGTCCTTTGTCAGCACATTGCCCTAAGTCATTTGAATTTTCTGGGTCTTGGGAGAAGATGTACACACACCCTTGCCTATCCTCATACCTACCATCTTTGAATTGAGCTACAGGTGTTATGTTTAGGGGGGCTTCTAAGTTTCTCAATCTAATGAGAAACTTGTGCATTCCATCCTGATATACATAGGTGCCAAACCTATTTGTATACATGTATTTGAGGATATTTCTGTAATCTCCAGTTTCAATGGGCTCATTTGTTTCATTTAAATTTTCCATGTTGTTTTCTTGCCCTAAACTTTTTTCTTGCCCTTTCCCTACTGCTGGCTCTATCTCCTTCCTTGTTAGGTCTTGTTTAGTAAGTGAATTTAGTTTGTTCCCAGACCTAAGGATCATTCAGCTAATTTTCACGATTTTGAATTCAAAATCGTGTTTTTCACGATTTTGTGTTCAAACTAGTGATTTTTCACTAATTTTTGTTGAGAATCGTGTTTTCCACGATTTTCTACCTAAGCTATTGTTTTTTCACGATTTTATGACTAAAATCGTGTTTTCCACGATTTTATGATCTTTGGAGTTGTCCTCTCTAATCATTTAGCATAAAGAATCAACAAGGCATCTTTATTTTGTCAATCCTGGAAGTATTCTTGAGACCACAGCCCCTTCAAGATGATAGAATCCAAGAAATAAGAAAATAATGGCTGGATTTCTGAGAATAGTGAAGATGAAGAGGAATTTCTAGGGTTTGGATTATCTTGAGCAAATCTCCACAATTTTCTACAATCTTGGTGTCTATTGCATGCTATTTTATCAGGAGAACGCAACTATGAAGTCCAAATAAAAAAATATCACCTGTATCATACAGACGAGACAATCGCGATTCTGTGAAAACAGACGATTTTCAGCTCCAGCACCATTCTTCATCTACTTATCACTCAACACAACAGTATACAACTCTCTTCATACACATTCAACAAATTTACACAATAGAAGCTCACAAATCTCCATGGATACACAAGAACTAGACTCACAAATCAAAGAAACCACACAAAAGAGGAGAAACACGATTTTCAGCAGAAAACTCCTTCTCTATTCACTTGGATAGCATGTACACAAATGATTAACCAACCCCCTCATAATAGAGGAAATTAGTTTATATACATTTTCAAGTGTCCCTTTTCACACTTGAATTTTGGTCCTTTCCTCTATTATTCTAAAAATATGCTATCTAGGAGTTTCCAAAAATTCTAGAAAAAATACATAAGATTCTAGCCTACATAAGGAAGACTCTTTCTCATTTTTACAATAATTGTATAAATATTTTTACAAATTTCTATCATTTTACAATTATTTCTCTTCAAAAAGACTTCCAAAAATGCATCTTCCAACACCTAGGTGCTCTGATACCATGAGAAAAAATGAGGAGCTGAGCTTAAACACACTCTCAAAGAATATATGAGATGAGATATGAGAGACAAATAAGTGAGCAATCCTTAAATCAACAAGAATACAAAGTTCAGTAGTAGAAGCTAACTCAAGCTCAAAACTACTTGAAAAGAACAAAGCTAATAACACTATCAAATGAGCTCAATGATACAAATGAACCCAATGTATAATGGTCAAGAGTGTGTGGTATACACCACTCCACTTCAGTCCCTAGGATGCACTCCACAACCACAAGAAATGAGTGGACTGTCTCTCAACTCCAGCCCTCTGTTTGTCTGTTGAAAATGCTCAAAAGCCTCTGTTTAAATAGGCATAACTCTCTAATGCGTGGGAGTTTGGTGAAACTGTTTTAGATAGAGATTCTCCATGATATGGGGAACAACTTTGCTGAAGAAACCCTTTTGAGATGACGCACGTAGCTCAAGATACAAGCTTCCAAAGTTCGCCTACTGGCCGTTTTCAGCAATCTGCCAATTCTCTACCTACCAACTTGCGGCCAGCATAACTTGAGTTTGGAGATGAATTTGTAGGAGATTTTTTATGAGCTGATACCTGATATTATGGAGAACATTTCAGCTTTTGAATCAACCAAAAAGGATGCACAGTTAGTGAGATATGATCTGTGCAAAACTGCCTTCAGAAAAGGTGTGCTGCTGTCCTGAAATTTTTCCTAAATCATAGGAACACTTTTCCAACTTGGCATTGACTTCAAATATGCTTTATTCACGACTATGGCTGATGTGCAAAACATAATAAATCACTCTAAGAATACAATGAACCTTAATAAAGAGTTCAACCAATAATAATGCTTTGAAGAGATGATGTGGACTTGCATATTCCAACAGTTTTGTCTAACCACCTTTTTGTTGTAAGGGAAATCCTACATTGTATGGTTAGTGTATCTTATCTCTATGGTCTAGTATTGGCTATTAATATTCCCCTAGAGTTGAGTCATGATTGGGCAAACATTGACCATGTGGCCTCCTCTGTAACATCTTTTCATAGAGATTTTCCTAGGAGTATGCTTGCTTGAAACTCCTAATGCTTGAGCTATCTTTTTAGCAAGTTTGTCAATTGAAGTTGATGGTTTAGAATTAAAATGAGTAGAACTATCGGAATCTTTATAGATCTTTGAAAGTTCCAACTTGTTGCCTAAGTTATCCTTAATGTGTATGGTTCTCGGCTCCTTCAAGTAGATGTTGGTGCAAGACAAGCCTACACACATTGGCTTGGAACCTTGGACTCATAGAAGATTAGCATGGATAAAGATTTATCAAGGCTTCACTTAAACCAAAACTCACATGAACATATGCTTATAAATTCTTACCTCTTTACCCCTTGTAAAAGTCTTTATGACTTGGCATCTCATGTAAATACTTACCTACCTCATTAGTCGTGGAAAAGAAGAGAGAATATCTCCCTACTTTTAGAAGAGAGATTCTAGGGAGCCTTAGTTTGAATTTCAAATTCAAATGATCAAAAAATCACTATAAAAGATGATTTGAAAAGTCACGGTTGATTATTCACTCTAGCTCACTCCCCGAGGCATTGTTAGCATTGTAACTCATTGTGTGTGAGTGCTATCCCATAGCCAACACCACAATACCTCATTTAGCTATGCTTGTCAAGCTAATGAGATTGTACAAACACATTTATCAATAGAAGTATACATTCATCATCTTTGTTTTGTCTGAGTTTCCTACTCCAAGTCTGTCAACTTCATCAGGGCATATCTTTGGATCTACTGAACCAAATCAAGAGATCTATAGCTCATTGGAACCAGCTCAAGGTCTACTACAAGCATACAAAATCTCAGAGGATTTCATTCAGCCATTTGGGAGAAATCTGATTCGAAGTGCACACTGGTCTGTGTCTGCAGAGTTCCTAAAAAGTCGGGGGTGATTATAATTTTGCTAAACTTATTTCTCACTGCATAGTTTATCAATTGAGGTGATTCCACTTGTGATTGGTAGCTTACTAAGGTATTTTAATACTCTCAAAAGGAATTGTTCCAATTTTAAGTGTGCTGGTCACACTGAGTAAAAGTCTGAGCAGGTATCACTAAAGGAATAGAAAGTTTTTTCTTGGTTCTTGAAGTATCAAGTTATCTGTTTTGGTTTGATCATTACCCAAACCATTGTCAAAGTACATATATGGTTTCTTTGTGTCATTTGGAAGCTAAGCAAGTGTACTAAGCATATCTGAAGAGAAAAGAGGGCAGGTGTGAAGCAGGTTTTGCATCACCAACTGATTTCCTGAGTGCATCCATCCATCACTCTCAACAGTGGTATCAGAGCAAATAAGGTAATCATGGGTGATGGTTTCCCTTCCTTCATTGACAAATTAGATAGAAACAACTATCAGGCTTGGTCATTAAGAATGAAGACCTATCTACAAGGGAGAAGTCTATTTGGATACATATCAGGAGATGAGGAGTTGCCCTCATTCAAGACTAGAGGACTACCTACAAAGGATGAACATGAAAGACTCAACCAATGGTGTGCAAAGGATGCTTTGGCAAGGTCTTATCTCTTAAACTCTATATCTGACTTTCTTTTACCTCATGTAAGGAATTGTAAGACTTCCCAAGAGACTTGGGAAACCTTGTCAAACTATTTTTCTTCCAACACAAGGGCTAGGAAGAATCAATTATGGATAGAGTTCACAACCCTTAGGAAGCAGCCCAAGCAATCAGTCTCAGAGTATGTGACAAAGATCAAAGATGTGGCAGACCAACTAGCAAGCATTGGAGAGGAAATTGAAGAGGAGCAAATAGTCAGGCAAGTGACAAATGGACTCAAGGCAGATGATAAGTGGGAAAGTTTCACCACTGCAATGGACCTCTACATGGACATGCATACCCCTGATCTCACAACACTTATGGGCCAACTATTTACACATGAAGCAAAGTTTACAAAGGCTGGAGATCAATCAAAAGGTAATAACCCCTCTGCTCTCTATACTGATAAGAAGGTTAAAGATAAAGGCAAGAAGAAACAGGATGAAGAAGGCTCTACCTCTCAAGCTAATTATGCAGGGAGAGGTAGGTCATCTAGAGGAAGAGGCAGAGGAGGTAAATCAGGTAGGGGGAGACCCTACAACTCATCACCATGCAACATTTGTGGATTGTCCAATCATACCACAGATGAATGCTACAAGAACTACAAGAATCAGAGAGGAAGAGGCTACTCAAGAGGTGGATACTCTCAAGGGAGAGGCAGATTCAACCAACATCAAAGCTACAATGGATACAACAACCAATACAACAACAACTACAACAACAACCACAATGGAAACTACCAAGGTGGATTCAGAAATAGAAGAGACTACAACAATTACACAGAGGAGCAAGATGACTCCCTATTGATCATGAATATGACCTCCAAGATAGGTACAAATGATGATCATTTATTTTACATTGACTCAGGATGTTCTAACCATGTAGCTGGCAATGTGGCACTACTTTCTGATTTGGAAGAGCCCAAGGGCAAACATCAGGTACAAACAGGTGATGACACTAAACACTCTGTTATCAAAATTGGAAATGTGAAGACATGTGATGGTAATCAGAACCTATTAAGCAGGGTACTCTATGTACCAACAATAACTAAGAATTTAATGAGTGTTGGTCAGATTGTGGAGAAAGGTTTGCAGGTCAGATCCACACAACATGGAGCATATGTGGAGGACCCAAAACATGGATTCAGAAGGATAGCCAAAGGGGAGAAATCAGGTAGATTATTTACATTTGAGCTAGAAGACACCAAGAATATTGCTCTGTATAATTATAAGGATCCGACACTTTCAGAGTTAGAAATATGGCATAAGAGATTAGGGCACATAGGAGAAAGAACTCTAAAGCAAATGTGCAGGGATCAATGTGTGCTTGGGATACCTAATGTATCCAAGCAACACATGATTTACAAATGTGGATCATGTCAATTTGGTAAGTCTCACAGATTACCCTACTCAAGGAAAGGTTTTATGCATGAAGACTACCTAGACTTGGTACACACAGATGTTTGGGGACCTAGCAAGGACCCTTCCATTTCTGGTTCAAGGTATTATGTGTCCTTCATGTTGGTGCAGATCAATCACAAATTGAAAGTTTGAAGACTAAAGAATGAGGGATGAGATCAGTTCTCAAAGTTTGGAAGGAAGACACATTCAGAGTATGTGAGAAATGTACACATATGTACATAGTTCACTTAGATCTTTGATTAGTCATAAACTTGTACAAATTTATCTATAAATACCATGAAAATGTCGAGGCGTGATATGAGAGCATATGTGAGAATAGATAGAAGTCAAGAATGAGGAAGATAGATGTCATGAGACATGTGAAAAATTAGTTGAGTTTCCTCTCATCACTCAACTGTAATTTTTCTGAGTTAATGAAGAAATATTGCGCCCGATTTTTTCGTGTCTGCTCCGTCTGTGTTTGATCAATTGAGAAATCCTTTTGAGGATATCTAAGTTGTTAGTTAATGAGCCTATGACCTGAGTTTCAGAGTCTAATTGCAAAGAGGCTAGGAGAATTGTAAGTAGGAACATTCATATGTGTTGAGTGTTCACAGTTCTCTGAAACAGGCGCAAATTTCGATCTTAATCTTTTGGTCAGTTCTCACTCCATAGTTTAAAGTTTTGTGCAAGAAAGCACTTAATCTTTAAGTTGGAAGGTAATCTACTCGTGGCTAGAAGCATTTGCTTAAACGGGGTTTGTACTGAGAGAATTGAAGTTAAGAAGTTAGGGGTGTCTAAATCGACTTCTCAGAAGTACAGATTCAGACATAGGTAACTTGTGAAGTTGATTTCTCAAGTTATACTAAACCTTTTGAAGAACTTTAACTTGGAGGAGGTGCGCAATCTCTAGGCAACACTCCATACAAAATTTCATAGAAAACTTTACATGTTTGATAGGTCAATTAGAAGAAATTGTGCAGCAGACTTTCTGTGTTTCATCTTCTTCACAGAATTTGTCAACTTTTGATAATTTGGAGATTGGACCTTTAAATTAGTGAAGGTTTTGACTTACTCTTGATATAGAGGTGTTCTAACTTCAAGAGTAGGTTGTTCTTTTGGAGATTAAAACTCTCCATCAGTGGTATCAGAGCAGGAGATATCAAATCAAGGAAAGGAAGGTCCCGACTGTTGCAGATTCAAGAAATTCAACAATTGAAGAACTAAAAGGTGAAAGTTTGAAGGCAAAGCAAGAGGAGGAGACCATACGACATCAAGAAGGACAAAAGGAGTTTAATTCGAAGTAAAGGTACATATATTGTTCATAAAGCTTGAAGATTTCAATACACAGGTAGACACAAGATGGGAGATTCTCTACAGATAGAGAAATTGGATAGGGAAAACTATCCTGCATGGTCAATGAGGATGGAAGCTCATCTTATGAGCAAAGATTTAATTGCTTACATCACAGGAGAAGAAGAGAAGCCACAGTTCAGAGATCCTAGTGTTCCAACTAGGGAAGAGTTAGCAGATTTGAAAAATTGGACGAAGAAAGATGCTCAAGCTAGGAGCATTATCTATATGGCAGTCAATGATTACTTGTTACCTCATATTCGAGGTCTTGAAAGTGCAACTGATATTTGGAATGCTTTGGAGGAGCATTTCCAGAATACTACAAAGTCAAGGAAGGCATCCTTATGGGCAGAGTTTACAACTTTTAAGAAGAAGGCCTCTCAATCTATTTCAGACTATGTAACAAGGATGAAAGACATTGCAGATGCATTAGGAGCTGTTGATGAGGACATTGAGGAGGATAAATTGGTAAGGCAAATCCTTACAGGTTTGAGAGGTGATGACAAATGGAAGCCATTCATTTTGTCTACAGAATTATCACTTGACCATTTCACTCCTGATTTAAATCAATTGCTAGGTCATATGCTAACATTTGAGCAGGATGTTAAAGGAGATGGTGACAAGAGTGCAGGTCATGCAATGTACTCAAAGGACAAGAAGAAGAATAGCAAAGGAAAACAACAAGCAGGTGAAGATGAAGGAACAACTACTCAAGCCAACTTCCTAAGAGGAAGAGGAGGTGGCAAAGGTAGAGGAAGAGGCAGAAATAACAAGGATGGAGGCAAAGCTTGCTGGATTTGTGGTAAGACAAATCACTTAGCTAATGATTGTTGGCATAATACTCAGAGTAATAATGGATATAATCAAAATTATAATTCAAGAGGAAGAGGTGGCAGAAATCAAAGAGGTAATTTCAGAGGCAGAGGTGGTAGGAGTTATTTTGGAAGAAATGCAGGTAGAGGATTCCAAAGTCAACAATATAACAACACCTACTACAATTATGCTTCAGATCAAAAGGAGGATTCAACATTGATAATGAATGCAACTTGTGAAAGGCAGAGTGAAGATCAGAGAGTCTTCTACATTGACTCAGGGTGTAGCAATCACCTGAGTGGTAATATATCCTTGATGACTGATTTGGAGAATAATGTTTTTAATCATGTTGTTCAGACAAGTGACAACACAAAGCACAATGTGAAGTCAATTGGATCAGTGAAGGCCAAGGATGGTAGCACCTTATTGAGTAAGGTCTTGTATGTTCCTACAATCCCTAAGAATTTGATAAGTGTAGGACAAATTGTTGAAAAGGGATATGAAGTAAGATTCACTAATGATGGAGTATATGTGGAAGACCCTAGCCAAGGGTATAAACAGATTGTTTCAGGAAAAAAGGAAGGAAGATTATTTACATTGAAGATTCAAGGCAATATTGGTCATGCTATGTTCACATATGGAGGACATAAGATTTCTGAGTTAGATCTTTGGCACAAGAGGCTTGGACATTTCAATGAAAGAGGTATTAAAGATATGGTTAACAATGGTTCAGTGCTTGGATTGCCTAATGTTGCAGGTCAACATATGACATACAAATGTGAGGCATGTCAATTAGGTAAGGCTCATAAGAACTCTTACTCCAAGCATGGTTTTATGCACTCAGAGAAGCTTGAGTTGGTACACACAGATGTGTGGGGACCATCAAAGGATTTCAGTATAAATGGGTCAAGGTACTATGTGATTTATGTTGATGATGCTACTAGATGGATCACTATCTATGTGATCAAAGATAATTCAGAAGTGTTTAATACATTTAAACACTATCATGTATATGTAGAAAGAATTACAGGTCATAAGTTGAAAAGACTAAGGTCAGATGGAGGGGGAGAGTATTTCTCTAATGAGTTCAGTGATTACTTATGGAATGCAGGTATAAAAAGAGAAGTTACTTGCAGGTACTCTCCTCAACAAAATGGTGTTGCAGAAAGGAGAAATAGAACACTTGTTGAGTTTGCAAGATCCATGATGAAGGAGAAAAATTGCCCTAATTACTTGTGGGTTGAGGCTGTAAATACAGCCACTTATTTGGTCAATAGGTTACCATGTAAAGCCTTGCAGGGTATGACACCATATGAGGCTTGGTGGGGTAAGAGACCTACCTTGGATCATTGCAGAGTTTTTGGATGTGTGGCATATACATATGTGCCATCACAATTAAGGCACAAGTTGGAGCCTAAAGCTGAAAAATATGTTTTCATTGGTTATGATGATAAGCAGATGGGCTATAGATTGTGGAGTCCATCTACAAAACAATTCATGGTTTCTAAAGATGTTACATTTGATGAGCAAAGCACTTGGTATGCAGGTACAATCAATATCAATACAGGTGATGAAGAAGAAGTGAGCCAAAGGAAAGGTAAATCAAAGGTTCAGATATTTAATGAACAAGAGAATAATGAAGTGCAGGTTGAAGTGGAAGAAGCCCCAAGATTTGATCCTGAACATGAAGAACCAGAAACCTCAAGAAGTGGAGAGCTTAGGAGGTCTACAAGGAATAAGTGGCAACCTACAAGGTATAGTTATGATACTTCATTTTTGGCCACAAAAGATTATGCTTATATGGTAAATACAGATGAAGACCCTTCTACATATGAAGAGGCAAAAGGTAAGGAAAAATGGGAGAAAGCTATGCAGGAAGAATATGATGCACTATTGGAGAATCAAACATGGGATTTGGTTCCAAAACCAAATAGTCAGAAAATCATTGGATGCAAGTGGGTCTACAAGACCAAGAGATTTGCAGATGGAAGAGTGTCTAGATACAAAGCTAGACTTGTTGTCAAAGGGTTTGCTCAGACTTATGGTGTTGACTATGATGAGACTTATAGTCCTGTGGCAAAGATGACAACCATCAGGACACTTATTGCTATTGCTGCATGTAAAGGTTGGAAGTTATGTCAACTTGATGTGAAAAATGCTTTTTTGAATGGTTATATTTCAGATGATGTATTTATGGAGCAACCTCAAGGGTTCAGAGATAAAAGGTATCCAGATCATGTGTGCAAGCTCAAGAGAGCTTTGTATGGCTTGAAGCAGGCCCCAAGGGCATGGAACTATAGACTTGTGAAGTTCCTAAAGGAACTTGGATTTCAGGTGTCTAAAGCAGATAGTAGCTTGCTTGTCAAAGCAAGTGATAATGGTTTCATATACATGTGCATATATGTTGATGATATAATCCTTACAGGTACAGATGAAGAAGGAATACAAAGACTCAAGAGGCAAATGGAAAAGGAGTTCAAGATAAGTGACTTGGGAGACTTGTCATACTTCTTGGGCATGGAGATTACATATACTCAACATGGAGTATTTGTGACCCAAGAAAGGTATTTGAAGAACTTGTTAATCAAGTTTAAAATGGATGATTGCAGGGTAGCACCTACACCAATGGAGGTGAATCATAAATTGAGTAAGTTTGGAGGTGAAGATTTTAAGGACATGAGACAATATCAGAGTTTGGTTGGTAGCCTTATCTATGCTACTTTAACTAGACCTGATTTATCATATGCAGTTGGAGTTTTGTCTCAATTCATGCATTGTCCTAGAAAAGAGCATTGGATTGCAGGTCAAAGAGTGTTGAGGTACATTAAGGGTACACTCAATGAAGGTTTGTATTATGGGTTTACCTCAGATACAAATATCAAAATTTATAGTGATGCAGATTGGGCAGGTAACCCAGATGACAGAAGGTCAACCTTTGGATATATGTGTTATGTGGGAGATAAACTTATCTCATGGTGTTCCAAGAAGCAACATACAGTTGCTTTATCTTCTACAGAAGCAGAATATAAAGGCATGGTTGAAGCTGCAAAGGAAGTAATTTGGGTCAAGACATTGATGAAAAGTTTTGACATTGTGCATGGGATACCAATTATATATGGAGATAACATGAGTTCATTGTATTTAGCTGCTAATCCTGTTTTTCATGCCAGGACCAAACATATTGAGATACAGTATCACTTTCTAAGAGAGAAGGTGATGGATAAGGAGATTGAAGTCATACATACTTCAACAAAAGATCAGATAGCTGATATGCTTACAAAGAGCTTGGATGGACCAAAGCTACAGAAGTTTAAAGACATGGCAGGTATAAAGAAGAAAGGAGAAAACCTCAATTGATGATTGAGGGGGAGCTGTTGGTGCAGATCAATCACCAATTGAAAGTTTGAAGACTAAAGAATGAGGGATGAGATCAGTTCTCAAAGTTTGGAAGGAAGACACATTCAGAGTATGTGAGAAATGTACACATATGTACATAGTTCACTTAGATCTTTGATTAGTCATAGACTTGTACAAATTTATCTATAAATACCATGAAAATGTCGAGGCGTGATATGAGAGCATATGTGAGAATAGATAGAAGTCAAGAATGAGGAAGATAGATTTCATGAGACATGTGAAAAATTAGTTGAGTTTCCTCTCATCACTCAACTGTAATTTTTCTGAGTTAATGAAGAAATATTGCGCCCGATTTTTTCGTGTCTGCTCCGTCTGTGTTTGATCAATTGAGAAATCCTTTTGAGGATATCTAAGTTGTTAGTTAATGAGCCTATGACCTGAGTTTCAGAGTCTAATTGCAAAGAGGCTAGGAGAATTGTAAGTAGGAACATTCATATGTGTTGAGTGTTCACAGTTCTCTGAAACAGGTGCAAATTTTGATCTTAATCTTTTGGTCAGTTCTCACTCCATAGTTTAAAGTTTTGTGCAAGAAATCACTTAATCTTTAAGTTGAAAGGTAATATACTCGTGGCTAGAAGCATTTGCTTAAACGGGGTTTGTACTGAGAGAATTGAAGTTAAGAAGTTAGGGGTGTCTAAATCGACTTCTCAGAAGTACAGATTCAGACATAGGTAACTTGTGAAGTTGATTTCTCAAGTTATACTAAACCTTTTGAAGAACTTTAACTTGGAGGAGGTGCGCAATCTCTAGGCGACACTCCATACAAAATTTCATAGAAAACTTTACATGTTTGATAGGTCAATTAGAAGAAATTGTGCAGCAGACTTTCTGTGTTTCATCTTCTTCACAGAATTTGTCAACTTTTGATAATTTGGAGATTGGACCTTTAAATTAGTGAAGGTTTTGACTTACTCTTGATATAGAGGTGTTCTAACTTCAAGAGTAGGTTGTTCTTTTGGAGATTAACACTCTCCATCACTTCATTGATGACTATAGCAGGTGGACCATTTTATACTTTATGAAGCATAAGGATGAAGTGTTTAATTGTTTCAAGAGGTATCTTGCACTTGTTGAAAATCAAACAGGTAGAAGCTTGAAGAGGCTAAGGTCAGATGGTGGAGGAGAGTACTTCCCAAATGAGTTTGAAGATTTCTTGCAGGAAAGAGGCATCAAAAGGGAGATCACTACAAGGTACTCACCTGAACAAAATGGGGTAGCAGAAAGAAGGAATAGACTTATAGTAGAAACAGCTAGGTCTATGCTTAATGAGAAAAAGTTGCCAAATTACCTATGGGCAGAGAGTGTATCCACTGCCACTTATCTCATCAATAGGTTGCCATCCAAATCACTTGATGGCATGACACCCTATGAAGCTTGGCATGGTAAGAGACCCTCTCTGGATCATTGCAAAATCTTTGGTTGTGTAGCATATGTGCATATTCCCTCACAGGTAAGAGGAAAGCTAGATCCCAAGGCTAAAAAATGTATCTTCATTGGTTATGATTTGAACCAAAAAGGATACAGATTCTACAACCCCACAAACAAAGGGTTCAAGGTAAGCAGAGATGTCATATTTGATGAAAATGACTCTTGGTATGAGAATGAATGCAGGAAAGTGAGTCTACCCTATGACATGGAAGAAGATTTTCCAAAGCTTACCAAGGAAGAGCCAACTCAGCAAGAAAATTCAAGCTCAGATGATGATACAATAAACCTTGAAGAGTTCAAGGCTTGGAAGTCCAAAGGAAAGATGAAGATGAAACAATTAGAGGATAAGCCAGAAACTTCTACTCAAGCAATGAGGAGATCTCAAAGAGAAAAGAAGAAGCCTATCAGATTTGGGTATGACACATCACTTGTAACTAAACATTCTGTATATCTTGCAAAAGACTTGTTGAATGAAGAACCAGGTACCTATGAAGAAGCAATTACTAAACCAGAATGGAGAGAAGCCATGGATGAAGAGATAGAAGCCCTCAAGGAAAGTGATACTTGGGACTTGGTACCCAAGAAGGACTCTATGAAGGTGATAGGATCCAGATGGATCTACAAACTAAAGAAGAATTCAGATGGAACAATAAACAGGTACAAAGCTAGGTTGGTAGCCAAGGGTTTTGCACAAACCCAAGGCATTGATTATGAGGAGACATTTTCTCCTGTGGCCAAGATGCCAACTATCAGAGTATTGGTGAGTGTAGCTGCATCCAAGAATTGGAACATGTACCAATTGGATGTGAAGAATGCATTCTTGAATGGATGGATATCTGAAGAAGTCTACATGTCACAACCACCTGGCTATGAAGATCCAAATAAGGTACATTATGTTTGTAAATTAAAGAAGGCTCTGTATGGTTTGAAGCAGGCACCTAGAGCATGGAATTACAGATTGACCACCTACCTCCTAGACCAAGGATTTGTGATGAGCAAAGCAGACACTTCTCTATTCATAAAGAGAAGTAGTACAGAGGTAATCTACTTATGTGTTTATGTTGATGACATCATCATTATAGGAAATGATGTAAATGGAATTAGACATATCAAAGGACACATGATGAAAGAATTCAAGATCAGGGATCTTGGACTATTAAAGTATTTCCTAGGTCTTGAATTGATCTACACAGATTCAGGTATCTACATCACTCAAAAGAAGTATGTACAGGATATGATCAAGAAGTTTGGTTTGCAGGATGCTAAGGTATCTACTACTCCAATGGAGGTTAACCAAAAGCTAAGTGCTCATGAAGGAGAAGAAATCAAAGACATTACAGGATACCAAAGTATGGTAGGTAGTTTGAACTATGCTACCTTGACAAGAATTGACATAGCATATGGAGTAAGTGTGCTTAGTCAATTCATGCACAAACCAAGGATACCTCACCTAGAGGCAGCAAAGAAAATCTTGAAGTATTTGAAGGGAACACAAAGTCATGGGTTGTATTTTCCTTATACATCAAATATTGACATAAAAGTTTACTCAGATGCAGATTGGGCAGGATGCAAGGATGATAGGAGGAGCACCTCAGGTTACATTTGTTTTGCAGGAGATAAGCCTATTTCTTGGTCAGCCAAGAAGCAACCTACAGTGGCATTGTCATCCACTGAAGCAGAGTATAGAGGGCTTGCCAATGCAACTCAAGAAGCTATCTGGTTGAAGCTTCTATATACAGAGTTAGGTCTACACACAAGACCACCTATTATCTTTGGAGACAATACTAGTTCTCTTCACCTTGCAGCAAATCCAATTTATCATGCCAGAACTAAACACATAGAGGTTCATTACCACTATGTGAGGGAGAAATTACTTAGCAGAGAAATTCAATTGACATATGTGTCTACTAATATGCAATGTGCAGATTTACTTACAAAGGCATTGGATGGAAACAAGTTATGCAGATTCAAATCTATGATTGGATTGCAGGAAGTGATTGAAGAATGAAAGAGAAGACTTAAGCCAAAGTGTTTGGCTTGAGGGGGAGCTGTTGGTGCAAGACAAGCCTACACACATTGGCTTGGAACCTTGGACTCATGGAAGATTAGCATGGATAAAGATTTATCAAGGCTTCACTTAAACCAAAACTCACATGAACATATGCTTATAAATTCTTACCTCTTTACCCCTTGTAAAAGTCTTTATGACTTGGCATCTCATGTAAATACTTACCTACCTCATTAGTCGTGGAAAAGAAGAGAGAATATCTCCCTACTTTTAGAAGAGAGATTCTAGGGAGCCTTAGTTTGAATTTCAAATTCAAATGATCAAAAAATCACTATAAAAGATGATTTGAAAAGTCGCGGTTGATTATTCACTCTAGCTCACTCCCCGAGGCATTGTTAGCATTGTAACTCATTGTGTGTGAGTGCTATCCCATAGCCAACACCACAATACCTCATTTAGCTATGCTTGTCAAGCTAATGAGATTGTACAAACACATTTATCAATAGAAGTATACATTCATCATCTTTGTTTTGTCTGAGTTTCCTACTCCAAGTCTATCAACTTCATCAGGGCATATCTCTGGATCTACTGAACCAAATCAAGAGATCTATAGCTCATTGGAACCAGCTCAAGGTCTACTACAAGCATACAAAATCTCAGAGGATTTCATTCAGCCATTTGGGAGAAATCTGATTCGAAGTGCACACTGGTCTGTGTCTGCAGAGTTCCTAAAAAGTCGGGGGTGATTATAATTTTGCTAAACTTATTTCTCACTGCATAGTTTATCAATTGAAGTGATTCCACTTGTGATTGGTAGCTTACTAAGGTACTTTAATACTCTCAAAAGGAATTGTTCCAATTTTAAGTGTGCTGGTCACACTGAGTAAAAGTCTGAGCAGGTATCACTACAGGAATAGAAAGTTTTTTCTTGGTTCTTGAAGTATCAAGTTATCTGTTTTGGTTTGATCATTACCCAAACCATTGTCAAAGTACATATATGGTTTCTTTGTGTCATTTGGAAGCTAAGCAAGTGTACTAAGCATATCTGAAGAGAAAAGAGGGCAGGTGTGAAGCAGGTTTTGCAGCACCAACTGATTTCCTGAGTGCATCCATCCATCACTCTCAACAGTAGACATAGGATCATAACTTTGCACTTGACAAGACATCCAAAAATAGTGCCACTCACTTGGCTAGTGTAGGTAGATCTAGGATGGGACATCTCTCTAGGTATTATCTAAATCTGCATCTTACTAACCTGACTATTTCTTTAGGGGTCTTCTTAAAACTATGAATTAGGGATGAAGTATTTGTTGGAAGTCAATGTATATATTGGTCCATTTTATACAACATATAGTGTATTCTTTATACACCTTCAAGGAAAAGCATGTGGCAGTGTGGATATCCAAAAAGCCTCTTAAAAGTGCCACCCGCGTTCAAGTCCTGTCAGTAGCGAACAAAAACTTTTTTGCTTTTCTTTTCCCAAAAATAAATGTACAACGATGATGGACTCCGATAGCTTTTGGCAATCATAAGCGATGGCTTTTGTTTTATTACACCAATTTTAGCTACAACGATCGTAGCTTTTTAGAGTGCTTTTGGAGGGCACTTCAAAGCTATAAAATAAGGACCAAGCTCATTGTTGTATCATCACTCATCAAGCAATCCTTTCAAGGAGATCAAGGAGGAGCCTCAGACATTTGGAGGAGGTGATCACTCAAAGATCTCAAGCTAGAGTTTGAAGATTCTAAAGCTTTGGAGGTGGAGTTTTGGTGAAGGAGAGGCTACTCTCTTGGAGCAAGAAGTCTTCTACAAGGTGGTGGTAACTATATTTTGTGAGTTGACCTTATATTTTGCTTTTAGGGTTTCTCTACCCTAATCTCAAAATTAGGGTTGGTTGATTTACAATTTTGTCACACTATTTTGTGAGAATAAAGTTAGCTTTGTTGCTCATTCACTTCACACACTTAGATTATTTCAGCATAATCTAAATTTCGTATCATCATCCAAGCTTCTTCTCCTTCCTTGTGTTGTTCGCGTGCTTCCACAGACATCTATCTCCAACAATTGGTATCAGAGCAGGTCCTCGCTTCATCTAGGGCGTCGTTGACTCCTTTGGTTGTAGTCTTAGAATCACACGAAGTTTGATGAGCATACTCAATGTGTTTTCGAGATCAAAACAGCTTTGCTTTGTAGTGCTGAAATCACGATCTAAGCTCGTTTTGGCCTTCGAACGCACTATCGCCGTGCTTGTGTAGGCTATTGTGTCTTTCTGTGCCAAAGGTATATACCAGTTTCTGTGCGTGAGTATAAGCGTCTCAAAGTCTACTACAGATCTAGCAAAATTTGTCTGGGCAGTTTTGTTCAACTTTTTGAGATATAGTCAATTTTCTGCATCAAGGAATTTTAGTCACCAGCCATGGTTGAAAGCAGTGATGTATTCCGTATGTTGGCTGTTGAGGATAAGTTGGATGGTACCAACTACCTGTTATGGGCTTATATGATGCGACATGTATTGGTTGCAAAAGGACTGTGGAACATTGTGGAGGGTGTTGAAAAAAGTCCTATCACACATGCAACTATTACAACTGCAGGTACAGAAGCTGAGGCATAAGGTATCAAAGATGATGATGTTCTGCATATTCCTATTCGTGCTATAGTTTTTGTTGCATCTACTCTAGAGCAAATTCATTGGGATAGTAGAGATGCCCAAGCACATGCATTGATAGCTTTGTCTATCAAACATGCCATTATTCCTCACATTTGCTCTTGTAGAATAGCTAAGGATGCTTGGGATACACTTACCACATTGTATCAAGCTAGGAATGAGGCTCGTGTTGCTTACCTCCGAAAACAGTTGGAGAGTGAGCACATGAATGAAGGTGATTCTATGGACAAAGATCAAAGACTTGAAGGAACAATTGATTTCTGTTTATGAGGTTATACCACATAGCTCACTTGTGCAAACCAATCTGAATGGTCTAATTCATATCAGAGTTTTCCTTCTACTCTTCAGTTGATGATGAAAGGAAATCCAAATGCCATGTCATTCAAGGAGTTAGTCTGTGTTCTATTGCATGAAGATCAGTCTAGGCAGAATAGGTCCATTATGCGTGTTGTAGATCAATCTTTCCTGCCTAGTCAGAAGGGCAAAGGAAAATGAAGCTCTTCAACTAGTAAGCAGAAATCTGCAAATGCTGCACATTCGAAGAAGGAAGATAAAGATGAGAAGAAATCAAAAAAGCAGAAATTGTTTTGCAAGTATTGTAAAGGGAATGATCATATCATTAAGAACTATCCAAAACTCGCTACTAAAGAGGCAAAGAAGAAAGAGGCTGGAATGATTGTTGCAGAGGCCTCTACACCAAAAATAGAGATTGCTAATCTTGTGCAGGAAGAAGAATGGGTGTTTACTATTGTATGCAGTTTTGAACTCTTCTTATGAGTAGTGCATGTCTGTAGTAGACTCAGATGTTTGGTATTTTGACAGTGGGGCGACCAAACATATTACCTCGCAGTGCAGTTTCTTCTCTCGAGCCTCCCTCTACAGGGAATACTTTTACATGTGCCAACAACTCCTCTTATCCTGTTATGGGACTTGGTAAGAAAATTTTGACTACTGCTGATGGTAGTTCTTTCACTTTGTCAGATGCTTTATTTGTGCCAGGGATCAAGAAGAAATTGTTATCAGTTCCTGCATTAGCCAAGATTGGCTTGGTTGTGAAATTTGTTGATGACATGTGTATAGTTCATGATCTGTCAAATGGCGATGCGATTATTGCTTCTGACATTTTATGTCGTGGGATATATAAGCTCATAGACTATGAAAGACCTGTGAATGATTGGGCATGTGTAATACATGATTCTCAGGCTATGTCAGATGCAAAGCTTTGGCATGCATGCTTTGGTCATCTGAATTTTGCTAGTTTGCTATGCCTACAGAAATCTAAAATGGTTTCCTCTTTGCCCAAACTTGATGCACCTAGAAAACATGTTTGTGAAGGATGTATTTTGGGCAAAATGCAGCATTCCTCATTTCCAAAAGATGGTTCACTTTGGGCTACTTAGAAATTACAGCTTGTACATAGTGATGTTTGTGGTCCTATGCAGACACCTTCTTTTGGAAATTATCTTTACTTCATGACTTTCACTGATGATTTTTCCAGGCATGCATGGGTATATCCATTGAACAAAGAGTCCAAAGTATTCATGTGCTTCAAACAATTTTTAGTTTTGGTTGAAAATCTGTCATCATGTAAAATGGGTACCCTCCGTTTAGATCGAGGGGGGGAATGCATTTTTGGCTGAAGGTGGGATAAAACACTAGTGTACAGTGCCGTATACACCTCAACAAAATGGATCTGCTGAATGAAAGAATAGATCACTCATGGAGATGGAGAGGTGTATGGTCAAGAGTCAAGCTTTACCACATAGTTTCTCGCTTGAGGCTATCATGTGTGCAACATATGTACTTAACAAGTGTCCCACTAAAGCACTGCAGTCTATCATTCCATGTCAGGCTTGGCATGATCACAAGCCATCTGTTGCGCATCTGCGTGTTTTGGTTGTTCGGCATATGCATTAGTGCCTGAACAACATCGCAGAAAATTGGATGATAAAGAAGTAAAATGTATTTCTATTGGCTATAGTTCTGAAAGTAAAGGCTATCGTCTGTATCATCCACAGACCCAATGCATTCTGGTTATCCGTGATCTTGTTTTTGTGGAAGATGCTATTCAACCATTGCTTTCATGTACTATGGAGACATCTGCTAGCTCCAAAGACATGTATGATACTTTGCTGCCTCTTTTTGCAAGTGGATAGTCTAGTGCTGGTCCCAATGAGGTAGCTTCTCAGCCTTTGCAGGTTTCATGTGATGATGTAGATCATTCCATTTCTGATGCAGATTTACATGATGCACTAGTTGATGAGAGAGCTGATATTGAGCAAGCAAAAACTATGCCAAAATGGCTGGTGCAGACTTTGCGTGAAAACAAATTAGATGCACCTTTGTCATATTGACTCAGGCTCTCATAGTGCCTCTTTTGCATCAGATTGCTATGCTATGCTAGTCTCTGTGATGAGAATGAGCTTGTTTTGTTTGATGAAGCATAAAATTTCAAAAAATTGGATGTCTGATATGCAATCTGAATATGATGCTATAATGAAGAATGGTACTTGGTCTTTATGTGGCTTGCCTCCTGGCAAGAAGGCCATTGGCACTAAGTGGGTATACAAGTTGAAGTGTAAATCAGATGGTACAGTTGACAGGTATAAGGCTAAAGGGTTATGCACAAGAAAGAGGCATTGATTTTGATCAGACCTTTGCACCTACATGCCGTATGACTACTGTTCGGAGCATTTGTGCACTTGCAACTCATCATGGTTGGAATGTACATCAGTTGTACATTAAAACTGCATTTCTGAATGGTGACTTGCATGAAGAAGTGTATGTTTTTCAGCCCCATGGCTTTGTGCAAAAAGGGCATGAAAACCAGGTGTGCAGATTAAAGAAGGCATTATATGGTTTAAAGCAAGCACCACCTGCTTGGTATGAGAAGATACATGCCTATCTGATTGCACATGCTTTTGAGAACAGTCCAACTGAAAGCACTTTATATGTTAAGCATGCTAATGATGTACTTTTGATCATTGTGGTTTATGTTGATGACATGCTGCTCACTGGTCCTCATGAGAGGCATATTGCTGATTTTAAGGCTGACTTGCATGCCTCATTTGAGATGTCTGATTTGGGGCATTTGCATCACTATTTGGGCATTCAGTTCATGGAGGTCAATGGTGGAATGGCTTTGTGTCAATCGAAATATATTGACACATTATTGCTGCATTTTGGCCTTGAAGTCTATAAGCCTATTGCCAATCCTATGGAGACAGGTTTACGATTGAGTCTTCATGATGTAGGAGATGCATTTGATGCTGTTCTCTATTAGCAGGCTGTTGGATGCTTGATTTACTTATGCATTACTAGGCCAGATATTCAGTTTGTTGTCTCACATATGAGCAGATTTATGCATTGCCCAAGAATCAAGCATTGGCAAGCAGTTAAGCGCATCTTTCGCTACTTGAGTGGTACTCGGCTACTTGGGTTGTTTTATCCCGAGGGAGATCACTACCACCAGATTTGCATGCCTTTTCTGACTCTGATTGGGCTGGTTGCTATGACACTCATGTGTCCACTAGTGGCTTTTGCTTCATGCTTGGTAGCTCACGTATATCTTGGTTGAGCAAGAAGCAGCCTATTGTGGCCACTTCCAATTGTGAGGCTGAGTATAGGGCAGCTTTTACTGTTGAGTGTGTGTGGCTCAGATGCCTTATGACTGATTTTGGTTGTTGGTTAGTCTTCTGCCACCACCATCTTCACTGACATTCAGAGCGCATTCGCAGTTGTGAGGAACCCTATGTTCCATGCTTGGACTAAGCACATTGAGGTGCATATCACTATGTCAGGGAGAGGTTCTCTACTAGGGAGATTAGCTAGGCATATGTGCCCATGCAGGAGAACATTGTAGACCTTTTCACGAAGGCTCTGCCTAGGGAGAAGTTTGAAGATTTCTGCAAAGCTTTTGGCTTACTTCCTTTTGTGGAGTGATTTCCACGTAGCTTGGCACTTCCTTATACATGAGTGCCAGCTCCTTTTTCAATGCATCACTCCCAGGGGGGATTTGTTGATATATTTAGGTAGTGATGTGTGTGAACACACTAGGACCACCAGGGCACTTTTTTCCCTCTTTAGGAGGTTTTTTTTCTGCCGGCTTGTATATATGCCTATTGCCCTAATGGGCTACTTATCTTTGTACATTCTCTAGTAATACATTCAGTATTGTGTGTTGTGCTCCAAGCTTCTTCTCCTTCCTTGTGATGTTCACGTGCTTCCAGAGATATCTATCTCCAACAGAGATGAGTGAGATTAGAATTGAGATTAAAGACAAGTTGGATGGATCTTCTAATTATCCCATGTGGAGTTTCATGATGATGAATATTTTAGTGACAAAGGATTTATGGAGTATCATCAATGGATCCTTAATAAGACCTAGACGAGAAGGTGAAGAAGAGGTAACTACTTTGACATCCAGAGTCACAAGTAGGTCTTTACCTACAGCTCCTCCTATTGAAGATCAGGCAATGTGGGATGCTAGAGATGCTTTAGCACTTTCATTCATAGCAATGAGTGTTAAAATGCATATTCTACCACAGATCAGATCTTGCAAAAGTTCTAGACAAGCTTGTTGAAGCTTGAGAAGTTTTTTTAGAGCAGAAATCTTTCTAGGAGAGCTCAGTTGAGGAGACAACTAGAAAATACAAGGATGAAAGCTGGTGAGTCAATTCAAACCCACATTACGAGACTCATGGACTTGAGAGATCAACTTCTAAATGTAGTAGTTGAGATATCAGATGAAGAAATGGTAAATATGCTGATTAATTCACTTCCTATTTCATATCAATCTTTTATAACCATTCTTACCTTTACCACAAGAGATAGAGAGGTTACATTTGAAGAGCTAGAGTTCTTGTTACTTCAAGATGAAGATCAATTGAAGGGAATGGAAGAGAATGACGAAGCACTTTCATCTTCATCAAAGAGTAAAAAGAAGAAGAAGGATAAGAAGGAAAAGCAATCCAAGAAGGAAAGTAGGTCCCTCTCACCTTCTACTTCAGATTTTGTTTCTACTACATCTAAAGAGAATTCTTCTAAGAAGAAGGAAGTAATATGTTTTTACTGCAAGAAACCTAGACATTTAAATGCAGCATGTTATAAAAGGATTGCAACAGAAAAGAAAAAGGCATCAGGTAATGTTGCAGAAGACAATAAAAAAGGGAAATCTCAAGGTGATTCTTATGCCTGTATCACCATTGAGGAAGTAGCTTTTGATCAGACAGCTTTACAAGTTCTTTTAGCAAGTCCTTGGATATTTTATTCAGGTGCTACAAAGCATATGACAAGTTGTAGAGATGTGTTTTCTTCTCTTTCCTATTCTTTAGGTAGAAGAGTTACTATTATAGATGGCAATGATTTGGATGTTGTGGGAATAGGTACATTAACCCTAAAGTCAAGAGAAGGTGGTAATTTTCAGATTTCAGATGTTCTTTATGTGCCTCAAATGATGAAGAATCTGCTATCTACATCTGCATTTTTAGGTGATGGTTTTAAAGTTGTATTTGAGAGAGATCTTTGTAAGATCTTATCACACCAAGAAGACAAGTGTATTTTGCAAGGTGAGCATAGAGGATGGATCTTTGTTTTGTCAAAAATCAATCAGGCATATGTGATCAAATCTTCGTCACCGATGGAAGACATGAAGCTCTAGCATGAAAGATTTGGACATATTAGTTTTGGAGCTCTCAAGAGTATCAAAGATAGAGTTATGGTTGAGAGTTTACCCTCATTCAAGCTACCAGATGATTCAGATATATGTGAAGGTTGTCTTCAAGGTAAGATGCATAAACTACCTTTCAAGAAACATGGTCATATTACAACTACTAGGAAATTGCAGATTATTCATTCATATGTGAATGGACCTATGAGAGCAGACCCTATTCAGGGCTTCAGGTATTTTGTTTTATTCATTGATGATTTTACGAGATACTCATGGATCTATGGTCTTAAGTTGAAGTCAGAAGTCTTTCCTATGTTTAAGAAGTTTGTAGCTATGGTTGAAAAAGAAAGTCAGGAAACTATCCAGATTCTCAGAAGTGATAGAGGTGGAGAATACTTTTCAAATGAGTTCCAGATATTTCTTGATGAGAAAGGTATTACTCAACACCTTTCTATTGCTTATACTCCTCAGCAGAATGGTGTTGCAGAAAGAAAGAATAGAGTACTTGTTGAGATGATGCGGAGCATGATGGCATCCAAGAAGCTTTCACCAAAATTCTGGTTTGATGCAGTACATACAACTAATCACATTTTGAACAGGTCATCTACAAAAGCTTTAAAGGTAATCACACCTTATGAAGCTCATTATGGTAGAAAACCTAATGTGAGTCACTTCAGAGTGTTTGGATCACTTTCTTATGTACATGTTGAGAAAAAAAACCGAGGCAAACTAGATGTAAAAGCGAAGAAAGTTGTTTTCATTGGATATCATGTTGAGAGTAAAGGATACAAGTTTTATATTCTAGAGACAGGTGAATTTATTCTTTCACGTAATGCTTATATTGCTGAAAATAAGGTTTATGATAAAGAAGCAGAAATTCTAGAGCTCATTAGTGCAAATGACTATGGATTTTTTAGAAAGATTTTGGATGTACATGTCCAGCCATAGCAGGAGGGAGTTAAAACTCCTAGGATTCAAGAATAAGTTGAAGAAAGAGGAATTCACAACCTTCTATAGAGTCAGTTCCACAAGAGACTTTGGTTCCAGAAATGGAAGAAGTTAGAGTTCCAAAAAGTCCTAGTACCTCAGTAGGACAAGTTCCAGAACCTGTGGAAGTTGAAGGGTCAGAAAGAGTTTCACCACTATTTAAGGATACACATAGATGGTTATATCAGACTTGGAAAGATAGTGGTATAAAGACTTTTACTGGAAGAACAAGGAGTTAGAATAGACAACAACAACAAGATCATATAAGAACAAGAAGTTAGACTAGACAACAACAACAAAAAGATCATGTAAGTTTTGCTGACGACTTTGAGATTCATGATATTTTGGCACTTACGACAGTTGAAGATGAACCTCCATGTGTTAAAGATGCACTTAACATTCCTTTTTGGAGAAAAGCTATGCAAGAAGAGATTGATTCTATTCATAAGAATCAAACTTGGCAGCTTTGTGAGTTACTAGAGGGAAAGAAAGCTATAGGTGTAAAATGGATCTTCAAAATCAAAAGGAAAGCAGATGATACTATTGACACATACAAGGCCATGTTATTTGTCAAAGGATATGCACAATAAAAAGGATTTGATTATGATGAGACATTTGCTCCTACATCTAGGATGACTGTTATTAGGCCAATACTTGCTTTAGCAACACATTTTGGTTGGCATATATATCAACTTGACATTAAGACTTATTTTCTTAATGGTGATTTACATGAGGATGTGTATATTCAGCAGCCAGAAGGTTTTGAAGAGACAGGTAAAGAACACTTAGTGTGTAAGCTTATAAAGTCTTTGTATGGTTTAAAACAGACACATAGAGCATGGTATGAAAAGATACATACATATCTTTTGTCCATTGATTTCCATAACTCAGATGTAGCTCCAACTCTTTATGTCAAAGCTGAAACAGGTATGATGATTTAGCAATCATTTATGTAGATGATATTATAGTCACAGGTCCCAGAGATGAAGATTTGCAGATGTTCAAAGAACAATTAAAGCAAACATTTGATGTGAATGATTTAGGCATTTTGCATTCTTATCTTGGGATTCAGTTTATGTTTCGAGATGAGTGTATCTATATGACACAACAGAGGTACATTGAGAAACTTTTGGAGAGGTTTCAGATGAGTGATTCTAAACCTATGCAAACACCTATGGATAAAAACATTTCTTTACAAATGGTAGCAAATGCAGAGCCATTTGATGCTACTCTATATAGTCAAGCAGTTGGTTGCTTGATATATTTTTGTAATACACATCTTGATATACAGTTTGTAGTTTCTCAAGTATCAAGGTTCATGCAAAATCTGACAATGTTACATTGGAAAGCAATAAAGCGGATCTTTTGATATTTGAAGGGAACTTCAAATTATGCTATGGTATTTTTGAAATCTACACATTTGTTACTAAAAGGTTTTTCAAATTCTGATTGGGCAGGTGATAGAGACACAAGAAGAAGTACTAGTGGATATTGTTTTTATCTTGGATATTGTCTTATCTCATGGCTTTCAAAGAAACAAACCACTATTTCCACTTCATCGTGTGAAGCTGAATATCGTGCAACATTTACAGCTACTCTAGAGTCAATATGGTTGTAGAAGATCTTCAGTTATTTTGATGTAAGAGTACATGAACCCATTCAGATATTTTCAGATAGCCAGAGTGCTATAGCTATAGCTAAGAATACAATGCATCATGCAAGGACAAAGCATATAGAGGTACACTACCACTATATTTGAGAGCAGATAACTAAGAAGCACATTGAGCTAGTTTATGTTCCTTCTAGTGAGAATATTGCAGATATATTTGCCAAAGCAATGACTAGAGATAGTCATGAGAAGATTTGCAGGTTACTGAAGCTTATACCAATATGACATTGAAGGAGGGATTGTTGGAAGTCAATGTATATATTGGTCCATTTTATACAAGATATAGTGTATTCTTTATATACCTCCTTGAAGGGAAAGCACGTTAGTAGCGTGGATATGCAAAAAGCCTCGTAAAAGGGCCACCCGGGTTCAAGTCCCATCGGCAGCAAACAACAATTTTTTTGCTTTTCTTTTCCAAAAATTATAAATGTACAACGGATTTTGGCAATAGTAAGCAATGGATTTTGTTTTATTACGTGAAGTTTAGCTACAATGATAGTAGCCTTTTAGAGTGCTTTTGGAGGGCGCTATAAAATAAGGACCAAGCTCATTGTTGTATCATCACTCATCAAGCAATCCTTTCAAGGAGATCAAGGAGGAGTCTCACACATGTGGAGGAGGTGATCACTCAAACATCTCAAGCTAGAGTTTGAAGATTCAGAAGCTTTGGAGCTGGAGTTTTGGTGAAGGAGAGGCTACTCTCTTGGAGCAAGCAGTCTTCTACAAGGTGATGGTAACTATCTTTTGTGAGTTAACCATATATTTTGTTTTTAGGGTTTCTCTACCCTAATGTCAAAATTAGGGTTGGTTGATTTACAATTTTGTTACACTATTTTGTAAGAATAAGGTTAGCTTTGTTGCTCATTCACTTCACACACTTAGATTATTTCAACATAATCTAAATTTTGTATCATCATCTTCTTGGATATTCTTCATTAGTGAGTGCACCACTTTATATGATTGAGTAGTACTCCCATGTTGTAGTTTGGACATCTATTTTTTAGTGAGTAAGCATCCAGCTTACGTTCTCTATCCTTGTCTCAAGATCTCTTTCTTTCTATCTCTCACTTATCATCTTAATTAATTAAGTGTGTATGCTCAAAAGGTTTTAGTTTGGAACAATCCTAGGGCCCCAAATTCCAACAGTATTGTGCTTGATGCCACTCTTTGAGAACTTAATGATGAATGCTTCTAGCAATTGATCAATGTTTTTGAATTGACCTTGATGGAGAGGTTGAAACCACATAAAGGATGTAGTTTTTATAATTATACCAAAAACATTGTACTAAGTAAAAGAGTTGTCAACCTATTCTACTCTCAAAAAGTGTCTAAATGTAGTTATGTCATCATATGGATCTCTAATGCCATTAAAGTAATTTTTCATGGACTTAACCAATTGAGTACATCTCAATATCCTAAGGTGTTCTCTAAGACTTGACAGAGGAAATGCATCCATGCCTCTCTAATTTCTTGGACCCCTTTGTCTCTCTTGATCTATTCTATCTGTGTCTAACCCTAATCTTTCCCTTCCTAAAAGTTTTGCAAAGCTTACATTTGGTCTCTGTTGGTGCAAATACCAAGCCTACACATTTGGCTAAAGTTTATGTACAATTGAAGCTTCATGGAAACCATTGCTAGGAAGCTTTTACCTTTTACTATGTGTAAAAGTCATTATGACTTGAAAAGAATATTTGTAATCACCACGAAACTCGTGGATTTATTAGTTGGAAAAGTCACGAATCCACTTGAGAGAATATCTCCTAAATTGGAGGACTATTTTTTAGTGAGAGCCAATGGAGGATTCAAATTCAAATTCAAATCTCATATCTATAAAGGATGTCTAAAAAATATGCGGGGTGTGTGGCTCCATATCCGAGTTATCCTTGAACACATTGTAAGAGAGTAAGGCATACTTCATAGCCTATACTACTCACAATCATTAGGCATTGTTTATCATGCTAATGATCTTGTACAACATTATGTTCTAATACAATAGATCTATACTTCTCATTTATGGTCTCTCTGTTATAGTCACTTATTACAGTCAACTTGTACTGCTCATATTCCAATCATTCCTTCACCGTTTTCAATGTTCTATAGCTTATTGGAATCAGCTCCAAGTCCTCTACATGCTCACAAATTCTGAGTATAATCAATTCAGCAGATTTGGAGAAAAGTGCATTGAAGCACTCACTGGTCAAACTTTGCAAAGGTCCTTAAAAATCGGAGGTAATGATTTGATTGCTAAATTGATTGCTCTGTGTATAGTGCATCATTTTACGTGATTCCACATGGAAACATTAGAACATTAAGCTAATTTGATATTTCCAAAAGAAAGTTTTCTATTTCTTACTGTACTGGAAGCACTGAGCATAACAAGCAGCAGATGTGTGAACAAAAAAAGAAGGTTTTCATTAATCCTTCAACTTGGAAATAGTCTGTTTTGGCTCAATCATTTCTCACATCATTTCCAAAGTACATAGGCACTTATTTTGTGTCATTGGAAAGCCAAGAGGGCCTAAAATGCAACTCTGAAGCAAGAAGGGGCTGGTACAAAGTGAGGATTTGCAATACCTACTCATTTCTTGGAGTGTCCATCCATCTTACCCAACTAGGGTATCAGAGCAAAGCTAAGGTAAAATGGGAGATGGTTTTCCTTCTTTCATTGATAAATTGGAGAGGAACAACTATCAAGCATGGTCCTTAAGGATGAAGACATATTTGCAAGGAAGGAGCCTCTATGGATACATCTCAGGAGATGAGGAGATGCCCATATTTAGAAGCAAAGGAAAACCTACAAGAGAGGAGCATGAAAGGCTCAATACATGGTGTGCCAAGGATGCATTAGCAAGGTCTTACTTACTTAACTCAATCTCTAATTTTCTTCTTCCACATATTAGAAATTGTAAGACATCCCAAGAGACTTGGGAAACATTGTCTTCCTATTTCTCTTCCAACACAAGGGCCAAGAAGGACCAATAGTGGATTGAGTTTAACACTCAAAGAAAGCAACTCAAACAAGGCATCTCAAAGTATGTGACCAAATTCAAACATGTAGCAGATCATTGGCAAGCATAGGAGAAGAAATTGAAGAGGAGCAGATTGTAAGACAAGTAATCAATGGTATTAAAGCTGATGACAAATGGGAGAGTTTCACAACTACCATGGACTTGTACATGGACATGCAGATTCCACACCTTACCACTCTCATGGGGCAACTATTTACCCATGAAGCCAATGTTTGCAGAGAGAGACACCTCCCTGCAACAAGGAAAGAGAGAGAGAGGGAGAGAGAGAGAGAGAGAGCCTACATCACCATCATCTGCAGGATCATCTTTGCATCTTCACGTCATCCTATCGACTTACAATCAAGAAACAAGAATACAAACATGCACGGGTTCCAAGAACAAGAAACTTATAACTAACTACAACAAACTAAATACACGTCAAATGCCATGAATGTGGCGACGCAAGAAGAGAGGATTTTTTCATTAACCAAGTGCCATATTTATACAAGTTTGTGGCCTTTAAAGGCTCTTTCCACTCAATCTCTAACTCACCCTCCAAATGAACCTTAATCAATTACATAAATGAAGATGTGCCCTTGACACTAGCACGCACAGTGGACTTGAACTACCACATCCCTTGATAAGTGATACCCCCTCAACAAGATGAAAATTACATGGAAACCAATTATAGGCTGGGAACCTTTATACAACATGTCATACAACCAAAAGGACACACCTAATCTTGAAGAGTGTTTCAATCTGCGAGCCTCCACATCACTCATGCCCGAGGACACCGGTTCCATCACACTCCCCAAGAGCAAATACATCAAGTCAGGCCCTCACATCAAAGCCAAAACATATCCAAACAAAGTCTAAATGCTAAAGTGGTAGCACCGTTCTTGGAATAGAATAGTCCAACTCCATATACATAACCAATGTAGTAGCAACATGTCAATTTTAAATATGTGCACATAATTATGCTCTACCCTTATGAACAATACTTGCAAACAAAAGTGCATGGTTAAACCATGGTATGGAGTGCAAGTAAAGTTCATAACATATCCAAAACCAAGAGCAATGTAAGAGGCAAAGTGAAGTGCCTGAAACTTAATCCAAGGTTCACGAATACCATTCACATAACCCATGATCTTGCCCTCCTATATGCATACATGAAGTACAAGAGATACATAATTTCATAAGTGGATACCACAAGGCTCATATACAAAATGAATAAGTAATGTGAAAGAATCATGAACTTCAAAATCTCCATGCTTGGCACCACTTGTGACCCCGTTGCTCTAAGGCTTTGGTAAAATGTAACTCCAAATTTTGCTTCATCCAAGGTTGCAAGACGTCATTTCATTTCTATGTGATATTCCTCTTTGATTTTTTTTAAATCTTTTAAATGATGTAAAATCTTAAATCACAAAATATATGAAACTCCCATTGTGTGCAAAATCAATATGCATCCACAGCGCATCACAAAGAAAGAATAACATATATTATCATAAAAACTGACTCATGTGTGAGAAAGAATTTCCATCTCCACGTCACATACTAGAATGTGATATATGAAACTATGATAACAGTGAATGAGAAATGTCGTATGAATCGGCCTGACATGTCTGTGCCTCTGAAGAATTCTCAGCCATCTCCTTGTCACACCAAGTCCATCAGCGCCATCCATCTATGCCCCTTCCGGTTTCTGTTCCAGCCTTGATTTTGCTCGTTATGGAGGGTCCTTTGAAGTCTACAATCACACTTCAAGTAGTGTAGAGTTCACCAAAAGCAATTGAGGAGAAGTGCTAGGATTGTTGCTCTATAACAGACACTTTTCAAAGATAACAAGATCAGGAGCAACATAAATCACACAGAAACAACCGCCCAGATTCCAGAAGAGAACAAGATCAAACAACGTGAATCACACATAAAAGACCATAAATATGCACAAGAATTATTCCATCACTTGAAAATTGTAGCCATCCATACAACACGCACCATTTGCATATCACGAAAGAGAAGTAAATAAGAATGGTTCCGACATAATTGAGCCCCATATTTGTCTGCGCAGGTATGCAAGCATGCATCTGGGAGAAGCTTGGCACCATAAGTTGAGTACTATGGGCATATGGGCATCGTACGGAGGAGAATTTCTGATTGTGGACCATGGCTCGAACGGCCCACTTTCAAACTTCACGGCAGGATAGCAGATCAAGCCGGCACAGCACAGTTAGCTCCGGATCATCTTCAACCATCATTACCTGGAGCTGTGGATTGCCTCAATTATGATCAATTATGATGACTGAATGAATGATTACATACCCATTAATGATTGGTGAAATGATGATTGCATTCCTAATGCTTGAGAACGTCCTTCTGACGGAACGCGCAACTGGTTGGAGACCTGCATTTGAGCCACCTCTGTATGTTGTACATTGCCCCTTGATCGTGTGACCGAGATCTGTGGAGCTAATGAGTGGAATGTCTTGCAAGCCCTGCTGCCAGTTGGTCATGAATCAGCAAGCGCTCACAGCAATGATCCGTTAATCTTTGTGTAATCCCTCTCACACAGCATGTATGATACCAAGAATGTCGGTCAAAAGTCGATACTGTCTGGAAATTGGGGTTGGGACTAAGCCAGGTCTAATGTGTCAGCCGGTAGAGTTGGGGAACGAAATGCTAAGACGGAGTCAGTGTTTGCACAGAGAGACATCTCCCTGCAAGAGGGAAAGAGAGAGAGAGAGAGAGAGAGAGAGAGAGAGAGAGAGAGAGAGAGAGAGAGAGAGAGAGACGGAGTCAGTGTTTGCACAGAGAGACACCTCCCTGCAAGAGGGAAAGAGAGAGAGAGAGAGAGACTACATCACCATCATCTGCAAGATCATATTCACGTCTTCACGTCATCCTATCGACTTACAATCAAGAAACAAGTATACAAACATGCACCGGTTCCAAGAACAAGAAACTTATAACTAACTACAACAAACTAAATACACGTGAAAAGCCATGAATGTGGCGATGCAAGAAGAGAGGATTTGTTCATTAACCAAGTGCCATATTTAAACAAGTTTGTGGCCTTTAAAGGCTCTTTCCACTCAATCTCTAACTCACCCTCCAAATGAACCTTAATCAATTACATAAATGAAGATGTGCCCTTGACACCAAGCTCAACAAGAATTGAGATTTATCAAGAGGTAATAGCTCTTCTGCCCTATACACTGATAAAAGTAAGTCAAAAGAGAAAGGGAAGAACAAGAAGATTGAGGATCAAGGAGCTACCTCCCAAGCCAACTATGCAGGGAGAGGTAGAACCTCAAGAGGAAGGGGTAGAGGAGGTAGGCAAGATAGGGGGAGATCTTATAAGTCCTCACCATGTAATATTTGTGGATTGTCAAATCATACTACACATGAGTGTTACAGGAACTTCAAGAATCAGAGAGGTAGAGGTTATCAAAGAGGTGGATATACACAATCAAGAGGAAGATCCAATCACCATCAAGGATACAATAACAACTACAACAACAACTACAATAGCAACTACCAAGGAGGCTACAAATCAAGGAACGACTACCAAAACTACATAGAGGAGCAAGAGGTTTCTCTTCTGATTATGAATATGACTTCAAAACCAAGTATAAATGATGATCATCTATTCTACATTGACTCATGTGTTAATATATTTAGGTAGTGATGTGTGTGAACACACTAGGACCACCGGGGCACTTTTCTCCCTCTTTAGGAGGTTTTTTTCCCCCGGTTTGTATATACGCCTATTGCCCTAATGGGCTTCTTATCTTTGTACATTCTCTAGTAATACATTCAGTATTGTGTGTTGTGGTCCAAGCTTCTTCTTCTTCTTCTTTGTGCTATTCGCATGCTTCCACAGACGTCTAACTCCAACAATTGGTATCAGAGCAGGTTGTCGCTTCATCTAGGGTGCCGTCGACACTCCTCCGTTTGCAATCTCAGAATTGCACGAATTTTGGTGAGCATACTCGACTTGTTTTCGAGATCAAAACTGCTTCGCTCTGTGGTGCCGAAATTGTGATCTGAGCTCGTTTCAGCCTCCGAACACACTATCGTAGTGCTTGTGCACGCAATTTTGTCTTTTTGTGCCAAAGGTATATACCAATTTTTGTTCGCCAATATAAGCATCTCGAAGTCTGCTACAGGTCTAGTGGAATTGGTCTGGGCAGTTTTGTTCAACGTTTTGAGATACAGTCAATTTTTTGCATCAATGTATTTTAGTCACCGGCCATGGCTGAAAGCAGTGATGTATTCCGTATGTTGGCTATTGAGGATAAGTTGGATGGTACCAACTACCCATTATGGGCTTATATGATGTGACATGTGTTGGTTGCAAAAGGACTGTGGAACATTGTATAGGGTGTAGAAAAACGTCCTATCACACCTGCAACTATTAGAACTATACGTACTAAAGCTGATGTAGAAGGTGTCGAAGATGGTGATATTCTGCATATTCTTGTTCGTGCTGCAGTTTCTGTTGCACCTACTGTAGAGCAGATTCATTGGGATAGTAGAGATGCTCAGGCACATGCATTGATAGCTTTGTCTGTCAAACGTGCCATTATTCCTCATATTCGCTCTTGCAGAACAGCTAAGGATGCTTGGGATACACTTACCACATTGTACCAAGCTAGGAATGAGGCTCGAGTTGCTTACCTCTGAAAACAGTTGGAGAGTGAGCACATGAATGAAGGTGATTCTATGGAAAATTTCCTAAAAAAGATCAAAGACTTGAAGGAACAGTTGATTTCTGGTGATGAGGTTATACCAAATAGCTCACTTATGGAGACCGTTCTGAATGGGCTTCCTGATTCATATCAGAGTTTTGCTTCTACTCTTCGGTTGATGATGAAAGGCAATCCAAATGCCTTGTCATTTGAGGAGTTAGTCTCTGTTCTGTTGTAGGAAGACGAGTCCAGGCAGAACAGGTCCATTATGTGTGTTGCAGATCAAGCTTTCCTGGCTAGTCAGAAGGACAAAGGAAAATGGAGCTCTTCTACTAGTAAGCAGAAATCTATAAATGTTGCACATTCAAAGAACCTAGACAAAGATGAGAAAAAATCAGAAAAGCAGAAATTGTTTTGTAAGTACTGTAAAGGGAATGATCATATCATAAAGAACTGTCTAAAACTCACTGCAAAAGAGGCAAAGAAGAAAGAGGCTGGAATGGTTGTTGCAGAAGCCTCTACACCAAAAATGGAGTCTGCTAATCTTGTGCAGGAAGAAGAATGGGCATTTACTATTGTTTGCAGTTTTGACCCATCTTCTCATGAGCAATGCATGTCTGCAGTAGAGTTAGATGTTTGGTACTTTGACAGTGGGGCGATGTGATTATTGCTTCTGGCATTTTATGTCGTGGGTTGTATAAGATCATAGACTATGAAAGATCTGTAAATGATTTGGCATGTGCAGTAAATGATTCTCAGGCTATGTCAGATGCAAACCTTTGGCATGCACGCTTTGGTCATCTGAATTTTGCTAGTTTGCTACGCCTGCAGAAATTTGAAATGGTGTCCTCTTTGCTCAGACTTGAGGCACCTGGAAAACATGTTTGTGAAGGTAGTATTTTGGGCAAAATGCAGCGTTCATCCTTTCCAAAAGATGGTTCAGTTCTGGCTACTCAGAAATTGCAGCTTATACATAGTGATGTCTCTGGTCCTATGCAGACACCTTCTTTTGGAATTATCTTTACTTCGTGACTTTCATCGATGATTTTTCCAGGCATGCATGGGTATATCCATTAATGGACAAGTCCAAAGTGTTAATGTGCTTCAAAAAGTTTTTGGTTTTGGTTGAAAATCTGTCAGCCTGTAAAATTGGCACCCTCTGTTCTGATGGAGGGGGAAAATATATGTCTTCTAATTTTTATGCATTTCTGGCTGAACATGGGATAAAACACCAGTGTACAGTGCCATATATACCTCAACAGAATGGAGTTGTTGAACGAAAGAATAGGTCACTCATGGAGATGGCAAGGTGTATGGTCAAGAGTCAGGCTTTACCACATAGTTTTTGGCTTGAGGCTATCATGTGTGCAACATATGTATTGAACACGTGACCCACTAAAGCGCTGCAGTCTATCACTCCATATGAGGCTTGGCATGATCGCAAGCCATCTGTTGCACATCTGCGTGTTTTTGGTTGTTTGGTATATGCATTATGCCTGAACAACATCATAGAACATTGGATCGTAAACCGGATGGTACAGTTGACAGGTATAAGGCTAGGCTTGTTGCAAAGGGTTATGCATAGGAAAGAGGCATTGATTTTGATGAGACCTTTGCACCTACATGTTGTATGACTAATGTTCGGAGCATCTGTGCACTTGCAACTCATCATGGTTGGAATGTACATCAGTTGGACATTAAAAAAGTATTTCTGAATGGGACTTGCATGAAGAAGTGTATATTTTTCAGCCTCGTGGCTTTGTGCAAAAAGGGCATGAAAACTAGGTGTGCAGGTTAAAGAAGGCATTATATGGTTTAAAGCAAGCACCACGTTCTTGGTATGAAAACATACATGCCTATTTGACTGCACATGGTTTTGAGAACAGTCCAACCGAAAGCACCTTATATGTTAAGCATGCTAATGATGTGCTTCTGATCATTATTATCTGTGTTGATGACATGCTGCTCACTGGTCCTATTGAGAAGCATATTGCTTATTTTAAGGCTGATTTGCATGCTTCATTTGAGATGTATGATTTGGGGCATTTGTATCATTATTTGGGTATTCAGTTTATGCAAGTTGATGGTGGAATGGCATTGTGTCAAACGAAATATATTGGCACATTTTTGGAGCATTTTGGGCTTGAAGACTGTAAGCCTATTGCCACTCCTATGGAGACAGGCTTACGATTGAGTCTTCATGATGTTGGAGATGCATTTGATTCTCTTCTCTATCAACAGGTTGTTGGATGCTTGATTTACTTATGCATTACTCGGCCAGATATTCAGTTTGTTGTCTCATAGATGAGCAGGTTTATGCATTTGCCTAGGAGTCAAGCATTGCCAGGCAGTTAAGCGCATCTTTCACTATTTGAGTGGTACTCGGCTACTTGGGTTGTTTTATCCCAAGGGGGGATCACTACTGCCAGATTTGCATGCTTTTTCTGACTCTGATTGGGCTGGTCGCTATGACACTCATGTGTCCACTAGTGGCTTTTGCTTCATGCTTGGTAGCTAATGTATATCTTGGTTGAGCAAGAAGCAGCCTACTATGGCCACTTCCAGTTGTGAGGTTGAGTATAGGGCAACTTTCACAGCTACTGTTGAGTGTGTGTGGCTCAGACACCTTACGGTTGATTTGGGTGTTGGTCAGACTTCTGCCACCACCATCTTCACTGACAGTCAGAGCTCATTGGCAGTTGCGAGGAACCCTGTGTTCCATGCTCACACTAAGCACATTGAGGTGCATTATCACTATGTCAGGGAGAGGTTCTCTGCTAGGGAGATAAGCTTGGCATATGTTCCCATGCAGGAGAACATTACAAACCTTTTCATGAAGGCTCTGCCTAGGGAGAAGTTTGAAGCTTTTCGCAAAGCTTTGGGCTTACTTCCTTTTGTGGAGTGATTTCCACATAGCTTGGCACTTCCCCTTACATGAGTGCCAACTCCTTGTTCACCGCATCACTCCCAAGGGGGATTTGTTGATATATTTAGGTAGTGATGTGTGTGAACACACTAGGACCGTGGGGGCACTTCTTTCCCTCTTTAGGAGGTTTTTTCCCGCGGCTTGTATATACGCCTATTGCCCTAATAGGCTACTTATCTTTGTACATTCTCTAGTAATACATTCAGTATTGTGTGTTGTGCTGCAAGCTTTGTCTTCTTCCTTGTGCTGTTCGCATGCTTTCGCAGACGTCTTACTCCAACATCAGGATGCTCAAACCATGTGGCAGGCAATGTAGCTCTTCTCTCTGACCTTGAGGACCAAAGGGTAAGCATCAAATACAAACATGTGATGACACGAAGCACTCAGTGATTAACGTAGGAAATGTTAAGGCCTCTAATGGAAATAAGAATCTCTTGAGTAGAGTTCTACATGTACCTACAATTACCAAAAATTTGATGAGTGTTGGACAGATTATGGAAAAGGGTTTGCAGGTTAGGCTCAACCAATATGGAGCATTTGTGGAGGATCCCCAACATGGATTCAAGAGAATTCCCAAAGGAGAAAAGAGAGGTAGATTATTCACTTTTGAACTTGAGGATACAAGGAACATTGCACTTTATAGTTACAAAGATCAAACACTATCAGAACTTGAAATTTGGCATAAGAGATTAGGGCATGTTGGTGAAAGAACCTCGAAACAAATATGTAGAGATCAATCTATGCTTGGGATACCAAATGTATCCAAGCAACACATGATCTATAAATGTAGTGCTTGCTAGTTTGGAAAATCGCATAGGTTACCCTTCTGAAGGAAAGGCTACATGCATGAGGACTACCTAGAGCTTGTCCATACAGATGTATGGGAACCAAGTAAGCATCCCTCAATCTTTGGATCAAGGTATTATGTATCCTTTATTGATGATTGCAATAGGTGGACTATCTTATACTTTATGAAACACAAAGATGAAGTATTCAGTTGGTCTAAAAAGTATCTTGCACTTGTTGAGAACCAAACAGGGAGAAGTCTAAAGAGACTAAGGTCAGATGGAGGAGGTGAGTACTTCTCAAATGAGTTTGATGCACTCTTGCAGGATAGAGGAATCAAGGTATAGCTCTGAGCAAAATGGGGTGGCAGAGAGGAGAAATAGACTAATTGTTGAAACAACTAGGTCAATGTTAAATGAGAAAAAATTACCTAATTACTTGTGGGAAAAGAGTGTATCTACTGCTACTTATCTTGTAAACAGGTTGCCATCCAAATCTTTTGATGGGATGAGCCCATATGAGGCATGGCTTGGTAGAAGACCTTCACTTGATCATTGCAGGATCTTTGGATGTGTTGCTTATGTGCATATCCCTTCTCAAATAAGAGGTAAGCTAGACCATAAGGTAGAGAAGTGCATCTTCATACTTAAATAAGAAAGGATACAGGTTCTACAATCCTTCAAACAAAGGATTCATGGTCAGTAGAGATGTTGTCTTTGATGAGAATGACTCTTGGTTTGAAAGTGAATGCAGGTGTTGGAACTGAAGGACTCACAAGGCAAGGAAGCTTACGAAGGGAGTCAGAGAGAAGAGAAAGTACAAGCAGACAGAGCAGTCAACGACGATCTGGCAAGTAGGCCAATATTTTTTCAGGACACTAACGCATATAAAAGAGGTGGACACACAAGGAGAAGGAGCAAGTAGGGAGCTCCAGGAAATGTATGTCAAAATATTAATAGAAACCCCTACAAAAATAGTGATTTTCATCACTAAAAACCATTGTATATACCATTTCATATTTTTGTAGCTTCATTTTGTGCAAGCCAAGGAGTCCTTGAGCTTGAGGAGCTTTAGAAGTACCTACCTGTCAGTTTTCACATTTTTTAGACTTCGTTTGAACCTCCGAATAGGGTAGAGAACCTCATTTTTAATTAGGCCGGACACTAGGTCTGGACATGGCCAAAACCTAGTCAAAAACTATAAAAAGAGCTAGAAGGCTCATTTTTGAGGTTAGCTTGTAATTGAGTTGAGCTTGTATGAGCTTTTTGAAAGTAATCTAAGAACTCCATTGCTTTTGACTCTTTGTCTTGCCGTGTGTGCGCGTGTGCGTGTATGTGTGTGCATGTTAGTGTGCTTCTCACTCACGCACTTGTGCCATCACTTGCTCGAGGTCTTCATACCATCCTCACGTTTTCCTGGATTGACATTAAAGGAGGTGCTACTCATCATTGAGCTACACCAAATTTTGGCGCCGTTGCCGGGGATTGAGCTTTGAGGACGAGTGTGTGATGGTAAGACATAGACTTGAGACGTTGGCATTGTAGGTTGTTGGCATACAAGCCAGATGAAGAGCATACTAGCACAACGGAGCAGTCATGCACAATACGGCAACAAGGCCCAATCATTTTTTCCATGGACCATTTACAACTCAAGTGATTTTAATCACTACACAAACATTGTAAATTCCGTTTTTGGTAGAATATACTCCATTTTGTTCAAGCCGAGGAGTCCTCGAGCTTGAGGAGTAGTAGAATTAGCTACATATCAAGTTTCATAATTTTTAGACTTCGTTTGAGCCCTCAAATAGGCTCTAGAACCTAATTTTTAACTAGGCCGGACACTAGGTCTGGACAAGGCCAAAGCTAGTGAGAAAACTATAAAAAGAGCTAGAGAGCTCATTTTTGAGGGTAGATTGTTTGTGAATTGAGCTTATGTAAGAGACTTTTTGACTAATGCAAAGAACTCCATTGTTCCTCTCCTTGTTCTTGCCTTGTGTGCGTGCGTGTGTGTGTGTGCATGCTTGTGTGCTTCTCACTCACACACTTGTGCCTTCACTTGCTCATAGTCTTCATACTAGTCCTCACGTATCCACGGATTGACAATTATGAGGTGAATCTTCTCACGTTGGTACTCACCATTGTGCTAGAGTGACACCAAATTTGGCGCCGTTGCCGGGGAGAGAGCTTCGAGGACGAGTGTGTGATGGTAAGACGTCGAGTTGAGACATTGGAGTTAGAGGTAATATCCTTCCTTTTCTTTATTTTTCTTCATTTTTTCCTTACTTTTGCATCACCATCATCACCATCATCATCCCCACCATCTCCCACCTCCATCTCCATCTCCACAAAAAATTTCAGTTTTTTGGTCATATTACACTCCCCACCTCATTTCCCTCATTTCATTGTGAGAGAGAGCGAAAGAGAGCTTGCATGCTATCTGTTTTTGGTGTGTTTTTGAGCTTTTGTTGTAGGAACTAGCTGTACCACCTTCTCCAGCAGTGTGCGCAGGTACGACAGACTCTACACAGGTCCCGGGACAACGACCTCTGTCTGTCGCGACAGACAAAAAAACTTAATATTTTGTGAATGCGTGTTTGGCACAGTAACCTACACCATTAGAGCACTCCAAATCACTAGAAGTTTCTAAAAAATTTGCGTTTTTTGAGTCTATCGCGACAGACACCATCTATTGCGACAGACACCGTCTATCGCGACAGACGGAGACCCACGATAGACCCCGTCTATCGCGATAGACACCGTCTATCGCGACAGACCACTCTATCGCGACAGACACCATCTATCGTGACAGACACCGTCTATCGTGACAGACACCGTCTATCGCGACAGACGGAGACCCACGATAGACCCCGTCTATCGCGACAGACCACTCTATTGCGACAGACACCGTCTATTGCGACAGACCACTCTATCGCGACAGACACCGTCTATTGCGACAGACCACTCTATCGCGACAGACCACTCTATCGCGACAAACACCGTCTATCGCGACAGACCACTCTATCGCGACAAACACTGTCGATCGCGACAGACCACTCTATTGCGACAGACACGATCTATCGCGACAGACCACTCTATCGCGACAGACACGGTCTATCGCGACAGACCACTCTATCGCGACAGACACCGTCTATCGCGACAGACCACTCTATCGCGACAGACACCGTCTATCGCGACAGACACCGTCTATCGCGACAGACACCGTCTATCGCGACAGACCACTCTATCGCGATAGACACCGTCTATCGCGATAGACAGACATTTTCGGCAAAAATTAAGGGGTAAATTTTTTGGAGATTTAGGCTAATTTTGGGCATATTTGCACTCTCAAATACTCACACACTTGCAAAGGCCTATGAAAAATGCCTTAAAACTCCTGAAAGGTTCTGTTTGTCTGTTTAACCCCCTAAACCCTGAACGGTCATAACTTTTTCATACGAAATCCATTTTTTGAGCTCTAGGGCTTGTCGGAAAGCTCGTGGGTAGGAACACACTGAGGGGTAGGAACACCAAGGGAGCTCTAGAGGAAATTTTTAGCAATACAAAAGGAGGAACAAGGGTCATTAAAAAAGTGTCTGAAATAAATTGTCTGTCAATTGAAGGATCAAATTGAAGCTAAACTTGGGATTCTTACAGGATCATCGAGAGCTCTTGGAGAAAGCAAAGTAAGTGCCAAGGCGAACAAGCTTGGGAACGTGCTTCCTGGGTAGACCAGCATCGCCAGGAGGAGCGACTTGAGGTTGGAACATCACTTAACCCCCTCAGTCTATTCTTAGCATAGGCTAAGTGCGAGTAGTTGTTCTGATTGACTAAGGGTACGATAGGAACACTCAAGTTTGAAGAGCCCTTAATTTCTCAAGTGCAAGGGTAGGCTAAATTTTAGTCAAGGGATAACTTAAAGGAAAAGAACTTAAATTAAGCGGACGCAGAACATCAAGTACGACCCACAAAAATGCTCTTGATGACGCTTAATTAAAAAAAAAAAAAAAAAAAACACATCCAAAGGAACTTAAAAGGAACAAGTGACTGGTACCAAAGAATCAGCAACGTACAAAGGGCATATGAACCTTAGGTCAGGTAGACACCTAGGGAGAGACAGACAAAGTCTTAGATCTTCAGAGGCTAGTGTCAATCATACTGCGAGGTCTTGGGCCCAGCAGTTGAGCCATCATTCGTATTACCCTAGTTCTGAGACTAGCGAGTCTGAGATGTCCCACGGTATGGAGAGACCTACAGGAAGTTCTGGGGTGCCATATTTACATAGGGTGGAAGGCCCTTACAAGATGCAACTCGAGTACCTTAGGACCAACCGATTAGGTGCTAGCATCTATGAGGACGGCCTAGGAAGAGCGGTGGTCCAGATTAAAAACCCTGACCAATCCATTGGACTAGAGCGCCCAGCTGTCAAGTTTGAAAATGGAGCATACTTGGACAAGGAAGGGACAATATATGTAGCCACCAGTCATCTCGATAGGACAGATGAATTTGGGAATGTGGTCCCGGAAATGGACTTAGGTGACCTAGAGCAAGGAAACATGGGCGAAGAACCTAGAACCCCCCGAGGCAAATCTGTTCTCACGAGGATTATCACACCAGAGTGGATTCCCCAAGATAATAAAAGCATAGATCTCCTCTTGAACCGAGAGACGGATGAAGCCTTTTGGAGATATAGACCTAGTCAGCCGAGTGAGGTAGGAACAATCATGATATATGAGTTCAAAGATCCTGATATTCCAGGAAGAGTGACCTACTTAGATCACTCTTCAGAGAGGATCTTTGGGGTTACAGAAAATGATAGGCATGCTTACACTTGGAAAGGAGAATTTATTTTCCCCCAACCAAGATCAAATGTGTCCTTTGGTCGCCAAGGAGCTGGAACATCTCAAGCTCAGGGGACTCAAAGAGAAAGGAGTCGAGAGAGACCTGAGGTAAGCTTTTCCAACTCTTGGGGAAGAGAAAGAACGAGAATGGAAACGAATAGAGGGGAACCTGAGGGACATAGAGCCCTAGGGAACCGAAGAAATGCCGATGATTTCCCTTTGCCAAGACCAAGAGAGCACACGAGGACCTTGAGACCGACCCAGCTAGTTAAGTCCATGAAAAACTACTTCGATGGCACTGGAGACCCCTACGATCATGTAGCTGAGTTTAAGCAAGTCTTGAGAGCTGAACAAGTTGAAGACCTGTTCACGTAGTACAATGCCTTTGGTTTAACCCTTAGGAACACCACCCTGACATGGTTTCAGCCACTAAACGAGAGGCATTTTAGAAGCATAGATCAACTTTTAGAGGCATTCATTATCGAATTCTCTAAAAGTGGCATAAGGCATAATACTTCCTCATTGATATACAGCTTCAAGTAGACCCCGCAAGAGACTATGAGACTTGCAGGAAGAAGATTTAGGCAATATCTTGAGCGATGTCCTAGTCTTGAGTTACCCACAACCGCTAAGCAAGTGGCTTTATTCTTGGATGGATTGCTAAGTACCAAATTGAGATCATATGTGTACTTGAAGGACCCCCGGACTATAGAAGAATGTGTACGCATGTGCATCGATATTGAGGATAACCTAGGGGAGGAGTTAGAGCTATCCAAAATCTACAAAGATTCAGATAGTACCTCTAGCCTCTCTTCCTCACAATCCACATCAATTGAGGAACTTGCGGAAAAAGTAGCTCAAAAACTAGGTGTCTCTAGTAAACAAATTCCTAGATTTGCCCTAGTAAAGAGGTGCTATACTTGCGGTGGTGACCATATGGCAAACGCATGTCCCATCACGGCTCAACCCCAAGTAAATCCTAGCAGCCAATAGTGCACCATAGAGCGAAGGTACACAAATCACTCAGCACAGGACTGCCCATACAATAAGCAAGCGGTTAGGCAAACCTATCCTCAGCCATACCCTCAACAAGGCAGATACCAGAGTCAATATTCACCACAACAGTATATTAGGCCTCAGCAAAATTACCAACCGCAATATCAGGCCCAACTGAGACCCCAGCCAGTGCTAGCACAGCAACCACCTGCTCCTACTAATGTGATTCCGGTCAAGTATGCTGCTGCAAAAGAAAACCTGAATAGAGCGATAGTCCCAGTAACACCATTAATCTCTGAAAGTGATCCCAGTGACCATAGCTTTGATTCTACACATGTTGATAGTCCCCAGGCTTACTACATGCAGTCTCCTGAACATGGTGAGTCTTACTACAGTGAGGAACCAAGTGAACCTATTTGGGAGCCTGAATATGCTAATGTCATGTACACAAACCCCAACTCTAGACCTCAACCTAGGCAGATACGACCCCCTTTTCCTAGAGGACCTTGCTTCAGATGTCAGGGTGATCACCTCATACGTGATTGCCCCATGCCTGCACCTACACAACCCCAATCAGTGACAATCCAAGGCTTTTGCCAGGAGTGTGGAAAGGAACATCTCTTACGAGATTGTCCCAAGAATCCCAGCAATATGCCAAAAATCACTCCGATTAACGTTATTGGGTTAGTGGTCAATTCCACAGGAAGTGTCACGTCCACTGCACCAGTGCAGCTAATCACTAGAGCTTAAGCATTGCAGCAAAACCAAGGGGTAAGCCAGGAAAAGAGCCCAGACGCTAGCGATACTGAGAGCCAAAATAAGAAGAGAACAAGAGCTTGGAGAGATAGCCGTGAACGTATGAAAAGGCAATGGGCAAAGAAGATGAGTGAACTTGAGGAAATTCTATGAGAAACCAAGGCCAAAATCATAGAGATCACATCTCAACCGCACTCTCACACATTTCCACCGCTACCATCCCCATCACCCTCCATCCCTCCACCCTCTAATACACCCCACGTAACCCACCCACCACCCCGAGCAGGATCAGTATTAGCTGATCCCACTCTTGAAGACATAGACATGATGCTTAAAGCATATCAGACCAGAATCCAAGAAGGGCCAAATGTAACGGATCATGACAAGTGCTACCCTAGAGCTGACCTAGAGATAGAAAGAACCAAGCTTTGTGCAAAAATGGTCGCATTGGCTCAGACTATGTTTGATGCCAGTTGCCTTTTCAATTACTCGGGCTCAGCCAAGACGCAATCACACTTGGATGGACTTCTAGAGAAGTTAGAGGGCATAATTGCAAGATCTGCCAAGGAAGAAAAAAATCAAGAAAGAGATAAAGTAAGCAAAAACATGACCCATCCCCTATCGAAAGCTTATGTGCCCAATTCCACTGAACTAGACAACCCCCCCTCCCTAGAAAGAATAGAGAAGCTAATTGCACAATCACAAAAGGAACCCGCCCCTCAACACCATGACAAGGCTAGTGAAAGAGCAGGTCTTCCTACCTAGAAAGCCTATGTGCCTAACTCTACGGAGCCAGACACCCCCTCTTCTATGAATAGGTTCACTCAAGAATTCCTAAGAGAGATTCAAGAAGACAAATGGGCTAAGGAAAGTGAAGTCCCTCGTCCCATTGAACTTGTGGATGATGCACATGATCAATTCCCACAAGATATTCCCTCTATCTATGGAGAGCAGGAGAGCACCCCGTCTTAAGAGAGACTAGACTTTGAGTCTAACTCTCTACAAGAATTACCCCACTTCACGAGCCCATGGGAAGCCAAGTCTACTTCTATGAGAACCCCCACAGTCATGGTAAGAAACGAAGATTCAGTCATACCTAGGAACACGGAGGTAGTAAAGAACACCAAGGTGCAGTGTAATCTCACTTTGGAAGAACTGCTTAAGGTTAGACCAGAAGTGTGGAAACAAGTAGTTAATCAAGTACCTGAAGTAGCAAAACCACGCTCCCAGGTAGGGTCTCAAAGAACAGTGCCAGAAATACCATTGGATAAGATAGAAGACATGAGTGAAGGAGAAGAAGGAAATACCTACCTCCCAGTTACCCATCAGGGATACACAACCAAAGCAATTTTGGACTCAGGTGCAGGAGTTGCAGTTGCTACCACTTCCTTATGGAAACCTTGGGGCAAGCCAGCACTCAGGCCAACAAGAATGAAATTGCAGATGGCCGATGGTCATATTGATAGGCCCTTAGGATTGTTAGAAGGAATAACTCTCACCACCTGTGGTGTTGAGTTCGAGCAGACATTTGCTATATGCGATTTTTAGCAAAAATCATGCCTATGAGATGATTTTGGGAAGACCCTTTATGCGACAGTTGCAAGTGGTACAGGATTGGGGAACCAATTCTTTGTACCTACAACACTTAGGTGTTACGACCAAAGTGAATCTCAAAGATTACTCTCATAGAGATGTCCCTCCTATCCAATGGAATCCCATCCATAGAGCCAAAGATGATACAGAATCGGTGCATTCCATAGGGTCAGGATCCTCATGGATGCATGAAGACACCCACTTATGGATGTGCAAAGTAGCAGTAGAAGAAGAGAAGAGAGAAGAAGCCAGAGAGATAGGTGCAAAAGAAACACATAGATCAATTCAAGACCCAGCCTATGCGCCTGTAGTCTTTCCTGACGAAGAATTTGAACCCCACAGCTGGGCAGAAATCCTAGCAACAATGGATGTAGCCATCAATGAAGAACAATGGACACCTCACTGTGATGAAGATGGCTATGACATTTCAGTCTTCTCCATAGAGCCAATCATGGGAGAGGCAGTTCTAGAAGAATGCGAGCCTAGCCCTGATGCATTTGAAGATGCGAACGACTCCGATCTAGAGTCAATCATCATGGATCCACCTTTTGCATCAGATGAAGAATATTTCTATGAAGTAGAATTTCAACCCCAAAGGCACCGAGAGCTTACAAATGATGTAAGGCTAGCCACACATGTAACCCCTAAGGAAGAAGGAAAGAAAAGAAAGAAGAGAGAAGTCACACCAGAAGAGGAAGAATCTTTGTTTGAGGTCCCGGAAAATTTTAAGAAGTATGAGATAGATGACATGAGAGTCATGATTAGAATGCCTAAACGAGAGGCACAATCGGGAGAGGCCTATGATAACAAAGAAACCACCAAGAAAATAGTGATAGCCATAGAAGAAGGAGAAGAGAGGTGCACTTACATAGGACATGACCTCACTGAGGAAGAAGAGCATGAGCTGATAGCCTTGAAAGAGAATATAGAGATGTATTTGCTTGGAGTTACAAGGATTTGAAAGGCGTGGACCCGGACATATGCTCACATACGATTCCCATGACCACAGAGGCCAGACCCTCAAAACAAAAGCCATACACATACAATGACAACTATGCTGCCAAGATCAAAGAAGAGATAGACCGCTTGGTTGAAGCTGGATTTATCTATGAAATTGAGCACACTCAATGGGTATCCCCCATTGTGGTGGTGCCCAAGAAGAACGGCAAATTACGAGTATGCATTAACTTGAAGAAGGTTAACGCAGCCACGATCAGGGATAATTACCCGCTTCCTATCACTGAGCATCTATTAGAAAGGGTGGCAGGCAAGGAAGTGTACAGCTTCCTAGATGGGTTCTCTAGCTACAATCAAGTGGCCATTGCACCAGAAGATCAGCATAAAACGGCTTTTGCCACAGAGTGGGCCATATTCGCTTTTAGGGTAATGCCATTCGGGCTTACCAATGCTCCTGCAACCTTCCAGAGATTGATGTGCCATGTGTTTAAAGAGTTCCTGAGAAAGAATTTGGAAGTCTATGTTGATGATCTCTGTGCTCATTCCAACATTAGACAAACACATATACCAGAACTCAGGCAAATCTTTGACAAATGTAGAGAATATCAAGTCTGCCTGAACCCAGAAAAGTGCGTTTTCATGGTCAGGCAAGGCAAGATTTTAGGACACATAGTGTCAAAGAACGGCATCTCCACTGACGAAGAGAAGGTGAAGGCTATTGCAAAACTACCTAGGCCAAAGAATGTCAAGGAAGTGCAAGCTTTCATGGTGCATTGTGGTTATTACCGACGTTTCATTCACATGTATGCCATCATTGCAAAGCCTCTGTACGGATTCTAACAAACTTTGAGTGGACTGAGGAATGTGAGAACTCTTTCAATGAGCTCAAACGGCGATTATGCTCAGCACCAATCTTGACTACACCAGATTGGAATAAGCCCTTCCATGTGCATGTGGATGCATCCAATTATGTCATTGGATGTGTGCTTGCACAACCTACTGGTGAAGGTAATATGGATCTTCCAATTGCCTATGCGAGTAGACAGCTGAATGCAGCTGAGCGAAACTATACCACTACCGAACGAGAGGGGTTGGGCATGGTGTATGCGGTTAAAAAGTTTAGACATTATTTGCTTGCAAATAAGTTTAAATTTTTTACTGATCATCAAGCTCTACTATACTTGGTAAACAAGCCATGCAACACAGGTAGATTGGTGAGATGGTTCCTCTTACTAATGGAATATGACTTTGAGGTAGTGGTGAGAAAAGGCAAGACTCATTTGAGAGCAGATCATCTCTCTAGGCTCACATCCGGAGAAGCCCCACAAGGAGTATCAGATGATCTTCCTGATGCTTACTTGTTTAATTTGGAAGTAATACCTCAGTGGGCTAAGCCATTAGTGCCAGTATTGACATACGGGCCTAACCACCCAGTAATAAACACTCAAGGTAGAGAGGTAGTAAAAGCCCAGAAGTACCATATCATGGCAGGAAGCATGTACAAACAGACAGATCAAGGGATCTTGGCTTGTTGTGTAGAAGAGGACAAGTACACTAAATGGTTGCATTTAGCACATGTAGGTGCATTAGAGCAACACTACTCAAAGCAACGAACCTTACAGACACTAAGGAGACTCGGAGTGCATTGGCCGACTATGGAGGCTGATGTCCAAAAGTTGTGCAAGGAATGCCCATCCTGCTGCACTAAACCACCTATGGAACATGCCACTCTTTATCAAGTGTCCATAGTGCCAGATTGGAGTGAACCTCTAGTATCCTTCTTAAGGACGAAAACATTCCCTCCAGACATGACTCTGGCTAGGCAAAGGAGTTTAGAACAAGAAGCCCAGGATTATTCACTCATTGGTGATAATCTATACAAGAGTGGTAAAGATGGTTACCTGAGACTATGTGTCCATGAGAGTGAATATCTCAAAATCTTGGATACTGCTCACCAAGGTGTAGCAGGGGGACACTTTGGACCAGATCGGGTAATCAAGGCAATACTATTTGCGGGCTTTTGGTGGCCAACCCTTCACATGGATGCACATACCTATGTGAAACCGTGTGATGTTTGTCAGAGAACTCAGTACCCTATACGCAAGGATGAGATGCCACTGAAGCCTATGATGGGCGGACGTGCGTTCTCTAAATGGGGAATAGACTTTGTTGGTCCTATTAATCCCCCAGCTAAGGGTTCACATGCTGAATATATCATCGTGGCCACAGACTATCTAACCAAGTGGGTAGAAGCGAAAGCTACTACAAAAAATGATGCTCAAACAACAACAAAGTTCTTATTTGAAAATGTATTCACGAGGTACGGATTGCCAATAGAGTTGGTGAGTGATAGAGGCACACACTTCTTGAATGAAGTCATAGAAAACCTTCTCCAAGAATTCTTGGTGATACATAAGAAATCGGCCCCCTATCATCCACAAGCTAATGGCCGGGCTGAGAGCACTAATAAGATCTTATGCAATGTGCTGACTACACTAGTGAACAATAAACGCTCTGATTGGGACAAACAGCTACACCATGCTGTTTGGGCATACCGGGTTGCCTATAAAACGGTACTCCAAGCCACCCCCTTTCAGATGGTATTTGGCCAAAATGCTGTGCTACCTCTGGACTTTTTGATACCTACATTGAAGGTAGCACAAGAACATGACTAGACAGGCCATGAACTCTCCTCTCGAATCTTTGATCTTGAACGTCTAGGTGAAACACGATTGAGAGCTGCAACAGGAATCTATGCAGCGAAGAAGAGGCAAAAGGCATATTTTGATACACATGTGAAGGATAAAGGCTTGAAAGCAGGCGACCTAGTCCTAGTCTACACATTGAAGCAGCATGCACGGAAATTAGAGAAAAGAGGTTACGGGCCAATGATTATCAATAGAATCTCCACAAGGAATCGAGGTGGATAGTCTACCTGTGGATGTGCCACCAACTGAACGACCTGTGGAGCTGCAACACCTTCAGCAGATCCCGGTACCGGATCCACCAACAGGGATCACAGAAAGAGTCCATGCCAATTCTCATTGGTTCAATGGCATGCCAGGTCCATTAGGAGAGGCCAAGTATATATGGGAGTCTAAGTGCGAGTATGACAGATCATGGGTTCGATTCCAATTTTTCTCCAAGGAGTTTGAGACTCTACAGAACACCGAGGATCTCCAGACCATATGGCAATGTGCAGGGCTAGCAGAATACTTTGAAGCACCACTACCTAAACCGGATCTCCTCTGATGCTATTATTTGGTCTCCATGTTACAAGCTAATGAAGAAAAGGACAAACCAAGATCATTTGTTCTTCCTTCCTTGTTGGGCAACAACGAGTTAAAGAGGTTTGAACTTACCTTGGAGTTGGTGAGCTCTGCTTTGAATATGCACGGCACACATGTACCTTTTGAGAAGGATGCTCTCGTTCCTACTAACATGAAGGATAGGAAACTACTGAAGCTTAAAGACATGGCAGCACTCACACCAAACGTGTCCATCCCTCTCCGTATGTGCATGCAACATTTTGCTTTCCCCGGCCAAGACCGCTTCACACAACCACACAAAAGAATCTGGTTCGCTCTCTACTTAGCGGAGACAGGTGCGTTACCAATTAAGCTGCCTGTATGGATTATAGATCAATTGTATGAAGCAAATAAAAGGTCTTCTAGGAAATTAGTGGTGAATGGTTGCTGTGCAATCACACGCATTATTTATCGGTGCCTAGCATACGATGTTCCCATTGAACGTGCCTTAACTTGGGCACAATTACAAATGTTTAAGAAGCTCAAGACGTCCACACATCAATCCAAGCGCATGAGGGGTGCGATCCCTTGTGTCCAGACAAGGGAAGTTCTGACTACTCCTGAAGTATCGCCACGAGGGGAGGCCACTGTACCTCCCTTTACCATTAGGATGCCCAGGTCTGGATCTGAAACTACGACACGAGCTGCCCCTTCAGCTCCTCTTGCTCCATCTGAATTTGAATTTGCTACAACTGGAGATGCTGAAGGAATGGATCCCCAGGACTTCGAAGCATTCTTACAAAGTACACAACTCTCTGATGTAGAGTTTTATTCAGATGCAGAAGAACAAGGCACATTTTCACAAAGAAGAAGAAAATCTACAGACGGGCGCCATGTACATTGGAGTGACGCTCAGGAAGGTCAACCACAAGAACACCTAGAAGAAGAAGGAGCATATGAAGAGAAAACCACTGAAGCCCCAGCCTATACAGCAGAACTCTGAAGGCTGTATCAAATTATGGAACGAGTGCGATCGCAACAACTGCTCACCGAACAGAGCAGTAGAGTACTCATGACTCAGCTATTGGAAGAAGCAGGAGTTGACTCAGAATATAGTGAAGGTCTCTTATTGATGGCAGAAACATATGGGGTAGTAGAAGCAGTGCAGACCGCCATTAGGAGGTCTCCAGTTCAATATGATCCATGAAGATTCCAGACACGACCACGCTCAGGTAAGAATATCCAGATCCCCATTACAACGGCAGAAGGGCCAATTATTACATCCGAACCCATCGGGACAACCTCCCAAGCAACAGAAACTGTTAGCCAAGAGCACCCAGTCACCCATGAGGAATCCACCGAGCCACTACCACCCACACCCCCACCATCGCCTCCTAGAGCAGAAACCGTGGAAATCACCTCGACCACTCAACCCACCGAACCAACCTTCATCTCCCGTACTCCCATCTCTAGTTCAACCCTATTCTCCACCTCTGATAACCCAATCTATGAAGCAACCCCCATCACTACACAATCCACCGAATCGCTCATAGAGCCTGCCCTAGGACAACCATCCCCCATGCCCTCAGCCATAGGTCATCTTGACCCTAGATCCATATTCATGGGTTTCCCTGCTACCACGCAACCCTTCATGCCCTCCTCAACTCTACAACCTCAACCCCCAACCTCCATCTCTCCACTTCTCCAATCCCTCCATAACTTCCTTGCTAGAACTTTTCAACCCAGGTCTCAACCATTCCCTTTATTTTCAGCTCCCCACCCCACTTCTCATCTATTCACCACTTTCACACACACACCACCTACCATTCCAATGTATATGGTAGACCCCACACTCGCACCCACTCCTGAAAGTATGGACATTTCACCACCCACGGCACCTCCCCCTCCCCCCACACTTCCACCTCCTCCCATTCCCCCTCCACCAATTTCACCCACACACATGTCTTCAATAGACACATCATTCACTCTTCCCCTTCCCCAATTCCCTTCCCATGCATCTTCCATTGTAAACACCACCCCCTCATCTATAGGCAATGCATTGGACACCATGCTAGCTTGTATATCAAACTTAAGGACAGATTACAATCAGCTCCAGCAACAGAATGAACGCCTGCAAGAGCACTCGGAGACACTACAACACCGCCTTGCTGCACTAGAGGAGGAAAATGCTCGCCTCCACACACAATTCCAAACTCTCCAAGAGGCTCATAGCATATTGGAGGTACAGTTACAGAACACAGATCAGGAAGCAATACAAGTGGTAGAAGGTCATCTACGGACGCAGCTGGAACGCAATTCAAAGCTTCAGCGAAATATGGCCCTACTCAAGCGACATCTTGCTGCCGCTCATGAAGAGAATCAACGCCTGCAATTACAAAATCAAGAAAACCTAGAAGCAGCTATCGAAAGCACACCTGGGGCACCCATCAGCCCATCAAAGTTTCAAGCAGTGACCCCCGACAATATCAAGATCATATTGGAAGACTATGCCATGCTGCTTGAAGCACATGACCTGCTATTAGAGGAACTAGGTCAAGTGAAGCAGAAACACCAAAAAGAAACAACAGCAGCCTCTCAAACCACCTCCTCCGCGGCTTCACTTCTCACAGACTCAGAGGCCTTAAAAGATCTCCAAAAACAGGTCACCGAATTGCAAGCACGTCTACTACAATATGAGAGATCACCTTCCCCTCCAGAGGCTCCCACCGACAAAGAACTAGTACAAATTCCTATGGAACAAACATTTGAAGAAGAATACAATCCACAACCCTTCCCAGGAGGCCAACAAACAGAGGAAGCTCAGGACACATTCGAAGCACCACGGCCTCCATGGCTACGTCAAGTGGAGGAAATCGGGAGTTCTCACGAAGAGCGCACAGTAGTGCAAAATCAGGCCATGAGGGTCATAGAGGAAACTGTGCTACAATCTGCTTACTTCAAGAACCTGTCATCGAGACGCCTTATCCTCTCATCTGAACTCCAATATAGGCCTTATTATATTATCCTGGCTGATTATAATGCAGAAATACAGAGAGTCACGGGTAAGATTCCTACCTTTGCTACCCAATTTCAATCTGAAGACCTTCCTCCAGAGGTGCAAAAAGGCAAAATTCGTCAACCCACCTGGCGGCAGAAACTTCTAGAGACATATCCAGAAATGCTACGCACATGGAACAACGCGCCTTTACATCTCCTATACAATCCATGCTACGGTCCAGTTCCACGCCGCAGGTCTTGGAAGGCATTCAATATCAAAGTGCAGAACAACGCGCAATGCAAGGAATGGCTAAACTACCCATACATTGCGCCACCACAGGGACCACCGTCGGTAGCGTACATGATGGGAACAATTCGCCATTGGATGCCGCGATTGAAGCCCATGCCAGATGTGGCAGCTCAAATGATGCTTAAGATTTTAGATATGATGCAAGTAGTCCTGAAAACCTTTAAAAATGCAGCCGCACCACAGGTACGTCTACCGGAGTTTACCAATGGAAATTATGATTTGGTGTATGACATGAGCACCACCCCCAGTATTCGTGTGGCTTACGCCTGACATGCACGCATCAAATACCTCCCTGCATGTTACAAACAGACCTTCGAAGAAATGTTCAGATCAGGTTTTTGGGAGTATCACTCGGAGGTCTTCGCACCGAAGCCAACACACCTGCTCCATCTCTTTGCTTGTGAACAAGCAATGTACTCTAAGTACTAAACCGCACCGCAACCAGAGGTCCCTGGCGCAATAAATTGGGATGCATTGGAAGCTGATCTAGCAAGAGGCTTAAGGTTAGGAGAACACGAACTTGCCACCAATGTCATCCAATACTATATCGACCACTCGATAGAACAGAGGTCTGTCAGGGGCGACAGACGCTAGGAAGGGGGGCGTGTTGGCATACAAGCCAGATGAAGAGCATACTAGCACAACGGAGCAGTCATGCACAATACGGCAACAAGGCCCAATCATTTTTTCCATGGACCATTTACAACTCAAGTGATTTTAATCACTACACAAACATTGTAAATTCCGTTTTTGGTAGAATAGACTCCATTTTGTTCAAGCCGAGGAGTCCTCGAGCTTGAGGAGTAGTAGAACTAGCTACATATCAATTTTCATAATTTTTAGACTTCGTTTGAGACCTCAAATAGGCTCTAGAAGCTAATTTTTAACTAGGCCGAACACTAGGTCTGGACAAGGCCAAAGCTAGTGAGAAAACTATAAAAAGAGCTAGAGAGCTCATTTTTGAGGGTAGATTGTTTGTGAATTGAGCTTATGTAAGAGACTTTTTGAATAATGCAAAGAACTCCATTGTTCCTCTCCTTGTTCTTGCCTTGTGTGCGCGTGTGTGTGTATGTGTGTGCATGCTTGTGTGCTTCTCACTCACACACTTGTGCCTTCACTTGCTCATAGTCTTCATACTAGTCCTCACGTCTCCACGGATTGACAATTATGAGGTGAATCTTCTCACGTTGGTACTCACCATTGTGCTAGAGTGACATAGGTAATCTCGTTACTTTTCTTATTTTTCTTTTTCTTACCTCACCACCACCATCACCATCATCATCCTCACCTAATCTGATCTCCATCTCCATCATCGCGAAAATTTTCAGTTTTTGATCATATCACCTTCTCCACCTCATTTTCCTCATTCCACTTGTGAGAGAGCAGTGTTTTTGCATGTTTGTTGAGTTTTCTTGCAGGATCCAGCTGTGTCATCCCCTCCAGCACGTTGCGTAGGTACGGAAAACTTGGCAACTGTCTGTGTGTCGCCGACCTCTGTCGATCGCGATCGACAAAAAAGCGCCCATTTGGTAAAACAAAGTGCACCACCATAATCTACATGTTGAGCACATTCTAAATCACTAAAAACAGTTGAAAAAATCCGTGTTTCTCTGTCAATCGCGATCGACACCATCGATCGCGATCGACAGCCACGATCGAAAACCTCTGTCAATCGCGACTGACAGACCCTGTCAATCGTGACCGACAGACCTGTCGATCGCGACCGACACACCCCCACGACTGACTGACTGCCACGTAGGACCCTGTTAGTCGCGATTGACACCATCGATCGCGATCGACTGAATTTCAATGATTGATTGACTTCCCCGCGTAGCCACGTGTCCATCGCGACGGACACATCCCCGATTGACTAAAATCACGGCGAGAATCCCGGAAAAAGTGTCGATCACGATTGACACCATCGATCGCGATTGACAGGATCCACGACCGACTCTGTCGATCGCGATTGACACTGTCAATCGCGACTGACGTGTCGATCGCGACCGACAGGCCCGACAGACACCTCTGTCAATCGCGATTGACAGACCTGTTGATCGCGATTGACAGGCTTTTCAACCAAAATTTTAGGGTTAATTTTTCCAAGTCCTTGGGGGATTTTGGGCATAATTAGAGAATCATTAGTGACTTGTGAGGTCCCCACACATGTGTATTTGAGAAAAATCCTGTGATCTGTCAGCCTGCTCGAACCCTGTTTTCATTCCAAAACCCTAAACTGGCATAACTTTCTCATACAAAATCTGTTTGCTGTGATTCTTGTCTTGTTGGAAAGCTCGTGGGGAGTACAACCAAAACACCCACTGGTTACGGTTAAATTAAGATCAGGATTATTAGATAGGGTATTTTGAAGTTGACCATACCCAGGGGGAACAAATTCAAAAATCTCTAGAATTGTTTTCCAAAAAAAAAAATCATAGTGCAAATTGGTGTTTGTGTTACATGAATGAAAGTGATTGGTTCTGTCTTTGGAGTTTAAGTCTTGAGCTAACTTTGGAACTCTTACAGATCTATTGAGAGCATCGAAGGGCAGTCTAAGCAAAAGTAAGTGCAAGCTTGGGAACACGCTTCCTGGGCATTCAAGGGCAACCAAGAAGGGAACAAAAGGTTGGAAACTCTCAACTCCCTCTATCAATTCCTAGCTTAGGCTAAGAACGACTAGTGATAGGAGTAGGCGAGGGCGGCGATAGGCATTTATCAAGTTGAAGAATACCTAAATATTCAAGCTCAAGCTAACGACATAATCTTTGTACGGTCGAAAACTTTAAAGGAAAAGAACTTAACGTGGAATGATCAACTTCAAGTGCGGAAAATACACTCAAGCATACCTGACGACGTGATATCAGACAAGAACGTAAACATGGTAATCAACTAAAAAAGAATCAAGTAACGGATACAAAAGAACTCAGCAACGAGGTTGTACTTGGGCAAATTTGGGCTATTCATTTAGGTTTATGAACCTTAGATCAGGGCGACATCTAGGGAAAGATAGACAAAGTCTTAGGTCTTCAGAGGCTAGTGTCAACCACATTGCTAGGTCTTGGGCCCAGCAGTTGAGCCACCACTCATACTACCCTAGCTCTGAGACTAGTGAATCAGAGATGTCTCAAGGCATGGACAGACCTACGGGAAGTTCAGAAGTGCCATACTTGCACAGGGTAGAAGGCCCTTACAAGACGCAGCTGGAATACCTTAGGACCAACTGATTAGGTGCTAGCATCTATGAGGACGGCCTAGGAAGATCCGTGGTCCAAATCAAAAACCCAAACCAGTCTATTGGGCTAGAGCACCCTGCTGTCAAATTTGAAAATGGTGCATACCTTGATAAAGAGGGAACCATATATGTGGTCACTAGTCACCCGAAGAGGACAGATGAATTTGGGAACGTGATCCGTGAGACGGACATAGATGACCTAGAACAAGGGAACGTAGGGGGGGAGCCCAGGACCCCTCGAGGGAAATCTGTTCTTACTAGAATCCTCAATCCCGAGTGGGTTCCCCAGGACAACAAGAGCATAGATCTGCTTCTGAACCGAGAGACTGACGAAGCCTTTTGGAGGTATAAATCTGATCGGCCAATTGATATAGGAACAATCATGATCTATGAATTTAAAGATCCAGATAGTCTAGACAGAGTGACCTACCTAGATCACGCTTCAGAGAGGATCTTTGTGGTTACAGAACATGACAGGCATGCTTACACTTGGAAGGGCGAATTCGTTTTCCCCCAACCAAGATCGGATGTGTCCCATGGTCACCATGGAGCTGGTACCTCCCAGGCTCATGGAGTTCAGAGAGACATAAAGAGAGACAGACCTGAGGTAAGCTTTGCAAACTCATTGGGAAGAGGAAGAACGAGAACGGAAACAAATAGAATGGAACCTGAGGGACATAGAGCCCCAGGGAACTGAAGGAATGCGGATGAATCCCCTCTACCAAGACCGAGAGAGCACACGAGGACCCTGAGACTGACCCAACTAGTTAAGTCCATGAAAAACTACTTCGATGGTACTGGAGACCCCTATGATCATGTGGCTGAGTTCAGGCAAGTCTTGAGAGCTGAACAAGTGGAGGATATATTCACGCAGTACAATGCCTTTGGTCTAACCCTTAGGAACACAGCCCTTACGTGGTTTCAACCATTGAATGAGAGACAATTCAGGTGTATAGACCAACTCCTAGAGGCTTTCATTATTGAATTCTCTAAGAGTGGCATAAGACATAATACCTCCTCATTGATTCACAACTTCAAGCAAACCCCTCAAGAGACTGTGAGACTTGCAGGAAGAAGATTTAGGCAATATCTTGAAAGATTCCCTGTTTTGGAGCTACCCACACCAGCTAAGCAAGTGGCTTTGTTCTTGGATGGATTGCTAAGTGCCAAATTGAGTTCATATGTGTATTTGAAGGACCCTAGGACTATAGAAGAGTGTGTACGCATGTGCATTGACATCGAAGATAACCTAGGGGAGGAGTTGGAGCTTTCCAAAATATATAAAGATTCAGATAGTGCCTCTAGCCTCTCTTCCACGCAATCCACATCAATTGAGGAACTCGCTGAGAACGTGGCACAAAAACTAGGTGTCTCTAGCAAACAAATCCCAAGGTTTGCCCCAGTAAAGAGGTGCTATACTTGCGGTGGTGACCATATGGCGAACGTGTGTCCCATTACGGCTCAACCCCAAGTAAATCCGAGTATCCAATACTGTACCATAGAATGGAGATACACAAATCACACAGCACAAGACTGTCCATACAATAAGCAAGCGATTAGGCAAACCTACCCTCAGCCATACCAACAGGGGAGATATCAGAACCAATATCCACCACAGCAGTATGCTAGGCCCCAACAAACCTACCAACCACAATATCAAGCACAGCAAAGGCCTCAGCCTGTGTTAGCCCAACAACCTCCAGCTCCATCCAACGTGATCCCTGTAAAGTATGCAGCTGCAGAAGAAAACCTGAATAGGGCCATAGTGCCAATAACCCCATTACTATCAAAAAGTGACCCCAGTGACCATAGTTTTGATTCTACACATGTTGATAGCCCCCAAGCCTACTACATGCAGTCTCTTGAACATGGCGAGTCCTACTATAGTGAAGAGCCAAATGAACCTAGTTGGGAGTCAGATTACACAAACGTCATGTATGCAAACCCCAATCCTAGACCTCAACCTAGACAAGTAAGACCCCCATTCCCTAAAGGACCATGCTACAGATGTCAGGGAGATCACCTCATTTGTGATTGCCCCATGCCTGCACCTACCCAAACCCAATCAGTGACGATCCAGGGCTTTTGCCAAGAGTGTGGAAAGGAGCATCTCTTACGAGACTGCCCTAAGAATCCTAATAATATGCCAAAAATCACTCCTATTAACGTTATTGGGTTAGTGGTAGATTCCACAGGGAGTGTCACTTCCACTGCACCCCTACAGGTAGTCACTAGAGCTCAAGCATTGCAGCAAAACCAAGGGGTAAGCCAGGAAAAGAGCCTAGAGGCTAGTGAAACTGAAAGCATAACCAAGAAGAGGACTAGAGCTTGGAGAGATAGTCACGAAAGAATGAAAAGACAATGGGCAAAGAAAATGAGTGAACTTGAGGAAAGCCTAAGAGAAACTAAAGCCAGGATGACCGAACTCACAGCTCAACCTCCCTCTCACACTGCCCCACCTCCATTACCTCCACCATTCCCAACTCCATCCAACCCGCCACCTTCCCACCCACCTCACCTAATCCCACCACCCCCTAGAGTAGGATCAATCCTAGCAGATCCCACTCCCGAGGACCTAAACATGATGCTTAAAGCATATCAGGCCAGAATCCAAGAAGGGCCAAACGTAAATGATCATGGAAAGTGCTACCCTAGAGCAGAATTAGAGCTTGAACGAACTAAAATTTGTGCTAAGATGGTGGAGTTGGCTCAAACCATGTTTGAAGCCAGCCGCCTCTTTAACATATCTAGTTCAGCTAAGATGCAACTGCACTTTGAAGGACTGTTAGAGAGAATAGAGAGGCTAATTGCACAATCAGAAAAGGAACCTTGTTAGAGTATGATCAATGTCTACCCCTCATGATTGTATGCACATTTTGTAAGGCCCCCTTTATGAGGAGAAGCCAAGCGTGCATTACCCAATTGATGGGAATCCCAACTTGAATGTTGGATGAAGGTCATATTGGACCATGTAAGATATTATAAGGAAAGGGAGTTACCAGGGTCCCCAATTGTGGGGTCCGGGGCAGCGGTGAGCAGCCCCGGCTGGGGGGTCCAAGGGGGCCAGCGGGCCCCCTGGCTGGGGGGTCCCAGGGGGCCAGCGGGGCCCCTGGTGGGGGTCCGGGGGCAGCGCCCCCAGCGCGACGGTAAAGGGAATATTCCATGGAATATTCCCTGTCGGAGTCAGAAATCATTTATATTTGTTAGGTCGGTTCAACCAGTCTAAGCCGTGTATGGCAATTACGCGGGCGGTGGCCGCCCACGCCCTACCGCCCATGTATAGCCGTCCATGGCAGGCCACCCATGATCCTATATATACATGACTTCTGCACTACCTAAGACATTGAGTTGAGCCAGCATACCTCTACCTTGTATCTCCCTATCTAGAGTTGTCTAGATCACCATTTAAGCTCTACCTTGAGAGCGCACGGGTGGACAACGCCATCATCTTTGTACTTGCTGCTAGTAGAAAATTGTTGAGATTCTCCTATATCTGTTATCTTCTCTGCTATTGCTCCTGTGTTATATTGCGTAACTATTGTCTTACATGGTATCAGAGCTGTAAGGTTCGAATAGCTTGAGAAGTATCATTATTTTAGCCTACTAGCAGACTAGAATATCAGTAGATTATTCGAGTGATTACATGATGGCTTCATCGTCGAACACTAGTCTTGGTGCTTCACCTAATGTTAATGCTGCACCTATTCGAATTCGTCCACCTGCATTCACTGAAGGGAAGCTGGATGGAACCAACTATACACTCTGGAAGTTCAAAATTTCTGCAGTTTTGGACTCCTATGAATTACTTGACACTGTCATGGGACCGATGGGATTGGATCCAGAGCCTATACCAGTTGAAGATCCAGCAAATTCAAGATTGATGATTCAGCCAGATCCAGATCTTCTACGAGCTTGGAAGAGGCGGAATGCTGATGCATTATGTGCGATTGTCACTAGTGTAAGTGATTCTGTGCTTACTTTAGTTCAACATACTACTAAAGCACATGAGGCTTGGGGCATATTGGCTCGACAATATGAGACCAAGAACCACACTAGGATACAGAATTTAGAAAATCAGTTGGCAAATGAAAAGCATTCTGATTCTGAAAAGGCTGAAGATTTTATCAAACGGATAAAGCATCTTCAAGATCAATTGGCTGCAGTTGGTGTTGTTATAACACCAGAAGAGCTAGCTCGAAGATCTGTACGTGTTCTTCCAGCAAAGTATGATGGATTAGTAACAGCCCTTAACACTCAGGTAAGGCCAACTCCTCTTACATTTGAAGAGTTTTGTGCCATGCTTTTAGAAGAAGAGATGCGGCTGAAGAATCGGCAAAGTACAACTGATGCTGCATTCTCAGCAAATGCAAAAGGTAAAGGCTCTTCAGAGGGATCAAAGAAGAAGCCAAAGAAGAAAAAGTTCACAGGAAGTTGCTTCTATTGTGAAAAGAAAGGCCATGCCATCAAGGATTGCAGAAAGAAGCAAGCTGATGAACGGAATGGGACTGTAAAATCATCATGGAAGAACAAAGAGTCTGCAAACAACACAGAGCTGGAACTTTGGGTAGCTATTGAAGAGGTATGTTCATCTGCTCAAGCTCGTGTTGATGAGCCATGGATTTTAGATAGTGGAGCTTCTCGCCATATGACTAGTAAAAAGGATTGGTATAGTTCCCTAGTGCCTCTGCGGGAATCCATCAATGTAGTGGTGGGAAACGACTCCAAGTGTCCAGCTGAAGGAACTGGAACCATCTCTTTTATCACTTCTCCAGGTGTTGAGAAAAAGTTATCCGATGTTCTCTATGTACCTACACTCAAAAGAAATTTGTTGTCAGTTTCTGCAATAACAGATCGTGGACTCGAAGTTCACTTCAATAAGAGTGGTGCGGAAATCATGGATTCATCAGGTAATGTTGTAGGTAAAGGCACACGATGGGATAACTTGTATGAGTTAAGTGCTTTAACTGCTACAGAAGATAAAGATGTAAGCAGGTTATGGCACCAACGATTTGGGCATCTCGGATTTGCAGTTTTGAAGGAGATGCAACGAACAGGGATGGTTGCTCATTTGCCTGCATTTTCAGAGTTGCAGGAACCTTGTGAAGCTTGTATGATGGGCAAGCAAAAACGAAAGGCATTTCCAAGAGAGACCAGCAATCGATCTCAAGCTCCTCTAGAGTTGGTACATGCTGATCTCTGCGGTAAAATGTCTACACCTGCTTTAGGAGGATCTTTCTACTTCTTGCTGTTAGTCGACGATTATAGTAGAAAGATGTGCGTTTATTTCATTCGAGAGAAGGCTGATGCTTTTGAAAAATTTAAAGCGTGGCATAAGTATGTAGAAAGTGAATCAGGAAGGAAACTGAAGAAATTTAGAACAGATAGAGGAGGTGAATTCTTGTCAACAGAATTCAACAATTACTGTAAGGAGCATGGTGTGAAAAGGCAACTTACCACAGCTCATACACCTCAACAAAATGGCGTTGTTGAGCGCAAGAACAGGACAATAGTTGAAATGGCTCGTTGTATGTTAAAGGCTCAAGACATGCCTGATTCATTCTGGGCAGAAGCAGTCAATACAGCAGTCTACATCCTCAATCGAAGCTACACAAAAGCTCTGAAGGGGATGACTCCTCAAGAAGCATATTCTGGTAAAAAGCCTTCAGTTTTGCATTTCAGAATTTTTGGTTGTTTCTGTTATGCACATATTCCTGATTCAACAAGATCAAAGTTGGATTCAAAAAGCAAAAAGTGTGTCTTCCTAGGATATAGTGAAGAGTCTAAAGCATACAGGTTATGGGATCCTGAGGCAAGGAAGATTTTTGTCAGCCGAGATGTGGTGTTTGATGAACGACCACACTTAGTAGAAGATAAAGGTAAATCTACTATCTCATCAAACGGAGAAATATCTCACCTTGTGCCTATCAAAAGACAAGTTAAAGTTGAGGAGGAGGAAACATCTGATGGAGAAATTTCCTCAATAAAAAGCCAACCAATTGTAGCTGCACAGCGTAAGCCACTACCGAAGTGGGCACAACAGCTCTTTGATGATCACAATCCACATGTAGATGCACCAGAATCATCATCGGATGGATTACGAAGATCAAAGAGAATAGAGGAGCAAAGAAGAGCCTCAGAACACATTGTTAACATGGCTCTAATGGCAGATATCATGGGTTCGATAAAGGAACCTACCACCATTGAAGAAGCCATTGATGATCCAGATTGGAGAGCGGCAATGCAGTCTGAGTATGATAGTATACTCAAAAATGATACATGGGATCTAGTCGACTTGCCGCCAAAGAAGAAGGTAATAGGTACTAAATGGATTTGGAAAGCTAAGTATAAAGCTGATGGAACATTAGAAAAGTATAAGGCACGATTAGTTGCACAGGGTTTTTCACAGATTGAAGGATTTGATGTTCAAGAAACTTTTGCACCAACAGCACGCATGACAACTATTCGGACAGTACTTGCAGTAGCTGCACAAAAGTCTTGGCCTATTTTCCAGACGGATGTCAAATCTGCATTTTTGAATGGTCACCTCAAGGAGGAGGTATATGTATCTCAACCACCAGGTTTTGAGGTGCCCAATTCAGAAAATAAAGTTTGCAAGTTGAAGAAAGCTTTGTATGGACTTAAGCAAGCTCCACGGGCTTGGTACCAACGAATTGATCATTTTTTCAAAAATATGGGTTTTGAAAGAAGTACTTCTGATGCTAACTTGTATGTAACGAAAAGGGATAGCAAGCTAGTTGTTGTCATTGTATATGTAGATGATTTGATCATTACAGGAGATCATCAGGAACTCATCAATCAAACTCGGATCAGCTTGGGAACTGAGTTTGAAATGACAGACTTAGGTCTACTCCATTTTTGTCTGGGAATTGAAGTATGGCAAAGGAAGGATGGCATTTTCATCTCACAACAAAAATATTCCAAAGAAATTCTCAAGGCATTTGGAATGATGGACTGCAAACCAACTAGCACACCTATGGAGGTAAATCATAAGCTATCTATGGATGATAACATGCCTGATGTAGATGCTAAGAAGTATAGGAAGCTCGTTGGAAGTCTTATTTTTCTGTGCAACACTAGACCAGACATTTGCTATGCTGTTGGAGTGTTAAGCAGGTTTTCCAACAAACCTAAGGAGAGTCACTGGAATGCTGGAATGCAAATTCTAAGGTACATTGCAGGAACCTTGGATTTTGGTATTTTGTATACCACAGGTGATACACTCCAAGGATATTGTGATTCAGATTGGGCTGGAGATTGTGATTCTAGAAAATCAGTTTCTGGATATTGTTTCTCACTTGGTTCAGGAATATTTTCTTGGGTAAGTAGGAAGCAACCAACTCTCGCACTCTCCTCCACTGAAGCAGAGTACAAAGCAGCTTGTTTTGCTTCTTGTGAGGCAGTCTGGTTAAGGAGAATTCTTGCAGATATAGGCTTTCCATCAAATATGCCAATTGTACTCAAGTGTGATAATCAAAGTTGTATGGCTATTGCAAAGAACCCAGTATTTCATGCTCGCACCAAGCACATAGAAGTACAGTACCATTACATTCGTGAGCTAATTGAAGATGAAATTGTGGAGCTAGAATATTGCCCAACAGAGGCAAATTGTGCTGACATATTCACTAAAGCACTTGGAAGAGAGCAGCTCAACAAGCATCTTCAACAGATGGGCATAGGACCGAGCCTACTTGATTTATCATCGGTAAACATTGAGGGGGGGTGTTAGAGTATGATCAATGTCTACCCCTCATGATTGTATGCACATTTTGTAAGGCCCCCTTTATGAGGAGAAGCCAAGCGTGCATTACCCAATTGATGGGAATCCCAACTTGAATGTTGGATGAAGGTCATATTGGACCATGTAAGATATTATAAGGAAAGGGAGTTACCAGGGTCCCCAATTGTGGGGTCCGGGGCAGCGGTGAGCAGCCCCGGCTGGGGGGTCCAAGGGGGCCAGCGGGCCCCCTGGCTGGGGGGTCCCAGGGGGCCAGCGGGGCCCCTGGTGGGGGTCCGGGGGCAGCGCCCCCAGCGCGACGGTAAAGGGAATATTCCATGGAATATTCACTGTCGGAGTCAGAAATCATTTATATTTGTTAGGTCGGTTCAACCAGTCTAAGCCGTGTATGGCAATTACGCGGGTGGTGGCCGCCCACGCCCTACCGCCCATGTATAGCCGTCCATGGCAGGCCACCCATGATCCTATATATACATGACTTCTGCACTACCTAAGACATTGAGTTGAGCCAGCATACCTCTACCTTGTATCTCCCTATCTAGAGTTGTCTAGATCACCATTTAAGCTCTACCTTGAGAGCGCACGGGTGGACAACGCCATCATCTTTGTACTTGCTGCTAGTAGAAAATTGTTGAGATTCTCCTATATCTGTTATCTTCTCTGCTATTGCTCCTGTGTTATATTGCGTAACTATTGTCTTACAAACCTGCCTCTCGTCATAAGGACAAGGCATGTGAAAGTGCAGGTCTTCCTACCCAGGAAGCCTATGTGCCTAACTCTACGGAGCCAGACACATCATCCTCCATGAATCGGTTCACACCAGAATTCCTATGAGAGATTCAAGAAGACAAATGGGCGAAAGAAAGTGAAGTCCCTCCTCCCATTGAACTTGTGGATGATGCACACAACCAATTCCCACAAGACATCCCATCTATTTATGAGGAGCAACAGAGCACCCAATCCCAGGAAAGATTAGACTTTGAGTCTAACTCTCTACAAGAATTACCCCACTTCACAGGCCCATGGGAAGCTAAGTCTACTTGTATGAGAGCACCCACGGTCATGGTACGAAATGAGGACTCAGTCATACCTAGGAACACAGACGTAGTGAAAAACACTAAAGTACAGTGAAACCTCACCTTAGAAGAGCTACGCAAAGTAAGGCCAGAGCTATGGAAACATGTAGCCAAACAAGTACCAGAGATAGCAAAATCTCGTTCCCAGGTAGGATCCCAGAGAACAGTGCCAGAAATACCATTGGACAAGATAGGAGAAATGAGTGAGGGCGAAGATGGAAACACATATCTTCCTATCACCCATCAAGGATACACCACCAAGGCCATTCTAGTCTCAGGCGCAGGTGTTGCAATTGCTACCACTTCCCTATGGAAGCATTGGGGCAAGCCAGCACTCAGGCCCACAAGGATGAAATTGCAAATGGCCGATGGTCACATAGAGAGACCCTTAGGGCTGCTAGAAGGAGTAACTCTCACTACGTGTGGTGTCGAGTTCGAGCATACATTTTCTATATGCGATTTTAGCAAAAATCATGCCTATGAAATGATCTTGGGAAGACCCTTTATGCGACAATTGCAAGTGGTACAGGATTGGGGATCCAATTCTTTATACTTGCAACACTTAGGTGTCACGACCAAAGTGAACCTCAAAGATTACTCTCATAGAGATGTCCCTCCTATCCAATGGAATCCCATCCATAGAGCCAAAGATGATACAGAATTGGTGCATTCCGTAGGATCAAGATCCTCATGGATGCAGGAAGACACCCACTTGTGGATGTGCAAAGTAGCAGTAGAAGAAGAGAAGAGAGAAAAGGCCAGAGATATAGGTGCAAAAGAAACGCATAGATCAATTCAAGACCCAGCCTATGCACCTATAGTCTTTCCTGATGAGGAATTTGAACCCCACGGTAGGGCAAAAATTCTAGCAACAATGGATGTAGCCATCAATGAAGAACAATGGACACCCCACTGTGATGAGGATGGCTATGACCTTTCAGTCTTCTCCATAGAGCCAATCATGGGAGAGGCAGTGTTAGAAGAGTGCGAACCTAGCCCTGATGCATTTGAAGATGCGAGTGACTCCGATCTAGAATCAATCATTATGGATCCACCTTTTGCATCAGATGAGGAATACTTCTATGAAGTAGAATTTCAACCCCAGAGGCACGGAGAGCTTACAAATGACGTAAGGCTAGCCACACATGTAACCCCTAAGGAAGAAGGAAAGAAAAGGAAGAAGAAAGAAGTCACACAAGATCAGAATGCCTGAACGGGAGGCACAATGAGAAGAGGCCTATGACAACAAAGAAACCACCAACAAAATAGTTGTAGCCATAGAAGAAGGAGAAGAGAGATGCACGTACATAGGCCATGACCTGACAGAAGACGAAGAGCACGAATTGATAGCCTTGCTAAGAGAATACAGATATGTATTCGCTTGGAGTTACAAGGACTTGAAAGGCGTGGACCCTGACATATGCTCACACACCATCCCCATGACCTCAAATGCCAAACCCTCTAAGCAAAAGCCATATACATATAATGATAATTACGCTGCCAAGATCAAAGAGGAGATAGATAGACTGGTTGAAGCTGGATTCATCTATGAAATTGAGCACACTGAGTGGGTATCCCCCATCGTAGTGGTGCCCAAGAAAAATGGAAAACTGCGTGTATGCATTAACTTGAAGAAGGTTAATGTAGCCACAATTCGAGATAACTATCCACTTCCTATCATAGAGCATCTGTTAGAAAGAGTAGCAGGCAAGGAAGTGTACAGCTTCCTTGATGGATTTTCTGGCTACAATCAGGTAGCCATTGCTCCAGAAGATCAGCATAAGACAGCTTTTGCCACAGAATGGGGTATATTTGCCTTTCGAGTAATGCCATTTGGGCTTACCAATGCTCCTGCAACTTTCCAAAGACTGATGTGTCATGTATTTAAAGAGTTCTTGAGGAAGACTCTAGAGGTCTATGTTGACGATCTTTGTGCTCATTCCACCATTAGACAAACCCATATTCCTAAACTCAGACAAATCTTTGACAAATGTAGAGAATATCAAGTCTGCCTAAACCCAGAAAAATGCGTTTTTATGGTCAGGCAAGGCAAGATTCTAGGACACATAGTGTCGAAGAATGGCATATCCACTAATGAAGAGAAAGTGAGAGCCATAGCCGAGTTACCTAGGCCAAAGAACGTCAAGGAAGTGCAAGCTTTCATGGGGCATTGTGGTTACTACTGACGGTTCATTCATATGTACGTTGTCATTGCAAAGCCCATGTATGGACTTTTGACTAACTTTGAGTGGACTGATGAATGTGAAAACTCCTTCAATGAGCTCAAAAGACGATTGTGTTCAGCACCAATCTTGACCACCCCGGATTGGAAAAAGCCATTCCATGTTCACGTGGATGCATCCAATTATGCTATTGGGTGTGTACTCGCGCAGCCTACGGGCGAAGGGAGTATGGATCTCCCTATTGCCTATGCCAGTAGACAATTGAATGCTGCTGAACAAAACTATACAACCACCGAACGAGAAGGATTAGGCATGGTGTATGCAGTTAAAAAGTTTAGACATTATTTGCTTGCAAATAAGTTTAAATTTTTTTACTGACCATCAGGCACTGCTATATCTCGTGAACAAACCATGCAATACAGGTAGATTAGTAAGATGGTTTCTCTTACTAATGGAATACGACTTCGAGGTTGTGGTAAGGAAAGGTAGGACTCACTTGAGAGCAGACCATCTCTCTAGACTCACATCTGGAGAAGCCCCACAAGGAGTGTCAGATGACCTTCCTGATGCTTACTTGTTTAATTTGGAAGTGGTGCCGCAGTGGGCTAAGCCATTAGTGCCAGTATTGACATACGGGCCTAACCATCCAATAATAAACACACAGGATAGAGAGGTAGTAAAAGCCCAAAAGTATCACATCATGGCAGGAAGTATGTACAAGCACACGGATCAAGGGATCTTGGCGTGTTGTGTGGAAGAGGATGAGTATGCTAAATGGTTGCAATTAGCACATGTAGGTGTATTAGAGAAACACTACTCAAAGCAACGAACCCTATAGACACTAAAGAGACTCGGAGTGCATTGGCTGACTATGGAAGCTGATGTCCAAAAGTTGTGCAAGGAATGCCCAATTTGCTGCACTAAACCACCTGTGGAACATGCCACTCTTTATCAAGTGTCCATAGTGCCAGATTGGAGTGAACCACTAGTATCCTTCCTGAGTACAAAGGCCTTCCCTCCAAACATGACTCTAGCTCGGAAAAGAAGTCTAGAACAAGAAGCCCTAGATTACTCACTCATTGGTGATAATCTATACAAACATGGTAAAGATGGTTACCTGAGACTTTGTGTTCATGAGAGTGAATATCTAAAGATTTTGGAAACTGCTCACAAAGGTGTAGCAGGAGGACACTTTGGACCAGATCGGGTGATCAAGGCAATACTATTTGCAGGCTTCTGGTGGCCAACCCTTCACATGGATGCACATACCTATGTGAAACTGTGTGATGTATGTCAGAGAACTCAGTATCCTATACGCAAAGATGAGATGCCACTGAAACCTATGATGGGTGGACGTGCATTCTCTAAGTGGGGAATAGACTTTGTAGGTCCTATTAATCCCCCAGCTAAGGGTTCCCATGCTGAGTATATCATTGTTGCCACGGACTATCTAACCAAATGGGTAGAGGTAAAAGCTACGACCAAGAATGATGCTCAGACAACTGCTAAATTCTTGTTTGAGAATGTATTCACAAGATACGGGCTACCTATAGAGCTAGTAAGTGATAGGGGCACTCACTTCTTGAATGAAGTGATTGAAAATCTGCTCCAAGAATTCTTGGTAGTTCATAAGAAGTCTGCCCCCTACCACCCACAAGCTAATGGGCAAGCCGAAAGCACAAACAAGATTCTGTGCAATGTGTTGACTAAATTGGTGAGCAATAAACGCTCTGATTGGGACAAACAGCTACACCATGCTGTTTGGGCATACCGAGTCGCCTACAAAACGGTACTCCAAGCCACCCCCTTTCAGATGGTATTTGGCCAAAATGCAGTGCTACCGTTGGACTTCTTAATACCTACATTGAAAGTAGCACAAGAGCATGAATGGACGGGTCATGAACTCTCCTCTAGACTTTTTGACCTTGAACGATTAGGAGAGACAAGACTGAGGGCGGCTGCAGGGATATATGTAGCTAAGAAACGATAGAAGGCATACTTTGATGCCCACGTTAAGGATAAAGGTTTGAAAGCAGGAGACCTAGTACTAGTCTACACTTTGAAACAACATGCGAGGAAACTAGAGAAAAGAGGCTACGGACCCATGATCATTACTAGAATCTCAACAAGCGAAGCAGTGCAACTAGCCACATTAGATGGCGACGTTCTCCCGAGCTATATAAGCGGATTCCGAGTCAAGCTATATTAGGAACCTCTGACGGAAGAGATGCTAAGTCGACTCAACACTGCTAAGAAATGCAAAGAAGAAGAAAAACGAATTCACAAAGAAGCTCAAGCAGAAGCATTGGAATGCATTAGGAGAATGAAGTTGAGAAGAGAGGGTAGAGAGAAACCTAGGACAACTTCATATGCAGATCAAGGATATCATGTGACTATGTGTGAAGTTTCAAATACCAGCTCTCATAGGATAATTGATCGACGTCCTTTTATAACCTTAGAGATGGGACAAGGAAAGGGTGTAAGGACTGTAAGAGCCTTGATTGACTCAGGTGCAGCCACTAGTGCTGTTAAATTTTCCTACTCTCAAAAATTGAAATTAACTGTCAGCCCTATGGAAGCATATCTCATAGGATTGGGAGGTGTGGAAACCCCTTGCATGGGCGAGGTGGAACTTCCCCTCTATATTCAAGACGAAGCAATGACACTCAAAGCACTAGTGTGTCAAGACAAGGACCTCACTGAGCCTCTTGTCTTGGGTCAGGACTGGATCTATGATCATGCAGCCAACCTAAACCTGAGAAGTGGACTTCTTCAGGTATGGGTAAATCATAGTCGAATTACAATTGAATTGGAAAATGAGTCACATAAGGAACTAGGTAGGGCACGACCTCCTGGTCCTTCCAAGGGTGCACATGAAGTTGACAATGCTATTCTTGTCCAAAACTGGTTGATGCAGAACGAGGAGTGTCTCAACAACAGAATCAAGGATAAGACGGCACTCCCTTCTTTCCCGAAGACCAAAGGAATGCAGCAACCAGAGGCAGATCGAATACAGGAGGAGCAGCGCACAACCTATACTGGAGGCGAGAAACACATGCGAAGCAGAATGTCTCAGCCGACGAAACGAGTGTGGGTGCGGAAAGGCGAACACCCTATTGCGACCATGCCAACCACACAGCGAAAACCTCTTATTAGTAATCAACAACACGGCACTAATAAGAAGTCTTTCGTAAATTCTTCTGCGAAAGTAAAGTCTATTTGGGTACCCAAGAAGTCGATGAAGGCCGGCCCACAATCACGACAAATCTGGGTTCCTAAGGCTTGCTTGCGGGCTCAAATAGTTGCACCAGAGCCACACCCGGTACAAAACGTTTGACTCACTCGAACCTCCGATGCCTATTCTTACATTTCATGCACAAACACATATTCTTCCATGAGCACAAGTAGAATCACTTGTAAATGGGTCCCTAAAAATCCTCATTTTCAAGTAGATACCCCTATAACACTCTCCAGAGTCTCCACTGTTGGAAGTGAGGTAGGCCCTTAGGCTCATGTCACAGGTCCATGGTTCCATAGTTCCAGTCATGTACAACATTAATTCCAGCAATCTTCCATATTGACAAAACATGAACATACCACAACTTAATCATACAGATGATGAGATAAAGATAGAGAAAGAATAGACAACATGTGTAAGTTGTTACGTAAGCCAACGCTTACTCATAGTATCGTATATACCAATGTTCAATGTACAATGTGGGAGCAAAACTCTCAACCACTCTATGTGATGAGAAATAGATGTATGAGTGAATGTACAATGTAACAAACATATTCAGATGTATGGGCAGTAATCTGAATATACATGAGATGTGTGACCTTATAGGTTATAGAAGAGTGAATATGAGTGATTGAATGAGGAAGGATGAGTGTGAAACTGATAGTCAACAAACCCTCATCTGAACTTAGGCTAAGGAAGACCCTAAGTCAGATACGTGTGTGAAAAGATCACATACTTATAAAGTAGCATAGAATGCTAACAAGTTTGCTGCAGGAAATCCTCAAACTCATGTGAACACACCTTCTTAAACACCTCATCAAAATATGCATAAAGCATATACGTACTGTTTCTCTTGTACCTATGCCGAATAGGACTCCTCCTGATATGAACGCCATGGCCTCCATAAACTTCAAGTAGTACTTGTGTGCATAAAGAGAATATGTACCTGAATACTTAACATAAGATGTAAATCTTATGTTAAACACCATCTTATGTCTTTGAAGTAGCCCTGACATCTTCTGTGTAGAAGACAATCTTCAACCTAATATCGTCCTGTAGAAGATAATCTTCAAATACACCATGTAGATGGCCGATCCTCACCATCAAGCTGCTAATGACCAAGTCTTCTTGCCATGAACAAGAGATAACCTCCTCTCCATGAGCTAGAGTGTGAGCACACCCTTCATCTTCTCCAAGAAGAATCATTAAGAAGAACTCCATAGCTGCTCCTCAACATGCTTCAAGTTAGCACCATGGCTGCCCCATGTGCTAGAAGAAACACCACCTCTACTGAGGTCCAAGCTCCAAGCTTGTGTTGAAAGATAGGTGAAGGATGAAAGACAATGAGGCCAATACTCTCCTTATATAGTTTTGTGTAACTTTGAAAAGCTCATAATAAAGCTAATAAAGCTACGATCTGCGATCGGATAAAGCACAAACAAATAACGCGAAGGCTGTTCGGGCATTGTTGTTGGAAACGCTATTGTTAATAAAGTAAAAGCTATATAAAACAACCTCACGCGAATGCGTCCTGTGGGGATTGAACCTTCATCGGCAGCTTAGGAGACTTTTACCTTATCCACAACGCCCACGCTTTTTGTTTGTACAAAGACAATAGAGAAGAGTTATAGATTCTGTGCGTGCCCGTCTGTTTGTAAAGCAACTTGTAGAGGAAGTAGAAAAGTCTACTACACATGCTCTAAATTGTTGGACCATTGAACCAATAAGGCATTGTTTTTCCATTAATCCCCCCTGCAATGTCATATTGGTACAAATTGAACTGGATCTGCAATCTGTCACAAACTGCAAACTATCACAAGCTTTAATAACCTGTCACAAGCTTCAAGCTTGTACTCCCGCACTTCAGAACTTGTTCTTCAAAAGTCTTCTTCAAAACTGGATCTGAATTTCCTTCAAAAAATATGAACTTACTGAATATGAACCATAATACTTGAGAAAATATGCAAACTACATATCCAATAGTGTATACATCAAGCAATCACTGCTTGACAACAAATATAGCATGCACTATCGCTGAACCTGCTATCTCGTGTCTTCAAAAACTGAAAACATACACTAGGATCCACATATTTGCATTTACCTTACGAAAAAGGTTTCTCAATGTACTTCTGTTTTGTCATGTAAATACACTAAACAAAATCAGGAACTGAATCCTGGAACCTGTGACTGTCAACTCACAACTTAGTGTATTATGAACACTGTTGATTCATCTGTGACTGTAGTTAAGTCAAATCAACTCTACTCAATTGAAATCAACTGAAATATGAGTCAAAAAATCTATGATGTGATCATGTCTTCATCCTTGTTCAGACTGTAAGTATACCTCTTTCCTTCAGAACCTGGTATAAACATATATGTGCGCACTTTTGAAATATACCTTTCTGAAATATTAAGCTTCTCTTCAAAAGAACTCTAGAACCTTCTCCTGAACAGGAACATCCTAACAGGAACTTTCTCCAAACATTCTTCTTCTTCCTTCTTCTTTCAAAGCTGGAACATAAAGAGAACCTAACAAAGGAAATATAGGAATACCTGTAGGTATGACTTTGCATTCTTTTACATATGGCTGAAAATAAGCCTTCATGTTTCATAACCCCCTGGATGATTTAACACTAGTATCCAGTATTCTTCAAATATATCAGACTTTATGAAATTTGGAACGTCTTCCTTCTTCAATAAATCTGATCTTTAGTAATCCATACTTGTATCTGAAACAAAAGTTTAGGATCCATAATCTTTTGTAACATAACAAGTATCTTCTTTTTCTCTGCAACACAAATCTGATAGAATTTGAATCTTTGACTTACTTCTTCCAATGCTAAGAACCTTACCGAACAAAGGATAGACAATTGACTCATAAATGTTCAAGATCATACAAGATCATACAAGATCAATGATCTCTCCTCTGTAGAATCTACTCTTATCAAACCTTCATGACTGAATGTTTGATTTGCTACCTGAATGTCTTCAAGTGTCCATGCTTCTTAGAAAGTTGTAAAACTTTTCTGCAAACAAATCCTTTCCAAGAATCTGCAATTCTTACTTGAAACATAAGTGGACAAACTTCTCACCTTGAGAACTCCAAAAGCTGCAAGTTGATACTTCATAACTTTCATATTTTACCCGGGTGAAATGTGATAGTATCTGCTTGATTTTCTTTTGGCTAACTCCACTTTTCAATCAAGTATTAGGATCTAATGGAATATCTTTTTGAATACAAACATGTATCCAAAAATCAAGACAATCACTGAAAGTAGATTCTCCATTGACTTGTACATCAACAAGATTCTGAATTTTCTGAAGTTTTCTGAAAATACTGAATATGAGGTAACCTTTTCCAAACATAAAACCTCAACCCAAGTCTTCAACATCTCCTTACAAAAAATACTCTTTTACCTCAAGAGTTAGATAAAGAAGAAATATACTTCTCTGCAACTTGTCATATACAAAGTAGCTCTGTATTGACACTCCAAGAATTCTTGAGGGAACATATAAGCTGCCTGCTTAAAAGCTTCAACATAACTCATACAAACATGAGTGCTTTTGTTTCTCTCAATGCAATTCTTTGTCAAATCTACTAAACCATGACCAAGTGTAATGCAAAACAAGAAACTGCTTCTTCTTTAAACAAGATGTTCTCATAGACTTGTCTTTGGATGTAGAGGATAAAATAGGAAAAGTATATGGAAAATATGAGAGAAAAGGAAGTCTTACTTTTCTTTTGGAAATGATGGACTTTCTTCTTCTGCATCTTTCTTCCACCTAATGATGTCAACATCTTCAAACTTCTCTTCCATACCTTTTGTTTTCTTCATCTTGAAGTAGCAAACACTCTTGACTTCTTCGAATGAAATTTTCTCTTCCTCTAATACTAAGAGTAAGAGACAAAACAAACATGGTATACAAATGGAAGTGAATATAGAATCATGTTTTATCATCTCCTCATATCTCTGAATCAAAATGCTGTTTCAAATGTCTGAAACGACTAAATCTACCAATCTTTTGTATGAATGATGAATTACCCTTCTAGAGTTACCTTCTCTAGATACATTTGTACCTTGATATCCAACCAACTTACAACAGAAAATTGGCTGAAAACAAAACTCATCTCATCTCTGCACTTGTCTTCTTAGATGAACTTTCTTTCCATGAAAGAGATCTTTCAAAACTCTCTAGAAAAACCTCTAGATACCTGTTTTGATGTAGCCTTTAACTTTCAAATGATGAAAGTGTATAAAAGAACTCCTTGAAACCTTCAAATCTCTTCATAACTGCTCTTCTAAGATATGACCTGCAAATGATAATCTGATAGTAGAAAGTGATACCTGTGATTTGATGTTGATCTGATTCCTTCATCTTCTCTAAACCATTGTTCTTCCTTGAATTTGAAGTAGTCTTCTCTTCATCAAGTCTGGGTCTTCAAACAATACTTTTGTAAAGTATTTGCATACTCTTCAAAAATATTCGGCTGCTAACAGATCATCAACTCCACACTGATGAATGTAACTGAAGTGTCTAATTCTCAAATCTCTACTCATCTAGATTAAGTGTGTATGTCAAATGTCAAATATTAGAAGATGCCTTTAAATTATATGTTGTAAATCTGGAATTCTAGGAACCTGGGATATGAATGAGCCTTAATGCATTGATGCCAAAGATCTAAAGTTTTGTAACCAAAACCTTAGTGCTCTGATACCAAATGTTGGAAGTGAGGTAGGCGCTTAGGCTCATGTCACAGGTCCATGGTTCCATAGTTCCAGTCATGTACAACATTAATTCCAGCAATCTTCCATATTGACAAAACATGAACATACCACAACTTAATCATACAGATGATGAGATAAAGATAGAGAAAGAATAGACAACATGTGTAAGTTGTTACGTAAGCCAACGCTTACTCATAGTATCATATATACCAATGTTCAATGTACAATGTGGGAGATAAACTCTCAACCACTCTATGTGATGAGAAATAGATGTATGAGTGAATGTACAATGTAACAAACATATTCAGATGTATGGGCAGTAATCTGAATATACATGAGATGTGTGACCTTATAGGTTATAGAAGAGTGAATATGAGTGATTGAATGAGGAAGGATCAGTGTGAAACTGATAGTCAACAAACCCTCATCTGAACTTAGGCTAAGGAAGACCCTAAGTCAGATACGTGTGTGAAAAGATCACATACTTATAAAGTAGCATAGAATGCTAACAAGTTTGCTGCAGGAAATCCTCAAACTCATGTGAACACACCTTCTCAAACACCTCATCAAAATATGCATAAAGCATATACGTACTGTTTCTCTTGTACCTATGCCGAATAGGACTCCTCCTGATATGAACGCCATGGCCTCCATAAACTTCAAGTAGTACTTGTGTGCATAAAGAGAATATGTACCTGAATACTTAACATAACATGTAAATCTTATGTTAAACACCATCTAATGTCTTTGAAGTAGCCCTGACATCTTCTGTGTAGAAGACAATCTTCAACCTAATATCGTCCTGTAGAAGATAATCTTCAAATACACCATGTAGATGGCCAATCCTCACCATCAAGCTGCTAATGAACAAGTCTTCTTGCCATGAACAAGAGATAACCTCCTCTCCATGAGATAGAGTGTGAGCACACCCTTCATCTTCTCCAAGAAGAATCATTAAGAAGAACTCCATAGCTGCTCCTCAACATGCTTCAAGTTAGCACCATGGCTGCCCCATGTGCTAGAAGAAACACCACCTCTATTGAGGTCCAAGCTCCAAGCTTGTGTTGAAAGATAGGTGAAGGATGAAAGACAATGAGGCCAATACTCTCCTTATATAGTTTTGTGTAACTTTGAAAAGCTCATAATAAAGCTAATAAAGCTACGATCTGCGATCGGATAAAGCACAAACAAATAACGCGAAGGCTGTTCGGGCATTGTTGTTGGAAACGCTATTGTTAATAAAGTAAAAGCTCTATAAAACAACCTCACGCGAATGCGTCTTGTGGGGATTGAACCTTCACCAGCGCTTAGGAGACTTTTACCTTATCCACAGCGCCCACGCTTTTTGTTTGTACAAAAACAATAGAGAAGAGTTATAGATTCTGTGCGTGCCCGTCTGTTTGTAAAGCAACTTGTAGAGGAAGTAGAAAAGTCTACTACACATGCTCTAAATTGTTGGACCATTGAACCAATAAGGCATTGTTTTTCCAACATCCACAAAGTCAAGATCAAAACCTATCCATTGCATTTGGCAACCTAAAACTTGTGATCAACCCCCGGACCCCAGTTGTAAATCCATGCCCACCCACTAACTGTTACTCTCCTACTACATCTTTCCACTTAGCTCCTAGGTCCACCAAATTACTAACTACACACACAAGCACCGAGCACTTACTAACCTCCTAATCTCTCCTGAACCTCATGTTAATTTTGTAATGGGGACAAAAACAGTTCTATCTTGTCCTTTACAGTGTTAACACATGTTTCTATATTCTCACAGAATCAGGAGGCAAAAAGTAACATGGCAGATACGGCAGGAACTAGCTCCTAGGCAGGCACCAGCCCCCAAGTCGTGGACATTGAAAGTCTTCCCATTGAGGAGGAATTGAAGGAACGCCCAGTGGCATTGAGGGCATTACACACCATACCGGTTGAGAATCCTCCACAAGGGCACACAATGCCGGTCAGGAAAAACTCACATTGGTTCAGTGATGTGGCAGGACCCCTAGGTGAAGGCACTTACATGTGGGAGGCCAAGATAGAATTCAATGGACGATGGGGCAGATATCACTTTTTCACCAGGGAATTCGAGAGACTGCAGAATAATGAAGGACTGAAACCTATATGGAAGAAGGCGGGACTCTATGACTACTTCAAATTCCAATTGCCAAAGACCGATTTTATAAGATGCTCTTATTTGATTAGCACACTCACTCCGAGCAAAGACAAGAAGGGGTACAACACCTTTGTCCTCCCATCTCTCACAAGGGGCAATGAGCTGAAGCGTTTCAGATTGACTATCAACTTGGTAAGAGAAGCTCTCAACATGAAAGGTATGCACATTCCTACAGAGAAAGAGACTATGGTCCCCGACAATATGAAGAACAGGAATCTGACGAAGTTAAAGGACATGGTGGCAATGACGCCTACAATTGCCATTCATTTGCAAATGATCATGCAGCACTTTGCATTTCCCGCTCAAGAGAGGTTCACAATGCCACCTAAGAAGATATGGTTTAGTCTATACCTGGCTGACGCCTTTAATTTGACAATAAATATGCCCCATTGGATTATCGACCAAATCCACTTGGCCCATCAAAGGTGGTATAAGAAACAAAAGTATGTACTGTATGGATGATGTGCCCTCATCAGGATTGTGTATAGATGTCTCGCGTATGATGTGCCAGTGCAAAGGGCACTCATTTGGACCAAGGTACAGGAGTTTCAACATAGATTATCCTCCGCAGGGCCACCCTCCAAGAAAATGAGAGGTGCAGTTCAGATGCCCTGTGCACAAGCCCGCGGTGCGACACTAAAACTAGAGACAACTCCATGACTCCCAAGGCGGGTACAACCCTTTACTATCAGATTACCAAGACATAGCACTGAGGGACCAAATCTAGTGTTTCCATCTGTACCAACCGACCTAGAGTTCCCTCACGGTTTCACTTTAGAAGACCTAACAGATGAGGAGGTAGCCAGAATCATCGAGGCTGTTAACGCGGAAGTTGAGGCAGAGCAAGCTAGTGGACAACAAACTGCTACAGACCAACCCCATCCCAGACAACCAGAGGTCGTCGAAGTGGAAGATGAAGAAGAAGAAGGACAAGAGGAGGAACATGATGGACAGTCCGAGGAAGAAGAGCAGGAATATGATCAGGAAGCCCTGCATGTACTTGAAGGTGCTCCAGCTTATACAAAGGCATTGAAAAAGCTCTATGATACCATGAACAGAGTTCAAGAGCAACATAGACTGTCCCTAGTAGCAGGCAAAGCCCTCATGAATCAAATCCTTGAGGAGGAAGGCGTAGATGAGCAATACCGTGCAACTCTTGACATGATTTCTGAGGCTTTAGGAGTACCTGAGATAGTTCATACCGCCCTGGCACAATCACGAAGAACGAAGCGACGATACGGCAAACGCCCCCCTTGAGCAGGGAAGTAGATGAATGTATTAGTATCTGAACCACAAGGCACATCCACAACCACGGGCACCGCACACACCGTTCAGGATACCGAGGAAACCCATATATCAAGTGCACCTCCGTCACCCCCTTTGCCACCCTTGCCTCCCATTCCACCACATTCACCTCCCACTACTAGTGTAACCACTACTGTCACCGCCTCCGAGTCCACTACCCACACCGAAGCACAAACCGTCAGTCAACCCACACACCCTATCTCCACCTCTCTTGCCTATACGACCACTAAAATAGTAATTCTAACGGCAGCCACAGAGAATCTCACCCCCCCAATCACACTTCCGGGCAGTTCATATTCACAATCACACTCACCACTGTACACTTTCACCACTATCACCGCTGTCGGAGAGATCCTCTCTCCCTAACTGGATATCCCATCCTTTAATTTTGACATAAGAATTGTCGAACTAGTGATTAGTATTATTGAAGACATTCAGATGGTACAAATAAAAGTCTTGTAAACATATGATTGATATGCTCTTTCATACAAACAATGTCTGAACATGATGAGTCTCATGGAGCAAGCAATGAAGCTATAAGTGGATATGAAGAGATAGGCGGCAAATAATGATGGATGCTTCGAATGTGTGCAAATGAGTTTCTCATTTGTTACTCCTATGTGTTTTGGAAGATATCTGGCATAGAAAATATGAATCTTCAAGGATTAATTCATAATTATTGCTTCGTGATTGATGATAGTTATCTCAAGATTTTGTATGGAAAGTTTTGGCTAACAAAAAAATAGGCGGCGCCATCAAAAAGAAAAAGGATCGTTTTGGCAAAAGAGATAGGGACACGCTGATCATCATGGGAAGAAAAGAGTAAGTTCTGCATGAGAAAGGGCGGCCGTCATCAAAAAGGAAAGGAGGCTGGCAATTCAGGGGGCGCAGCGCATCAGTTCTGCTCTGAAGTGGAAGAGGGGGTTGGTACACAGATGATCTGAAGAGGGGTTGGTACGCAGATGATCGGAGGAGGGAAGACGCATGATCTAAGTGAGGCCAATTCATCGGCCGTAGCGGGTAGATATCAAGGAACGCTTATTGGCGGATAAGGGGGAGGCCAATTTCATCAGGTGTATGGGCAGAATCTCTTCTTTCGAAGGGAGTAATTATCTGAAGGGGATCAGGAGAGGTTGCGGCTGCTCATTAGGGAGAAAAAGGGGTAGATATCAAGGAACGCTTATTGGCGGATAAGGGGGAGGCCAATTTCATCAGGTGTATGGGCAGAATCTCTTCTTTCGAAGGGAGTAATTATCTGAAGGGGATCAGGAGAGGTTGCGGCTGCTCATTAGGGAGAAAAAGGGGTAGAAAGCAATTCCAATGGTACTGAAGAGCTGAGAAGGATCTGGCGACGCTGATATGTTGGTGAAGTGTTCTTCTTTTTGTCTTCTCTGACAAGAATAAGGACGCTTTGTGAAGAGCGCACATATCTAGGAGTCTACTGGTTATCTTCGATGCTAGCTATTATGAGGGAAAGGAAAAGAAGAATCGGATGTTGCCGCCAGCACATATCTGTGTATATATAAAGTTAATAAATTGCTTTGGATGATCATGCAATAGAATTTGATGTTAACTTTGTAGGGAAGAAACTCTTGTTTTTTCCAGGAAGGAGGCGACGTAGAAAAGTCATTTTGATCTATTTTGGAAGTCAAATTCAACGTTTTGTTTTCAACTGATAATGTTGGAAGATGGTACAGCAATAATCTACTGACGACAACGACATTTGATCTGGTTCTATCTGTTTTGATTCACGTTTCTATGATAAGCGCTTCAAACTTGAATATTGTTCACCAAATCCCTGCAATCTTCCTTCCGACAACACTTTCTCTGATGCTCTGTCCTTTAATGTCTGACTCCGACAATGATTGTGCTATGATTTCTAATGATTCTAACACAACTTTGATGTGCTAAATTTTCTTCGATAGTTATGCTCTTGAAGTCTGCGTGAATTAGCTGAAGGTTTTTTGTAGACTAATTTAGAGAGCAACGATTATCTCTTTTAATGGGACCATATGTACGAGACTTCTGTTGTAGTTGCCTGCGCGATATTTATCTGAGGGAGGATAGAAACCTCCATATGCGAAAAGGACATGCATTTTGGTATTTGATCAGAAGAGCAGACTGCGAAGGTTTTCTAATAAGCAAATTTCTCAGCCCAAGGTTGAGTGAGGAGAAAGGAAATCGTGCATATATTCGTGATACACATGATTACTCTTAACACCCCATCTTTGATCTGACGCTTTTCATGTGGAGAGCGATGGAAATCACCATTGAAGGATTTGAAGGATGCAACAGAAGTGGTTAGAACAGTTACTCTTTTGTGTTTTAATTTATTAGTGATTTTCATATTGCGCAAAATATCATATGTTGAAAACTGTTCACTATCAGTAATTTTTTTTTTTCCAAAAAAAACTCAATGACTACAACAACGTAAGATAAAAATATTTCATTGTGCTGCAGTTGTGTTCTTGTGTTACAGATTAGTAGTAGAGTTTTGAGATGTAATTGAATATTTTTTACTGCACCATTAACAGCTAGCCAATTCATAGAGAGCGATAATGAATAGCTCCAAGAGACATATGGCTGAATATCGTGTTCTTCAATTGTGGCCTATAATCTGAATTAGACCATTGTTCTCGGTATTCGGAAGGGTTGGACTAACACAGATCTTAAGTCATACTAGGAATATTTACATATTGATCATTGAATACAAGCACTCATCGACGCGAAGTAATAATTACATGCAAGCCGTTGAAATGTTTTTTTTTGTTTCTTCCACACTCAGAGTTGCATTCATAAAATACACATCTGACTATGATATTTCTGAACGATTTTAACCTTCGGAACTTAGTGACTAAAAGGACAAGGAGTCTCTAGGTTATTAAAAAAAAAAACTAGTATCAAATCTTTGATGTTTACTTTGAGTTGGCTCGAGTGAATGACTACCGCCAAGTTCCATCAATTACCTGAGGTTGCTTCAAGCACCCTGTGTGCGCCGTGTTTTTGGCGGTCGCCCTGATCCACCGACCGTCGCTTTCGCGCCCACACTGTGAACCCGACGTGAACAAACGGCCTTGCAGCTCAGGTACATGTTTCTGGACTTTTTTCTCAAACTAATGCCAAGTAATGTATGTTTGATGTATGTATAACCTCATAGCTTGTTTTTCGTTTATGTGGTGCTTCTTTGATATTCAAGTGTGAGTTATGGGCAAAAAGCAGCGTACAAACATGAAAAATATACATCAATGTAAAGAATCTTTTGAAATTAATTTACAAGAGCATAATTCAACGAGTATTGTTATTGATGAAGCATATGTGAACGCATTGATAGATCAACATTTGAGAAAATGGGAAGATAAATTCATAGAAAGGGAAAACAAGGCCAATGAAGCTCTACAAAAGACATTTAGAATGATTTTGACTTTAAATGATACGCTTAAAGCTATGCCAGAGACTTTACAAGTATTAAGAACTAGTCTTAGAACTTGGAAAGAGGAAATGAATGCTGAGTTTCAAGAAATGAACCAGAAGTATGAAATATTATCTAAACGAATACAAGATTTAGAGCTAGCTAAATGTGAGCATGAAAAGGAGGGAATGAGCCAAAGTTTGTTTATAGATCCTTCATCTATAACACATGCTCATGATTGTAGTAAAGCTAGTTGTAGACATTCATTAAGACCATCAAATAGGACTCGAATGAGACCTTTGCAGTGTTTTTGGTGCGATCAATATGGCCATGCATTTTGGAATTGCAGGTCGTATGAAGATGCACGAAAACGGAAACTAGTGGTTGAATTTGAAAGGAAAATTAGTAATTATCAGGATCGATCACCTTTAAAATTAAATCTAGGAAGGGGTGGAATGAAAGAACTATTTAAGGAGATTCAAACTAAACCTAATCCATGTGAAAGTAAAAAAGTATGGAAGCCTATCATACATATGAACATTCAAACAAAAGAAGAAATAAGAGAGAGGACATCAAACCAAAAACAAGAGCTAAAAGAAGAAATCAAAATGATAAAACTAAAGGAAGAAGATCAAAAATCGATTATAGAAGAGCAATTGGAAATTGATCTAGGTGATTTTGAGCATGAAATTCAAGTAGGAGCAATGAAACTTAATAATGTACAGATTTCACTTGATCCAATGCTCCTTTCTAATGAGAATTTGTTTGATCAAGTCAAGCTTAAACAACTTCAAATTCAATTTAACAAACATGAACATAATCAATTTAAAGAAGAAGGAATTAAACAAGAAGAGACCAAACAAGGTATTATGAATCAAAACAAACAAACAAATGAAATAGAGAAGCAACTTCTTGATCATATAATTAAACAAATCGAAAACAAAACGAATATAAATTCAAAACAATCAAAACCCTTAAAACTTAACAAGAAAACTAAGAATGTACCATTGAAAAAAATAGAAGAAATAAAGAAATGATTACACTAAGAAATGATTAATATAATTGATAAAGAAAGTTGAATCAAATTGTTTTGGTTTTCTTATGAAAAAGGAATTTGATGAGAAGTTTTTTATAAAATTATTATTGCATACAGATGACACGTTCAAACCGAGAAATAGTCCACATTCTTTTTGATAATTATGATGAATAACAGTTTATGAATTTTTGTGAATGTTTTCTATCCAAGAAGAATATTTATATGGGAGTTACAACCTACTCCCTCATCAAAAAGGTATGTATATGGATTTTGTTGAATTTTATTAATGAATCAAATATGGCTTTTCTAATCAATGTTTTGAGTGATTTGATGCAGATCAAGCAAGAAAGGACGAATTGATGGAAGCTCCAAAATATGACTTAATATTATTTTGGTTTTTTATAGATGGATTATCTAAAAGTTTTGAATTGATATGTTTTGGTTTAAATATGCTAATACTTATGTTTTTCACGAGTTTGTTTTTCAAGAAATTTTTTTCAGGTTCAAGATGAAGAATGGGAGTTTGTTGACAACAAAGATTTTCTTCACGAGTAGAATAGGAAAAACCTTCTACTTCCAGTTTTGCACCATTTTATTTAAGCGTGCATTTCAAGTATGCATTAAATTATGTATGAACACATATTGAGTTTTGCCCTTAGGTGCACGTTCATTTGCACCATTATCAAATTGTAACATGCATTATGAAATCTGTGAAAAAGTTCTAAGTATAGGAGATAGAAAACCTCTTCATCAAAAGCTCTTACCTCATATGCACCATAATTTTGAAAATGCACATAAAGTATGCATGTATTAGGGTCACACTACATGACCATGCATCTCGGCACGATCTGATCTATACCCATGCACATACGAGTGACTGTAAGGATGAATGTATAATCACATTGCTATGTATGAGAGCGAGTGCACCAACCTTGTCTTCAGAAGCTATTTTTCTTATTGATTGCACCATTAATTTTATACATGCATTTTCAAAGTGTGCATATACATAGGGCTAATTACGCAGCCGTGCATAAGGCACTTTGATTTTAAAACCCATGCACATATTATGCTATGAAATTGACTTTTATCATGAAGCAGAAAACAGGTTTATTCTCAGGTTATTTGGCGCATCCGGAGGATGCACAGGTTTGGTGGGGGCGGATGTCGGAGAGATCCTCTCTCCCTAACTGGATATCCCATCCTTTAATTTTGACATAAGAATTGTCGAACTAGTGATTAGTATTATTGAAGACATTCAGATGGTACAAATAAAAGTCTTGTAAACATATGATTGATATGCTCTTTCATACAAACAATGTCTGAACATGATGAGTCTCATGGAGCAAGCAATGAAGCTATAAGTGGATATGAAGAGATAGGCGGCAAATAATGATGGATGCTTCGAATGTGTGCAAATGAGTTTCTCATTTGTTACTCCTATGTGTTTTGGAAGATATCTAGCATAGAAAATATGAATCTTCAAGGATTAATTCATAATTATTGCTTCGTGATTGATGATAGTTATCTCAAGATTTTGTATGGAAAGTTTTGGCTAACAAAAAAATAGGCGGCGCCATCAAAAAGAAAAAGGATCGTTTTGGCAAAAGAGATAGGGACACGCTGATCATCATGGGAAGAAAAGAGTAAGTTCTGCATGAGAAAGGGCGGCCGTCATCAAAAAGGAAAGGAGGCTGGCAATTCAGGGGGCGCAGCGCATCAGTTCTGCTCTGAAGTGGAAGAGGGGGTTGGTACACAGATGATCTGAAGAGGGGTTGGTACGCAGATGATCGGAGGAGGGAAGACGCATGATCTAAGTGAGGCCAATTCATCGGCCGTAGCGGGTAGATATCAAGGAACGCTTATTGGCGGATAAGGGGGAGGCCAATTTCATCAGGTGTATGGGCAGAATCTCTTCTTTCGAAGGGAGTAATTATCTGAAGGGGATCAGGAGAGGTTGCGGCTGCTCATTAGGGAGAAAAAGGGGTAGATATCAAGGAACGCTTATTGGCGGATAAGGGGGAGGCCAATTTCATCAGGTGTATGGGCAGAATCTCTTCTTTCGAAGGGAGTAATTATCTGAAGGGGATCAGGAGAGGTTGCGGCTGCTCATTAGGGAGAAAAAGGGGTAGAAAGCAATTCCAATGGTACTGAAGAGCTGAGAAGGATCTGGCGACACTGATATGTTGGTGAAGTGTTCTTCTTTTTGTCTTCTCTGACAAGAATAAGGACGCTTTGTGAAGAGCGCACATATCTAGGAGTCTACTGGTTATCTTCGATGCTAGCTATTATGAGGGAAAGGAAAAGAAGAATCGGATGTTGCCGCCAGCACATATCTGTGTATATATAAAGTTAATAAATTGCTTTGGATGATCATGCAATAGAATTTGATGTTAACTTTGTAGGGAAGAAACTCTTGTTTTTTCCAGGAAGGAGGCGACGTAGAAAAGTCATTTTGATCTATTTTGGAAGTCAAATTCAACGTTTTGTTTTCAACTGATAATGTTGGAAGATGGTACAGCAATAATCTACTGACGACAACGACATTTGATCTGGTTCTATCTGTTTTGATTCACGTTTCTATGATAAGCGCTTCAAACTTGAATATTGTTCACCAAATCCCTGCAATCTTCCTTCCGACAACACTTTCTCTGATGCTCTGTCCTTTAATGTCTGACTCCGACAATGATTGTGCTATGATTTCTAATGATTCTAACACAACTTTGATGTGCTAAATTTTCTTCGATAGTTATGCTCTTGAAGTCTGCGTGAATTAGCTGAAGGTTTTTTGTAGACTAATTTAGAGAGCAACGATTATCTCTTTTAATGGGACCATATGTACGAGACTTCTGTTGTAGTTGCCTGCGCGATATTTATCTGAGGGAGGATAGAAACCTCCATATGCGAAAAGGACATGCATTTTGGTATTTGATCAGAAGAGCAGGCTGCGAAGGTTTTCTAATAAGCAAATTTCTCAGCCCAAGGTTGAGTGAGGAGAAAGGAAATCGTGCATATATTCGTGATACACATGATTACTCTTAACACCCCATCTTTGATCTGACGCTTTTCATGTGGAGAGCGATGGAAATCACCATTGAAGGATTTGAAGGATGCAACAGAAGTGGTTAGAACAGTTACTCTTTTGTGTTTTAATTTATTAGTGATTTTCATATTGCGCAAAATATCATATGTTGAAAACTGTTCACTATCAGTAATTTTTTTTTTTCCAAAAAAAACTCAATGACTACAACAACGTAAGATAAAAATATTTCATTGTGCTGCAGTTGTGTTCTTGTGTTACAGATTAGTAGTAGAGTTTTGAGATGTAATTGAATATTTTTTACTGCACCATTAACAGCTAGCCAATTCATAGAGAGCGATAATGAATAGCTCCAAGAGACATATGGCTGAATATCGTGTTCTTCAATTGTGGCCTATAATCTGAATTAGACCATTGTTCTCGGTATTCGGAAGGGTTGGACTAACACAGATCTTAAGTCATACTAGGAATATTTACATATTGATCATTGAATACAAGCACTCATCGACGCGAAGTAATAATTACATGCAAGCCGTTGAAATGTTTTTTTTTGTTTCTTCCGCACTCAGAGTTGCATTCATAAAATACACATCTGACTATGATATTTCTGAACGATTTTAACCTTCGGAACTTAGTGACTAAAAGGACAAGGAGTCTCTAGGTTATTAAAAAAAAAAACTAGTATCAAATCTTTGATGTTTACTTTGAGTTGGCTCGAGTGAATGACTACCGCCAAGTTCCATCAATTACCTGAGGTTGCTTCAAGCACCCTGTGTGCGCCGTGTTTTTGGCGGTCGCCCTGATCCACCGACCGTCGCTTTCGCGCCCACACCGCACCCACAATTCCAATATTCACAATCACTCCCACTACTGCATCCACTGTGGATTTTATGGACATATCACCAACCTCCGCACCTCTCCCTTGTTGGTGCATGACAATCATCAATTGAAGGATTATGAAGGAATGAAGTCAAGGAGTCAAGAGGAGAATAAATTCAGAAGGTTGAAGGAAGGATATTTTTCAGGATTCTAAAGATGTGTACACATATGTACATTAGCTGACTTATACTTTTGTCTAGTCATACACTTGTACATATTCATCTATAAATATGTTGGAAAATGTCGGGGCAAAGAGAGCAGAAGAAGAATAGAGAATAGGAAGAGAGAAATCAGTTGTAGAGAGTGTCATTAGACACATGAAAGTGAGTGAATTGTCTATCCTCACTAAAATGTAATTTTTCTGAAGAAATCGAGAAAACTTGCGCCCGATATTTCGCTGTCTGCTCCTTCTGTGTTTAATCTTTTGAGAAATCCTTCTGCACATATCTAAGTCCATAGCTAATCTATCTATGGCTAGAATTTGAGAGGTTAATTGCAATCAGGCTGAGAGAATTTTGATTAGGAACATTCATATGTGAAAATGTTCTAAGAGTCGTCAGAACTGGCACACATTTCATCTTCAAAGAAATGGTCATTGCTCAGTCCACAGTGTAAGCTAAAAGATCTTGATCAAACGGGTTCGACATTGTGAGAACCAGTGCTAAGAAGTTGCAGGTGTCAAAGTCGCCATTGCAGAGAAGCTCTTTCAGACATAGGTAAAGTGTTTCACACATTTCTCAGTGTGTACTCAATCATTTTGAGAAATTTTACTTGGTAAAGTTGCGCAATCTCAAGGCGAAGTGTTGTGCAAAGTTTTGTCAAAAACTTTACAGAATTGATTAGTCAATGAGTGATTAATCTGCAGCAGACTTTTCTGAAGAAGTTGAATTTTTCAGAATAACCAATTTTCTGATAAATTGGTGAATGATCTCTAAGTTTGGTGGAGTCTAAGGTTAATCTTGATATAGAGGTGATCTAAATTCAAGGTTAACTTGTTCTTTTGGAGATTAACACTCTCCATCAGTGGTATCAGAGCAGGATGTGTCAAAATTGAAGTGAGGAAGACTCCGACTACTGCAGAAATACAAATCTTTACATCTTGAAGGTGGAAAAGGATAAAGGTTGAAGAAAACTTGAAGGTAGACACATTGAAGCCATCAGAAGGATCAGAAGAAGCAAGACTCAAAGTAAAGGTACATTTATTCCTTGTAAAGTCTAAAGTTTTGAGACTACAGGTGAAGCAAGGATGGGAGATAGTCTTCAAATTGAAAAGTTGGATAGAGAGAACTATCCTGCATGGTCTATGAGGATGGAAGCTCATCTTATGAGCAAAGATCTGATAGGATACATCACAGGAGATGAAGAAAAGCCAGAATTCAGAGATCCTAGTGTTCCAACTAGGGAGGAGCTTGCAGATTTGAAGAATTGGATGAAGAAGGATGCTCAAGCAAGGAGCATAATCTACATGGCAGTCAATGACTATTTGCTTCCTCACATTAGAGGACTTGAAAATGCATGTGACATTTGGAATGCTTTGGAGGAGCATTTCCAAAACACAACCAAATCAAGGAAGGCTTCACTATGGGCAGAATTTACTACTTTCAAGAAGAAGGCCTCACAATCAATCTCTGATTATGTGACAAAGATGAAGGACATTGCAGATTCTCTAGGTGCAGTGGATGAAGATATTGAAGAAGACAAATTGGTAAGACAAATACTCACAGGGCTAAGAGGAGATGAGAAGTGGAAGCCTTTCATTTTATCTACAGAACTTTCATTAGATCACTTTACTCCTGATTTGAATCAATTGTTAGGTCATATGCTAACTTTTGAGAATGATATCAAAGGAGATGTTGATAAGAGTGCAGGTCATGCAATGTATTCTAAAGACAAGAAGAAAGCTAACAAAGGAAAGCAACAATCAGGTGAAGAAGAAGGTACATCAAACCAAGCAAATTTCATAAGAGGAAAAGGAAGTGGCAGAAGTAGAGGAAGAGGAAGAAACAACAAAGATAATACAAGAGCTTGTTGGATATGTGGTAAGACCAATCATCTATCTCATGATTGTTGGCATAATAATCAAAACAATGGTAATTATCAGAACTTTAATCAAAGAGCAAGAGGTGGTAGATTTCAGAGAGGAAACTTTAGAGGTAGAGGTGGTAGGAATTCTTTTGGAAGAGGTGGAGGAAGAAGCTTCCAAAATCAATCCTATAATAACACCTACTACAACTATGCATCAGATCAGAAGGAGGACTCGACTCTCATTATGAATACTTGTGAAACCTCACATGAGGACATGAGAGTGTTTTATATTGATTCAGGATGTAGTAATCATTTAAGTGGAAATATTGCTTTGATGACTGACCTAGATCATAATGCAATTAATCATACAGTTCAGACAGGTGATAATACAAAGCATAAGGTAAAGTCAATTGGTTCAGTCAAAGCTAAGGATGGGAGCACTCTTCTGAGTAAGGTTCTTTATGTTCCCACAATCCCAAAGAATTTGATCAGTGTAGGTCAAATTGTGGAAAAAGGATATGAGATAAGGTTCACCAATGATGGAGTTTATGTGGAAGACCCTAGTCAAGGGTATAAACAAATTATTGCAGGAAAGAAAGAAGGAAGGCTCTTCACATTGAAGGTACAAGGAAATGTTGGACATGCTATGTTCACATATGGAGAGCAGAAGGTGTCAGAATTGGATCTTTGGCACAAAAGACTTGGACACTTTAATGAAAGAGGTATTAAAGAAATGATTAACAATGATTCAGTGCTTGGATTGCCTAACATTGCAGGTCAACACATGACATACAGATGTGAGGCATGTCAGTTAGGTAAGACTCATAAGCAATCCTATTCCAAGCATGGGTTTATGTATTCAGAAAGACTTGAATTGGTGCATACAGATGTGTGGGGTCCTTCAAAGGACTTTAGTATAAATGGTTCAAGATATTATGTCATATATGTTGATGATGCTACCAGGTGGATCACAATTTATGTGATTAAAGAAAAGTCAGAAGTGTTTAATACATTTAAACACTATATTACATATGCAGAAAGGATTACAGGTCAAAAATTAAAGAGACTAAGGTCAGATGGAGGGGGAGAGTATTTTTCAAATGAGTTCAATGATTATTTGTGGAATGCAGGTATAAAGAGAGAAGTTACTTGCAGGTATTCTCCTCAACAAAATGGGGTAGCAGAAAGAAGAAATAGGACTCTTGTTGAGTTTGCAAGGTCCATGATGAAAGAGAAGAATTGTCCAAATTATTTGTGGGCTGAGGCTGTTAATACAGCTACATATTTGGTTAATAGATTGCCTTGTAAAGCTTTGCAGGGTATGACACCATATGAAGCTTGGTGGGGTAAGAAACCTACCTTGGATCATTGCATAATATTTGGATGCTTGGCATATGCATATGTGCCATCTCAATTGAGGCATAAGTTGGAGCCTAAGGCAGAAAAGTATGTATTCATTGGCTATGATGATAAGCAAATGGGATACAGGTTGTGGAATCCATCCACAAAGCAATTCCTTGTATCCAAGGATGTTACATTTGATGAGCAAGGTACTTGGTATGCAGGTAAATATAATGTACATGCAGATGATGAAGAAGTAGTGGAACAAAGAAAAGGTAAAGCAAAGATTCAATTACTTGATGAAAGTGAGAACAATGAAGTACAGGTTGAAGTTGAAGAGAGGCCAAGGTTTGATCCAGAATGTGATGAACCAGAAACTTCAAGAAATGCAGAAGTTAGGAGGTCATCTAGGCACAAATGGCAACCTACAAGGTATAGCTATGACACTTCATTCTTGACTACTAAAGATTATGCTTATTTGGTAAAAGCAGATGAAGATCCATCTACATATGATGAAGCCAAAGGCAAGAGAAATTGGGAAGAAGCCATGCAAGAGGAGTATGATGCATTGATAGAGAATCAGACTTGGGATCTGGTTCCTAAACCTAATAGTCAGAAAATCATTGGTTGTAAGTGGGTTTACAAGACTAAAAGATTTGCAGATGGAAGTGTGTCTAGGTACAAAGCTAGACTTGTTGTGAAAGGGTATGCACAGACATATGGAGTGGACTATGATGAGACTTATAGTCCTGTGGCAAAAATGACAACTATCAGAACCCTCATTGCAATTGCTGCTTGCAAAGGTTGGAAGTTGTCTCAATTAGATGTTAAAAATGCTTTTTTGAATGGTTATATTTCAGATGAAGTTTACATGGAGCAACCAGATGGGTTCAAAGATCAAGTGAATCCAAATTATGTGTGTAAGCTCAAGAGAGCTTTGTATGGATTAAAGCAAGCCCCAAGGGCATGGAATTATAGGCTTGTAAAATTCTTGAATGATCTTGGATTTCAAGCATCAAAGGCAGATAGTAGCTTGCTAGTCAAAGCAAGTGAAGATGGGTTCATTTATGTTTGTATTTATGTTGATGACATAATACTTACAGGAACAAATGATAAAGGAATACAAATGATCAAGAAGCAAATGGAGAAAGAGTTCAAAATCAGTGATTTGGGGAACCTATCATTCTTCTTGGGAATGGAGATTTCTTATACTCAACATGGAGTATATGTGACCCAAGAAAGGTATCTTAAAAATTTGCTAACCAAATTTAAAATGGAAGATTGCAGGGTTGCACCTACACCTTTGGAAGTGAACCATAAATTGTCTAGGTTTGGAGGAGAAGAGTTCAGAGATATGAAACTCTATCAAAGTTTGGTTGGTAGCTTGATTTATGCTACATTGACAAGGCCTGATTTGTCATATGCAGTTGGTGTGCTTTCACAATTTATGCATTGTCCTAGAAAGGAACATTGGATTGCAGGACAAAGAGTACTTAGGTACATCAAGGGTACACTCAGAGAAGGGTTGTACTATGGATTTACTTCTGATACAAGAGTGAAGATATATAGTGATGCAGATTGGGCAGGTAATGTGGATGATAGAAGATCAACACATGGATACTTGTGCTATGTAGGAGACAAATTGATTTCATGGTGTTCCAAGAAGCAACATACAGTTGCTTTGTCATCTACAGAGGCAGAATATAAAGGTATGGTGGAAGCTGCAAAAGAGGTAATATGGTTAAAGACACTTATGAAGGTTTTTGATGTTGTTCAAAGTACTCCTATTGTTTGTGGAGACAACATGAGTTCTTTATACTTGGCAGCTAATCCTGTGTTTCATGCTAGAACTAAGCATATTGAAATACAGTATCATTTTCTGAGAGAGAAGGTCATTGAGAAGGAGATTGAAGTCATACACACTCCTACAAAAGATCAACTTGCAGATATGATGACAAAAAGTCTAGATGGACCAAAGCTACAAAGATTCAAGGATATGGCAGGAATCAAGAAGATAGAGAAGAACCTCAATTAATGATTGAGGGGGAGCTGTTGGTGCATGACAATCATCAATTGAAGGATTATGAAGGAATGAAGTCAAGGAGTCAAGAGGAGAATAAATTCAGAAGGTTGAAGGAAGGATATTTTTCAGGATTCTAAAGATGTGTACACATATGTACATTAGCTGACTTATACTTTTGTCTAGTCATACACTTGTACATATTCATCTATAAATATGTTGGAAAATGTCGGGGCAAAGAGAGCAGAAGAAGAATAGAGAATAGGAAGAGAGAAATCAGTTGTAGAGAGTGTCATTAGACACATGAAAGTGAGTGAATTGTCTATCCTCACTAAAATGTAATTTTTCTGAAGAAATCGAGAAAACTTGCGCCCGATATTTCGCTGTCTGCTCCTTCTGTGTTTAATCTTTTGAGAAATCCTTCTGCACATATCTAATTCCATAGCTAATCTATCTATGGCTAGAATTTGAGAGGTTAATTGCAATCAGGCTGAGAGAATTTTGATTAGGAACATTCATATGTGAAAATGTTCTAAGAGTCGTCAGAACTGGCGCACATTTCATCTTCAAAGAAATGGTCATTGCTCAGTCCACAGTGTAAAGTTTTACACAAGTGAGGGCTCAAAATCTAAGTTGGAAGGTAAGCCATCTATGGCTAAAAGATCTTGATCAAACAGGTTCGACATTGTGAGAACCAGTGCTAAGAAGTTGCAGGTGTCAAAGTCGCCATTGCAGAGAAGCTCTTTCAGACATAGGTAAAGTGTTTCACACATTTCTCAGTGTGTACTCAATCATTTTGAGAAATTTAACTTGGTAAAGTTGCGCAATCTCAAGGCGAAGTGTTGTGCAAAGTTTTGTCAAAAACTTTACAGAATTGATTAGTCAATGAGTGATTAATCTGCAGCAGACTTTTCTGAAGAAGTTGAATTTTTCAGAATAACCAATTTTCTGATAAATTGGTGAATGATCTCTAAGTTTGGTGGAGTCTAAGGTTAATCTTGATATAGAGGTGATCTAAATTCAAGGTTAACTTGTTCTTTTGGAGATTAACACTCTCCATCATCCCTCCCCCCATACACCCAACATCTCCCATCCCCCCACCTCCCACATCACCATTTTCCAGCACCGTATCCACACTTCCATTGCCCTTTCCCTTTCCCTTCCCTTCTGCATTCAACACCCTTCCGGCATCCATCCCTATTAGAAAAGTATTTAATAATATGTATCAATGTATGTCGCAACTACAACAGCACTATCAGCATCTGGATAATGAGCATACGCGACTCTTTCGAAGCCATGAAGAACTTCAAGTACGATTCATTGATCTCGAAAGGGAAAGGCGGCTACTACAACAGCAGTACACCACTTTACAACAACAACATGAACAGTTAGTAGCCAATCCACCCCAGTCAGATGAAGAGGAAAGACAACATATGGATGAATTGCTACACTCCTAGATAACAGAGAATCTCAAACTTAGACGCAACCTGGACCTCCTACGAAAACACATGTCTACAACACTCAAAGAGAATAAACGGCTGCAGAAACAGAATGAAGAAAACTTGGAAGCAGTAATGGAGGGTTCCCCGCAGGAAATCAACCCAGAGAAATTCAGGCCATTCCCTCCGAGAACATGCAAATTGTGTTAGAAACCCATGCCGACCTTCTGGAGGCCCATGCAGCATTAGAACGAGAAAGAGATGACCTACTTAAGCAACTGGCAACTGAGCAGGAGTCACCAAGGAAAGTCATAGCCGCAGACGACATATCGGAAGAAGTCACTAAACTTAGAGCAGAACTTGAAGAATTACGGATTAAAGTCATGCAATATGAGCGTCAACCCTCTCCCCTTGTAGAGCCCAAGCTTGAAGATCTAGTGCCGATTGAAATAGAGGAAATATTCGAAGATCCATACGTTCCCATGTCTGCACCAGGAGGCAAGCAAACAGAAGAAGGCATGGACACCATAGAGATAGAGGCTCCTGAATGGATGCAGAGGTTAGAGAAAGTGGCCACAACCCATGATGATAGAGTGGCAGTTCAGATAGCATCAATGTCCCACTTGGAAGAGGTAGTTATAAAATCGGAGTACTTTCGCAACCTCTCCCATCATAGGTGGATCGGCACATCCGACGATTTGTATGTTCCTTTCTGTGTCTTAATGGCGGACTACAATGCTGAAATCAAGAACCTAACCTCAAAAGAACCAACCTCAGCTACACAATTTGCACCTGACGACATCCCAACAAGTGCCAAGCAGGGCAATATACATCAACCGACGTGGAGGATTCGCCTACTAGAAACCTACCCAGAGATGGTAAGAACATGGAATAACATGCCTTTGTACATTAAATACAACCCATGCTACTGCCCGGTATTTCGAAGAAGCCCGTGGCCGGAATACACAAAAACCGTGCTGACAAACAAAGGATGCGAGAAATGGCTCAATTATGTCTACTTAGCACCACCTAAAGGCCAACCTACCATCAGATATATGATTTCAACGATTCGGCACCGGGGGGTCTGGTTCAAAAATGTACCAGATGTCATGGCCCAAATGTGTCTTGAACTCATGTTGGTCACCTTCAGGACTTTCAAGAATGTCAAGGAACCTCATCTGTCAGCTCTTGGATTTAATGAAGGTAATCAGGACCTCGTCGACGACATGAGCGCAACCCCATCTATTAATGTTGTATATGCATGGCACGCACGTATCAAGTATCTACCAGCCTGCTTCAAACAGACGTTTGAAGAAATGTTTGTCACAGGATTCTGGGAATATCACTCAGAGATATTCATTCCCAGACCATCACATTTATTGCAGTTGTTTGCAGTGGAACAAGCTCTCCATTCAGAAAAGTTACGTATACCACATCCAGAGGTTCTCGGGCCAGTAGATTGGGATGCACTACTCACGGACTTGGCCAAAGGGTTGCGAATTGCAGAACATCACTTAGCACAAGATGTCGAGTACTACATCCAACGACCCACCCAACAAAGGTCTGTCAGGGACGACAGACACGAGAGAGGGGGGGGGTGTTGGAACTGAAGGACTCACAAGGCAAGGAAGCTTACGAAGGGAGTCAGAGAGAAGAGAAAGTACAAGCAGACAGAGCAGTCAACGACGATCTGACAAGTAGGCCAATATTTTTTCAGGACACTAACGCATATAAAAGAGGTGGACACACAAGGAGAAGGAGCAAGTAGGGAGCTCCAGGAAATGTATGTCAAAATATTAATAGAAACCCCTACAAAAATAGTGATTTTCATCACTAAAAACCATTGTAAATACCATTTCATATTTTTGTAGCTCCATTTTGTGCAAGCCAAGGAGTCCTTGAGCTTGAGGAGCTTTAGAAGTACCTACCTGTCAGTTTTCACATTTTTTAGACTTCGTTTGAACCTCCGAATAGGGTAGAGAACCTAATTTTTAACTAGGCCGGACACTAGGTCTGGACATGGCCAAAACCTAGTCAAAAACTATAAAAAGAGCTAGAAGGCTCATTTTTGAGGTTAGCTTGTAATTGAGTTGAACTTGTATGAGCTTTTTGAAAGTAATCTAAGAACTCCATTGCTTCTGACTCTTTGTCTTGCCGTGTGTGTGCGTGTGCGTGTATGTGTGTGCATGTTAGTGTGCTTCTCACTCACGCACTTGTGCCGTCACTTGCTCGAGGTCTTCATACCATCCTCACGTCTTCCTGGATTGACATTAAAGGAGGTGCTACTCATCATTGAGCTACACCAAAAAAGTAAAGCTACCTTACGACTTGGAAGAGGAGTTTCTAAGCCTCACTAAGAAGGAGCCTAATTAGATTGAAGACATCAACCCAGATGATGAGGACATCATCAACTTAGAAGAGTTCAAGGCATGGAAATCCAAAGGCAAAGTCAAGATGAATCAGTTGGAGGATATACCTGAATCATCCAACCAAGCAATCAGAAGATCACAAAGGGAGAGCAAGAAGCCAATCAAATATGGGTATGACACTTCCTTAATTACTAAGCACTCTGTTTATCTTGCAAAAGACTTGTAATTTGAAGAGCCATCATCATATGAAGAGGAAAAGACCAAGACAAAATGGAAGGAAGCTATGGATGAGGAAATTGAAGCACTCAAGGGGAATGATACTTTGGAGCTAGTGCCAAAGAGGGAGTGTATGAAGGTAATTAGTTCTAGATGGATCTATAAGATCAAGAGGAATTCTGATGGATCAATAAGCAGGTACAAAGCTAGACTTGTGGCTAAGGGTTTTGCACAAACCCAAGGAGTTGATTATGAAGAAACCTTCTCACATGTGGCCAAAATGCCAACCATCAGGGTATTGGTAAGTGTGGCTGCATCAAAGAATTGGAACATGTATCAATTGGATGTAAAAAATGCATTTCTAAATGGTTGGATTTTAGAGGCGGTGTACATGTCTCAACCTCCTGGCTATGAGGATCTAAATAAGGTAACATATGTATGTAAATTGAACAAAGCTCTTTATGGATTGAAGCGGGCACCTAGGGCATGGAACCATAGGTTGACTACATCCCTTAAGGATCAAGGATTCATCATGAATAAAGCAAATACTTCTCTATTTGCTAAGAGGAGTAATTGAGAGGTAATATACCTATGTGTATATGTTGATGATATCATAAGCACAGGTAATGATGCTAATGGCATCAAGCAGATCAAGAATCAGATGTTGCAGGAGTTCAAAATTAGTGATCTTGGATCACTAAAATACTTTCTTGGACTTGAGTTAGTATATACTAACCCTAGAATTTATATTAATCAGAGAAAGTATATACAAGACATGTTAAAGAAGTTTCATTTGTAGGATGCCAAAGTTGCAAGCACTCCAATGGAGGTAAACCAAAAGTTAAGTGCTCATGAAGGTGAAATGCTTGAGAATATTACAGGTTACCAAAGCATAGTGGGAAGCTTGAACTATGCTACATTGACAAGGATTGATATTGCTTATGGATTAAGTGTTTTAAGTCAATTTATGCACAAACCTAGGGCACCTCATTTGGAAGCTACCAAGAGGATTTTGAAGTACCTTAAGGGGACTCAAAATCAAGGAAAGTATTTTCCTTATACTTCAAACTTGGACATCAAGATATATTAAGATGCAGATTGGGTAGGTTGCAAAGATGATAGAAGGAGTACCTCAGAATACCTATCTTTTGCAGGTGGCAAACCTATATCATGGTCTTCAAAGAAGCAATCTACTGTTGCTTTGTCTTCTACAGAGGTAGAATATAGAGGATTGGCCAATGCTACTCAAGAGGCCATATGGATCAGATTGTTCTATAGATTTAGGCTTGCATACTACATCGCTAATGATTTTTGGAGATAATACAAGCTCATTACATCTTGCAGCAAATCATGTTTATCATGCTAGGACCAAGCATATAGAGGTCCACTATCATTATGTGAGAGAGAAGCTATTGAGCAAGGAAATTCAGTTGGCATATGTATCAACTAACACACAATGTGCAGACTTATTGACTAAAGCATTGGATGGTACAAAACTTTGCAGGTTTAAGTCTATGATTAGATTGCAAGACACTCAAGAAGATTGAAGAAGAAGACCAAGCTAAAATGTTTGGCTTGAGGGGGAGTTGTTGGTGCAAATACCAAGACTACACATTTGGCTAAAGTTTATGTACAATTGAAGCTTCATGGAAACCATTGCTGGGAAGCTTTTACCTTTTACTATGTGTAAAAGTCATTATGACTTGAAAAGAATATTTTTAATCACCACCAAACTCATGGATTTGTTAGTTGGAAAAGTCACAACTCCACTTGCGAGAATATCTCCTAAATTGGAGGACTATTTTTTAGTGAGAGCCAATGGAGGATTCAAATTCAAATTTAAATCTCACATCTATCAAGGATTTCTAAAAAAATCGGGGGTGTGTGGCTCCATATCTAAGTTATCCTTGACCACATTGTAAGACAGTAAAGCATACTTCATAACCTATACTACTCACAATCATTAGGGATTGTTTATCATGCTAATGACCTTGTACAACATTATGTTCTAATATAATAGATCTATACTTCTCATCTATGGTCTCTCTGTTATAGTCACATATTATAGTCAAATTGTACTGCTCATATCGCAGTCATTCCTTCACCATTTTCAATGTTATATAGCTTGTTGGAATCCACTCCAAGTGTTCTATGTGTGCACAAATTTTGAGGATAATCCATTTCGTAGATTTGGAGAAAAACACGTCGAAGCACTCACTAGTCAAACTCTGAAGAGGTCCTAAAAAATTGAGGGTAATGATTTGATTGCTAAATTGATTGCTCTGTGTATAGTGCATCATTTTAATTGATTCCACTTGGAAGCATCAGCTCATTAAGCTAATTTGATATCTCCAAAAGGAAGTTTTCTAATTCCTACTATACTGGAAGCATTGAGCATAACAAGCAACAGATGTGTGAACAAAAATAGAAGGCTTTCATTAATCCTTCAACTTGGAAATAGTCTGTTTTGGTTCAATCATTTCTCACATCATTTCCAAAGTACATAGGCACTTATTTTGTGTCATTAGAAAGCTAAGAGGGCCTACAAATCAACTTTGAAGCAAGAAGGGGCTGGTACAATGCAAGGATTTGCAGTACCTACTCATTTCTTGGAGTGTCATCCATCCTTCCCAAGAGTCTCTCTCTAGGTCTTTCCTTATAGCCACCATGAATCTAAGATTACCTAGCTCTTTGTTGACCATGAGAAATGTTAGATCTCATTGGGGGAAATATTAACTCAGCCTTCCAAGTGTATGCATGTCTACCATGTTCCATTACTAAGAATATGCTTTCTCAAATGTTGTCTAACTAAACAACCCTCCTTGGAGCCTCAAGGTCTTTGAACTCATATATGATGATTGCACCAACCTTGCTAGGTTGATCTTATTTAGATCTCCAAAAGGCTTCATTCGTGTCTCTATTAAAGAATAGCTTGATGCTTTTATTATCTTGGGGAATCCATTATGGTTTAATTATCCTAGACAAGATTGACCTGCCATGTGGTGTTCTAGGTTCTTTCTGAATTTTCCACTAGTCTAGGTCTCCTATTTCAAACTCAAAAATGATGATTACAAATTCATCCATCCTATCAGAGTAGCTAGTAACCACATACATGCTTCCTTGCTTATTGATATATGAGCCGTCTTCAAATTTGACCATTGGGTGTTCAAGTTGCAAGGGTTGATTAGGGTTTTTGAGTTGGACCACGGATCTTCTCAAACCGTCCTCATAGGTGCAAGCACCTACTCGATTGGTTCTAATGTATTCCAATTGAGTCTTATAGGGACCTTTTGGTGTTTGTAAATAAGTTATGCTTGAGCTACCTCTAGGTCTTTCCATACTAAATGAAATTCCTAACTCGCTAGTCTCTAAGCTCAACATGTATGGGTGATTGTTGAGCTATTGAGCCGATTGCAAAGTAGTATTATTAACACTAGCTTTGGATGATCTAATGGTTTGTCGATCCCATCCTAGGTGTCTTCCTAACCTAAGGTTCATATGCTTTATCTATTAGCCCAATTTTCTCATGTGCAACCTAGTTGCGGGTTTTGCCTCAAGCACTTGTTCTTTTTTATTTTCCTTTGGATGTATTTCTTGTCTCCAAAAGCATCATAAGGATCACTTAAGTTTATCGTATTTGTGATTGTTTTTGACTAAGTTAAGTCATTTACTTCTTGGTTTATGCATGATTATCTTAGATTAGCCTTGGACTTGAGAACTTATAGAATCTTGGATTCTTTCATTCCTATCATAACCCTATGTTAATTCAATTATCTATTCATTCTTAGCCTAGGCTAGAAATTGACTAAGAGGGTTTAGAGGACTTCCAACCTTGAACCAGATGCTTTTATCAGTGCTCCAATGCCCAACAGAGTGCTCCCAAGCATAACTTGTATTCTAATTTGCGTCAACCTTGCCAAGAAGCCCCAATAGTCTACAAAAAAAATCCAAATTTTATCTCAAAAATTAATTTAAATTCGAAAACCATAAAAATGGTTCAGATTGGTTGTCTATCATGATGGCAAAGGTTGTCTATCGCGATCAATAGAGGTTGTCTATTGGGATGGAAATGTTTGTCTTGATGGATAGAGTATCCCTCATGTTTGTCCTTCATGATGGACACATTTTTCAAGATGGATAGGGTATCCGTCATGTATGCCTCTCGTGGTGGACAACTATCTATCATGATGGATAGAGGTGTCGGATGTTTCTATCTGCCATGCAATGTATCTATTGTGATTGACAAGTTCTTCGATGTTTCTATCTATCACAAGGTATGTGTCATGATTGATAGACTTTCCCTCACAATGGACAATCCTATCCATCGGGGTCTCTCTATTGTCCATCAACGACAGACACCTGTTTGTTGCAATGGACACAAAAAGTGAAAATTTCTTTGAAAATTTTTAGATATTTAAAATGTACATGTGGCCTAGATCCTTGTGGTTCACTTTTGTAAGCCAAATGATCAATTTTATTGTCTCTCATGATGGATAGAGACCATCACCCTGGGGTGTGTGCATAGTGATGTTGTACTTGCTATAGTTGCTTGTATTATTGTGGATGCCACTACCTAACAGAAAGCTCAAGAAACACACAAAAACATAGAACACATAATCTCTCTCATACTATCTCTTTCTCTCTCTCTCTCACAAGAGAAATGAATGGAATGCAATGGAAGTGGGAATATGACCAAGGAGGTGGATTTTTTGAGAAGGCAAAAATGGAGTAAAGGAGTGAGTAGATGTGTAGGGATGATAATGAAAGAAGTAAAAAGATGAAAAATAAGAATTTACCTAAGATTCCAACATCAAATCTCTATGTCTTATGATCACACTGTCGTCCTTGAAGCTTGATTCATGACAGCCACACCAAATTTGGTGTCATTATAACACAATGGAAAGCACGAGTGTGATGACATCCACCTCATAACTATCAATCCAAGGAGCCATGAGGATGCTATGATGACCATGAGCATGTGAAAGTACAAGTGTGTGAGTGAGAAGCACACCAACATGCATGCACACACACACACACATACAAGGTAAGATAAAGAGATGGAGCAATGTAGTCTTTGCTTATCCAAAATGAGTTCAAAATGCTCTAAAAATGCATCATTCTCCAATAAGATAACCTCAAAATGAGCCTTCTAGCTCCTTTCATAGTTTTTTGACTAGTTTTGGACCTCTTCAATCCTAATATCTGACCTAGTAAAAAATTAGGTTCCTTAGCTAATTTGGGGGCTCAAATAAGCTATAGAAATTACGAAAATTAATACATGGGCACATATAATACTCCTATAGCTCTCAAGACTCATCGTCTTGGACAAAATGGAGTTTTTACTATCAAAAAGGTGAATAACAATGTGAACTAGTGATAAAAACCACTGTTTGTTATATGATTGATTTTGAAAAAAAAAAGAATGTTTGGCCTATTTTGCAGATGCATCAGTTTTCTTGTCAACCGGATCCTTGTTGGCCTTCTCTTTTTCCTTTTTCCCTTTGGTTCATGCTACCTTGGCGTGAAATTCCACTTGCGATGCTTCCTTGGCTATGAAAATCAAGACTACCTTTTTAGCTAGAATCTCTAATTACCATCGATTCAAAAGGATGTATAAATACACTATGGACTCTACTGCAAGGTACATAGAGATTAGAGAACATATTCACACTCTCATTCAGTGTATTTTGTAGCACCTCAAAGTGAGGGAAATCCTCCACAAATCCTTTGTACCATATGTGTATTAACAATACATATCAAGCTTCATTTCCATTGACTTGTGAAGCTCTATCTACTCATACAATACCTTGTGCAACTCTGTCAACTTCTCAAAGTTATTTCTTACTCTCTAGGTACTCATTGTCAAATCCATTGATTGAATTACTTAGATAAGACTGTTCTAAAGCATGCACACAAATTTTCATCATCATTTGAGTCATAGAACTCAAGACATAAGTGATTGCATATGACTTTATCTATGTATCATCTACTTCCTAAAATGTTGGGCTCGCCCCCCAAATGTCTTAGATTTATTACTCCTTGTATGGTGCACCAAAATTCATGAAATGACTTTCTTTAGTTAGCTTAATGTTTTAGTTGAAGGTGTGCAAAATTTCCATGGAGCATTGCACCAAGCTATGAACACTGAACAAAATACTGAGAGTTTATCTTCCAAAAAATAGAAAGTTTCTTAGGGATTTTGAACTTACAACTCATCTATTTTGATAGAGATGTTTGGGATTGATGCTCCAAATTACTTACATAATCTAAATGCATATTGTGGAAGCTTAAGAAGTATATTATATTTCCCTGAAGTTACAAGGGTAGGTCTTGAGCAAGTCTTGGCCAACAATATCTTATCTTTGTATCATGTCCATCAGTTATTCACACTAACTGTATGTGTTTCGTTCTCTCTTGCTCTCCCAGTCTAGTGTATGCTCTTTCCTCCTTAGTCTATCTCCAAGAATGATCCTTTATTATGTCAATTCCTCTTACATACATCATCTTCCATCCCATTATTCCTTTATTTTACATAGGCCTAAAAATTGTCTGACATGCTCATTAGAATATTCATGTGCTAATCCTCTAAAGCAAAGAAATTTGATATTAATTCTGGAAAGCAAAGTTTCTAAGTCTACTTGAGCTACCATGTTTCCTACTAATGATGTGGATGAAAAAGGACTCATTGAACTACAAGCAACATTCCTTCTTGTTGTTTTGAAAGAAACCCCTAAGGTTTGTGATCAAGTTGCAGTCATGAGCTACAAACCCTATTCCTTAGGTTTGGTTGGATTCCAAGGAAAGGGAAAAGTTACCTCAACCTTCCATAACTCTTTAAAAGTCTTTAAACTGCTTCCAAGACATTTTTGCAAGGAAATTATGAGAAAACTACTTGTGGAATACCTATGCACCCATGTCCTTAGCCACTTTTGCACCACGTGTGCACCAATTTGCAAAGTCACCACTTTAACCAACTCAACAATAAGTTCTTCTTATGTTTCCTTTTCTTGCCTTCCATCTCAATTTGGATAGTTAGTAATACATTATTCTTACACTCATTTCTCTCATGGGTGTTATATTTCAAAGATGCACATGTCTAAGGAACAAGAAGTTCCTTGCTCAGGGGATAGCCAAGGCCAAAAGCTAGAGACTTAATACAAGGTACCTATTCATGATGGCTAGATGAGTAGAGGGACCTTAGGGAGAACTAGATGGTGACTAGGTAAGGGCTATAAATAGGCTAGGAGGTGAGTCTTAGGGCATATCTGTTGTATATTATTGAACAATGTATTGTTAAAGTGTTATATTATTAATGTATTAATATGTTTTTGATGTTTTTGATATAGCAGCTGAAGGTTTGTGAGGAGCGTGCAAGGCGTGAGGGCGGACATCAATAATCCGAATAATTATTATTTAGCTTGTAAATAAACCTGCGTAGAAGGTTCTATTGTTAGAAAAGTAATGGTTAGAATAAGGGTCGTTATAGACCGCAGTTTCTATTACTCAAAGTAATGGCTTTCTGTAAAAGTTACCAACTTTTAGTTTCACGCCTGCTTTTCGAAGCCGCCCTCATGTAACCACTATTTTCGACGTAATCAAAATTCCTATAAATACATGCACTCTGTGGACTGTCAAAACAGAGTGCATGGGGGGAGATTGCACCCAATCTGCGTACTTTCTCGTCTCTTGTTGCGTTTATTCTTGGGTGTGTTTTTCTGCGTTCGTAACCTCTGTTTGAGCGTGAGCAAGATCCTGACAACATGTGCTTCTTGCACATTCATTAATTTCATCACAACCAATCATATACAATCATTTAATACTTGTATTGATGATCATAACCATAACACTCTTGTGCTGACTCAGGATAAAATTCTATATCAAGTACATAGACTCCCGTGAAGAACAATTCATGCGCTCATGAGTTAGTGGACAAAAACACATCTTAGTTGTTCTTGAGGGATATACCTTGTCATTTACTATATAAAGGTAAAATTAGCATATTCATGGTACTTCTATCACATACTTCATGTTTGCCCTAACTCATCATGGTGATACATAAAATGATCTTCTATAGATAGAAAATGCATCATGCACTTCACCTTTCTAAAAATCATATCATGTATGTATGCATGCATCCACTTATGCATCTTCTTCTCTACTTCAATTACTTTATATGCTTTTAGTTATGTTGCACACATAAAACTTCCTCTGTCTTACACACAAGATCACTCTAGTTCTCACATGGCATATAACACCATATGGCTACAAAAGTTTTGGCAACACTTCCCCAAGAAAATGAAGCCTAAAAAAATGATAACCATGATACAATGATCGGCATCAGCATAGTGGAAATGAAACCACTTTTGTAGCTCCAGAAACCTGCAAATAAGAAACTTTTCCAATATGTGTACTTGGGCACTACACGCCCTCATAACAAGGTCTTTTCTCACTCCAATACCCACACAAAGGTCTTGAAACACACAACAAAAACCTGTACTTTCTTTTATGAACCAATATAAGTTAGTGTAACTTCATGTGCATAGATGAATTCATATCAAAACTAACTTTCATCCACATTCTCATGTTACTTGCATAATATTGGAAGAGAATACAATGCAAAATTATAAACTTTGATGCAAAAAATATTCAAATGAATGTAGTTGAGAATAAAATATAATGAAAATATATGAAAATAAATTCATCCCTATCCAAAATGGTTCAAAATATGATTAGGAACTCCTAATTATCATAATTGGACACTCAAGTCATTCAAAAAGAGTTTCTTGCCAATGAACATCCAACTAAAAGCTTGTGCATAGATGGCTTTCAATGTTCAAACCCTGGCATGCAACAATCAAAAGCAAGCTCTTGAAGTGTAGAATCTATGACAATTTGAATTTCTTGATTTGGATATTCTCCGAGGAAGTTATGGCCGAAACAATGGAGCTAGGTGAATGGGCAACATCTTTCCTTGAAGAGATATGTAGAGAATTAAATGCTTTCTATAGGTCATTTTTAATTATCTAATGATATCTTCCAATTGCAGATTTGAAAGCCCTTAGATTCTACTTTCTATATCAAGTGAAATCACCCGATTTGGCCATCATATATGAGAATTATGTCCATTTTAGTAAAGGTAGGTATGCTAACCTTGCTCTTTCTCTTACTTACTTTTTTTCTTTTATTGTTCTCTCTCTTTCTAATATTTTCCTTCTCTCTCTACTCTTAACTTAATCTCACTCAGGATCTCCTTCTTCTTTTTTCTCCATCTCTTTCTCTCTTTCTGTTTCCTTTTATCACTCTTTCTCTTAATTCCTTTCTATTTATTCTCTCTTTTCTCTTTTTCTTCTCTTCTTATCTCTCTATCTCTTTCCTCTCTCCATCTCTTTCTTTATCTCCACCATTCTCTTTCTTTATCTCCACCATTCTCTTACTCTCTTCTTCTACTTCCTTTTTTCTTTATCTATTCTCTTTCTTCTCTTTCTTTCTTTCTTTTTTTCCTTCTTCTCTTTCTCCTTCTCTTTCTTTCTTTCTCTCTCTTCCTTTCTCTCTACCTTTATCTTTCTCTCTCTTCATTCTCTTCTTCTCTCTCTATCTTCTTTCGTCCTTCTTCTCTTTCTCATTCTATCCTTTCACATGCCCATATATCTACCTGCTATGCTGTGTTCTACAAACACCAAGAATAACAATGTACTTATTCAGTATATGGAAGCAAAGGTTTTCCTTAGAAAACTAAAGTTCTAGGTTCAACTCCCACTTTCTGCACTCTCCGATTAGCACAAAATTTCTTACCTATGAGATATGAAACCCACGTTTTTTTTCTTTTGAATGATGGCACTTTCTGTACATCAATCGAGGCCGTCGAATCTGTTATTTTTACGCTTTTTTTTTATATGCACAATAGCTGCCTTAAGTGATGATGAATCTCACCTCCAAGAAGAAGAAGATGTCCATCCATAACCTAGATGACATTCCCAATAGATCCTCCTATCCCCTCCATCTTTAGCTCTACCTTGCCCTCCATGGATCTCTCCACCATCTTCTAATAACAAATGTAAGAAGTCTACAATGACATTGTTGTCAGGATCTTGCTCACGCTCAAACAGAGGTTACGAACACAGAAAAACACACCCAAGAATAAACGCAACAAGAGATGAGAAAGTACGCAGATTGGGTGCAATCGCCCCCATGCACTTTGTTTCGACAGTCCACAGAGTGCATGTATTTATAGGACTTTTGATTACGTCGAAAATAGTTGTTACATGAGGGCGGCTTCGAAAAGCAGGCGTGAAACTAAAAGTTGGTAACTTTTACAGAAAGCCATTACTTTGAATAATAGAAACCGTGGTCTATAACGACCCTTATTCTAACCATTACTTTTCTAACAATAGAACCTTCTACGCAGGTTTATTTACAAGCTAAATAATAATTATTCAGATTATTGATGTCCGCCCTTTCACGCCTTGCACGCTCCTCACGAACCTTCAGCTGCTATATCAAAAACATCAAAAACAATACATTAATAATATAACACTTTAACAATACATTGTTCAATAATATACAACATGCCTCTCAGTTGACAAGCAACTGACCTCAGTTGATAAAATAATTCAACACTCTAACAATTATAATGCAGTGTTCAACATATTCCATATTACTGTTACAATCCAACAATGCATTGGCCAACATATTTCATGTTACAATCCAACAATGCATTGGCTATTCCATATTTCAATCCAACAATGCATTGGCTATTCCATATTTCAATCCAACAATGCATTGTTCAACATATTCCATAAGGTATAACATGCCCCACAGTTGAACAAGCAACTGACCTCAGGTGATAAAAGAATAAACATGGATGGCCAGTCACATGTTTCATCACTGAATAAAAAATAGGCATGTGCCATGTAAAAGTACATGCATGGAAATGTTCATGGAGCTGTTTAAGTTATTAAGAGTATCTGTAAGATGCGGACATAGTCTTTCGAATGAATTTGGGCAAGCAAAGCTTGAATATGCTCCTATAAACTAAATTCAATATGTAAATGCATCACAATTATCAAACATGTAAGGTAAACTTTAAAGGTAGAAATGAATCCTTAAACTCTTCTTGAAAAGCCTTCCAGGTGCGTGGACAATCTATAGTATGACAAAGATCATTCCACCATTGCTGCGCTCTTCCTACCAAATAATTAGTGGCGAACTCGATTTTCTGATTTTCTGAATATAACTCCTCGGAAAAGAAATCGTTGAATAGGGATAGCCATGATAAGACAAAGCGGCCATCTATTCGTCCGTCCAATTGAAGCATAGCATAACGCCCTTGTATGGCTTGTTGAAGTGCTTGAAGTTCTTGGTTCATAATCTCTAACTCTTGCTCGAATGAAACTCTAGGTAAAGGTGAATTACTGTGATCCTCCATGGTGCTCTTGGACCCTTGCTCTCAACCTTGGTGTATTGAACCTTCTTGTTTGCAACCTTGGTGTCTCGATCCCGTGTTCTCAACCTTGCTTGGTATCTTGAACACTCAATCAAGTGCCACCCAAGGATTTTGAAGGAATTCAGACTTCCAAGCTAGCTCATTGGAAAGTTCGTTCCGAGAGTTTTCCAACGGTATATTACACGCCTCAATCCGACCTACGGATTGAAAGTTACACTTAATTCTTTGTTGGGTCCATCCTTGAAATCGCCGCGAGCGCCTTCCACAAGTAAGAGAGAGAGAGAGAGAGACTTGAGTACAACTCCAAGAGATGGTGGAGTGGTCAAAGTACTTCCCTTGAAAGTAGGAGGTTGTGGGTTCAAATCCTCCTACCTTAGGGACTCTAAACCTCTCTATTACCACTCAAAAGTAAAATTGCCTCGCGCGTAGCCAACGGTCGCCAAGGGAGCCTTGGGTGCCAATGTTGCCAATGTATTGCCTAAGTTCTTTGCCTTAGTCGACGCCTTAGTCGACGCCTTAGAGTAAGCCGAAGGAGAAGACGTAGGTTCTGGTTCTGGATCAGAATCAGAAACAAAAACAGAAGACAGAAGACAGAAACCGAAGATGGAGATGGAGCAGATTGGGTGCAATCTCCCCCCATGCACTCTGTTTCGACAGTCCACAGAGTGCATGTATTTATAGGACTTTTGATTACGTCGAAAATAGTGGTTACATGAGGGCGGCTTCGAAAAGCAGGCGTGAAACTAAAAGTTGGTAACTTTTACAGAAAGCCATTACTTTGAATAATAGAAACTGCGGTCTATAACGACTCTTATTCTAACCATTACTTTTCTAACAATAGAACCTTCTACGCAGGTTTATTTACAAGCTAAATAATAATTATTCGGATTATTGATGTCCACCCTTTCATGCCTTGCACGCTCCTCACGAAAACATCAAAAACATATTAATACATTAATAATATAACACTTTAACAATACATTGTTCAATAATATACAACAGCACAATGACTAGAATGTCATCCATAGATATTGACTTCCATTGAAAATTGGATACTATAAAGAATTGATTTTCCACAAGATGATTTGGATTGTTATTTGGTTTACATTGATCTAGATGATCATTATATGCATGGATAGTTCTCCATTTCATAACCCATCCAAGAGAATGAATGTGCATGTCTAATCATAAGGATTAGCATTTCTTGTTGTTTTTAAGTAAAAAAAAAGTGAGCAAATATTTAGTGAGGTAGCAGCCTCCTAGAGATTTGGATGCTGCTCTTTCAGGGAATGCCCAAATTTATTGAAATTCAGAGGGCAAGTATCTCATAAGTGTTTCTTTAAGCTGACCAATTTTCAAGTAATTTAGATACTTTTACACAGTTCAAATGACCTTTGTAGTAGAAGTGCTGCTAATAGAGGTAGAGGCCTAACACAAGTAACATAGGTTTGTTACAAAGGGCATTGTGCCTCACTGGTAGATCCAAATTGCATGCGTTTTGTTGGATATAAAATAGTTGCACTTAACATACAAATTTTCATTGTTTTTAAAGATCATTTGATAGGTCAAAATATCTTTGCACACGAAAGTAAAGCCTCTCCAATTTATGAAATGACCAGAGACCATGTCACCTAGAGGTGATTGGTTCTCTTAGCTCATTTACTTAATTTGGATTAGTTTTGTTTCAAATCTTAGCTAGGCACCTCCAAACTTGCAAAAATCATGGTTTAAGCCTTTTTGCATGATTGAGACTTGATTTTCAACAATCTTCATAGTTATAAGTGTTGGGTGTATGTAGAAGTGCGAGAGACACACGAGAAGCACACACAAGGAGCACAAACGCAATAAGATACACAAAGAAGATAGATGGCTGGAATAGCTCTCTCTATTGATGATGAACTAGAATGAAGTAAGAGCTGAATAAAATCCCTAAGTACAAAGTACCACCACATATCAGTGAATCATGTTTATGGTAACATGGGGAAAAAACCTCTAGCCAACACTAGAGTAAAAAGTGCCCATGTATAGGGAAAAGGTTCACATCAAAACTACTCAAGGAACACATAAGTGTAACAAACCCCCCTGGAGCGAATGATGTGAACACATACAAGGAGTGATTGATCAGCCCCCACCAGGTAATAAGACTAAAGCTTTGCAAAAGCTTCAAACTTTTCCCGTGGAAGAGCTTTGGTGAGTATGTCTCCCACATTATCTTGTGTAGGAACATATATCAAATCAATATCTCTTACATGAAGGCACTCTCTCACATAGTGATAATGCACCTCAATATGTTTGGTTCATGCATGAAACACTGGGTTTTGTGCAATAGCCAATGCACTCTGACTATCAATGAGAATATGCGTAGCAATATCAATCTCCATGCAAAGATCCATCAATAGGCATCTCACCACATACACTCCACTGTAGCTGTGAAAAATACCATGTACTCACCTTCACAACTTGATGTTACCACTGTAGGTTGCTTCTTACTCAACCAAGATATGCATGAGTCCCCAAGGAAAAATCAATTACCACTAGTGGACTCAGAAGTATCATAACAACTAGCCCAATCATTATCTGTAAAAGCATGCAAGCATGGCTGAATATTTCTTCCATAAAAGAGAGCTTAGGGCAAAGTGCCTTTGAGATATCTAAACACACGTTTTACTGCTTGCCAATGCTTAGTGCAAGGGGCTATGCATGAATCAACTCAACTAGGAAACTGCATACCGTATATCCGGCCTTGTGTTGCATGCATATATAAGACATTCCACAACTTGTTGAGAAAGAGAAGTGTCAAATGCACCACTCGAATCCTCAACTGAGAATCTAAATCTTGTCTCAACTAGTGTGGAAACTCGCTTGAAATCCTCAAAGTCAAAACATTGAAGTAATTTTTCAACATACTTTGCTTGATGCATAACAATTGCCCCCTCAATGGATACAAACTCGATGCCAAGATAATAGGTCAAAAGACCAAGATAAGTGACATCAAAAGTATGTTGCAAATCAGCCATAAGAATCTCAACTTTTGTATCACATGACCCAGTCAAGAGTATGTCATCGGCATAACGAAGAAGCTGTTGATATATTTAGGTAGTGATGTGTGTGAACACACTAGGACCGTGGAGGCACTTTTTTCCCTCTTTAAGAGGTTTTTTTCCGCGGCTTGTATATATGCCTATTGCCCTAATGGGCTACTTATCTTTGTACATTCTCTAGTAATACATTCAGTATTGTGTGTTGTGCTCCAAGCTTCTTCTTCTTCCTTGTGTTGTTCGCGTGCTTTCGTAGACGTCTAACTCCAACAATTGGTATCAGAGCAGGTCATCAATTCATCTAGGGCGTCGTCGACACTCCTCTGTTTGCAGTCTCAGAATCGCATGCATTTTGGTGAGCATACTCAGTGTGTTTTCAAGATCAAAACTGCTTCGCTCTATGGTGCCGAAATCGCGATCTGAGCTCGTTTCGGCCTCCGAACGCACTATCCCAACGCTTGTGCAGGCTATTTTGTCTTTTTGTGCCAAAGGTATATACCAGTTTCTGTTCGACAGTATACATGTCTCGAAGTCTAAGTTGGATGGTACCAACTACCCATTATGGGCTTATATGATGCGACATGTGTTGGTTCCAAAAGGACTGTGGAACATTGTGTAGGGTGTCGAAAAACATCCTATCACACCTGCAACTATTACAACTACAGGTATTGAAGCTGATGTAGAAGGTGTCGAAGATGGTGATATTATGCATATTCTTGTTTGTGCGACGGTTTCTGTTGCACCTACTGCAGAGCAGATTCATTGGGATGGCAGAGATGCCCAGGCACATGCATTGATAGCTTTGTCTGTCAAACGTGCCATTATTCCTCATATTCGCTCTTGCACAACAGCTAAGGATGCTTGGGATACACTTACCACATTGTACCAAGCTAGGAATGAGGCTCATCTTGCTTACCTCCGAAAACAGTTGGAGAATGAGCACATGAATGAAGGTGATTCTATGGACAGTTTCCTAACAAAGATCAAAGACTTGAAGGAATAGTTGATTTCTGTTGATGAGGTTATACGAGATAGCTCACTTGTGCAGACCATTCTGAATGGTCTTCCTGATTCATATCAGAGTTTTGCTTCTACTCTTCGGTTGATGATAAATGGAAATCCAAATGCCTTGTCATTTGAGGAGTTAGTCTCTGTTCTGTTGCAGGAAGATGAGTCTAGGTAGAGCAGGTCCATTATGCGTGTTGCAGATCAAGCTTTCCTGGCTAGTCAGAAGGGCAATAGAAAATGGAGCTCTTCTTTTGTAAGTAGAAATCTGCAAATGCTACACATTCGAAGAACCAAGACAAAGATGAGAAAAAAATCAGAAAAACAGAAATTGTTTTGTAAGTACCGTAAAGGGAATGATCATATCATAAAGAACTGTCCAAAATGTGCTACAAAAGAGGCAAAGAAGAAAGAGGCTCGAATGATTGTTGCAGAAGCCTCTACACAAAAAACGGAGTCTGCTAATCTTGTACAGGAAGAAGAATGGGCATTTACAACTGTTTGCAGTTTTGACCCATCTTCTCATGAGCAGTGCATGTCTGTAGTAGACTCAGATGTTTAGTACTTTGACAGTGGGGCGACCAAACATATTACCTCGCAGCGCAGTTTCTTCTCTTCATTCAAGCCTGCCCCTATAGGGAATACTGTTACATGTGCCAACAACTCCTCTTATGTGAGTTGGTAAGATCATTTTGACTACTGCTGATGGTAGTTCTTCCACTTTGTCAGATGCTTTATTTGTGCCAGGGATCAAGAAGAATCTATTATCAGGCTCTGCATTAGCCAAGATTGGCTTGGTCGTGAAATTTGTTGATCACATGTGCACAATTCATGATCTGTCAAATGGCGATGTGATTATTGCTTCTGGCATTTTATGTCATGGGCTATATAAGCTCATAGACTATGAAAGATCTCTAAATGATTTGGCATGTGTAGTAAATGATTCTCAGGCTATGTCAGATGCAAAGCTTTGGCATGCACACTTTGGTCATCTGAATTTTGCTAGTTTGATACGCCTGCAGAAATTTGAAATGGTGTCCTCTTTGCCCAAACTTGAGGCACCTGGAAAACATGTTTGTGAAGGCTATATTTTGGGCAAAATGCAGCGTTCATCCTTTCCAAAAGATGGTTCAGTTCGGGCTACTCAGAAACTGCAGCTTGTACTAGTGATGTCTGTGGTCCTATGCAGACACCTTATTTTGGGAATTATCTTTACTTCGTGACTTTTATCAATGATTTTTCCAGGTATGCATGGGTATATCCATTGAAGGCAAAGTCCGAAGTGTTCATGTGCTTCAAACAGTTTTTGGTTTTGGCTTAAAATCTGTCAGCATGTAAAATGGGCACCCTCCGTTCTGATCGAGGGGGGAATATATGTGTTCTATTTTTAATGCATTTCTCACTGAACGTGGGATAAAACACCAGTGTACAGTGCCATATACACCTCAAGAGAATGGAGTTGTTGAACAAAAGAACAGGTCACTCATGGAGATGGTGAGGTGTATGGTCAAGAGTTAGGCTTTACCACATAGTTTTTGGCTTGAGGTTGTCATGTGTGCAGCATATGTACTGAACAGGTGTCCCACTAAAGGGCTATAGTCTATCACTCCATATGAGGCTTTGCATGATCGCAAGCCATCTGTTGTTCATCTGCGTGTTCTTGGTTGTTTGGCATATGCATTAGTGCCTGAACAACATCGCAGAAAATAGGATGATAAAGTAGTAAAATGTATTTTTGTTGGGTACAATGCTGAAAGTAAAGGCTATCGTCTATATCATCCACAGACTAAACGCATTCTGGTTAGCCATGATGTTGTTTTTGTGGAAGATGCTATTCAACCATTGCTTTCATGTACTAAGGAGACATTTGTTAGCTCCAAAGACATGTATGATATTTTGCTGCCTCTTTTTACAGGTGGATAGTCTAGTGCTGGTCCCAATGAGGCAACTTCTTAGTCTTTGCAGGTTTCATGTGATAATGCTGATCATTCCATTTCTGATGTAGATTTACATGATGCACTAGTTGATGAGAGAGCTGATATTGAGTAGGCAAAAACTATGCCAAAATGGCTGGTGTAGACTTTGCGTGACAGCAAATTAGATGCACCTCTATCATATCCTACTTGTTCAGGCTCTCATAGTGCATCTTTTGCATAAGATTGCTATGCTATGGTTGTGTCTAGTCTCTGTGATGAGAATGAGCCTGTTTCATTTGATGAAGCACAAAATCCAGAAAATTGGATGGCTGCTATGCAATCTGAATATGATGCTATAATGAAGAATGGTACTTGGTCTTTATGTGACTTGCCTACTGGCAAGAAGGCCATTGGCACGAAGTGGGTATACAAGCTGAAGTGTAAACTAGATGGTACAGTTGACAGGTATAAGGCTAAGCTTGTTGCAAAGGGTTATGCACATGAAAGAGGCATTGATTTTGATGAGACCTTTGCACCTACATGTCGTATGACTACTGTTTGGAGCATCTGTGCACTTGCAGCTCATCATGGTTGGAATGTACATCAGTTGGACATTAAAACGGCATTTTTGAATGGTGACTTGCATGAAGAAGTGTATGTTTTTTAGCCTCGAGGCTTTGTGCAGAAAGGGCATGAAAACCAAGTGTGCAGGTTAAAGAAGGCATTATATGGTTTAAAGCAAGCACCACGTTCTTGGTATGAGAAGATACATGCCTATCTGATTGCACATGGTTTTGAGAATAGTCCAACTGAAAGCAGCGCTTAGTTTACCTTATGGAGCTATCGCTTCGCCCCAATAGGCGCTAAAGTGTCCTAAAGGCTACAGCGTGTCCGTTTCCGTTTCCCTATTGGTGCTCCACGTTTCCTATTGGGAAACGGACACTTTAGCACCAATAGGACACTAAAGCACCTTTTAGGGAAACGGTTTCGAAAACATTTTCTTTAGCGCCTTTATGTGTTAAGCATGCTAATGATGTGCTTCTGATCATTGTTGTTTATGTTGATGACATGCTACTCACTCGTCCTATTGAGAAGCATAGTGCTGATTTTAAAGCTGATTTGCATGCCTCATTTGAGATGTCTGATTTGGGGTATTTGCATCACTATTTGGGCATTCATTTTAGGCAAGTTGATGGCGGAATGGCATTGTGTCAAACGAAATATATTGACACATTATTGTAGTGTTTTGGCCTTTAAGACTGTAAGCCTATTGCCACTCCTATGGAGAGAGTTTTATGATTGACTCTTCATGATGTTGCAGATGCATTTGATGCTATTCTCTATTAGTAGGCTGTTGGATGCTTGATTTACTTATGCATTACTCAGGCAAATATTCAGTTTGTTGTCTCACAGATGAGCAGGTTTATGCATTGCCCAAGAGTCAAGCATTGGCAGGCAGTTAAGCGCATCTTTCGCTATTTGAGTGGTACTCGGCTACTTGGGTTGTTTTATCCCAAGGGGGAATCACTACTGCCAGATTTGCATGCTTTTTGTGACTCTGATTGGGCTGGTTGCTATGACACTCGTGTGTCCACTAGTGGCTTTTGCTTCATGCTTGGTAGCTCATGTATATCTTGGTTGAGCAAGAAACAGCCTACTGTGGACACTTCCAGTTGTGAGGCTGAGTATAGGGCAGCTTTCACAACTATTGTTGAGTGTGTGTGGCTCAGACGCCTTATGGCTGATTTGGGTGTTGGTTAGACTTCTGCCACCACCATCTTCATTGAGAGTCAGAGCGCATTGGCAGTTGCGAGGAACCCTGTGTTCCATGCTCGCACTAAGCACATTGAGGTGCATTATCACTATGTCAGGGAGAGGTTCTCTGCTGGGGAGATCAGCTTGGCATATGTGCCCACGCAGGAGAACATTGTAGACCTTTTCACGAAGGCTCTGCCTAGGAAGAAGTTTGAAGCTTTCCGCAAAGCTTTTAGCTTACTTCCTTTTGTGGAGTGATTTCCACATAGCTTGGCACTTCCTTATACATGAGTGCCAGCTCCTTGTTCACCGCATCACTCCCTGGGAGGATTTGTTGATATATTTAGGTAGTAATGTGTGTGAACACACTAGGACCGTCAGGGCACTTCTTTCCCTCTTTAGGAGGTTTCTTTCCCTCGGCTTGTATATACGACTATTGCCCTAATGTGCTACTTATCTTTGTACATTCTCTAGTAATACATTCAGTATTGTGTGTTGTGCTCCAAGCTTCTTCTTCTTCCTTGTGATATTCGCGTGCTTTTGCAGACGTCTAACTCCAACAGAAGCATCATAAGATTAGCCCCATTTTTGCATACATATAGTGTGCTTTCAATTGGATTACATGTGAAGCCAAGAGCAATCAAGTGCTTATGGATGTTGTCATACCATGCACATGGAGCTTGCTTGAGACCATACAAGGCTTTATGCAAGTGACAAACCATATGCTCTTTCCCTTTCATAATAAATCCAAGAGGTTGGCTTCACATAGACCTCTTCTTGCAAATCACCATTCAAGAAGGTTGCTTTTATGTCCATCTGATGCACTTTCAAACCTCTATGGGCAGCTAATGCAACCACGGTATGAATGGTAGTCATGCGTGAAGTAGGTGCAAAAGTATCCTCATAGTCAATGCCATATTGTTGTGCATATCCCTTGGCAACCAATCTAGCTTTGTAGCAATCAATGCTACCATCAGACTTTCTCTTAATCTTGTAACTCCACTTTGTACGAATGTCATTATTTCCTTTTGGCAATTCACATAACTCCCAAGTACCATTCTTATGTATGGAATCCATTTTTGATTGCATAGCACTGATCCATTATGGATCATCACATGCATCTTCAAAAGAAAGTGGCTCTTCATTACATGCTCTTGCAATAAGAGAATAATCCACAAAATTACTTGATGCATGATGAGAGCTTGATCTTGTTCTACCAAGTAAAAGTGTACTCAATTTGTTGTCCTGCAAAGTTTGTTTCAGCCACTTTGACATAGTTGTGCACTATAGACATGTGTTCATTATGCAATACATCATCAATATGTACATCATGTGTGGCCTGAATTTCATGCTCATTTTCAGCCATATTTTGTTGCAAATGTTCAGCCATATGTGGCTGGAACTTTCCAGGAGTTTTGACATTTTTTGGCTAAAATTTTTTAGCTATGTTTGGCTGGAAATTCTCTGTATTTTTAGCTCTATTTTGATGGAATTTTTCATCCTTTTGAGCCTCTGTTGGCTGGCCTACATGGCTATAGTCAAGCGCACCATTTTAAAACAAAGACATGAGTGTATCAAACACATCTTGTGAGCTAACTATTGGCTATTTGCAGTTAAGTAGAGGGAAAATTGAATTTTTAGCAAATACCACATCTCGACTCACAATAATTGTGTTTGTCAATGAATGGTACAAATAATATCCCTTACTCTTAGTACTATAACCAATAAATATACATTTATTTTCTTTGGCATCAAGTTTGCGACGTTGTTGTGATGACACAAGAGCATATGCCAAACAACCAAACATGTGTATTTGACTAAACATGTGCTTATGTCCATCACATGCCTCATAAGGAGTGATGAATCTCAATGCTTTTGTAGGGTAGCAATTCAACACATAGTTTGCACACATGACTGCTTCAATCCAAAACGTATTAGGAATGTGCCTTCCTTTAAACATACATCGTGCCATTTCAAGTAGAGTTCTAGTTTTACGCTCGACAACATCATTTTCTTGAGGCGTATATGGCACTGTACATTGGTGTGAAATGCCTCCTTCATGAAGAAAAGCATTAAACTCATGTGACATGTATTCACCACCATGATCCGTGCGGAGTCAAAAGCTTTTGTGAAAAAAAATTTCTAGCCATAACTAAAAATGTTTTGAAGCAAGAAAATACCTCATTCTTTGCTTTCATAGGACACACCCATGTATGTCAAGTAGCATCATTAATGAAGGTAACAAAATATAAATGCTTCCCAAAAGACGGAGTTCGGACGGGACCACATACATCACTATGAGCAAGCTACAATTTTCTTGTAGCATGTGTATGACTATCTTTTGGAAAAGAAGCACGATGCATTTTTCCAAGAATGCAACCTTCACATGCATGCTTTTCAATGGACTCAAGTGGTGGAAAACCAATAAGAATGTCCTTCTTTTGCAAGTAAAGAAAACTATTGAAATTTAAGTGACCAAAACGAGCATGCCAGAGCTCCATTTCAGCCACGGAAAAAGTATGAGCAATCAAGGCATCCGAGGCAGCCCTCTTGTATGTATCCATGTGATACAAACCACTATATATTGTACTGGACATCACAATAATATCTCTATTGCTGAAATCATGAACCATACACTTATCATCAACAAAGTACACATGAAGTCCAACTTTGGCAATCAACAAAACTGAAATTAAGTTCTTGATATGAGGTACATACAATGCATTTTTCAAGAGAATCACACCTCCATTTGCAGTCGTAAGCTCAATTTTGCCTACTCCAATGATAGGATAAGATGCATTGTTTGCACATACCACATATCCTCCTTTGGGTGCATTCAAAGATGCAAAAAGTCTTTTGCATGATGTTATGTGCTTTGAAGCACCACTATCAAAGAACCAATCTGAATCAGCCTCACTCACAACCATACATTTGGAATGCAAAGATGCATCATAATGACTCACAATCAATCTTTTGCATGATGTTATGTGCTTTGAAGCACCACTATCAAAGAACCAATCTGAATCTGCCTCACTCACAACCATGCTAGCTTCATCATTCTTTGCATTTGCTGAATTTTCAGCAATAGACATGCCGGATTCCTTCTTCTTCTCATTGAATTTAGCAAGCTTTCTACACTCATCAATGGTATGAACAACCTTTTGGCAATATTTGAATCTCTTCTTCTTTTCCAAATCACCATCATTAGAGGAATGAGTGGAAGAGGAAGGTTGAGGCTTTGGTGTTGATGAGCCCAAAGCTGAACCATACTTGCTTTTCCCCTTTTGTGAGATAGCAAGTGCTTGCATTCCCTCAATCAAACCACACTTATTCACTCTAGATTGCTCTTCTTGCAAAAGAAGAGACACAACCTCATCAAATGCATACATATAAGGATTCCCTTTTGCAATGGAACAGAGTGTAGTAGCAAAGCTTTGAAACGATTTCGGTAATCCTTTCAACAATGTAAAGATGAGTGATGCATCTGAAATAATCTCATCTATGTTTGCCAATTGCTCTTTCAAGTCCTTGATGCATTTTACATACACATCCACTGACTCATTTTCAGCCATATATACATCATCAAGTTGCTTCCTCAAGTATGCAACACGTGTTTCATTACACATGGCATACAAAGAAGCAAGAGTGTCCCATGCTCATCTTCATGTAGAACATGATTGAATGTGTGGAACTATATGATGCTTCATAGAAAGTCCAATCAATGCATGAGCTTGAGCATTTTTTCCATCCCATCTAAGCTACTCCTGTGTAGGTGGAGAAGGAGAGACCATTGTAGTTCAAGAAGAAGCTCCATTTGTGATAGTAGACTGTGAAGTAGAAGCACCTACAGTCTTTGATCTACATCTGCCACTATGTTCCAAAGTTGTTTTGCAACAAGAACATGCTTCATCATGTAAGACAACATTGGATAGTTGGTCCCATCAAGCTTATCTTCAGCTTGAATCATGCCAAACAAGTCATTGTTGTCCCCCATTTCACTAAAGAATAAGAATGTGATAAAATCTTTACTTCGATGAAAGCTGAAATGAATGATGAAATTTCAGCTCACAAACCGTCACTCTAATGGCAATTCCGGCTGCACGAATGGCTTTGAAATGGGGATCAAACCCCAATGCAACTAGTGGAAATGTTTCTTGGCTGCTGAAATTCACTATTCTATGCTCCAAAGTCGATTTGCACTGTTAAAAGTGTGTGTTCACCGTGATGCAAAAAATTGAAACTTGAGAAGGAGCTGAACCTGCTCTGATACCACTGTTGGGTGTGTGTAGAAGTGCGAGAGATACAGGAGAATCACACACAATGAGCACAAATGAAACAAGACACACAAAGAAGATGGATGGCTGGAATAGCTCTCTCTATTGATGATGAACTAAACTGAAGTAAGAGTTGAATAATATCCATAAGTACATAGTACCACCACATATGAGTGAATCATGTATGTGGTAACATGGGGAGAAAGCCTCTAGCCAACACTAGAATAAAAAGTGCCCATGTATAGGGAAAAGGTTCACATCAAAGCTACTCGAGGAACACATAAGTGTAACAAGAAAGAGATTCTAAAAGTGCAGTTGCATTGTTTTTAGGCTCACCCAAGCACAAGTGTAGTAGAGATAGAAGGATACATTTGAATGAGTATTTGATTGATTTTAAAATTGAAATTTTGTGAAACCAAACAAAATATGTTGTGCTAGATTTTTACACAAAGAAAATCGAATTTGGAGTTTGTTTGGTTAGTCTAAGGGCTTCACGAAGATGACCCTATACATTTCCAGAGTTGGTTGTGAAGTGTTCGATCCTTCCAATGAAATGGTGATAAAAATCTAAACAAATGTCCAAATCAAGTGCTTTTTAAGGCTAAGGAAAGCTTGCAAAAAGCTATATAAGGTTGGAAAATTTCATAGATTTTGCAAAAATAAAATTTAGTTAAAGTTAAGTTTTAATCTGCAGTTGTTGATAATTGCTTATGCACGAGATGTTGTTGAAAGGAAAAGATTTTCCACAAGTTTTTATGATAATTTTTTGATATGGTGTGATCACCATGGGCTAGCCATGCCCTAGATACTTGTTTGATAAGTGATAGGAAGATATGTGTTTCCTTCTTCACCTTAACTCGTGTCTCCAATCTTATCTAATGGGATCTTTAGAACTTTCCCGATAGATTCGACCTATGAGTGGATACTATCAAGTTATAGTACTTGATTTGCTACAGGCTTCCATACATCTGGATTTTTTTCTCAAGAGTTATTCTAAAGTGAGATGGCACTGCACTTCAATGTTTTTTATGGCCTCAATGTTCGTGCGTACTATTGAATCCCCATTTCTTATCAATATTGTAGAATTTTGCATTTGCATGGACTCGAATTCCCATGGACCTATAAAATGCAACAATTATTGTAAAGAATTGGATTCAAAGTCTAGTCTTCTAATTGATTGAATGTCTTCCTAATGTCCATGTATAGAGGGGATGTCTTGGGGGAATTGATCTTAAGATCACCTATTTCTTGAATGGGTGGGGGAGTCATCTGTTTTGTATCCCACTTCTCTTCTTGGATTTCTTTCAAGAACTCCTAGGAGTATTTAATAATGGAAGAAGGAATTCCACCCTCTATTGAGTTTGGAACATAAGAGTTTCCTAATGAGAACTCCCCTTTTTCACTTTCAATAGAATGAGCCTCTTGAGGCACCAAGTTCTTGGGTTTGTATGCAGTTTTCTCTACGCATTCTAATAGACCTTGGTAATGCAACTCTAATTTGGCTAGGCTACTCTCGGTAAGGAGATGACTAGCCTAGATCCTAGCCTGAGCTAGTTCAACCATCTTAATGCACAACTTCATGCTTTAACCTCTAGGTCTGACTTAGGGTAGTTTTTTTCTAATTTTGTTGCAGTTAGTGCTTGCTTTATGTGTGCCTAGTATTCCATGAACATCATATCTAAGTCTTCTAGGATATGGTATGCTAGGATTAAACATGAATTAGGTATAGGTCGAGCCTCTAATGAGACATGGGACATAAATTCTACAACATTTGCCTTTCTCTCCTTTAAACTACCTTTTAATTTTACTAATTTCTTGGACCACTTTCTCTTCACTCTTTCTCTAGACTCTTTCCATGATTTTGTTTTCCTTTTACTATACTCTCAGCTTTTGCTAGATTTTGATTCCTTTTTTTTTTTGTCTCCTTGCTTGGCTTGTTGCAAAGTTTGTGCTCTAGTAACTGCTTGGATGGGAATTAATGTCGGCAGAGTTCCACTTGAGCTCTATACTATGCCTATTACATTGAGAAGAGTGACCTTTCATGCATTACTAGGATTCTTAGGGCACTCTCTTATCATGTGATCCTTACCATACTCTAAACAAAATCCTTGAATCTATAGTGTAGATGACCTACATGCAAGGGATGGGGACATTCACATATGAAGTGATCTCCTTGACATGTATGACATGGTCCTCTAGGAACCTATGCTCTAATTTGTCTCATCTAGGGTCTAGGGTTGGGATTGTTGTACATGATATTTTCATAATCGAGTTGCCAACTATGCTCCTATGTCAAGGTTTCATATTGATATGTCTTAGTATGTTGTGGGGATCATATGTAGTAGGTAGGGATATTTTCTCCATGTGAGGAGTCAAAACTAATTGCATCTGGATCATTCTTTTATGATTAACATGGAAACTAGTACAAAAGCCCTCTCTAGATTCTCTTCTATGGTCTAACATTGGCAGGGGGTTGTAGTGGTTGGTCTAACACTTGCTATGGCCTAGGTTGTGGTTGGTACTATTGCTAGTAGTTTGGTTGTCGCCTATAGTACGGCTGATGTTGGTACTGATTTTGATACCTATATGGATGCTTATATCACTATTGATAGGCTTGTTTGATTGCTTACTTATTATAGGGGACAATCTTGTGCCATATGGTTTCTGTACTTCCTTTATATGGTACACTTGTTAGAGCCTCAAGCTAGGGCATTTCAATAGTGCATAGGGCAAGCATTAGCCATATGATCACCACCACACATATAGCAATGCTTGATGGGTATGAACTTCTAGTTCTATCTATTTTGCAAGTTTCATCCTAACTTTTGTGCCACCAACTCAGCTACTTCCTCAACTAAAAATGAGGGTTTTGAAGAAACACTCTTCAAGTACTCTTATCCTTTATACAACTTTGACAATTCAAGACCCTCTCTAGGTTGTCTTATATGTCTATGCACATTCGCACACATTGGTTTAGAGTGTTTAGTTCTTCTAGGTACACATGATCATAGTTTGCCCTCAAGAGACGATATAAAATCAAAGAACCTTGTTTGTCTTGTGTAGATAGCTCTAGGACTAGACTATGTATTGCTTGAATCTATGTCTCCCTAGCCTTATCATCTCCTAGGGTTCTGTTAAAGATTATGGACCAAGGATGAAGTATTATGCCTGATTCCACTCTCAAAGAACTCAGTGATGAAAGGTTCCATCAAGTGTGATATCTCTTGAGAGTTGCCTTGATGTAATGGCTAAAACCTTGTTAGCGCTATACCTTTTAAGGTTAACCCAAAAGCCTCATCAGTGATCAAATACTCTACTTGTTCAACTCTCAACACCTGCTTGATTCTTCCCACTTGATCATAAGGATCTCCTATGTCATCCAAGTAATTCTACATGGTTTTGACCACTTGCAAGTGTCTAAATGTTCTCTAGTGTGTTCTCTTTGTCTAGGTAGAGGGAAATCATTATCCTCTCTATGTGATCTATGTCCTCTTGTCCTTTCTCTCTTCACTCTAACCATGCCTTGTTTTGACCTACCTTTTGCTAGGTTGTGTATAAAGCTTACTTTTGGAGCTTTGTTGGAGTTAGACGTCTGCGGAAGCACGCGAACAACACAAGGAAGAAGAAGAAGCTTGGAGCACAACACACAAGACTGAATGTATTACTAGAGAATGTACAAAGATACGTAGCCCATTAGGGCAATAGGCGTATATACAAGCTGGGGGAAAAAACCTCCTAAAGAGGGAAAAAAGTGCCCCGGCGGTCCTAGAGTGTTCACACACATCACTACCTAAATATATCAACAAATCCCCCCTGGGAGTGATGCGGTGAACAAGGAGCTGGCATTCATGTATAAGGAAGTGCCAAGCTATGTGGAAATCACTCCACAAAAGGAAGTAAGCCCAAAGCTTTGCGGAAAGCTTCAAACTTCTCCCTAGGCAGAGCCTTCGTGAAAAGGTCTGCAATGTTCTCCTGCGTGGGCACATATGCTAAGCTGATCTCCCCAACAGAGAACCTCTCCCTGACATAGTGATAATGCACCTCAATGTGCTTAGTGCGAGCATGGAACACAGGGTTCCTCGCAACTGCCAATGCGCTCTGACTGTCAGTGAAGATGGTGGTGGCAGAAGACTTGCCAACACCCAAATCAGCCATAAGGCGTCTGAGCCACACACACTCAATAGTCGCTGTGAAAGCTGCCCTATACTCAGCCTCACAATTGGAAGTGGCCACAGTAGGCTGCTTCTTGCTCAACCAAGATATACATGAGCTACCAAGCATGAAGCAAAAGCCACTGGTGGACACACGAGTGTCATAGCAACCAGCCCAATCTGAGTCAGAAAAAACATGCAAATCTGGCAGTAGTGATCCCCCCTTGGGATAAAACAACCCAAGTAGCCGAGTACCACTCAAGTAGCGAAAGATGCGCTTAACCGCCTTCCAATGCGTGACTCTTGGGCAATGCATAAACCTGCTCATCTATGAGACAGCAAACTGAATATCTAGCCGAGTAATGCATAAGTAAATCAAGCATCCAACAGCCTGCTGATAGAGAACAGCATCAAATGCATCTCCAGCATCATGAAGACTCAATCGTAAACCTATCTCCATAGGAGTGGCAATAGGCTTATAGTCTTTAAGGCCAAAACGCTGCAATAATGTGTCAATATATTTCGTTTGACACAAAGCCATTCCACCATCAACTTGCATAAACTGAATGCCCAAATAGTGATGCAAATGCCCCAAATCAGACATCTCAAATGAGGCATGCAAATCAGCCTTGAAATCAGCAATATGCTTCTCAATAGGACCAGTGATCAGCATGCCATCTACATAGACAACAATGATCAGAAGCACATCATTAGCACGCTTAACATATAAGGTGCTTTCAGTTGGACTGTTCTCAAAACCATGTGCAATCAGATAGGCATGTATCTTCTCATACCAAGCACGTGGTGCTTGCTTTAAACCATATAACGCCTTCTTTAACTTGCACACCTGGTTTTCATGCCCTTTCTGCACAAAGCCACGGGGCTGAAAAACATACACTTCTTCATGCAAGTCACCATTCAGAAATGTTGTTTTAATGTCCAACTGATGTACATTCCAACCATGATGGGCTGCAAGTGCACAAATGCTCCGAACAGTAGTCATATGGCATGTAGGTGCAAAGGTCTCATCAAAATCAATAACTCTTTCCTGTGCATAACCCTTTGCAACAAGCCTAGCCTTATACCTGTCAACTGTACCATCAGGTTTACGCTTCAGCTTGTATACCCACTTAGTGCCAATGGCCTTCTTGCCAGGAGGCAAGTCACATAAAGACCATGTACCATTCTTCATTATAGCATCATATTCAGATTGCATAGCAGCCATCCAATTTTCTGAATTCTGTGCTTCATCAAAAGAAAGAGGCTCATTCTCATCACAGAGACTAGATGCAGCCATAGCATAGCAATCTGATGCAAAGGAGGCACTATGAGAGCCTGAACGAGTACGATATGACAAAGGTGCATCTAATTTGTTGTCATGCAAAGTCTGCACCAACCATTTTGGCATAGTTTTTGCCTGCTCAATATCAGCTCTCTCATCAGCAAGTGCATCATGTAAATCTGCATGAGAAATGGAATGATCTGCATCATCATATGAAACCTGCAAAGGCTGAGAAGTTGCCTCATTAGGACTAGCACTAGATTGTCCACCTGTAAAAAGAGGCATCAAAGTATCATACATGTCTTTGGAGCTAATAGATGTCTCCTTAGTACATGAAAGCAATGGCTGAATAGCATCTTCCACAAAGACAACATCACGGCTAACCAGAATGCGTTTAGTCTGTGGATGATACAGACGATAGCCTTTACTTTCAGAACTGTACCCAACAAAAATACATTTTACTGCCTTATCATCCAATTTTCTGCGATGTTGTCCAGGCACTAATGCATATGCCAAACAACCAAAAACACGCAGATGAGCAACAGATGGCTTGCGGTCATGCCAAGCCTCATATGGAGTGATAGACTGCAATGCTTTAGTGGGACACCTGTTCAGTACATATGCTGCACACATGACAACCTCAAGCCAGAAACTATGAGGTAAAGCCTGACTCTTGACCATACACCTTGCCATCTCCATGAGAGACCTGTTCTTCCATTCAGCAACTCCATTCTGTTGAGGTGTAAGCGGCACTGTACACTGGTGTTTTATCCCACGTTCAGCTAGAAATGCATTAAAGTCTGAAGACATATATTCCCCCCCTCGATCAGAACGGAGGGTGCCCATTTTACATGCTGATAGATTTTCGGCCAAAACCAAAAACTGTTTGACGCACATGAACACTTCGGACTTTGCTTTGAGTGGATATACCCATGCATGCCTAGAAAAATCATCAATGAAAGTCACGAAGTAAAGGTAGTTTCCAAAAGAGGGTGTCTGCATAGGACCACAGACATCACTATGTACAAGCTGCAATTTCTGCGTAGCCCAAACTGAACCATCTTTTGGAAAGGAAGAACGCTGCATTTTGCCCAAAATACAGCCTTCACAAACATGTTTTCCAGGTGCCTCAAGTTTGGGCAAAGAGGACACCATTTCAGATTTCTGCAGGCGTAACAAACTAGCAAAATGCAGATGACCAAAGCGTGCATGCCAAAGCTTTGCATCTGACATAGCCTGAGAATCATGAACTGCACATGCCGAATCATTCACAGATCTTTCATAGTCTATGAGCTTATATAGCCCATGACATAAAATGCCAGAAGCAATAATCACATCGCCATTTGAGAGATCATGGACTGTACACCTGTCATCAACAAATTTCACAACCAAGCCAATCTTGGCTAATGCAGAAACTGATAATAGATTCTTTTTGATCCCTGGCACAAATAAAGCATCTGACAAAGTGAAAGAACTATCATCAACAGTAGTCAGAATGATCTTACCAAGTCCCATAACAGGATAAGAGGAGTTATTGGCACATGTGACAGTATTCCCTGTAGGGGCAGGCTCGAGTGAAGAGAAGAAACTGCGCTGCGAGGTAATATGTTTGGTCGCCCCATTGCCAAAGTACCAAACATCTGAGTCTACTGCAGACATGCACTGATCATGAGAAGATGGGTCAAAACTGCAGACAGTAGTAAACGCCCATTCTTCTTCCTACACAAGATTTGCAGACTCTGTTTTTGGTGTAGAGGCCTCTGCAACAACCATTCCAGCCTCTTTCTTCTTTGCCTCTTTGGCATCCAGTTTTGGACAGTTCTTTATAATATGATCATTTCCTTTACATTACTTGCAGAACAATTTCTGCTTTTCTCATTTCTTCTCATCTTTATCCTGGTTCTTCGATTGTGCAGCATTTGCAGATTTCTGCTTACTAGTAGAAGAGCTCCATTTTCCTTTGCCCTTTTGACTAGCCAGGAAAGCTTGATCTGCAAGATGCATAATGGACCTGTTCTGCCTGGACTGATCTTCCTGCAACAGAACAGAGACTAATTCCTCAAATGACAAGGCATTCGGATTGCCTTTCATCATCAACCGAAGAGTAGAGGCAAAACTCTGATATGAATCAGGAAGACCATTCAGAACAGTCTGCACAAGTGAGCTATCTGGTATAACCTCATCAGCAGAAATCAATTGTTCCTTCAGGTCTTTGATCTTTGTAAGAAAACTGTCCATAGAATCACCTTCATTCATGTGCTCACTCTCCAACTGTTTTCGGAGATAAGCAAGACAAGCCTCATTCCTAGCTTGGTACAATGTGGTAAGTGTATCCCAAGCATCCCTAGCTGTTCTGCAAGAGCGTATGTGAGGAATAATGGCACGTTTGACAGACAAAGCTATCAATGCATGTGCCTGGGCATCTCTGCCATCCCAACGAATCTGCTTTGAAGTAGGTGCAACAGAAACATCAGCACGAAAAGGAATCTGCACAATATCATCTTCGACACCATCTTCATCAGCTCCAGCACCTCCAGCACCTGTATTTGTAGTACTTGTAGTTGCAGGTGTAACAGGACGTCTTTCAACACCCTGCACAATGTTCCACAGTCCTTTTGCAACCAATACATGTCGCATCATATAAGCCCATAATGGGTAGGTGGTACCATCCAACTTATCCTCAACAGCCAACATACGGAATACATCATTGCTTTCAGCCATGGCCGGTGACTAAAATACCTTGATGCAGAAAATTGACTGTATCTCAAAAAGTTGAACGGAATTGCCCAGACGAGTTCTGCTAGACCTGTAGCAGACTTTGAGACGCTTAAATTGGCGAACAGAAACTGGTATATACCTTTGGCACAAAAGGACGAAATAGCTTGCACAAGCACTATGATAGTGCGTTCGGATGCCAAAACGAGCTTAGATTGTGATTTTGGCACCACAGAGCGAAGCGGTTTTGATCTCGGAAACACCCTGAGTATGCTCACCAAATTTCGTGCGAATCTGAGACTGCAAACGGAGGAGTGTCGACGACGCCCTAGAAGAAGCGACAACCTGCTCTGATACCAATTGTTGGAGTTAGACGTCTGCGGAAGCACGCGAACAGCACAAGGAAGAAGAAGAAGCTTGGAGCACAACACACAAGACTGAATGTATTACTAGAGAATGTACAAAGATACGTAGCCCATTAGGGCAATAGGCGTATATACAAGCCGGGGGAAAAAAACCTCCTAAAGAGGGAAAAAAGTGCCCCGACGGTCCAGAGTGTTCACACACATCACTACCTAAATATATCAACAAGCTTCTTGAGTCATTTCCCTCTAACTCTTGAGAATTTTATGTCCTATACTAACCTCTTTATGTGAAGCTAAATGTCTCTACAAAGGGAAGACCTTTTGGCCTTTCCAAGGATGAGTCCGTTGACTATAATTTGAAACTAAATACATTGGATCCAAATCATGACTCATATAGGTTTGTCTTGGGATCTCTAGATCTTTGAACTCATAAACAAGAAATTTCTTCTTCGTATGGTGTTGGTGCAGGGCAATCAACAATTGATGTTTTGATGAAGAATTGGAGTTAAGGACTGAAGAAAAGATCAAGTTATGAAGCATGAAGGAAGTGCATATCTAGAAGATGAAGATGTGTACACATATGTACATTAATTCAGAGATAGTTCACTTATACTTATGATTACTTATGATCTTGTAAATATTTGCCTATATATATACAAAAAAAATGTCGGGGCAAGTATGAGAGATTATGTGAGAACAATATTTGAGGAGAATTAGATGTCATTAGACATTTTAGAAGTGATTAGGATCTCTCTCATCACTCAGATGTAAAAATTTTTTAGGAATGAAGAAATGTTGCACCCGATTTTTCTGAGTATTCTCCTTTTGTGTTGAATCTTTTGTAAAATGCTTTTGTATAAGTCTAAGTCTATAGTTGATTGACCTCTGTACAAATTTTCAGCTTCTAATTGTGATGAGGTTGAGAGAATTGAGTGTAGGAACATTTACATGTGTAAATGGAAAGAAGAGAAGTTACAAGAGGTGCAAAATTCGATGCTAACATTTTGGTCAGTCCTCCTTCCACACTGTAAAGTTTTGAGCAAGCAAGTAGTCATTCTTTAAGTTGGAAGGTAAGCTACCTATGGCTAAAAGCATTTGCATAAACGGCTTCTAGATTGAGAGAACCAAGTGTTAGAAGTTACAGGTGTCTGAATCGACTTCTCAGAAGAACAATTTTAGACATAGGTAACTTGTTAAGATCATTTCTCAAGATCTACTAAATCTTTTGGAATGATTTAACTTGGAGAAGGTGCATAATCTATAGGCGACACCTTGTGCAAAGTTTTATAAAAAAATTTACACATTTGATAAGTCAATGAGAGAGTTATGTGTAGTCATCTTCTTCACAGTTTGATCAAAATTTTGACAATTGATCATTGATCCTCTATATTGGTGATTGTTTTGAGTTACTCTTGATATAGAGGTGCTCTAACTTCAAGAGTAGCTTGTTCTTTTGGAGATTAACACTCTCCATCAGTGGTATCAGAGCAGGAAGCATCAAAATTGAAGAAAGGAGGATCTCGACTACTGCATTCATAAAGAATTCAACATTTGAAGATTCAAAAGGTGAAAACTTGAGAAGGAGGCCATACGACATCAAGGAAGAAAAAAGGAATATCATTCAAAGTAAATGTACATCTATTACTCATAAACTTTGAAGAATTCAATACACATGTGAAGAAAGGATGGGAGATTCTCTTCAAATAGAGAAGTTGGATAGAGAGAACTATCCAGCATGGTCAATGAGGATGGAAGCTCATCTTATGAGAAAAGACTTGATAGGTTATATCACAGGTGAAGAAGAAAAGCCTCAGTTCAAAGGTCCTAGTGTTCCAACTAGGGAGGAATTATCAGATTTGAAGACTTGGATGAAGAAAGATGCTCAAGCTAGGAGCATTATCTACATGACAGTCAATGACTACTTGCTACCTCACATTAGAGGTCTTGAAAGTGCAAGTGATATATGGCATGCTTTGGAGGAGCATTTCCAAAAGACCACAAAGTCAAGGAAGGCATCATTTTGGGCATAATTTACTACATTCAAGAAGAAGGCTTCTCAATCTATCTTTGATTATGTAACAAGGATGAAGGACATTGCAAATGCATTAGGAGCAGTTGATGAAGATATTGAGGAAGATAAATTGGTAAGGAAAATCCTCACAGGTTTAAGAGGTGATGATAAATGGACGCCATTCATTTTTTCTACTGAATTATCACTAGATCATTTTACTCCTGACCTAAATTAGTTGCTAGGACACATGCTAACCTTTGAGCAGGATGTCAAAGGTGAAAGTGATAAAAGTACAGGTCATGCAATGTATTCAAAGGATAAGAAAAAGAATAACAAAGGGAAGCAACAAGCAAATGAAGATGAAGGTACAACTAGCCAAGCTAACTTCCTAAGACGAAGAGGAGGTGGCAAAGGTAGAGGAAGAGGTAGGAGTAATAAAGATGGAGTCAACGCTTGTTGGATTTGTGGTAAGACAAATCATTTAGCTAATGATTGTTGGCATAATACTCAGAATAATGGTGGATATAATCAAAACTTTAATTCAAGAGGAAGAGGTGGTAGAAATCAAAGAGGTAATTTTAGAGGTAGAGGTAGTAGAGGTTACTTTGGAAGAAATGCAGGTAGAGGATTCCAAAGTCAACAATACAACAATACCTACTACAATTATGCTTCAGATCAAAAGGAGGATTCAACATTGATAATGAATGCAACTTGTGAAAGGCAAAGTGAAGACCAAAGAGTCTTCTACATTGACTCAGGGTGTAACAATCACCTGAGTGGCAACATAGCTTTGATGATTGATTTGGAGAATAGGGTAACTAATCATGTTGTTCAAACAGGTGACAATACAAAGCATAATGTGAAGTCAATTGGATCAGTGAAGGCCAAGGATGGAAGTACTCTCTTGAGTAAGGTTTTGTATGTTCCTACAATTCCAAAGAATTTGATAAGTGTAGGACAAATTGTTGAAAAAGATTATGAAGTTAGGTTCACTAATGAAGGAGTATTTGTGGAAGACCCTAGCAATGGGTATAAACAAATTTTTTTCAAGGAAGAAAGAAGGAAGATTGTTCACATTGAACATCCAAGGTAATGTTGGTCATGCTTTGTTCACTTATGGAGGACATAAGATCTCTGAGTTAGATCTTTGGCACAAAAGGCTTGGACATTTCAATGAAAGATGTATTAAAGATATGGTTAACAATGGTTCAGTGCTTGGATTGCCTAATGTTGCAGGTCAACATATGGCATATAGATGTGAGGCATGTCAATTAGGTAAGGCTCATAAGCAATCTTATTCCAAGCAAGGTTTTATGCATTCAGAGAAGCTTGAGTTGGTACACACAGATGTGTGGGGACCATCAAAGGATTTTAGCATAAATGGTTCAAGGTATTATGTGATTTATGTTGATGATGCTACCAAATGGATCACTATCTATGTGATCAAAGATAAGTCAGAGGTATTCAATACATTCAAACATTATCATGTGTATGCAGAGAGAATTACAGGTCATAAGTTGAAGAGACTAAGGTCAGATGGAGGGGGAGAGTATTTCTCTAATGAGTTCATTGATTACTTGTGGAATGCAGGTATAAAAAGGGAAATTACTTGCAGGTACTCTCCTCAACATAATGGTGTAGCAGAAAGGAGGAATAGAACACGTTGAGTTTGCAAGGTCCATGATGAAGGAGAAAAATTGCCCAAATTACTTGTGGGTTGAGGCTGTAAATACAACTACTTATTTGGTTAATAGATTACCATGTAAAGCTTTGCATGGTATGACACCATATGAGGCATGGTGGGGTAAGAGACCTACTCTAGATCATTGCAAAGTACTTGGATGTTTAGCATATGCATATGTGCCATCTCAATTGAGGCATAAATTGAAACCTAAAGCTGAAAAGTATGTGTTTATTGGATATGATGATAAGCAGATGGGATATAGGTTGTGGAGTCCATCCATAAAACAATTCCTTGTATCAAAGGATGTTACATTTGATGAGCAAGGTACTTGGTATGCAGGTACAATCAATATTTATGCAGGTGATGAAGAAATTGTGAATCAAAATAGAGGTAAATCAAATGTTCAGATATTTGATGAAGAGGAGAAAAATGAAGTACAAGTTGAAGTTGAAGAAGTGCCAAGATTTGATCCAGAATGTGATGAACCAGAAACCTCAAGGAGTGGAGAACTCAGAAGGTCAACAAGACACAAATGGCAACCTACAAGGTATAGCTATGACACTTCTTTTTTGGCTACCAAAGATTATGCTTATATGATAAAGGCAGATGAAGACCCTTCTACATATGAAGAGGCAAAAGGTAAGGAAAATTGGGAGAAAGCTATGCAGGAAGAGTATGATGCATTAATGGAGAATCAGACATGGGATTTAGTTCCTAAACCAAATAGTCAGAAGATTATTGGATGCAAATGGGTCTACAAAATTAAGAGGTATGCAGATGGAAGTGTGTCTAGGTATAAAGCTAGACTTGTTGTGAAAGGGTTTGCTCAGACATATGGTATAGATTATGATGAGACCTATAGTCCTGTGGCAAAGATGACAACAATCAGGACACTCATAGCCATTGCTGCATGTAAAGGTTGGAAATTATGTCAATTAGATGTGAAGAATGCTTTTCTAAATGGTTATATTTCAGATGATGTTTTCATGGAGCAACCACAAGGATTCAGAGATGAAAGATATCCAGATCATGTGTGTAAGATCAAGAGAGCTTTGTATGGTTTGAAGCAGGCCCCAAGGGCATGGAACTATAGACTTTTGAAGTTCTTGAAAGAACTTGGATTCCAAGTATCTAAAGCAGATAGTAGCTTGCTTGTTAAAGCAAGTGATGATGGGTTTATTTACATGTGCATATATGTTGATGATATAATTCTTACAAATACAGATGAGAAAGGCATTCAAAATCTAAAGAAGCAAATGGAGAAAGAGTTCAAGATCAGTGACTTGGGAGACTTGTCATATTTCTTGGGCATGGAGATTTCATACACTCAACATGGAGTGTATGTAACTCAAGAAAGGTATTTGAGAAACTTGCTGATCAAGCTTAAGATGAATGATTGCAGGGTAGCACCTACTCCAATGGAGGTGAATCACAAATTGAGTAGATATGGAGGAGAAGAGTTCAAGGACATAAACCTATATCAAAGTTTGGTTAGTAGTCTGATCTATGCTACTTTAACTAGGCTTGACTTGTCATATGTAGTTGGAGTATTGTCTCAATTCATGCATTGTCCTAGGGAAGAACATTGGATTGCAGGACAAAGAGTGTTCAGGTACATTAAGGGTACACTCAAAGAAGGTTTATATTATGGTTTTACATCAGATACAAAAATCAAGATCTATAGTGATACAGATTGGGCAGGTAATCCTGATGATAGGAGATCAACTTATGGACACTTATGTTATGTGGGAGATAAGTTAATTTCTTGGTGTTCAAAGAAGCAACACACAATTGCTCTGTCATCTACAGAAGCAGAGTACAAAGGGATGGTTGAAGCTGCAAAGGAAGTAATATGGCTCAACACTCTCATGAAGAGTTTTGACATCATTCAGAGTACACTCACTATTTATGGAGATAACATGAGTTCATTGTATCTAGCTACTAATCCTGTTTTTCATGCCAGGACCAAACACATTGAGATTCAATATCCTTTTCTAAGAGAGAAGGTGATGGATAAAGAGATTGAAGTCATACATACTTCAACAAAAGATCAGATAGTTGATATGCTAACCAAAAGCTTGGATGGACCAAAGCTACAGAGATTCAAAGATATGGCAGGTATAAAGAAGATAGAGAAAACCTCAATTGATGACTGAGGGGGAACTGTTGGTGCAGGGCAATCAACAATTGATGTTTTGATGAAAAATTGGAGTCAAGGACTGAAGAAAAGATCAAGTTATGAAGCATGAAGGAAGTGCATATCCAAAAGATTAACATGTATACACAGATGTACATTAATTCAAAGATAGTTTAGTTATACTTTTGATTAGTTATGAGCTTGTAAATATTTGCCTGTATATATACAAAGAAAATTTCAGGGCAAGTATGAGAGATTATGTGAGAAAAAGATTTGAGGAGAATTAGATGTTATTAGACATTTTAGAAGTGAGTAGGATCTCTCTCATCACTCAGATGTAAAACATTTTTCAGGAATGAAGAAATGTTGCGCCTGATTTTTCTGAGTATTTTCCTTCTGTGTTGAATGTTTTGTGAAATGCTTTTGTACAATTCTAAGTCTATAGTTGATTGACCTTTGTACAAATTTTCAGCTTCTAATTGTGATGAGGTTGAGAGAATTGAGTGTAGGAACATTTACATGTGTAAATGGAAAGAAGAGAAGTTACAGGAGGTGCAAAATTTGATGCTAATGTTTTGGTTAGTTCTCCTTCCACAATGTAAAGTTTTGAGCAAGCAAGCACTCATTCATTTGTTGGAAGGTAAGCTACCTATGGCTAAAAGCATTTGCATAAATGGCTTCTAGATTGAGAGAACCACGTGTTAGAAGTTACAGGTGTCTGAATCGACTTCTTAGAAGAAAAGTTTTAGACATAGGTAACTTGTTAAGATCATTTCTCAAGATCTACTGAATCTTTTGGAATGATTTAACTTGGAGAAGGTGCTCAATCTATAGGCGACACCTTGCGCAAAGTTTTATAAAAAAATTTACACATTTGATAAGCCAATGAGAGATTTATGTGCAGCAAACTTTCTGTGTAGTCATCTTCTTCACAGTTTGATCAAAATTTTGATAATTGATCATTGATCCTCTAAATTGGTGAATGTTTTGAGTTACTCTTGATATAGAGGTGCTCTAGCTTCAAGAGTAGCTTGTTCTTTTGGAGATTAACACTCTCCATCATATGGGGCTTCTCTAATTTCAATTTCCAGAAAGCCCCTTCTGTAGCTTCATTAGTGTAAAGCTCTATGGTGGCATTGTCTTGAGGGATTTGGGTGGTCTCTATGATCATTATTAACATAGATTTCTTCATAGGAGTGTTTGGTGTATCCTCTTGATCATCGTCTTTTATAATCCCTAACTTCATATCCGAGAGAACATTCTCAAAGTCATCCTTTCTATCAAGACGACTAGTAACGACGTACATAGTTCCTTGGTTGTATCTATAGGAACCATTCTCAAATTTTGCTACCATATGATATAAGCCATATGGTTGCTTTGGGTTTCTTAATTGTTCCATGGATCTTCGCAAACTATCCTCATAAATGTGAACTCCTAATTGATTGGTTTGAATATACTCTAATTGTTTCTTATAGAGCCCTTCTGGTGGCTCTAGATAGGTTACCCTATTGCAAGGCATGGTTCGATTCATGTTGTAGGAACTCTCTAACTCACTCATCTCTTGGATTTCACTAGATGGGTGGTTACGTAATTGCTTATACTAGGATTTTGCTACGTGGTTCACACTAGCTTTGGATGATCTTAGGGTTTGTCAATCCACTTTGCCAAAGTGTCTGTCTGATCTAAGGTTCATGTATTTTGACACAAATCCTCTTTTTTATTCTCCTTTAGCACTCACTTTGTAATGGTTGTCCACTTACCAACCACTTATTAAGTTTCTCATTTTGTTAGATTCTTGTCTCAATATTTTGTAATTAGGAATATTTACATTAATTAGAATCAAACGTTGAATCATCTAATTATATTCTTTTTTCCTTATGTTTTTGCTAGAATTTAATTTAGTAGTCTTGAACTTTATCCTTTAAAGTATCTTGGACTTTTACAATTCTTATCATAACCATAAGTTCTACTTCTAGAACTATGCATCTTAGCCTAGGCTAGAATTCACCAAGGGGGTTTATAGTTTTGCAACCTCAAGTCATGTTTGATGCTCTCTATTGCCCAAGGAATTGCTCAATTTTTTTTCTTTGCCACTTGGACCCCTTGGAAGAGTCACAAACATGTTCACTCTTGCTTCATAGCCCTCAAAAAATTACCAAAAGACCATTAAACCTGAGAAAATTTTTGGATAGAGGTTGTCTATCTCGATAGAGTGGGTCTGTGCAAGTTAGTCACAATAGGGTAGTTTGTTGTTCATCTTGCCATGTATGCATGTGTGTGCATGTTAATGTGCTTCTCACTCACCCACGTGCATTCCACTTGCTCATGGTCATCATACCACCCTCAAGTCTCTATAGATTGACAATTACAAGGTCGATTGCCTCACGTTGGTGCTTACCATTGTGCTAGAGTGACACCAAATTTGGCATCATTGTTGGAGAGTGAGCTTTGAGGACGACCATGTGATGGTAAGATGTAGAGAATTGATGTTGGAATCATAGGTAAATTTCTTTTTTTTTTTTACATTTTTCCTTCTTCATCATCATCCCTACCATCCATACTCACCCCCCACCTCCATTTCCATGTTCACAAAAAAATGTAGCTTTGTGGTTATATTCCCAGCTAAGAATGATTAGAGAATTCGATTAAGTTAGGATCACGATAGGCATGATCAAGTTCAAGAGACTTTAACTTATAAAGTTCAAGTATAAATTCAATTACATAATAGACAATCATAATCAAAAGAACATAATGTGATCGAGGAAAACATCAAGTACAATAATACTTAAGTGTTCCCAACAATGTCTACATTGAGACAAAGAAATATACATCCCGAAAAAAATTAAAAAGAACAAGTGGCTACTACAAAAGAACCTAGCAACACGGTATTACTTGGGTAATTGGGTCAATCATCAAAGCATATGAGCCTTAGGTCAGGTAGACACCTAGGATGGGATAGAAAAGGCAATAGGTCATCTGAAGCTAGTGTCAATCACATCGCTAGGTCTTGGCCTCAACAACATAGTGATTATCCTTATGTAGTGGGATCAAATGCGAGTGATTTAGAAATTTCATTTAGGATGGAAAGACCTATAGGAAGTTTAGTGATGGAGAGTGTTAATCTCCGAAAGAAAAAGTTGTACTTGAACTTAGAACTCCTCTATATCAAGAACAACTTCAAACTCCACTTAATTTTAGAAAACAATCACCAAATTATCAGAATTTTGACTAACTGTTGAAAACTGAAATTTCTGGAAAGTCTGCCACAGATTAATTACTGATTGACTAATCAATCCTGTAAAGTTTTTAATAAAACTTTGCACAATGTTTCGTCTTAAGATTGCGCAATTTCTCCAAGTTAAATTTCTCAAAATGATTGAGTATACTTTGAGAAATGTGTGAAACACTTTACCTATGTCTGAAACAGCTTCTTTGCAATGGCGACCTTAACACCTGTAATTTCTTAACACTGGTTCTCCCAAAGTAAATCCTGTTTGATCAAGATCTTTTAGCCATAGATGGCTTACCTTTCAACTTAGATTTTGAGCCCTCACTTGTGTAAAACATTACACCGTGCTCTGAGCAATGTTCATTTCTCTGAACATGAAATCTGCGCCAGTTTTGACGACTCTCAGAACATCTTCACATATGAATGTTCCTAAACTGAATTCTCTCAACCTGATTGCAATTAACCTCTCAAATTCTAGTCATAGATAGATTAGCTATGGACTTAGATACGTGCAAAAGGATTTCTCAAAAGATTAAGCACAGAAGGAGAATGGGAGAGAAGATCGACGCGCCATATCTGAAATTTTTACTTATCTGTTTTCTTCATACATCTGATGGATGCTCTGTACAATGTACATCAACTAACTCATCTCAACTCTCTTCTCTATATCTCTTATATGACTACTAGCATGCACTTATATATAATATATATATATACAAGTCCTAACTCGTAACTACTTCAAGTATATTGAAGCATCTTAAAGAATTAATGTACATTTGATTAAAGAACTTTACTATCTGATTCTTTCCTTCAATTCATGACATTGACCTTCAATCTTCTCTTCATGTCTTTACTTCTACCCTTTGTATAATCACAATTTGTTGATTGTCTTGCTCCAACAGCTCCCCCTCAATCATCAATTGTGATTATTTGCATCCTTTTTATTCCTGCCATGTCTTTGAACTTCTGTAACTTTGGTCCATCTAAACTTTTTGTCATCATATCTGCAAGTTGATCTTTTGTAGGAGTAGGCATAACTTCAATTTCCTTATCAATGACCTTCTCTCTCAGAAAATGATACTGTATTTCAATATGTTTAGTTCTAGCATGAAACACAGGATTAGCTGCCAAGTATAGAGAACTCATATTGTCTCCACAAATAATAGGAGTACTTTGAATCACATCAAAAACCTTCATAAGTGTCTTTATCCATATTACCTCCTTTGCAACTTCCACCATACCTTTATATTCTGCTTCTGTAGATGACAAAGCAACTGTATGTTGCTTCTTAGAACACCATGAAATCAATTTGTCTCCTACATAGCACAAATATCCATGTGTTGATCTTCTATCATCCACATTACTTGCCCAATCTGCATCACTATATATCTTCACTCTTGTATCAGAAGTAAATCCATAGTACAGTCCTTCTCTGAGTGTACCCTTGATGTACCTAAGTACTCTTTGTCCTGCAATCCAATGTTCCTTTCTGGGACAATGCATGAATTGTGAAAGTACACCAACTGCATATGACAAATCAGGCCTTGTTAATGTAGCATAAATCAAGCTACCAACCAAACTTTGATAGAGCTTCATGTCTCTGAATTCTTCTCCTCCAAATCTAGACAATTTATGGTTCACTTCCAATGGTGTAGGTGCAACCCTGCAATCTTCCATTTTAAATTTGGTTAGCAAATTTTTAAGATACCTTTCTTGGGTCACATATACTCCATGTTGAGTATATAAAATCTCCATTCCCAAGAAGAATGACAAGTTCCCCAAATCACTGATTTTGAACTCTTTCTCCATCTGCTTCTTGATCATTTGTATTCCTTTATCATCTGTTCCTGTAAGTATTATGTCATCAACATAAATACAAACATAAATGAATCCATCTTCACTTGCTTTGACTAGCAAGCTACTATCTGCCTTTGATGCTTGAAATCCAAGTTCCTTCAAGAACTTTACAAGCCTATAATTCCATGCCCTTGGGGCCTGCTTTAATCGATACAAAGCTCTCTTGAGCTTACACACATAATTTGGACTCACTTGATCTTTGAACCCATCTGGTTGCTCCATGTAAACTTCATCTGAAATGTAACCATTCAAAAAAGCATTTTTAACATCTAATTGAGATAACTTCCAACCTTTGCAAGCAGCAATTGCTATGAGAGTTCTGATGGTTGTCATTTTTGCCACAGGACTATAGGTCTCATCATAGTCCACTCCATATGTCTGTGCATACCCTTTCACAACAAGTCTGGCTTTGTACCTAGACACACTTCCATCTGCAAATCTTTTTGTTTTGTAAACCCACTTACATCCAATAATTTTCTGGCTATTAGGTTTAGGAACCAGATCCCAAGTCTGATTCTCTATCAATGCATCATACTCCTCTTGCATGGCTTCTTCCCAATTTCTCTTGCCTTTGGCTTCCTCATATGTAGATGGATCTTCATCTGCTTTTACCAAATAAGCATAATCTTTAGTAGTCAAGAATGAGGTGTCATAGCTATACCTTGTGGGTTGCCATTTGTGCCTAGATGACCTCCTAACTTCTGCACTTTTTGAAGTCTCTGGTTCATCACATTCTGGATCAAACCTTGGCCTCTCTTCAACTTCAACCTGTACTTCATTATTCTCATTTTCATCAAGTAATTGAATCTTTGCTTTACCTTTCCTTTGATCCACTACTTCTTCAACATCTGCATGTATATTATGTTTACCTGCATACCAAGTACCTTGCTCATCAAATGTAACATCCTTGGATACAAGGAATTGCTTTGTGGATGGACTCCACAACCTGTATCCCATTTGCTTATCATCATAACCAATGAATACATACTTTTCTGCCTTAGGCTCCAACTTATGCCTCAATTGAGATGGCACATATGCATATGCCAAGCATCCAAATATTCTGTAATGATCCAAGGTAGGTCTCTTACCCCACCAAGCTTCATATGGTGTCATACCTTGCAAAGCTTTACAAGGCAATCTATTAACCAAATATGTAGCTGTATTTATAGCCTCAGCCCACAAATAATTTGGACAATTCTTCTCTTTCATCATGGACCTTGCAAATTCAACAAGTGTCCTGTTTCTTCTTTCTGCTACACCATTTTGTTGAGGAGAGTACCTGCAAGTAACCTCTCTTTTTATACCTGCATTCCACAAGTAATCATTGAACTCATTTGAAAAATACTCTCCCCCTCCATCTGACCTTAGTCTCTTCAATTTTTGACCTGTAATCCTTTCTGCATATGCATGATAGTGTTTAAATGTATTAAACACTTCTGACTTTTCTTTAATCACATAAATTGTGATCCATCTGGTAGCATCATCAACATATATGACATAATATCTTGAACCATTTATACTAAAGTCCTTTGAAGGACCCCACACATCTGTATGCACTAACTCAAGTCTTTCTGAATACATAAACACATGCTTGGAATAAGGTTGCTTATGGGCCTTACCTAATTGACATGCCTCACATCTGTATGTCATGTGTTGACCTGCAATGTTAGGCAACCCAAGCACTGAATCATTGTTAATCATTTCTTTAATACCTCTCTCATTGAAATGTCCAAGTCTTTATGCCAAAGATCCAATTCAGATACCTTCTACTCTCCATATGTGAACATAGCACGTCCAACATTTCCTTGTACCTTCAATGTGAAAAGCCTCCCTTCCTTTTTTCCTGTAACAACCTGTTTATACCCATGACTAGGGTCTTCAACATAGACTCCATCATTGGTGAACCTTACCTCATATCCTTTTTCCACAATTTGACCTACACTGATCAAATTCTTTGGAATTGTGGGAACATAAAGAACCTTACTCAGAAGAGTGCTCCCATCTTTAGCTTTGACTGAACCAATTGACTTTACCTTATGCTTTGTATTATCACCTATCTGAACTGTATGATTAATTGCATTATGATCTAGATCAGTCATCAAAGCAATATTTCCACTTAAATGATTACTACATCCTGAATCAATATAGAACACTCTCATGTCCTCATGTGAGGTTTCACATGTTGCATTCATAATGAGAGTCGAGTCCTCCTTCTGATCTGATGCATAGTTGTAGTAGGTGTTATTATAGGATTGATTTTGGAAGCTTCTTCCTCCACCTCTTCCAAAAGAATTCCTACCACCTCTACCTCTAAAATTTCCTCTCTGAAATCTACCACCTCTTGCTCTTTGATTAAAGTTCTGATAATTACCATTGTTCTGATTATTGTGCCAACAATCATGAGATAGATGATTGGTCTTACCACATATCCAACAAGCTCTTGCATTATCTTTGTTGTTTCTGCCTCTTCCTCTACTTCTGCCATTTCCTCTTCCTCTTATGAAATTTGCTTGGTTTGAAGTACCTTCTTCTTCACCTGATTGTTGCTTTCCTTTGTTAGCTTTCTTCTTGTCTTTAGAGTACATTGCATGACCTGCACTCTTATCAACATCTCCTTTGATATCATTCTCAAAAGTTAGCATATGACCTAATAATTGATTCAAATCAGGAGTGAAGTGATCTAATGAAAGTTCTGTAGACAAAATAAAAGGCTTCCACTTCTCATCTCCTCTTAGCCCTGTGAGAATTTGTCTTACCAATTTATCTTCTTCAATATCTTCATCCACTGCACCTAAAGAATCTGCAATGTCCTTCATCTTTGTCACATAATCAGAGATTGATTGTGAGGCCTTCTTCTTGAAAGTAGTAAATTATGCCCATAGTGAAGCCTTCCTTGATTTGGTTGTGTTTTGGAAATGCTCTTCCAAAGCATTCCAAATGTCACATACACTTTCAAGTCCTCTAATGTGAGGAAGCGAATAGTCATTGACTGCCATGTAGATTATACTCCTTGCTTGAGCATCCTTCTTCATCCAATTCTTCATGTCTGCAAGCTCCTCTCTAGTTGGAACACTAGAGTCTCTAAATTCTGGCTTTTCTTCCTCTCCTGTGATGTATCCCATCAGATCTTTGCTCATAAGATGAGCTTCCATCCTCATTGACCATGCAGGATAGTTCTCTCTATCCAGCTTCTCAATTTGGAGACTATCTCCCATTGTTTCTTTTCCTGTATTGCCAATTCTTTAATCTTTATGAGAAATAAATGTACCTTGACTTTGAATCTTACTCCTTCTGATCCTTTTGATAACTTCAATGTGTCTACCTTCAAGTTTTCTTCAACCTTTATCCTTTTGCACCTTCGAGATGTAAAGATTTGTATTTCTGCAGTAGTCGGAGTCTTCTTCACTTCAATTTTGACACATCCTGCTCTGATACCACTGATGGAGAGTGTTAATCTCCAAAAGAACAAGTTGTACTTGAACTTAGAACTCCTCTATATCAAGAACAACTTCAGACTCCACTTAATTTTAGAAAACAATCACCAAATTATCAGAATTTTGACTAACTGTTGAAAACTGAAATTTCTGGAAAGTCTGCCACAGATTAATTACTGATTGACTAATCAATCCTGTAAAGTTTTTAATAAAACTTTGCACAATGTTTTGCCTTAATATTGCGCAACTTCTCCAAGTTAAATTTCTCAAAATGATTGAGTATACTTTGAGAAATGTGTTAAACACTTTACCTATGTCTAAAACAGCTTCTTTGCAATGGCGACCTTAACACCTGTAATTTCTTAACACTGGTTCTCCCAAAGTAAATCCCGTTTGATCAAGATCTTTTAGCCATAGATGGCTTACCTTTCAACTTAGATTTTGAGCCCTCACTTGTGTAAAACATTACACCGTGCTCTGAGCAATGTTCATTTCTCTGAACATGAAATCTGCGCCAGTTTTGACGACTCTCAGAACATCTTCACATGTGAATGTTCCTAAACTGAATTCTCTCAACCTGATTGCAATTAACCTCTCAAATTCTAGTCATAGATAGATTAGCTATGGACTTAGATACGTGCAAAAGGATTTCTCAAAAGATTAAGCACAGAAGGAGAATGGGAGAGAAGATCGACGCGCCATATCTGAAATTTTTACTTATCTGTTTTCTTCATACATCTGATGGATGATCTGTACAATGTACATCAACTAACTCATCTCAACTCTCTTCTCTATATCTCTTATATGACTACTAGCATGTACTTATATAATATATATATATATATACAAGTCCTAACTCGTAACTACTTCAAGTATATTGAAGCATCTTAAAGAATTAATGTACATTTGATTAAAGAACTTTACTATCTGATTCTTTCCTTCAATTCATGACATTGACCTTCAATCTTCTCTTCATCTCTTTACTTCTACCCTTTGTATAATCACAATTTGTTGATTGTCTTGCTCCAACATTTAGGACTAGCCTATGTAGAGACCCTTGAAGACCCCTATAAGACTCAATTAGAATACAAATGAACTAACCGATTCGGTGCTCACATCTATGAAGATGGTTTGAGAAGATTAGTGGTCAAACTCAGAAGCCTTGGTTGACCCTTTGAAATTGAACATCTTATACTCAAATTCAAAGATGGATCTTAAATTGATAAGCAAGGTGTTGGAGCAAAACAATCAACAAATTGTGATTATACAAAGGCTAGAAGTAAAGACATGAAGAGGAGATTGAAGATCAATGTCATGAGTCAAAAGAAAGAATCAGATAGTAAAGTTCTTTAACCAAATGTATATTAGTTCTTTAAGATACTTCAATATACTTGAAGTAATTACGAGTTAGGACTTGTATATATATATAAAAGCACATGTTTGTAGTAGAGAGATATAGAGAAGAGAGTTGAGATGAGTTAGAATATGTACATTGTACAAATCATCCATCAGATGTATGAAGGAAATAGATAAGTGAAAAGTTCAAAAATGGCGTGTCGATCTTCTCTCCCATTCTCCTTCTGTGTTTAATCTTTTGAGAAATCCTTTTGCACGTATCTAAGTCAATAGCTAATCCATCTATGACTAAGATTTGAGAAGCTAATTGCAATCAGGCTGTGAGAATTTAGTTTAGGAACATTCATATGTGAAGATGTTCTGAGAGTCGAAAAATTGGCACAGATTTCATGTTCAGAGAAATGAACATTGCTCAGTGCACAGTGTAAAGTTTTACACAAGTGAGGGTTCAAAATCTAAGTTGGAAGGTAAGCCATCTATGGCTAAAAGATCTTGATCAAACGGGTTCGACATTGGGAGAACTATAGCTAAGAAGTTGCAGGTGTCAAAGTTGCCATTGCAGAGAAGGTGTTTCAGACATAGGTAAAGTGTTTCACACATTTCTCAAAGTGTACTCAATCGTTTTGAGAAATTTAACTTGGAATAGTTGCGCAATCTTAAGGCAAAGTATTGTGCAAAGTTTTGTTAAAAAATTTACAGGATTGATTAGTCAATGAGTGATTAATCTGCAACAGGCTTTTCTGAGAAGTTGAATTTTTCAGAGTAATCAATTTTCTAATAAGATTGATGAATGTTGTCTAAAGTTGGTGGAGTCTAAAGTTATTCTTGGTCTAGAGGTGGTCTAATACCAAGGATAGCTTGTTCTTTTGGAGATTAACACTCTCCATCAGTGGTATCAGAGCAGGATATGTCAAAATTGAAGTGAAGAAGATTCCGACTCTGCAGAAACACAAATCTTTACATCTCGAAGGTGCAAAAGGATAAAGGTTGAAGAAAACTTGAAGGTAGACACATTGACGCTATCAAAAGGATGAGAAGGAGTAGATTCAGAGTCAAGGTACATTTATTTCTCATAAAGATTAAAGAATTGGCAATAGAGGTAAAGAAACAATGGGAGATAGTCTCCAAATTGAGAAGCTGGATAGAGAGAACTATCCTGCATGGTCAATGAGGATGGAAGCTCATCTTATGAGCAAAGATCTGATGGGATATATCACAGGAGATGAAGAAAAGCCAGAATTTAGAGACTCTAGTGTTCCAACTAGAGAGGAGCTTGCAGACTTGAAGAATTGGATGAAGAAGGATGCTCAAGCAAGGAGCATAATCTACATGGCAGTAAATGACTATTTGCTTCCTCACATTAGAGGACTTGAAAGTGCAAGTGACATTTGGAATGCTTTGGAAGAGCATTTCCAAAACACAACCAAATCAAGGAAGGCTTCACTATGGGCAGAATTTACTACTTTCAAAAAGAAGGCCTCACAATCAATCTCTGATTATGTGACAAAGATGAAGGACATTGCAGATTCTCTAGGTGCAGTGGATGAAGATATTGAAGAAGATAAATTGGTAAGACAAATACTCACAGGGCTAAGAGGAGATGAGAAGTGGAAACCTTTTATTTTGTCTACAGAACTTTCATTAGATCACTTCACTCCTGATTTGAATCAATTGTTAGGTCATATGCTAACTTTTGAGAATGATGTCAAAGGAGATGTTGATAAGAGTGCAGGTCATGCAATGTACTCTAAAGACAAGAAGAAAGCTAACAAAGGAAAGCAACAATCAGGTGAAGAAGAAGGTACTTCAAACCAAGCAAATTTCATAAGAGGGAAAGGAAATGGCAGAAGTAGAGGAAGAGGCAGAAACAACAAAGATAATGCAAGAGCTTGTTGGATATGTGGTAAGACCAATCATCTATCTCATGATTGTTGGCACAATAATCAAAATAATGGTAATTATCAGAACTTTAATCAAAGAGCAAGAGGTGGTAGATTTCAGAGAGGAAATTTTAGAGGTAGAGGTGGTAGGAATTCTTTTTGGAAGAGGTGGAGGAAGAAGCTTCCAAAACCAATCCTATAACAACACCTACTACAACTATGCATCAGATCAGAAGGAGGATTCGACTCTCATTATGAATGCAACATATGAGACCTCACATGAGGACATGAGAGTGTTCTACATTGATTCAGGATGTAGTAATCATTTAAGTGGAAATATTGCTTTGATGACTGATTTAGATCATAATGCAATTAACCATACAGTTCAGACAGGTGATAATACAAAGCATAAGGTAAAGTCAATTGGTTCAGTCAAAGCTAAGGATGGGAGCACTCTTCTGAGTAAGGTTCTTTATGTTCCCACAATTCCAAAGAATTTGATCAGTGTAGGTCAAATTGTGGAAAAAGGATATGAGGTAAGGTTCACCAATGATGGAGTCTATGTTGAAGACCCTAGTCAAGGGTATAAACAGGTTGTTACAGGAAAGAAAGAAGGAAGGCTCTTCACATTGAAGGTACAAGGAAATGTTGGACATGCTATGTTCACATATGGAGAGCAGAAGGTGTCAGAATTGGATCTTTGGCACAAAAGACTTGGACACTTCAATGAAAGAGGTATCAAAGACATGATTAATAATGATTCAGTGCTTGGATTGCCTAACATTGCAGGTCAACACATGACATACAGATGTGAGGCATGTCAATTAGGTAAGGCTCATAAGCAATCCTATTCCAAGCATGGGTTTATGTATTCAGAAAGGCTTGAGTTGGTGCATACAGATGTGTGGGGTCCTTCAAAGGACTTTAGTATAAATGGTTCAAGATATTATGTCATATATGTTGATGATGCTACCAGATGGATCACAATTTATGTGATTAAAGAAAAGTCAGAAGTGTTTAATACATTTGCAGAAAGGATTACAGGTCAAAAATTGAAGAGACTAAGGTCAGATGGAGGGGGAGAGTATTTTTCAAATGAATTCAATGATTACTTGTGGAATGCAGGTATAAAGAGAGAAGTTACTTGCAGGTACTCTCCTCAACAAAATGGTGTAGCAGAAAGGAGAAATAGGACTCTTGTTGAGTTTGCAAGGTCCATGATGAAAGAGAAGAATTGCCCAAATTATTTGTGGGCAGAGGCTGTAAATACAGCTACTTATTTGGTCAATAGATTGCCTTGTAAAGCTTTGCAAGGTATGACACCATATGTCGCTTGGTGGGGTAAAAGACCTACCTTGGATCATTGCAGAATATTTGGATGCTTGGCATATGCATATGTGCCATCTCAATTGAGGCATAAGTTGGAGCCTAAGGTAGAAAAGTATGTATTCATTGGTTATGATGATAAGCAAATGGGATACAGGTTGTGGAGTCCATCCACAAAGCAATTCCTAGTATCCAAGGATGTTACATTTGATGAGCAAGGTACATGGTATGCAGGTAAATATAATGTACATGCAGATGTTGAAGAAGTAGTGGATCAAAGGAAAGGTAAAGCAAAGATTCAATTACTTGATGAAAATGAGAATAATGAAGTACAGGTTGAAGTTGAAGAGAGGCCAAGGTTTGATCCAGAATGTGATGAACCAGAGACTTCAAAAAGTGCAGAAGTTAGGAGGTCATCTAGGCACAAATGGCAACCTACAAGGTATAGCTATGACACCTCATTCTTGACTACTAAAGATTATGCTTATTTGGTAAAAGCAGATGAAGATCCATCTACATATAATGAAGCCAAAGGCAAGAGAAATTGGGAAGAAGCCATGCAAGAGGAGTATGATGCATTGATAGAGAATCAGACTTGGGATCTGGTTCCTAAACCTAATAGCCAGAAAATTATTGGATGTAAAAGGGTTTACAAAACAAAAAGATTTGCAGATGGAAGTGTGTCTAGGTACAATGCTAGACTTGTTGTGAAAGGGTATGCACAGACATATGGAGTGGACTATGATGAGACTCATAGTCCTGTGGAAAAAATGACAACCATCAGAACTCTCATAGCAATTGCTGCTTGCAAAGGTTGGAAGTGTTGGAGACCTCTTAATCTCCAAAGGTTTGATCTATACTGACTTAAGAACACTTCTATGTCAGTTATAAACCAAACTTTACACAAACAATGTTCTTCTTTACCAAAAAACTTCAAGCAACACTTCTCTGAGTGAAGAAGTGTCTACTTCAGAAAGTCTGCTTCAGGAATCCACTTCATTACCTGCATAAAGTTTCAAATTTCTTCAAGCAAATGATGCACAAGTATTCGCAATACCTTTGCGCAAACATGTCAATCATTAGTTCTCAAAACTAATCACCAAAACTTTAATTTGATCATTAAGATCAAAGACATGTCAGAAAATGTCTCTCAGAAGTTGCGCCTTCGACATAGTCAACTTCTTAAGTTGATTTCTCCCAATCTGAAACCCGTTTTGCTAAATGCTTTTAGCCATAGCTTCCTTATCTTCTAACTTAAATTTTAAGTGCTCACTCATCAAAAACTTTACAGTATACACTTAGATCTGATCAAAATACTGAGACGGAAAAGTGCGCTACTCTCAGACTTCAGTTTCCAAAGTTCACATATGAATGTTCCTATTGATCATTCTCACAGTAGGAGAGGAATTAGATTCTGAAACTCTAGACATAGATTTATTAGCTTCTCAATTAGATGTGTACAAAAGGATTTCTGATCCACGTGATCAGACAGAGAGCACTCAGAGAAAAACCCGTCGCTATTTTCTGGGAAAAAAACTCTCTACACATCTTTCTGAAGTTTTTCATCTACAAAATGACTCTCTTACTTCTTCTCTCTTAATTCTTGTCATCATTAACTTATATATACATAACTTTTAACTCATCCCGCGTCTATGACATTGTTACTAATCATCCTAAAGACTTAGCTATACTCAGCTTACAAGATTCTTCACTTATATGTACATATGTGTACAAGATATCATTCTGAATTCTTCTTCACTTTTACAAGTGTCTTCCTTTGCTTCATTCTGACCATAAGCATTCTCCAAGATCTGTATAATCACCAATTTGTGATTGGCTTGTTCCAACAGCTCCCCCTCAATCACTAATTGTGATTATTCCATTCTTCTTCACTCCTGCCATCTCCTTGAATCTCTGTAGCTTAGGTCCATCCAAGCTCTTTGTCATCATATCTGCCACTTGTTCTTTTGTTGGAGTGTACATCACTTCAATCTCTTTATCTAGTACCTTTTCCCTCAAGAAATGATACTGAATCTCTATATGCTTAGTCCTGGCATGAAAAACAGGGTTAGCTGCCAAATACAAAGAACTCATATTGTCTCCAAAAATTATTGGAGTACTATGATCAGTCTCAAAACTCTTCATCAAGGTCTTCAACCATATCACTTCTTTTGCAGCTTCTACCATTCCCTTATACTCAGCTTCTGTGGATGACAAAGCAACTGTATGTTGCTTCCTTGAACACCAAGAAACTAGCTTATCTCCAACATAACAGAGATACCCATGAGTAGACCTTCTATCATCTGAGTCACCTGCCCAATCTGCATCACTAAACACTTTGATTCTTGTGTCAGAAGTGAAACCATAATACAAACCTTCACTTAGGGTTCCTTTGATATATCTGAGTACCCTTTGGGTTGCAATCCAATGAGTCTTCTTTGGACAATGCATGAATTGTGACAACACACCTACTGCATATGATAAATCTGGCCTTGTCAAGGTAGCATAGATTAAACTACCTACCAAACTCTGATATTTCTTCATGTCATTGAATTCTTCACCTCCATACCTGCTTAATTTATGATTTACCTCCAATGGTGTAGTTGAGGTCTTGCAATCTTCCATGTTAAACTTGACTAGAAGATTTTTCAAATATCTCTCTTGTGAAACATATACTCCATGTTGAGTATACACAATCTGCATTCCTAGAAAATAAGATAAGTTTCCCAAATCACTTATCTTAAACTCCTTCTCTATTTGCTTTTTGAGTTCATTGATTCCTTGAGCATCTGTTCCTGTAACAATAATATCATCAACATAAATGCACATATAAATGTATCCATTTTCACTTGCCTTCACTAGCAAGCTACTATCTGCCTTTGATGCTTGAAATCCACATTCATTCAAGAACTTGACCAATCTGTAATTCCAAGCTCTTGGGGCTTGCTTCAACCCATATAAAGCTCTCTTGAGCTTACACACATAGTCTGATCCAATTGATTCCATGAAGCCTTCTGGTTGCTCCATATATACTTCATCTGCAATGTATCCATTTAAAAAATGCATTTTTCACATCCAATTGTGATAATTTCCATCCCTTGCAAGCAGCAATATCAATCAATGTCCTAATTGTAGACATCTTAGCAACAGGACTAAAGGTTTCATCATAATCTACCCCATAAGTTTGGGCATAACCTTTGACCACAAGTCTAGCCTTGTATCTAGACACCTTACCACCTGCAAACCTCTTTGTTTTATATACCCACTTACATCCAATAACTTTCTGATTCTTTGGTCTTGGTACTAATTCCCAAGTTTCATTTTCAAGTAGAGCATCATACTCTTCTTGCATTGCCTTCTCCCAATTCTGTTTACCTTTGGCTTCTTCATAAGTGGTTGGATCTTCTTCTGTTTTCACAATGTAAGCATAATCTTTTGTTGTTAGGAAAGATGTATCATAACTATACCTTATAGGTTCTTTCCTTTCCCTTGTAGATCTTCTGATTTCTGCACTTCTCGAAGTTTCAGCCTCATTTGATTCTGGATCAAATCTTGGCCCTTCTTCTACATGATCCTGCAATCTACTTCTAGAGTCAACTTCATCAACAATTTCTTCACACACTTTTACTTTTGCCTTTCCTTTCCTTTGTATTTCTTCAACACCTGTAAAATCATTTGGTGATCCTACATACCATGTATTTTGCTCATCAAATGTCACATCTTTGGTAACAAGAAATTGCTTTGTGGATGGATTCCACAACCTGTAACCCATCTGTCTATCATCATATCCAATAAACACATACTTCTCTGCTTTTGGTTCTAGCTTATGTCTTAATTGTGAAGGAACATAAGCATATGCAATACATCCAAATACCTTACAATGATCAAGGGTAGGCTTCTTACCCCACCATGCTTCATAAGGGGTTCCTCCATCCAAAGCTTTGCAAGGCAACCTATTCACAAGGTATGTTGCAGTGTTAATGGCTTCTGCCCATAAGTAATTTGGACAATTCTTTTCCTTCATCATGGCTCTTGCAAATTCTACAAGAGTCCTATTTCTCCTTTCTGCTACTCCATTCTGTTGAGGAGAATACCTGCAAGTTACTTCTCTTTTTATACCTGCATTCCACAAATAATCATCAAACTCTTTAGAGAAATACTCTCCCCCTCCATCTGATCTTAACCTCTTGAGCTTTTGCCCTGTGATCCTTTCTGCATAAGCATGAAAATGTTTGAATGTCTTGAAAACTTCTGATTTATCCTTGATTACATACAAAGTAATCCACCTGGTTGCATCATCAACAAACAACACATAATATCTGGATCCATTTATGCTATAGTCCTTTGAGGGACCCCATACATCTGTATGAACCAATTCAAGCATATTTGAATGCTTGTACCCTGATTTGTTATAAGAACCTTTATGTGCTTTACCTAATTGACAAGCTTCACACTTGTACACCATATGTTGCCCTTCAATATTTGGCAATCCAAGCACCACCTGATTCTTCGACATTTCCTTTATAGCTCTCTCATTGAAATGACCTAGCCTTTTATGCCATAGGTCTAATTCAGATACCTTTTGACTTCCATAGGTAAATAATGCATGTCCCACATTACCTTGGACCTTGAGAGTAAACAATCTTCCTTCCTTTTTACCTGCAATTATGTTTCTATATCCCTGATTTGGATCTTGTACATAAACACCATCATTTGTGAATCTTACCTCATATCCTTTCTCCACAATTTGCCCTACACTTATCAAATTTTTAGGAATAGTAGGAACATAAAGTACCTTGCTCAGAAGTGTACTTCCACTCTTTGTCTTTACTGATCCAATGCTCTCCACTTTATGCTTGGTATTGTCACCTGTTTGAACTGTATGTCCATTCACCCTTGCTTCCATATCAGTCATCAAGGATAGATTCCCACTCAGATGGTTGCTACACCCTGAGTCAATATAAAACACTCTTTGATCTTCTCCCATTGATTCATGAGTTGCATTCAAGATAAGAGTCATATCATCCTTCTGATCTGATGCATAATTATAATAATTATTGTTGTAGGACTGAGATTGGAAGTTTCTTCCACCTCCTCTACCATATGATGTCCTACCACCTCTTCCTCTGAAGTTGCCTCTTTGGTTTCTGCCTCCTCTACCTCTTTGATTATAATTCTGATTATTGCTTCCACCATTTTGATTGTTATACCAACAATCATTTGCCAAATGATTTGTTCTGCCACAAATCCAACAAGCTTTAGCATTATCTTTGTTCTTACCTCCTCTTCCTTTACCTCTGAAATTCATCTTTCCCTTTGTGAAGTTAGCTTGATTTGAATTCCCTTCATCATCATTCGATTGCTTTCCCTTGCCATTCTTTTTCTTGTCCTTGGAGTACATAGCTTGACTTGTACTTCTATCATTGTCTCCTTTAAGATCCTGCTCAAAGGTTAGCATGTGACCTAGCAATTGATTAAGATCAGGAGTAAAGTGATCAAGTGACAACTCTATGGACAATATGAAGGGTTTCCACTTCTCATCTCCTCTCAAACCTGTAAGTATTTGTCTTACCAACTTTTCCTCTTCAATGTCTTCATCCACCGCTCCCAAGCTATCTGCAATATCCTTCATCCTTGCCACATAATCTGAAATTGATTGTGAGCTCTTCTTCTTGAAGGTTGTGAACTCAGCCCATAGTGAGGACTTCCTTGACTTAGTTGTATTTTGGAAATGCTCTTCCAAGGCATTCCAAACATCTGTAGCACTTTCCAAACCTCTAATGTGAGGTAGAAGGTAATCATTTACAACCATGTAGATGATACTCCTTGCTTGAGCATCCTTTCTCATCCAAGTCTTCAACATTGCAAGCTCTTCCCTAGTAGGAATACTAGGATCTGCAAATTCAGGTTTTTCTTCATCTCCTGTAATAAATGCTATCAAATCTTTACTCATGAGGTGTGCCTCCATCCTCATGGACCAAGCTGGATAGTTCTCTCTATCTAGCTTATCAATCTGCAAGCTTTCTCCCATCCTTGACCTTCTGTATCTGCAATTACTATGGTTTATGAGGAGAAAGTGTACCTTTGATATAGTTTTTGTCCTTCTTGATTCTTTTCGAACTCGTGCTTTGAACTTCTGCAAGTTATCTTCAATAATTTGTCCTTGTCTTCCTTTGATTTGGAAGATCTTCAATATCTGCACCAGTCGGAACTTCAATTGTCTTTTCTTCTCTTGTATTTCACCTTAAGCTCTGATACCACTGCTGGAGACCTCTTAATCTCCAAAGGTTTGATCTATACTGACTTAAGAACACTTCTATGTCAGTTATAAACCAAACTTTACACAAACAATGTTCTTCTTTACCAAAAAACTTCAAGCAACACTTCTCTGAGTGAAGAAGTGTCTACTTCAGAAAGTCTGCTTCAGGAATCCACTTCATTACCTGCATAAAGTTTCAAATTTCTTCAAGCAAATGATGCACAAGTATTTGCAATACCTTTGCGCAAACATGTCAATCATTAGTTCTCAAAACTAATCACCAAAACTTTAATTTGATCATTAAGATCAAAGACATGTCAGAAAATGTCTCTCAGAAGTTGCGCCTTCGACATAGTCAACTTCTTAAGTTGATTTCTCCCAATCTGAAACCCGTTTTGCTAGATGCTTTTAGCCATAGCTTCCTTATCTTCTAACTTAAATTTTAAGTGCTCACTCATCAAAAACTTTACAGTATACACTCAGATCTGATCAAAAATACTGAGACGGAAAAGTGCGCTACTCTCAGACTTCAGTTTCCAAAGTTCACATATGAATGTTCCTATTGATCATTCTCACAGTAGGAGAGGAATTAGATTCTAAAACTCTAGACATAGCTTTATTAGCTTCTCAATTAGATGTGTACAAAAGGATTTCTGATCCACGTGATCAGACAGAGAGCACTCAGAGTAAAACCCGTCGCTATTTTCTGGGAAAAAAACTCTCTACACATCTTTCTGAAGTTTTTCATCTACAAAATGACTCTCTTACTTCTTCTCTCTTAATTCTTGTCATCATTAACTTATATATACATAACTTTTAACTCATCCCGCGTCTATGACATTGTTACTAATCATCCTAAAGACTTAGCTATACTCAGCTTACAAGATTCTTCACTTATATGTACATATGTGTACAAGATATCATTCTGAATTCTTCTTCACTTTTACAAGTGTCTTCCTTTGCTTCATTCTGACCATAAGCATTCTCCAAGATCTGTATAATCACCAATTTGTGATTGGCTTGTTCCAACAGGAAGCTATCTCAATTAGATGTTAAAAATGCTTTTTTGAATGGTTACATTTCAGATGAAGTTTACATGGAGCAACCAGATGGATTCAAAGATCAAGTGAATCCAAATTATGTGTGTAAGCTCAAGAGAGCTTTGTATGGATTAAAGCAGGCCCCAAGGGCATGGAATTATAGGCTTGTAAAATTCTTGAAGGATCTTGGATTTCAAGCATCAAAGGCAGATAGTAGCTTGCTAGTCAAAGCAAGTGAAGATGGATTCATTTATGTTTGTATTTATGTTGATGACATAATACTTATAGGTACAGATGATAAAGGAATACAAGTGATCAAGAAGCAGATGGAGAAAGAGTTCAAAATCAGTGATTTGGGGAACTTGTCATTCTTCTTGGGAATGGAGATTTCTTATACTCAACATGGAGTATATGTGACCCAAGAAAGGTATCTTAAAAATTTGCTAACCAAATTTAAAATGGAAGATTGCAGGGTTGCACCTACACCATTGGAAGTGAATCATAAATTGTCTAGATTTGGAGGAGAAGAATTCAGAGACATGAAGCTCTATCAAAGTTTGGTTGGTAGCTTGATTTATGCTACATTAACAAGGCCTGATTTGTCATATACAGTTGGTGTGCTTTCACAATTTATGCACTGTCCTAGAAAGGAACATTGGATTGCAGGACAAAGAGTACTTAGGTATATCAAGGGTACACTCAAAGAAGGGTTGTACTATGGATTTACTTCTGATACAAGAGTGAAGATATATAGTGATGCAGATTGGGCAGGTAATGTGGATGATAGAAGATCAACACATGGATATTTGTGCTATGTAGGAGACAAATTGATTTCATGGTGTTCTAGGAAGCAACATACAGTTGCTTTATCATCTACAGAAGCAGAATACAAAGGTATGGTGGAAGCTGCAAAGGAGGTAATATGGCTAAAGACACTTATGAAGAGTTTTGATGTTGTTCAGAGTATTCCTATAATTTGTGGAGATAATATGAGCTCTCTATACTTGGCAGCTAATCCTGTGTTTCATGCTAGAACTAAGCATATTGAAATACAATATCATTTCCTGAGAGAGAAGGTCATTGATAAGGAGATTGAAGTCATTCACACTCCTACAAAAGATCAACTTGCAGATATGATGACAAAAAGTTTAGATGGACCAAAGTTATAGAAGTTCAAAGACATGGCAGGAATAAAAAAGGTTGCAGATAATCACAATTGATGATTGAGGGGGAGCTGTTGGAGCAAGACAATCAACAAATTGTGATTATACAAAGGCTAGAAGTAAAGACATGAAGAGGAGATTGAAGATCAATGTCATGAGTCAAAAGAAAGAATCAGATAGTAAAGTTCTTTAACCAAATGTATATTAGTTCTTTAAGATACTTCAATATACTTGAAGTAATTACGAGTTAGGACTTGTATATATATATAAAAGCACATGTTTGTAGTAGAGAGATATAGAGAAGAGAGTTGAGATGAGTTAGAATATGTACATTGTACAAATCATCCATGAGATGTATGAAGGAAATAGATAAGTGAAAAGTTCAGAAATGGCGCGTCGATCTTCTCTCCCATTCTCCTTCTGTGTTTAATCTTTTGAGAAATCCTTTTGCACGTATCTAAGTCAATAGCTAATCCATCTATGACTAAGATTTGAGAAGCTAATTGCAATCAGGCTGTGAGAATTTAGTTTAGGAACATTCATATGTGAAGATGTTCTGAGAGTCGAAAAATTGGCACAGATTTCATGTTCAGAGAAATGAACATTGCTCAGTGCACAGTGTAAAGTTTTACACAAGTGAGGGTTCAAAATCTAAGTTGGAAGGTAAGCCATCTATGGCTAGAAGATCTTGATCAAACGGGTTCGACATTGGGAGAACTATAGCTAAGAAGTTGCAGGTGTCAAAGTCGCCATTGCAGAGAAGGTGTTTCAGACATAGGTAAAGTGTTTCACACATTTCTCAAAGTGTACTCAATAATTTTGAGAAATTTAACCTGGAATAGTTGCGCAATCTTAAGGCAAAGTATTGTGCAAAGTTTTGTTAAAAACTTTACAGGATTGATTAGTCAATGAGTGATTAATCTGCAGCAGACTTTTCTGAGAAGTTGAATTTTTCAGAGTAATCAATTTTCTGATAAGATTGATGAATGTTGTCTAAAGTTGGTGGAGTCTAAAGTTATTCTTGGTCTAGAGGTGGTCTAATACCAAGGATAGCTTGTTCTTTTGGAGATTAACACTCTCCATCACAAGGAACCATGTTCACGGTCATGAGCTCACCTAACAGGACAAATGAGTTTGGAATCATCATTCTTGAGTTAGAAAAATGAGACATGGAATAGGAAAATGTCTAAAAGGAGCCTAGAACACATCATGGTAAGTCTATCTTATCAAGAATAATGACACCAAAGTAGATGCCTTAGGATAATAAGAGCATAGAGCTTTTGAACAAAGAAACTGATGAAGCATTCTAGAGGTTCAAAATTGACAAACCAAGTGAGATAGATGGAGTGACTATTTAGGAGTTCAAAGACACTCACACCTTGGGAAAGTAATTTATTTAGATAACTCTTACGGGAGGATGTTTATGGTTATGGAACATGGTAGACATGCATAGACTTGGAAAGGTGAATTGGTATTCCGTCCTCAAAGACCACATGGTTCTCATGGTCAACATGGAGCGAGATCTTCTCATGTTCTTGGTATTGACAAAGAGAAGATGAGAGAGAGGCCTGAAGTAAGTTTCACAAACCCTTTAGGACAAGAGATGTCAGGATATAAAAATAGAATAAATCAGGATAGACTTAGAGGACCTATGCACTAGAGAGGCATGGATGATTTTCGCATACCTAGACGCAGAGAACACCCTAGGATATTGAGACCCATGCAATTGGTAAAGTCAATGAAAAACTACTTTGACTGCACTAGAGACCCTTATGACCATGTAGCGAAATTCATATAAGTGTTGAGAGCCAAAGAGGTTGACAACTTGTTCACTCACTATAATGCCTTTGGTTTAACCTTGAAGAACACGGCCTTGATGTGCTTCTAACCAGTACAACAAGGTCAGTTTAGGGACATCAACTACTTGCTAGAAGCATTCATCATGGAGCTCTCTAAGAGTGGTATCAACCACAACACTTCATCCTTGATCCATAGCTTTAAGTAAACACCTCAAAAAATAGTCACTGATAAGAATTCTTAAGAAGATTGTGCAGGAAAATTAGAAAGATTGGGATGTGAAGTTGGATTGTGTGATGTGGTCTTTCAAAACAACTTTCAAATTTACAATAGGAATGACACCATTTAGGTTTGTGTATGGGCTAGAAGTAGTTGTACCAATGGAATATGTGGTTCCAAGTCTAAGAACGAAAGGTGAGAATATGTCTCCAAGTCTGTTCATTAAACAAAGGAGCATATATTTGTTGCAATTGGAGGAGGATAGATTGGTCAGCTCTTATATTATTGAATTCATTCAAAGAAGAAGGTAGGCTTCATATTAGAAGATATTTTTTGGACAAGGAAATAAATTGTAAAAGTAGGTTTTAGTATTATAGAACGATTGGATGGATGTAAAAATGAGGAAGGGTCTTCCTCATGAGAAGAATTAATTTATGTAATTTTTTGATGATTTTTAGAGCTCTTGAATACATAGAAAATTAGTTTAGAAGTCTAGAAGACCTAATTTTCAAGTGTGAACTAGGACACTTGGAAACGTATATAAGTCAATTTATGACTTATTTTTATGGTTGGATCATTTGTACTTGACTTGTTAATGAGAATTTGAGAGCTCTTATCTTCTTCTCTAAATCTCATCACTTAGCTTTCATGGTGGTTTTTTGATGAATTTATGAGTGTTTATCATGGATTTGTTTTGTTGTTGATCAGCTATTCTTTGAGTATTTCATGCTGTTAGGAGTTCCTTTTGCCATAATGAGTCTCTTTTATCTTGTTAAATGCTATGGAAGTTGACTATGTGCAATCCTTCAGAATTGTGATTGTCTCATCTTGGTGACACAGGTCTTAAATTAAGGTTTGACATTATGTTTCTATTCTACATGAAAAATGACATGCTTTAGGCACAAGAATCATTGAAAAAGCTTATTTCTAGCTCAAAAACAAGAAACCTAGTATTTTCTTTAACTTTTAATGAAATCTATTTTGAAGCTGATTTTGTTGAAAAATCTTGGATTCCATTGATGAAGAAGGGGTTGTGGTCTTAGAACACTTCTTGGATTGACAAACTAGAGGTGTTTTAGCTGTTAATCTTTTATGCTATGATGATTGGAGAGGCCAACTCCAAAGAACAATAAACACTTGGGTAAATATGAATGTCAAATTTAAAGTGTTTCAAGTTGGTGATTGGGTAATGGTATATAATTCTATATTGGGACCTTATCCTAGTAAGTTGACATAGAGATATAGGGTACCTTATCAGATTGTGGAAGATTTAGGAGAAGGGATGTTTATGGTGGTAGATGTGTTTGGTACCAAGGTGGAGCCACCAATAAATGGATTTAGATTAAAGAAATTTTGCAGGTTGAGCCACCTCATTTTGACTGGCTTGATGTGGCATTAGTACAAGTGGAATAGATAATTTTTGAGCCAGTACCAAGTAAGTTGGATCAAATGTGGAGATTTGTAAGGTTTAATGTGTGCTACAGTAGAATTGGCTAATTTGCTACATCAAAATTTGTTGGATCGGACTTTTATAGGAATTCAAGTTAGAATACCTCGATGTGCAAGAAGAATGGCCACCAATTTCTATAATTGCATTACGTGTGAGAGAATCTCTCACAACATTTTCATGAGTGGGAAGTATTAGGTCATTTTCAATCTTACATATATTCATTCGCAATTAGTGTTTGTATTCGACAATCAAGTTGTGGTGATGCCGACGCCCAGAAGTCTCATAAGTTCACAAGTAGGAGGTCACAAGGAACAAGAGAAAACTATTAGGCCAAGTCATATATTGATGAAACTTTTGGTATGTCATACAAGTGGATCCAAGAAACAAACAATTATTTGAAGATCATGATATTATACAAGAAATTGTACTTGACTTAAATCTAATGCCTCCTTCAAATAACATGTAGCATAATATGATAGAACATGCTCTTTAACAAGCACATGTGGATACTCGTGTATTGGGTTGTCTAATAAGATTTAATTAGTAGTCTAGCAACAATAGCTCAAACGATTGCATCAATCCCCTCTCTTGGGTGGGTGTGAGTTCAAATCCTATTTGCTGCATTGGCAAGACACTCTTCATCACATGCTATGAAGATATGTTAAAGCCAACTTCCTTTGAGGAATTGCTAACTTTTGGTAAATCTAGTCAGACTATGTGAGCACTTCTAAACATTTGCTTGCTATGGTGGGGTTCACTTCAACTCAAATGAGTCTCCTCATCTCACTTAAAAGTTATCCCTACGTCATTCCTACCCTTAACAAGGGTTCAGACTCTCATCATTCTTAGTAGGTGCTAGGCATTCTACCCCTGCTTATGTGAGATTCAAGGATCCTATATGCACTATGCCTTTCCCATCGTATTTTTAATTAATTCAAGCTATCAAGATAAATCCCAAGACCGAACTTCCTTTAATTGAAAATATTTAAATAGTTCTTTGCATATGTCAGGATGTTCTTGTCTCTCTCTCTCTCAACCAAAAGACCAATTAAGGCCTATTCAAGAAAAATGGGAATTACATAGGATTTTGAGACAATTCTTTGTGTCCCAATGTTTTACTTTTTGACTCAATCACATACTAGAACATGTTATTATAACTTGATTGGAGTATATTAAATTGAAATTTTTTTATGAAAGATAATTGTATTGTAGTAAGTACTAAAAATGGTACTTGAATAATTCCCAAATTTCTTGAATAGGCCTTAATTCTTAAAATTGTGACAAATGCACCCATCTATCGGGAGTCTTAAACATATATTACATTTTCATTAGTTCACATGGACCCATCATATGATACGTTTCATACTATACATTTTTATTAGTCATGCAGAGACACATATCTCTCATGTTGTCACTCAAGTGAAGTTGTTAACCTCTCTCATTCCATCCGAAAAAGCAGAAAAGCAAAACATTATTTGCATGCGCTTTCCTCTTACGTACTCCATTGGCCGTTTTATCATGTGGTTAGTTATATTGGGATGAGGTTGTTGCGCTCTCTCTTTCTCTCTGTGCATAATCAGAAAAGCAGAACGGTATTTGCACTCATCCTTTCACCATCCTCCTATATTCTTGTACTCAAACAGAGTTGACATTCTCTTTCTAGAGATGCAAATGGGCATGCAAAAGTAGATTATTGGTAAGGAAGCCTCTCCTACTTGTTGTGTTGTCAATGTGCTCTCTCTCTCTCTCTCTCTCTCTGAAAGCAAAGACAGGTAGGTCACTGATGATGTAGATGATGGGGACTTTTATATGGAGTTGGGCTTGTGCGTGTAGACAATTTTACGAGGCATTAGATCACCTAATCTCTGCGTCATCTTATATTCTTCCCTGCTTGACTTCATTACAACGTATGTCCATGCTCATCCTCCTTATCTCGTTCAACCGCCCGGCCTTTCCATCACTAATATTCCACTTCCATTTGCTCTCTCTCTCTCTCTCTCTCTCTCTCTCTCTCTCTCTCTCTCTCACACACACACACACACACACACACGTTTGACAGATCTCACATAATATGATTGTTTGACAGATGTCACACGTTTGTCGAGGAAGTGTGTGTAAGAGAGGAGCAGCATTAATATGATTGCTTCTGTTGAACAGTCTTCATGCTTCACATGCGCCTCAAAATTAGATGAGGCAATGAGAAAGAAAGAAAGAAAGCTGAAGATGGAGGGAGTGTGTCGAATCAATGAAAGAGGAAGACTATCAATGAGAGAGAAAGAAAGAGTGGACCTCGAATCTGTGCGCAAATGGCGCAGCTTCAAGTCTCATCCGAATATCATATTTGAACTATCCGATCAAAATATTATAAGATGGAGGAGGTCCCTCCCGCTTGGGCCCAACAAGGTAATGTTTATTAAAGACAAAAAAAACAACAAAGAAAAATTGCAGTACACGTTTGTCTTTTGTCGAAGATATGAACGTCATCGAACAAATGTTTATCAAGGGGAGAAAAACAAGAGAAAATTAGGCAAGAATGTACACAAGTAGAGGGTGAAAAGAAGGAAGAACGAGAGCAATGGAAACGAAGGGAGGACTGAGAGAGAGAGACTACAAACATTCATCCATAGTCATGCATAAGTGTGCACCCCCCTTATACTCGCATCATAGTGCATACATTACATATTAGACAGAAATGGTAGCATTGATTTAACAGTGATAAAAACCTAGTTTATGAGATATTTCTAAAAGGGAGTTTTGCTTTGAGTTTTAGTTTTCTTAAAATTAGCAGTGATTAATGTTAAGTATAAGTGAACGTGGATTTAGTACCTATGAGACCCTCATATCTCACAAAGCAAAGTGCACGAGCCAAATTGCATGACCCAAATTACCCAAATTAGAGAGCTTGAAGGCCCATTAGAGTAGAGCTTGGGAAAGGAAAGCCCTAAAGTTCAACAAGTTTTACACGAAGTTTACCCAACACAAGGCCACTAACAATAGCCCAACTGATTTACATGATGGTTACCCGACATGAGGTCACTAAAAACATATGCCTAAAGGTAGCAGGAAGTTGGGTTAACTCAAATGCCGTGTATTGTAGGGATCGAACCCCTACTCCTGCAACCAAGGAAGTTGGGTTAACTCCAATGTTGTGTACAAGGAAGGCAACTAACTTAGCTCCAAGCCAATATTTGATTTCATTGTTATTTATAGTTCACATTGATGCTTCGAGAGGCCACAAAAATACTTTAGAGGCACATATATTATGCAATTCTCAATCCACCTCATGTGGTGGGAGACTAGTTTATTAATGGCCTTTCACCAAGATTGCATGAAATCATGTGACTTTATGACATAGGGGAAATAGCTTTACATGATGTTGTCACCACTACATTAAAGTTGGAAAGTAAGTTCGGTCTAACTTCGACCAAGGATGAAATTAGTGAATTCACTAAATATAAAGATCCCTTATAAAGACAACTAGCTACTATATGAATGGAACATTGAGAGCCTATCAATATATAATTATACTCGTTGTAAGAATATTGGGTGCATAGTTGTCTCATATACATTGAATCGGATGTATTGCGCCATCTACAATGCCATAGATCATACCACAACCACTTGTATCTATAATGGAAGGTTGCAAGCTCATTCATGAGCTACCTATCAGGTAAGAACTGACTTTTACAATCATCCTTATCAAAATTTCTTAGTTCAATTGCAACTAAGAAGAGAGCCTCCTTATGACCAAGGACATTTTAAGAATCATCATTATCTGCCTTCACCAAATTATGCATCCTTAATCCTTATCAACCCCATATAACCCCTCTGCAGTATCTTGAACCCCTAGCCGCCTCCCAATATCCATGAGCCAATGAAAGTCTCCAATGTCAACCAGAGGTCACTATAACAACAATGGGGTCAATGATAGCCTCAAGACAAGTGACCAAATTTAAATAGTTATTTCTTTAGATATTAGAGGAACCACAATTTTAGAAATAGGCATGACCCACAAAATGTGAAACACTAATATCAAAAGACCCCCAGAATGTAAATTTTGTTTGGAAAAAGTGCATATTAGGGCTAACTCTGAGCGTGCTCAAGAATTTGATCAGGGATGACCCAAAGAGCCAACAGCCAACACTAATATACTCAAATTAGTTTTTCTAGAACCAAACATTCTTATAGTCCAAACATGGCCCCATCTAATTCTAAAAGAGACAGAAGAGAATCTAGGCCCCACCATAGATGAGAATTAAGAAGTAATTACCAAGGCTATGCAATGGTTGCTGAAGAGAATGCTTCAATTTGATCTACCAAAATTTATACCATGTGAAAATTATGGGAAAGGGAACCTAAAAAGGAAAACAATATCTAACTATTATAGAACCCAAATTGATAGAATCCCCCGTAGAAGTGTCAACCTTGTACAAAATCCTATGAAAGTTCCCCAAAAATGTCTTGAAACTATCTTTCCTATGCTACAAACTATTTTTCACGTCCCACGCAAGTACCATTAGGAGAATTTTTTTTCTCTATACCTAGTGTTTAGTTGAGAGTTACTCTGAAATTTAGAGGAACGTCTTGCTCTTGCCATGATACACAATATTATTGTCTATTATAAGGATCATAGGTTAAAAAGTGTGAATGGAAGGTGGATTGGGAGTTAACATCATTTAGGCTAGGAAAAGGTCAAACCTATCCCTTCCTTTGTTAGAATGGCAAATCAATCCTACATGCAAGCCATGGGCATAATTCGGGATGTACCAATCACTATAGAAGGTACCACTTTCAAAATGACTTTTGTAGTATGCGATCCACTAGAACAGAAACTGATTATTATTTACTTATGGGGCGACATGGCTTAAGCAAACAAGGGTCTATAAAATTAGCCTACTAGTCATTTGTCTTGCACTCAAAGCATGGCCAAATATGTGACCACATTTGATGGAATGAGTAACTGTGACTAGTGTTAGATCCTTGATCTGGCAAACCAGCACACATAATCAATGGTCTAACAAATAATGAAAAATAGTTTTTATAAGAAGAGAACCAAGATCTCTTATCAATAGGCATTATCAATGTCTATAGAACTATCACATAGTACTTATGGTCTAACATCAAGTTTCTACCCACCAATGCAACCAATCCAATTACCAATGAAGATGCCAATATACTACCTAAGAAATCTAAAGAGCTACCAAGATGAATTTTTATCAATGAGAACTAATTAGAAATCGGTAACTTAGGGATGGACATCGACCCAAAATGGTTAAAATTTTTGTGTCTGATTACTTGAACCCTTTAGTTACCAACTAATTGCCATATTTATATAATTCAAGGATATGTTTGTCTAGAATTACATAGATATGCAAGGATTAGACCCTTGGTTTTACCATCATCAAATCATGCTCAAGCAAAAAGCTATTGTAGCCTTTCAACAACAATATCAAATGAACCCAAACTATGCTTGTCTAGTGAAATAGGAGATAGACAAGCTCTTATAAGTCAGATTGACTATTCATAAAAAACATATTGGATAGTTGTCTCCAATTGTAGTAGTACCCAAAAAGAACAAGCGGTTATACATTTGTATAAACTACCAAAATCTCAAGGTAACAATTGAAAGTTTCCTTTCATACATTTACTATGAAGGAGCCAACCCGATGCATCAGTAATAATTGTGTACAGAAGGGGAGCTAGTGGACATCCTTGTCCAATTGAATTTTTAAGAAGACTAGGATGAGTTAGGGTACCATTGACCACCACTTTACTTGAAGAGCTTACAGGCAAGCATTGAAGAACATGAATGTATTAGGGGCAAAACCCGCAATCGTGAAGAGCCTCCAACATAAAATCCTGAGAGATCCTATCCTATGATTTGTCAAAGTCAATTTTGAAGAAAACAAATTGTTAGCCTTCAAAACAAGCTTGGTTGATTCCTTCGTAAAGCATGACAAGAGTTTCCATAATGCATCTTCCATGCATGCAACATTTTTTTCAAGTTTGATGATGTTACACATATGGGGGCTAATTTTGTTGGCAATAGCCTTAACAATAACCTTATAAATTGTATTTAGGAATGTTATCATGTGCTAGCTGCTTATCATTTTTCCATCTTCTTTCTTATGAATAAGTTTGATGATGCATTGGTTAATGAACTTATGAAATCCCTTACTATGAAGAGATGGATATGTATGTGCTTGAAGATGAAGAGGTGTTGCAAAATCCTTGAACTACACCAGCCAAATGAACTCTAGGAGTATGTGGTGGGCCTTTTTAGCTTGTCAATGGATACATTAGACACCCTATGTACCTCGGAAGATCACTCTCAAAAAGATAGATCAAAATAGATAAGTTGGAGTTAGCTCAGAGGTGAAGAACTTGCTATTTTGGTTCATACACCTGTCTAGTGTTTTACATAATTCTCTGAGCACAGCAGCAATTAGCTTAATTACTTTTGGGGAAGTCTAGTTAACTTAAAGAGATAACTTTCAAGAGTAACATCATCAAAAATCATGAACCACACACTGAGAATGATGTTTAACAAGTGATGACATCATCCTGATTTTCACGGGCTGCTACAATAATGAGACCAGTGAGCAGAAAATAAACATAACTCAAGATTTAAGAATCCCATGATTATGAAAATTTGTATGCTTATACTAGACAGCATGCTAAATCCAAAAATCTTTAAATCATTGAATTTGGGTAAGTAGACACTCAGAAATAGCTCTGACAAGATGAGTAAAAAAGTAGGGTACCTGACAGAGAAGTGAAAATGAACAGACAGGGTTGACTTCAACTGAACATAACTGAAGATTGAAACACCCAAATGAAATGAAAATTGGTGACCATATATTAGACTTATAGAGCTAACATTATCAAGTTAAAGAAATGAAAAGGATGTACCAAGCTCAGAGAAACCATCTCTGCAATCTGACTGAGAAAACTGAGAGATATGGTAGTGAGTAGTACACTTCACAAGAACATGGAAATATGAACTCAAATGATCATGAAAATGAAAGTATATTGATTGTAACATACAATGGACTTGCTGATACATATGTGTGCCTTGTAATCACACCTTGATATGGCATAAAGCTCAGCTCTTGGAGGTCTTCACATAACCACGACTAAGACTACCATGTATTTATAGTTGATCTTGGGAGGCTAACTCCCCTCAATCACTCTCCAATCAATTAGGGATTGATTTGATTCTCTATCTACCACAAATCATGAATTTGTGGCTCGTCTTTCTCTTTTTGATCAAGTGGACTCAACCACTTAAGATTCTTTCACTTTTACATTAAGTAAAGTCTTCAAAAGTTACAAGAGGTAGTTCACAAGTGAACTTTACATTGTCTTCATTTTAAGGCTTCTTCTATGACTTTGTGGGACTCAAGACAATACTTAGGCTTGTCATAGAATTGCTCCAATAGATCCCCTTCAAGCCAAGTATGCTTGAGTTCTTCAATCTTCCAAGATTACTTGCAAACCAATCATGGCTTTGAACTTGTAGAGCTTTGTACCATCCAATGCTTTGGTTAGAATACCTGCACATTGTTGATGAGTGGACACATATGATATTTGAATCTCTTTGCTTAGAACCTTCTCTCGTACATAGTGATAATGAACTTCAATATTTTTAGTCCTTGCATGAAAAATATGATTAGCAGCTAAGTGAATAGAACTCATATTGTCACCAAAAATAGTTGGAGTTCCAAACTCCAATCCAAGATCTTTGAATAATGTCTTGATCCACATAGCTTCCTGAGTAGCTATGGCAAGACCTCTGTACTCAGCCTCTGTGGAAGAAAGAGCAACTATAGGTTGCTTCTTGGATGACCATGAAATAAGCTTTGAACCTGCAAAATTAAGATATCCTGAAGTGCTCCTTCTATCTTCCTTGGAACCAGCCCAATCTGCATCAGAAAATAGCTTCAAACCTAAATCAGATACATAAGGATAATAAAGTCCTTCATTTATGGTTCCTTTGAGACACTTGAGAATCCTTTTGGCAGCATCCATGTGTGGTTTCCTTGGTGTGTGTGCATAAATTGACTTAGCACACTCACACTGTAACATATATCTACTCTTGTCAATGTGGCATAGTTGAGACTACCCACTAGAATTTGATATGATGTGATGTCCTCTATGAGTTCACCTTCATGTGAGCTCAATTTTTGATTGACCTCCATTGGACTACTTGCAATCTTACAATCTTGCATCTTGAATTTTGCCAACATGTCCTTAATGTAGTTTCTTTGAGTGAGAAACAAACCATGATCTTTGTAGACAACTTCCAAACCTAGGAAGTAGGTAAGTGAACCCAAATCATTTATCTTGAACTCTTCTCTCATTTGATCTTTGATCTTCTTCATACCATCTGCATCATTTCGTGTCAATAAAATATCATCTACATATACACATAGGTAGATTATCTCAGAATTACTCTTTTTAATAAAGCGTGAAGGATCTACCTTACTTGGTTGAAAGCCTTTGTCCTGCAAGAATGAAACAAGCCTGAAATTCCAAGCTCTTGGGGCTTGCTTGAGACCATACAATGCTTTGTTAAGTTTATACACATAATCAGGATAAACTTGATTCTCAAAACCAGGTGGTTGTGCCATATATACCTCTTCTGCTATCCAACCATTCAAGAATGCATTCTTTACATCTAGTTGAAGTGTCTTCCAATTCTTGGAAGAGGCAATACTAAGCAAAAGCCTAATAGTAGGCATCTTTGCCACAGGAGAGAAGGTCTCCTCATAATCAATTCGGCTGAGTTTGTGCAAAGCCTTTTGCTACAAGCCTTGCCTTATACCTGTTAATGGAACCATCATGATTCTTCTTGAGTTTTAAGACCCATCTTGAGCCTATTACCTTCATGGATGAAGTCTTGGGCACCAAATCCCAAGTGTTGTTTTCCTCAAGTGCTTCAATCTCTTCCTTCATTGCATGCTTCCATTCTAATTTTGCTTTGGCCTCTTCAAAGGATGATGGCTCCTCTTGGTTTATGTCATGTGCTCTGTAGATAGAATGTTTAGTTACTAATGAGGTGTCAAATCCATACCTTTCTGGTTTTTTCTTTTCCCTCATAGATCTTCTTAGGCCATAATGTGATGATTCTGCCTCATGTCCAAGTTCCTGCAAATTTTCTTTACCTTTAGACTTCCATGCTTTGATTTTTCCATCTGAGATTCTTCATCATCCTCTGAGGTGTCTTGTTCTTCAATCTTTGGTTGTTCTCTACCAAGCTTTGGAAAATCTTCTTCAAGATTATATGGTAAATTGACCTTCCTACATGAATCTTCATACCATGAATTGTTTTCATCAAAAACTACATCTCTTCTTACCAAGAATCCTTTGTTGGTAGGGTTGTATAACCTGTAACCCTTTTTATTGTTGTCTAAGCTCTTGGGGCTTGCTTGAGACCATACAACGCTTTGTTAAGTTTATACACATAATTAGGATAAACTTGATTCTCAAAACCAGGTGTTGTGCCATATATACCTCTTCTGCTATCCAACCATTCAAGAATGCATTCTTTACATCTAGTTGAAGTGTCTTCCAATTCTTGGAAGAGGCAATACTAAGCAAAAGCCTAATAGTAGGCATCTTTGCCACAGGAGAGAAGGTCTCCTCATAATCAATTCAGCTGAGTTTGTGCAAAGCCTTTTCCTACAAGCCTTGCCTTATACCTATTAATGGAACCATCATAATTCTTCTTGAGTTTATAGACCCACCTTGAGCCTATTACCTTCATGGATGAAGTCTTGGGCACCAAATCCCAAGTGTTGTTTTCCTCAAGTGCTTCAATCTCTTCTTTCATTGCATGCTTCCATTCTAATTTTGCTTTGGCCTCTTCAAAGGATGATGGCTCCTCTTGGTTTATGTCCTGTGCTATGTAGATAGAATGTTTAGTTACTAATGAGGTGTCAAACCCATACCTTTCTGGTTTTTTCTTTTCCCTCATAGATCTTCTTAGGCCATGATGTGATGATTCTACCTCATGTCCAAGTTCCTGCAAATTTTCTTTACCTATAGACTTCCATGCTTTGATTTTTCCATCTGAGATTCTTCATCATCCTCTGAGGTGTCTTGTTCTTCAATCTTTGGTTGTTCTTTAGCAAGCTTTGGAAAATCTTCTTCAAGATCATATGGTAAATTGACCTTCCTACATGAATCTTCATACCATGAATTGTTTTCATCAAAAACTACATCTCTGCTTACCAAGAATCCTTTGTTGGTAGGGTTGTATAACATGTAATCCTGCCACATGATTTGAACAACCTCAATCTATGTAGAAAACATGCTCATCACTTTTAGCTTGTGGCATAGCCATGTTCATGATCAATAATGAATCCTCTTTGTTGGAGTCTTCTGTGTAGTTATTGAAGTCTCTCCTTCCTTTGTACCCTCCTTGATAGTTTGAATGATTGTAGTTGTTGTAGTTGCCATGATAATTGTTGAACCTTCCTCTATAGTAGCCATAGCTTCCTCTATTTTATCCTCTTCCTCTTTGATTCCTGGAATTCCTAAAGCAATTTTCAGTTGTATGATTAGTTAATCCATGAATAGAACATGAGTTGGAGTTTTGGGATCTCCCCGTGCCTTGTCTACCTCCTCTTCCTCTACCTCTGCCATGTCTTCCTCTACGTGCATAGTTAGCTTGATATGTACCTGCTTCATCATCCACTTTCTTTGCCTTTCCTTTGTTATCTTTGGACTTGCTTTTATTAGTGTATAAAGCTGAAGATTGATTACCTTTAGAGCTTTCTCCATTTTTGATAAGTTTTGCCTCTTGGCTAAGTAGTTGTCCAATGAGTGTATTGAAATCAGGCACATGCATGTCCATGTACAAATCCATAGTTGTAGTGAATGCTTCGCACTTGTCATCTACCTTCAAGCCATTGATGACCTGCCTTACAATTTTCTCTTCATCTATTACCTCTCCAATGCTTCCCAACTGATCTGCTATGTCCTTGAGCTTTGTGACAAAATCAGTCACATTTTGTTTGGGAGCTTTCTTGAGAGTTGTGAAATCCAGCCATAGTTGATGCTTCCTAGATTTAGTACTTGAAGAGAAGAAAGCTTCAAGTGCATCCCACACTTCGTGAGATGTCTTACAACTTCTAATGTGAGGCAACAAAAAATCTGAGATAGATTTGAGGAGATAAGACCTTGCAAGTGCATCCTTGGAGCACCATGTGCTCAATCTTTCTTGCTCTTCTTGTGTTGGTTGACTTTTGTTCCTGAAACTTGGCATAACTTCATCTCCAGCCACATAACCATATAAACTTCTACCTTGGAGATAAGCTTCCATTCTTAATGACCAAGCTGAGTAGTTAACTCTATCCAATTTGTCAATTGATGAAGGAAATCCATCTGTCATCCTTGCTCTGATACCACTGTGAAGAGATGGATAGGTATGTGCTTGAAGATGAAGAGGTGTTGCAAAATCCTTGATCTACACCAGCCAAATGAACTCCAGGAGTATGTGGTGGGCCCTTTTAGCTTGCCAATGGATGTATTAGACACCCTATGTACCTTAGAAGATCACTTTCAAAAAGATAGATCAAAACAGATAAGTTGGAGTTAGCTCAGAGGTGAAGAACTTTCTATTTTGGTTCATACACATGTCCATTGTTTTGCATAATTCTCTGAGCACAGCAGCAATTAGCTTAATTCCTTTTGGGGAAGTCTAGTTAAATTAAAGATCTAACTTTCAAGAGTAATCTCATAAAAAATAATGAACCACATACTGAGAATGATGTTTAACAAGTGATGACATCATCCCGATTTTCATGGGCTGCTACAGTAATGAGACCAGTGCACAAGAAAATGAACATACCTCCAATTTAAGAATTCAATGATTATGAAAATTTGTATGCCTATACTAGACAGTATGCTGAATCCAACAAGCTTTAAATTATTGAATTTGGGAAGTACACACTGAGAAACAGCTCTGGCAAGACGAGTAAGAAAGTCGGGTACCTGACAGAGAAGTGAAAATGAACAAACAGGGTTGACTTCAACTAAACATAAATGAAGATTGAAACACCCAAATGAAATGAAAATTGGTGACCATATATTAGACTTATAGAGCTAACTTTACCAAGTTAAAGCATGGAAAAGGATGCACCAAGCTCAGAGAAACCATCTCTGCAATCTGACTGAGAAAACTGAGAGATATGGCAGTGAGTAGTACACTTCACAAGAACATGGAAATATGAACTCAAATGATCATGAAAATGAAAGTATACTGATACATATGTGTGCCTTGTAATCACACCTTGATATGGCATAAAGCTCAGCTCTTGGAGGTCTTCACATAATCAGGACTAAGACTACCATGTATTTATAGTTGATCTTGGGAGGCTAAATCCCCTCAATCACTCTCCAATCAATTAGTGATTGATTTGATTCTGTATCTACCACAAATCATGAATTCGTGGCTCCTCTTTTCCTTTTTGATCAAGTGGACTCAACCGCTTAAGATTCTTTTACTTTTACATTAAGTAAAGTTTTCAAAAGTTATAAGAGGTAGTTCACAAGTGAACTTTACATTGTCTTCATTTTAAGGCTTCTTCTATGACTTTGTGGGACTCAAGCCAATACTTAGGCTTGTCATAAAATTGCTCCAACACTTACTAGCAAGGAACTCGTAATAGATGTCATGGATCAAGGAAGCAAGTTGGTTTGAACAATTTTGTAAGAATTAAGTAGGAAGGCCATTAGGACCACAAGTCTTGCATGCCTTTAACAATGAATGGCCCCCATCAACTCAAGGATATCCAATGGTCACTAAAAAGTGGCATGAAGCTCAGGTCTGAAAATATGATGATGCCCTCACAATATGATGGAATAGTAACAACAACAATAATGCTAATAACAATATGATGATAATTAGATGCCCTGAACTTTAGGAAATCAAGGAGATAATAATAGGAGATAATATAAATTAGGAGTATGATAGGAAAAAGAAGGAGAAAGAGGGCCCTATGACCAATTTGGTAGTCATTACCCAAGACAACTTGTAGACTGCTACCATTTAGACTAGATCAAGGAGAATACTACAACCAACTATAGCCATATTCGAACCAAGATTCAAGGAGCAATAGGAAGTTGTTGCCAAGGTAACTACTTGGATGAAAGATACTCCCCCAATATTCCCCATACCTCCATCTGTCACCAAGGGAAAGGTGACACAACAACCACCTCAAGGACCATTGGCACAAAACCTTTCTAGTGCTTCAAAAGTCAAGAGAATCATAATGGTTTCAAAATGGAAGAAAGTTGATTACAATTATTCATTGTTTGTGTTTAAAGTGAAGTATTTATTGTCTATTACTAAGCATCTTATGATTGATATATAGCATTTTTTGGGTGATATGTCCCATAATGGAATGGAGTCTATATATCTTTTTCGCTACTTATGGTTTTTTTCTTTAACATTGTGTGAGCAATTTTAGTATGCAAAGAAACTAGGAATGTATATAGAAAACACATTGGCTCTTCAATTCCAACTTTATATATTGTCCACATAGATATGTGTGGTGATATCTAGCTAGGTCCTTAGGTGTTGCTATTTACTTCATCGATTTCATAGTTGATGCTACTATAAAATGTTGTGTATATCCTATGGAGTTTTCCATACCATTATAAAATTATTTATCTTAGTAGAGACTAAAACGGTTAGTAACCTCAAGTATTTATACTTGGATAATGGGGATGACTATGCTCTTCATGAATTTAGCCATCTTTTTCCAATCTAGAAGAATCAAGGGAGAACATATAGCTTCTTATGCCCTAGTATTGAATGGAGTAGAAAAAGGATTAATTGAACCATTCAATATCAAGTAGTGTCTATGTTACATCATATAAAACCATACTTAGAGTTTCATGGGTCAAAAACATACCTAGCTATTGTTCATTTGATGAATTTACACCTAGTACCACCAAAGATTTGAAATTGCATAAGAGATATGGATTTGGGAGCCACTATGTTCACGTCCAAAACTTTGGTTGTGACAAATATGGTCATGTCCTAAAGCATATAGAAAATTAATAGTCTATACATCTAGAAAATGCATTTGGATATTTCTTATGGGATCTTGAAACATACTCAATGGTCAAAAGTTTGATGTCATTTTAAACAATTTTAATATGATGAATATCCCATAAAGGATTTTGAAGTGACAAGAGTTGCATTTGAAGATGTTTGTTCACCTACTATTGTGTAAAAGAATATTATATTGAGAGTTCCATGCTCCACCCTTTTTTTCCAAAGCTAGAATCATTCTCAAGCAAGTCCATTCATCCCGCATGCAGAGAGATTTAACCTCAACTCCATATAAGGAGGGCCTCCTTTCACTCCTAATAAGCCATTCACTCAAGCTCTTGGAAAGAGTGCTTCCACTCTCCTCATGGAATCTCCATGCTAATAGAGCATCCTTATGTAAATCATTTCCATTTTATTTCAGTCATCATGTTTTGCTATCTTTCATTTCTTCCTCCTTATGTTGATAGCGTTATGTTTGTTAAGTAGAGTAAGAGTATTCTTTGTCATCTCAATATGGTATCAGAAAATAGGTTGACACTTTGTTTTGTTATCGACATTGTAGGTTCATTCTCTTGAGTTAATGTTTTCATCTTTTCCTTCATCGTTATAAATTCATCCTATGTTTTGTAATCCCTCACTTGTATCAAATATTTTATTAATGTAGCTCGTGTTTTGCTCATTAGTTCACCATGTTCAACCAAACAAAGTGCTTCTAAGCACTACAATCTGTAATACAAGTGCTTCTCAGCACTTGGATTCAGATTCATCCAGCTCCATGGTTTCTTTTGCTGTCAACAAAGAACTTTTTTGCTATCGCTTCTCTCCATTGTACTCCACCAATATCGACTACTGTTGATATGTCGTCGTGCCCATGAAGCCCTTCACCACTTCCGTTCTATTGCTGACCTGTGCGTGACATGCAGATGGAAAAAAAACATTTTCTCCACAGCTAAGTGTTAGGGTTGCATAATGATGTAAATGGATCTTTTGTATATTTCTCTTGAACCTTTGTAAAAAGGGATGGGATCCCTTTAAAGCACCATACTTGATACATAATGGCGCAGTGATGCAGACACAATGAGAGAGAGTGGGTTGCCGGTGGTGGTGCTTCAGGCACAGAGCACACATAATTCCGTAACTTATTATGTTATTGTATTGTATTGTGTTCGATTATATGGTCTATTGTGTTCGATTATATGGTCTAGTCATTAATTAACTTTAAGTCTTGTTATTAGTGATTACAGTGCGTTAATTGAGCTTTGCAAACTGAAGTCTACTTTTTAATGAAGTCTCATAGTGTACATGATTATCTAAGAGTGAGGAAAAGTCAAGGGCCCTTATTCATAGAACCCCTAAGCCAAGAACCCTTGCAACCTATTGGCTCTATCAATGGTTAAAGTGGGACGTAAGCAATAGTTGGAGATATTGTTTAGTTGGCAATTATTCATTGGGAAGGTAGATAATGAACCATAAGTTAATAGTGGTGATCATGTTGGGAACTATCATACATTAAAAAGACTAGAAGAATGCATGCATGTATTGTGGTTAGATGAGAATTACCTAAAGTACACATAAGACAAACAAGCATGCCTAGTGAAAATTCATTTTGGTGTTTCAAAATTGTTTAAGACCTTAGAGGAACAACCAGTTCAGTTAAGTACATATTCTATGTCGAAGTCCGTAGCAGAGCAAGAAGAAATTCTGGTGCTACCATCTCAATACCCTCTATGGAAATCATTCCACTAGAAACTAGTCAAATTACTAATCTTTAAACATCAGAAGGACTAGATAGTGGGTTCTTCTATTATTTCTAGAGTTTTATAAAATCAATTAGTAAACTAGATGTAGAAGATATTAACGAGTGGCATTCAAAACCGCCCTTATCAATTCCATTACAATCCGAGCATACCCGTATGCGATTTCCCCAAATTCGAATAGAGCTCTATGTGACAAATTCTGGCAAAGTGGTTAATGCCATGGAACAATTTACTCCTAGTGTGATGCAAGGCAAAGATTTAACCTTGCAAAGATCATTTCTAGGATGTGCTATGCAAAATTTGGTGGGTGTAGAAGGAGAATCAAGCAAAAAGAAAAGAAGAAGAAAATCAAAGCCCCGCAGGGGCACACACACCAAGGAAAAGCACGCAGGTGGAGGGAGGAACCAGGGCCACCAAGTATCCATGAAGAAGGGCAAGAAGATATCAGGTGGTTCCAGATCCACACGATGGTGCTTCAACCTCTTGATCACAGAAGGTTCAGATCAAGGCTGAAGAGCTGCACCCTCATATGTCTACTAATGGCGTGCGTGGCAACCAGAATTAACAAGCAAACCAAATGCATCAGGCCTAGAGGATGTCAAGACAAATATTGAACAGGGCCTTTAAAACGAACCGCCAGTCTGACCGACAAGCAAAACTGACCAAGGGTTGCACGCAGGGAAAAGAAAGTGAACAGGATTAAGTAATACAGCAGGGTCCGATGTGTGCAACTAGGACAAATCAAAGGGCCCTTAAAACGTAATGCCAGTCTAACCAGTAGGCAGAACTGACCAAGGGATGCGTGCGATGACAGACACAAACAAGAAGTAAAGCATGTCAAGGGACGATAGAGACAAAGAGGGGAAGAGTGTTGCAGAGCAAAGGAGTAAAAGGGAAGAGCCCAAAATTTTTGAATTAGTAGGCATATTTTTCTTCTTCAAAATCCTAGAGAATTCCCTCAAGCCATGTAAATGCACTAGAGGAGTCCTCTAGCTGCATAATCCCAAATTGTTGTAAAATATCCCTTGTAAATTAGTAGGAAATTCACCTTTTTAGTAATAAAGTGCCGGTCTCTTGTGTGAAAGGACCAAACTTAGGGCACATGTATATAAGTCACTTTGTGACTCTTTGTAGAGACTTTTTGCCATTGTGAAGAAGGAGCTATCGAAAAGTTCGAATTTGCTTCTTTCATGCAGATTTCCATCTTCTCTTTGATCTTGTGCGTGTGTGTGTAATGCTTGGAATGTGTGTGTAGGACTGTTGTCTATCCCTCCCCATTGTTTTTGAGCTACTGTAGTGTGTGTGTGAGCTTGTAGGAGTTGTGGCGTGAGTGTGGGCGCTTCCCGCCACACTATTTTGGTCATAACTTGAAGCAGAGTTGTAAGAATCGAGTGAAACCACTTCCAGTAGATGTCTTGTCGAGAGCTTCGAAACGAGTACCCTATTAACTATATTCGAAGTTTGGAGCTGGGAGAAATCCTTGATTTACTGAAAACTACTGTAAGAGATATCGCGGCAGGTACTTTCAGCATTTCAGTGAGTGTGAGAGGTGGATTAGTCTTTTCTCATGCATGCAAGCTTAACCACTTCATTTTCCATCATGTCTTTTCTCATACACTTGGTTAGGTCATTTTATCGGATTGACATTTGAATGTGTGTTAATTTCCCACTATACGTACTTGTGTTGCAAATGAGGTATAGTCTCTTTGGCACAAGTCCTTGAGTCTTCCTGACTTAAGTACACATGTTTTTTGGCATCGTTGCCGGGGAACACTCAGCCAAGGTGCCTTCGTGATGGTTATAGATTGAGTGTGATAGAATCGTACTTGTAGAAGTGAATTCGTCCCGTGGCAAGTAGTCAATCACTTCAGCACTTGTTACTTCACATCCCGGAGGTGTGTGTAATAAGTTTTAGGTTTAGGGTTAGTAGGAAGGGAGAGAAGGAGGAGTTAGGGCTAGGTTAGACGGAGAGGAGAAGTGAAGAGAGGTGAAGTAGGAGTAGGCCAAGACCACCAAAAAAATCCCAAAAATCACCTAAAATTAGCAAGGTTCAAATTCTATCAAAAAAGTATAAAAACCAAAAAAAGTGGCTCATTTGAAACTTCATGGTGTTTTGGTATCGCCCGAGAGCAGCGACCGATATCGTGCCCATAATATCGTGCGGATCAGGCCTCCCAAGCTAGCTTTGGAGCTCAAGGTGCAAGCAATACAATACAAAGGTAAGGTTCCACAAAGATTATCTGCTAAAAACACAATAAAAATGCACAAACAAGTGATTAAAAGCATGTGCGGTCTCACGGGGGGAAAACTAGTTGTTATTGTAATTTCTTTGTGAGGGACAGGGGCCTAGGAGTGAAGAGGAGTGTGAGAAGAGCAAAGAGGTGCAAAATTTTTTGAAATTTTAGGCTTTTTGGCTTGAGTATCACGATCGATTGAGTTTTGGTATCACGATACCAAAATTTCCTTGTATCGTGATACTCGCCGAGAGATCGTATCGCCTGGTACCAGTCTTGGTATCGCGATACCATTGTGGTATGGTGTCGCCAGGTTGGCATCGCGATCACGCATTGCCTCGAGGTATCGTATCGGCACATACCGAGGTATCGTATCGTCCGCTTGCTTGAGTAGTATCACGATACCATCTTCAGTATCGCATCGCTTGGTTCTCCGGTATCCTATCGCGAGAACCTAGGTATCGTATCATCCCTGATTGTAGTATCGTATTGTTAATCCCAGCAAGTATCGCATCGCCCCATTTCCTAGTGTAGTATCGCGATACCATACCTGGTGTCATATCGTGCAAGTGGTGGTATCGTATCACCACTTGTCCAAGTATCGTATCGTCTCCTCGTCGAGAATCGTATCGTGATACCAAACTAATATCGTATCGGCACACGTTTTAGTATCGTATTGCTTGAGCTAACTGGTATCGTATCATAGAACTTCCAGTATTGTATCGTGTAAAAAGGTTGGTATCGTATCGTGACCAAAAGTAGTATCGTATCGTAGCAGGTGCTCAGGTATGGTATCGTGAGGATTGTTGGTATCGTATCGTGGCAATAGTCCAGTATCGTATCGCCTGCTACTGATAGTATTGTATCGTCAAACACCAAGTATCGTATCGTGGCCATTGTGGTATCGCCTAGTGCAATATCGCCTGGAAGTGGTATCGGCCAGAGTATTTGAAGCACTTTGTCAGGTAACTAGAGGCATTGGAAGAGCTACTCTAGGAGAGCCTCTGAGACTTAGAGAGACTAAGGAGGGTGAATGAACTTGAGGTCAGGGAGAGTGCTAAGTAGCCGAAGAAGTGTCATATCCTCAGTGGGAAGTGCTGCCCAAGTTAGTCACCACTCCGCCTACTCAGAGACCTCTAGTGATTCCGAGGAGGAAATACCCATGGCTTCGGAAGACATGTAGGGTCCAACACCAAGTAGAAATTTCATGTCTACTGTGGAGGGAGATTACCGTACTTCCTTACAGTATGTGTCTACCAATGCCCAGGAGATCCCCATCTACCTAGATGGCTTAAATAGATATGTGGCCAGGATAGTAACTTCCATGAATGCCACGATTGTACCCCGACCTGCTGTCAAGTACGAGGGAGGAGCATATGTAGACAAAATTGGTCATATCTACATGGTGATAGAATTACCTGAGAGGATCAATGAAAGGGGGGAGTTTGTGGACCCAGAAAACTCCGGAAGAACACACCCTGAAGAGTTAGTGACCACCCCTAGGGGCAGGTCCCAAGTATCACGAGTCTTGAGAGGAGATTTGATACCTCAAGACGACTACTTATTGGAAGTCTATATGATCCATGGATCAGACTTATTGCTTCAAACAGACTTACTTGCTCCAGGAAGAGAAGAAAGCCCCATGACATTTTATGAGCTAAAAGACCCAGATGATGAAACTAGACTCACATACTTGGACAAAGATCAAAGGAGATATTGGCCCGTGAGTGCCTTGGACAAGGCTCGGCTGAGATACATGGGTGTGCCTGTATTTCCTCAGAGAGATCAGGCAACTACCTCACAAAATCCTTTTGGAAATCAACAAGAGATGGAACATACCACATCAAGACAGACCAACCAACAAAGTGTGCCCAACCGTACTCACGTACAATTTGCAACTCCAGGAGTGCAAACACACAATCAGGCCCACGCAGGGCCACTAGTAAGACCACGACCACCGGTAGGAGGCAACCTGGAATACCTCCAATAAGACCAGCTGTCCGAGTCTTCCCTGTAATGCCCAGATCGCCTGAACCAATGAGAAGACTGAGACCTATCCAAGTGGCTAAGTGTGTAAGAAATCATTACGATGGATTAGGAGAACCTTACGATCACATTGCCGAATTTAAACAAGTTCTAAGGGCAGAACAAGTAGATGACTTCTTTGTGCAGTATGAGTCTTTTGGACTCACCCTCACAGGGATGGCTCTAACTTGGTTCCAACCCTTAGATCCCAATCAATTTGGAAACATGGAACAATTCTTTCAAGAATTCATTGGGGAATTCACAAAGAGAGGGATTAAACACAATTCTACGTCTTTAATACAGAGCTTTAAACAAAACCCTAATGAAACTGTGAAGACCGCGGCCAGAAGATTCAATCAGTATGTGGATAGATGCCCAATAGCTGAGAGACCCACTCAACAAAAAATGATTTCATTGTTTTTGGATGGACTCACAAACGGAACTCTAAGAACGCTAGTGTACGTGAAGAGGTTACAAAATTTGAGTGAGTGCCTTCAAGAGTGCATTGATTTGGAAGATAACCTAGCAGAGGACCTCAACAGTATACCCAGCCTCACTAAATCAGAAGATTCAAGGAGCACCATCACATCCAACTCTAGTAACATGGAAGAATTAGCGGAGCTATTAGCAAAGAAACTAGGAGTTCAGGGGCAAAGAGCTTACCAACACCCAGCTCAAAGAGTGCCTATGCTACGGAGATGTAGCTTATGTGGAGGAGATCACCCCACACACTTGTGTGTGCAAGGAGGGACTGGTGCACAACCTATGTATCCATACAACTGGCAGCACCAACAAGGGACTTCTTTGTACTGCCACATAGAGCAAAAATACACCAACCACACTACTGAGAACTATTTATTTAACCGGCAAGTCGTCCTTTCCAACCACTGCAGTATCGACCATATGGATACCCACCTAGAGAACGAGGCAGAGAGATACCAAGATACCATCCCTATCCAACACCAGCAGGAGCACCAAAGCCTTATGAACCGGCACCATATCCACCACCACAACCAGTGCTAGGACCCCAATTGTCGCAATCTCAACAAGTAGTACCGGTGAAGTATGCTCAATCGGAAGAAAACTTGGAGAGAGCCATAGTACCAGCATCTACAATGACCAACATAGAATCAACAAACCCTGGATATGAATCACCACCAAGAGATTACCACCCATACGAAGCCAACGTGTTAGAATATGAATCTGCATATGATGCGGCTTATTATGGATATGAAGGCTATGATCAGACTTATGGAGCAGAGACGGCCACCTTAATGTATACGGCTCCTAAAGCACAACCAACCATGAGACCACCCATTAGACCACCTGTGCAAAGAGGACCATGCTATAGATGCGAAGGAGACCATTTCATTAGAGAGTGCCCTCGACCTTATAACCCACCACCACCAAGGATTTGGGAAGGATATTGTAGTGATTGCGGAAAGGAACATCTTTTCAGAGACTGCCCCAAGAATCCGACAAAAACCCAAGATACTGCACCAATCAACGTGATTGAGGTCATAGAAGGATCTCAAAGTGATAAAGACTACACTGTGCCGCTAAACGCCATTACTAGAGCCCAAACAAAGCAACGAAAAGGAAAACAACCAGAAAAGGAACAAGAGAGCAATAAAACGGTAAGCCCTAAAATTCAGGTAGTCGAAGATTCTGAGGACCCACGTGAGAATTCCCAGAACACAAAAGTACAAAAATGGAAGGAAAGACAAGGAAAACTCAAAGATAAATGGGCAAGAAATAAGAGTCAAGACAGTAAGAAGCAAACCAAAAACTTGAATGAGCATAAAGAACAAAGGACTCGGAAGGAGATTCCTGAGCCACCAGGTACTGAAGAGGTAGAGAAGCCAGGATCAGTTCTAGCTGACCCAAAGCCAGACGACTTAGACATGTGCTTGAAAGCTTACCAAGCTAGAATCAAAATGGGCCCAAATATAGAGCAGCATGAAAAACTCTACCCTCAAGGGGAATTAGAAAAAGAAAGACTGGCGATATGCAGAAAGCTTATAGAGGTAGCACAAGCAACCCTAAAGGTGACCAAGGTGAACGAATAAAAGCACAAGATGAACCTATGTCAATAATACCAAACCTAGAGGCAGATTGGCCAAAATACTTATGGAATAGAATTCGAGAAGAGCAATGGAAGAAGAATGGAGTCAGCACGCCTCCTTTTGATGAAATAGATGTGGAAGATTGTCAACCCCATCCCAACCTGGAGGAAGTATATGAGCAAGTATCAAGACTCGATAGAGGTAGAGTGGAAACTCTGAGCAATTCAACATTGCCTAATTACATGGGAGAATACGAAAGGGAGTCTATAATAATACGAGCACCCACAGTACATGGGAAGGGAAAAGGAAACTCAGAAGAGAGTTCACACAATCTAACAGAACTAAAGAAAACAAAAGTGCAATGCAAATTGACGATGGAAGAGTTACTTCAACTTAAGCCATAATTATGGAGGCAGTTAGCAAACCAATTAGAACCACAGCCAGAGAAAGGAGAAATGAAAGGAAAGGGAAAAGAAAACAACTCTACGATACAAATCCCAGTTGATAAAGTAGGAAAGTTTAGTGAAGGAGACAAAGGTAATATGTGTCTACCTGTCACCCACAATGGGTACATGACCAAGGCTATCCTAGATACGGGAGCCGGGGTGGGAATTGCCACCAAGGAGATTTTGGAAAAATGGGGAAAACCAGCCTTACGACCCACACGCATGAAGCTTCAATTAGCAGACAGTCATGTGGAAAAACCCCTAGGGATATTGCAAGGAACCAAATTAACCACGTGTGGAGTAGAATTTGAACATACATTAGCCATTTGTAAGTTCGAGAAAGCTAACAACTATGAAATGATATTAGGGCGACCCTTCATGAGACAAATGCGGCTAGTACAAGATTGGGGAAGAGATTCGTTATACCTGCAACATCAAGGAAACACCACCAAGATAAATCTGCACACGTTTGCCTATCGAGATGTCCCTCCACTACAATGGAATCCAATACATAGGGAAGAAGATGACCTATCCATGCATAGTGCTGGATCGAGCGATCAATCTTGGATGCATGAGGATGCCCAGTTATGGATGTGTAAAGAAGCCAAGAGAGAGGAGAGTAAAAGACAACTATGGCTGATAGGACATCCTAACTACCGATCAGTAGAGGACCCAGATTACATGCCTCAAATCTTTCCTAATGAGACCTTTGAACCGCATGGATGGATGGAAATTTTAGAAACCTTAGATGTGTGCATGAATGAGGAAGTCTTGACAATGAACGAGTGCATAGATGAGGAAGGCTATGATGTAAATCTCTATATGGTTGTCCTTCAAGAGGTAGAAGAAGGGGAAGTTTTGGAAAAGGAGTGGAAAGAGGAATATCAAAGCATAGAAATGGAACCAGAATTCGATTCCGAAGAAAGCTACCTGGACACCATTCAAAATCAAGAGAAACAGAAGCCTACCAAGATCTTAGCAATCGAAGCTACTCCCATGGTACAAAAGCAAGCTGAAGACATGAGTAAAATAGGACCTGATCCGGATTTGTTTGAAGTCCCTGAACATTTTAAAAGATATGAGGTAGAGGAAAGAAAGGTAGCCACTCAAATGCCTAGACGAGAGGCACGAGACGGAGAAGCGTATGACAACAAAGAACAAACCAAAAAAATTGTTGTAACAATAGAAGACGGAGAAGAGCGATGCACATATATTGGTAAAGATGTATCGGACGAGGAGGAAGAGGAACTCATACAACCTATCCGAGAATACCGAGATGTATTCGCATGGACCTACAAAGATCTCAAAGGCATAGAACCCACTATTTTTTCCCATCGAATACCAATGACGATAGACGCAAAACCATCCAAACAACGCCCTTATACGTATAATGAGGTTTATGCAGCAAAAATTAAGAAAGAAATAGACAAACTACTAGCGGCAGGATTCATATATGAGATAGAACATACCAAATGGGTATCACCATTAGTAGTTGTGCCTAAGACAAATGGAAAACTGAGAGTGTGCATCAACTTGAAAAAGGTGAATGCAGCCACCATACATGATAGCTACCCATTACCCATCACGGACCATCTATTGGAGAGGGTAGCAGGAAAGGAAGTCTATAGCTTCTTGGATGGATTCTCCGGATACAACCAAGTAGCTATTGCAACTGAGGATCAACATAAGACTGCATTCGCAACCGAATGGGGAGTTTATGCTTTTCGAGTGATGCCTTTTGGACTCACTAATGCACCTCCTACTTTCCAACAATTGATGTGTCATGTTTTCAAGGAATTTTTGAAAAAAAGCATGGAAGTATATGTAGATGACCTTTGCACGTACTCCAATCAAAGACACGATCACATTCCCGAGTTGAGGAAGATATTCAATAAATGTAGACAGTATAGAGTCTGTTTAAACCTAGAGAAATGTGTCTTCATGGTGAGGCAAGGAAAGATCTTAGGACACATAGTTTCAAGAAATGGAATATCTACGGATGAGGACAAAATCAAGGTTATCTTAGAACTGCCGAGACCAAAAAATGCGAAGGAAGTGCAAGCCTTTATGGGACATTGTGGATATTACCGTAGGTTTATTCACGTGTATGCCATAATAGCAAAACCCTTGTATGGTCTCTTGACTCAATTTACTTGGACAGAAGAGTGCGAGAAGGCATTCACCGAGCTGAAAAAGAGGCTTAGCACAACCCCAATTTTGAAATCACCCAACTGGAACAAGCCTTTTCATATTCATGTTGATGCTTCTAACTATGCCATTGGATGTATCCTAGCCCAACCAGATGATGAAGGGAAGCTTGATCATCCAATTGCCTATGCTAGTAGACAACTGAATCAAGCGGAAAGGAATTATACAACTACTGAACGAGAAGGGTTAAGAATGGTCTACGCAGTGAAGAAATTCAGACACTACCTCTTAGCCAACAAGTTCAAGTTCTTCATAGACCATCAGGCTTTACTGTACTTAGTCAATAAGCCTTGTAATATGGGAAGGTTAGTACGATGGTTCTTACTACTAATGGAGTTCGACTTTGAAGTGGTTGTAAAGAAAGGAAACACACATGTAAGAGCAGACCACGTTTCTAGGCTAACACACGGAGAACCACCAAGTGGAGTATCCGATGGGTTAGTACGATGGTTCTTACTACTAATGGAGTTTGACTTTGAAGTGGTTGTAAAGAAAAGAAACACACATGTAAGAGCAGACCACCTTTCTAGGCTAACACACGGAGAACCACCAAGTGGAGTATCCGATGATCTGCCAGATACATATTTGTTTAATCTATAAGTTTGTCCAAAGTGGGCAGAGAAATTGATCCCTATACTCACCCATGGCCCTCAACACTCAATCAATAAGGATAGCAAAAAGGAAATTCTTCAATCAAGGAATTTACACATTATTGTTGGAAGCGTGTACTATAAGGAACCCAATGGAGTATTACTCAGATGTGTCGAGGAGGATGAACAAAAGCAACTAATCGAGCAAGCACATGTGAACAAATGGAGAACACACCAAGGGACTCATGGATCAATTCGAGAATTAAAAAGATTAGGAGTGTACTGGCCTGACATGCCCAAGGATGTCCATGACTATGTGAGTAATTGTGCAGAATGCGAGGAGAGAAACCCGGAAGATCATATGTCTCTACCTTTCTCAACCATAGCGCCCAATTGGAGTAAGACATTGGTTAAATTCTTAAAAACAAAAGAGCATGAGGCAGGAGCTAGTTTGGCAAGAAAACGATCCCTAGAAGAAATGAGCAAGGATTATATACTCATGGGAAACCAATTGTTTAGGCGAGGAAAAGACAACCAACTCCGATTATGTGTGCATGAAGGAGAATATCTACCCATATTAGAGATGGCACATGCGGGTGCTGCAGGAGGTCATTTTTCAGCGGAGAGAACTTTCAAAATGATTCTCTTTGCGGGCTTGTGGTGGCCAACTCTACATATGGATGCTGAAACGTATGTACGAAGCTGCGAGACATGCCAGAGAGCTAAATACCCAATTCGGAGAGATGACATGCCTTTAAGACCTATGGTTTGTGCTAGAGCATTCTCAAAATGGGGTATTGACTTCATAGGACCTATCAATCCACCGGCCAAAGGATCACATGCGGAGTACATCATAGTCGCCACTGATTACTTGACCAAATGGGTAGAAGCAAAAGCCACTAGAAAGAATGATGCTCAAACTACTGCCAAGTTTCTCTTTGAGCATATTTTCACCCGTTTTGGATTACCAATCGAGATTGTGAGTGATCGGGGAATGCACTTCCTCAATGAAGTAATCGAGTCGCTAATGAATGAGTTTTTAGTGATCCATAAAAAATCAGCCCCATACCATCCCCAAGACAATGGACAAGCTGAAAGTTCCAACAAGGTACTATGTACAGTATTAACAAAGATTGTCAATAATGGAAGGTCTGATTGGGACAAACAATTGCATCACGCAATTTGGGCCTTCCGGGTTGCATATAAAACGGCTATTGGAACTACCCCATTCAACTTAGTGTATGGGCAAAATGCAATTTTTCCAATTGACCTTTTAGTACCAACATTGAAGGTGGCCCAACAGTATGAGTGGAATGGACATGAATTATCGCAACAACTGGACCAAATCGAAAAGCTACATGAAACTAGGTTACAAGTAGTAGCAGGAATCTATGCAACTAAAAGGAGACAAAAGGCATATTACGATGCACACATAAAGGAGAAAGGACTTAAAGAAGGAGATTTGGTTCTAGTTTATACATTAAAGCAACATGCTAAGAAGTTGCAAAAATGGGGATATGGGCCTTTAATCATTAATCCGATCTCGGTGGTGCCGTTAATCTAGCTACCCTAGATGGAGACATTCTTCCTAACTACATAAGCAGATGTAGGGTGAAACGATTCATGGAGCCATTAACGGACCAAATGCTAACACGTCTAGTAGGAGCTCAAAATAGGAAGAGAGAGGAGGAGCAAATTAGAGAGGAAGCTCGACAAGAAGCACTAGAACGCATTAGGAAACGAAAAGAATGGATTAGGCAGAGAGATGAACGCTATCTCCACGGAGAGGAGCCTATCCCTATGGCTAATTACCAAGTCCATAATTCTGATACAACGGGTGCGTGCAAGACACAACCTTACCTAAACCTAGGGATTGGCAGGACAGAGTACAAGTTGATAGACGCCTTGATAGACTCAGGAGAAGGACTTAGTTGCATACGAAATACGATCATAAAAGATCAGCAATTGAGTATGAATTCCACAAAAGCCCGATTGATAGGAATTGGATGTCAAACCCTAGACTGCATCGGAACAACAAATGTATCCCTCCACCTAGGCAATTCCTCCATGGGACAAAGAGTTTTAGAGTGTAAGGATGAGGATTTAATAGAAGATTCAATCCTAGGACAGGAGTGGATCATTGAGAATGAGGTGTGCATCAATCTAGCTCAAGGCTATATTTCGGCGAAGATAGGGCATAAGGAGATTTTCAGTTTATTAGGAGAGAAGCCTTTAATTCAACCAAAAATAGTTGGGAGTTCTGAGAGCTTCCAAAAAAAGACACTGAAGAATGATCCCAGTGCGAATATATCCAAAACCAATCCAAAAGAAGCAGAAGTTTCAAGCCCAACGATGTCCGCAGTAGAGTCGAAATCATCACATTCAGTTGAGGAAAAGCCCGCCACTAAGGAAACCAACTCTCCTAGACGTCCTCAAATAGCCAAAAGATCACCATATTGGAAAACAACAAGCAGATACTCATATCAAGGACAACACAAATACAAGTGGGTACGCAAGGATCAGGTGCAGAACCAGGAGAAGTCAGTACCTAATCTTAAAAAGGAAACAGAAATCACAAAGTCAGCTACGCCTAAGTCCTCACCAATAGGACTATTGCAGATATGGATCCCCAATCCATTGATTGAAGCTCGGAGATCATGACATCAGATATGGATTCCCAAGAAGGTCACAAAGGCATCTAAGCAGGCAATAAGCACTCAGGAAGAAGCAATACATCAGACAAAGCGAATGACAAAACCACATCAGATTCATCCAAGAAACTGGAAAAGAAATACCAATATCATTCGGACACTAGAGGAAACAAAGAGAACACATGAAGTCGGAAGAATCAAAGAAACAAAATGACCTCTCTCAGTGGTCAAGACATGGATTTGGAAACCCAAGCAACTGCAAGGAGTGGACTATCGAAGCAACAGAGATTCCCATTGCACTCATGAAGCCTCTAATGCACCTCAAGTATGCATAATAGGCCCACAATACGAGGCCAAGCATTCGGCACATGATGTACATTATAAAACTAGTGGTGCACATTCTCCAAGAGAGATTAGATCTTAGCTTCACTCTCTTAGGAATGGACATACTACGTACATAAATAAATGCTTCGGCTATACTAACGCGTGTTTTCTTTCAGGATAAGAAACAAAAAGATGTGGTAAGAGATCTTACTCATAGAACCATGGGAGACGGAGTGACGGAACGACAATAAACACTACATTGCACTACACAGCTACATGCTTTCCTTCGGAGCTAACGTACCCTTCCTTGCAAGTGCAGATGGCTTTTGAAGACTTGGAGGCTACAATTCAGGAGGAGGTACATGAATTTCCTCCCCAAAGTCTCACAAAAGCCAAAGGACATTGGTTTAGAGAAGAGCAACCAGTAGGAGAGTATCTATTCTTGGCGAACATAAAAATCATGGACAAAGATCATCACTTTTTGATTATGTCCCAGGACTTCAGATTATTGCATGAACTACCCTCTACAATCTACATAATGAAGAAAGCAGGCATTCATAAGTATTTTGAATTGCCCATATATAAACCTGACTTCCAAAGATGCACGCAAGTCATGAACACCTTACAGCCGGCACTGCATGATCCCTTGGTGCCCGAAGCCAGAGTAATGGATAAAGGAGGCAAATGGGTTGTCATACAATTTACACACGACTTAATTAAGGAAGCATTCGGATGGGAGAAGGATGGTGTCACTATGGTAAAGGAAGAGAGTCGTGGCGCAAAGACACGAACTTTTGTCCACATTAACAGAGTTGATATAGAAGAGGAAGTCAGACTAATTCACCACCACTTCTGCTTTCCAAATATGAACCAATACACGGCTCCCCAAAAAATCATTGTTCAATTACTATCCCATGCAATCAAGCAAATTGGCAATCAAATTTGTTTCCTCTAGTGTCTCTTTGAGGCAAAAAAGCAATGGAATAATAAGAAGTTTCTCAATGGTAGTGTGGCCCTGACCATCTTGATCTACCATGCCTTGGGCATAAGAGAACACTTGCAAGAAATGCCATCTTCGACTGCTCTTGCTCAGTACGTCAAAGTCGCCACAGTCCCCAAAAAGAAAAAAGGAATCAAGATTGTGGAAGTGGCAGAAACCAGTTCTCAACCCAAAATGGGAGGCACGAAGAGACTCAGAGAAGTCAAGCAAGTCGAAGAGGAAGTCCCGACAGCCAAAAGAATCCATGTGCTCCCTAAAACAACCATCGAAGGGCAAAAAACAATCACAGAGGAAGAATTGACTAAAGCCTTGGAAGAGACCCATCAATACACAGAAGGCCAAGTCAATTTACCGGTGCAAGGTCATCATTATCAACAGACCCAACAAGAAATGGACGCGAAAAGAAAGCTCACCAAAGCCCATCGGTACAAGGAAATAGGGCTGGACAATTCAAGCTCATCATCGGATGCCCAAGAAGAACCCAACACTTCATTGTTGAATGTCGATATTCAAAGCGAATCGAAGGATGATGGACAATGGGTGGAATTGAATGAAGTTGACTACAATGAAGAACCAGAACGCCTCAAGACGGATGACCACACCACACATACTGATCAAAATATCAACAGTAAGGAAGCAAAACAGGAAGGTACACATGCTATAAAACTTAATGATACTTCCACCATTCGTATCAAGGAAGCCACACCACCTCGTGAAAAATCCATAAAGGTACCAAAAAAGGAGAATCAGGAATAGAAAATAGAGGACGAGGAACCCTTCACACCAATAAGGGTAGTGGCAGAACCCTCCCCCATGGATGTCACAGTTCAAGGGCGTGCCACAAAAGCTATTAAGAAGGATAAAGAAGAACCTGAACCACATGTACATCTCCAAATCAGACAACCACACAACGAAACCATCCATGTGGAGCAAGGAAGAGATGTGCTCACAGGCGAAACTCCAAGTGTACCAAGAACTTGGTTGAATGTCGACATTGCTCAACTCAAGCCTGTGGTACAAGACATGATTAGAACCGCTCTAGATATGCAACAACTCATGCTTGAGGCAGATGAAGACTACGACCAAGCAATGAACGACAAACATGAGCTTCAAGAAAAGAGTAAGAATCTTTCGGCCGAATTGAACTTAGAAAGAGAGCACATCAAAACCAAAGAGAGAGAAGTCCAAGCAGTTAAAAAGCAATGCAGTGAATTAATAACCGAAAACGAACGTTTAAAAGCACAAATGCAAGACGTACAAAGAAAATATGAAGCTAGCAAGACTGAGAAGGCAAGGGTGAATGCTAGGAGCAAAATATTGGAATCTCAGCTCAAAGTATATATGGAGGAAGTAGAAAACCTAAGGAACCGAAACAAGGAGCTCATGACAGCTCTTCTTAGTGATCAGCTAATAGAAGCTAACGAAAGCTTAGTAAAGGATATCAAAGAATTGGAAAAAAAGATAACTAAAATGGAAGATCAGCTCAGACAGGAGCAACTCACCATTGCAGAATGGGAAAAGAAGTACATGGATGACACTGCAGCTCTCCGAACGAAATGGAAAAAAGCTGAGAATAATTATCTCTGGCAGTGTAAAGAAGACACTGATCACTTAGATATCGTGGCTCAAGAACTTCTTAAACACTCAAGAGGAGTTCGAGAAGGCGGATCCCATCTGGAGGAGGAAAATTTTGGAAAAGAATCCTACACTGCGGGTACAGTGGGAAGCCTCCTCATATGTGCTTCAAGTCAACCCATCTTTTTGTCCTGTACCCCGTAGACGCTCCTGGACGCAATTTTGGGAAGGACAACGCCAGGGCAATATCAATAATCAGTGGCTCAACTACCCATTGTTGCCTAGCCCTCCACATAATTACTTACCGATAGAGGAGTATATGGTAAAAACAATGGAATTTTGGCTTGCCAGATACGCTACGGTCCCAGATTTAGCAGTTAAGATGACTAATAAAATATTCAGCATGCTACTCACAGTAATCAAAGTTTTCCAGCATGCAAAATATACTTTTTTGAATTTCATATGCATTACACAAGGATCCGAAACACTAATTTTTTATTTGTCCACTATTCCAAGCCGCCTAACTCTAATGGCATATTATTCTCGAGTAATGTTTTTGCCATCAATGTATATGCAAACTTTCGAAGAAGCATTTTTCACTAGCTTCTTTGAAATAGATTCAAAAATTTTTGTCAAAATAACTTCAAACCTGAACGCTCGTCTGGTTGCTTATGAAACGAGTTTTTTTGCGGATCACCACCAAGCACCAGAGGACGGAGTCAAGTCACAGCAGTGGAAAGAATTTATGCTTTGTCACGCTAATCTGCTGACATCGAAGAGAGCAATCAGGAATACAGACTTATATGCGTCGCCACAAAAAGCATGTCGGGGACGACAGAGTTTAGGAGGAGGGACGTGTAGAAGGAGAATTAAGCAAAAAGAAAAGAAGAAGAAAATCAAAGTCCAAAACTGCTCAATAAAGATCAAAAGAACCACTTGCTACAAGAAGCCCCGCAAGGGCACCACACCCATCTCTACACAAAGCCCCACAGGGGCACACACACCAAGAAAAAGCACGCAGGTGGAGGGAGGAACCAAGGCCAACAAGTATCCATGAAGAAGGGCAAGAAGATATCAAGCGGTTCCAGATCCACACGAGGGTGCTTCAACCTCTTGATCACAGAAGGTTCAGATCAAGGCTGAAGAGCTACATCCTCATATGTCTACTAATGGCGTGCGTAGCAACCAGAATTAACAGGCAAACCAAATGCATCAGGCCTAGAGGATGTCAAGACAAATATTGAACAGGGTACTTAAGTCAGGAAGACTCAAGGACTCGTGCCAAAGAGACTATACCTCATTTGCAACACAAGTACGTATAGTGGGAAATTAACACACATTCAAATGTCAATCTGATAAAACGACCTAACCAAGTGTATGAGGACATGTGCACACATGATGGAAAATGAAGTGGTTAAGCTTGCATGCATGAGAAAAGACTAATCCACCTCTCACACTCACTGAAATGCTGTAAGTGCGTGCCGCGATACCTCTTACAGCAGTTTTCAATAAATCAAGGATTTCTCCCAGTTCCAAACTCCAAATATAGTCAATAGGGTACTCATTTCGAAGCTCTCTACAAGAGCATCTACTGGAAGTGGTTACACTCGATTCTGACAACTTTGCTTCACGTTATGACCAAAATAGTGAATGGCAAGAAGCACCCACACTCACGTCACAACTCCTACAAGCTCTCACACACACTACAATAGCTCAAAAACAGTGGGGAGGGGTAGACAATAGTCCTACACACACATTCCAAGCATTACACACACACACACACAAGATCAAAGAGAAGATGGAAATCTGCATGAAAGAAGCAAATTCGGAATTTTGGATAGCTCCTTCTTCACAATGGAAAAAAGTCTCTACAAAGAGTCACAAAGTGACTTATATACATGTGCCCTAAGTTTGGTCCTTTCACACAAGAGACCGGCACTTTATTACTAAAAAGGTGAATTTCCTACTAATTTACAAGGGATATTTTACAACAATTTAGGATTATGCAACTAGAGGACTCCTCTAGTGCATTTACATGGCTTGAGGGAATTCTCTAGGATTTTGAAGAAGAAAAATATGCCCACTAATTCGAAAATTTTGGGCTCTTCCCTTTTACTCCTTTGCTCTGCAACACTCACCCCCTCTTTGTCTCTGTCGTCCCTTGACAGGCTTTACTTCTTGTTTGTCTCTGTCATCGCACACATCCCTTGGTCAGTTCTGCCTACTAGTTAGACTGGCATTACGTTTTAAGGGCCCTCTGATTTGTCCTGGTTGCACACATCGGGCCTTGCTGTATTACTTAAGCCTGTTCACTTTCTTTTCCCTGCGCGCAACCCTTGGTTAGTTTTGCCTGTCGGTCAGACTGACGTTCCGTTTTAAAGGCCGTGTTCAATATTTGTCTTGACATCCTCTAGGCCTGATGCATTTGGTTTGCCTGTTAATTTTGGTTGCCACGCACGCCATTAGACATATGAGGATGTAGCTCTTCAGCCTTGATGTGAACCTTCTGTAATCAAGAGGTTGAAGCACCCTCGTGTGGATCTGGGACCGCTTGATAACTTCTTGCCCTTCTTCATGGATACTTGTTGGCCCTGGTTCCTCCCTCCACCTGCGTGCTTTTCCTTGGTGTGTGTGCCCCTGCGAGGCTTTGTGCAGAGATAGGTGTGGCGCCCCTGCGGGGCTTCTTGCAGCAAGTGGTTCTTTCGATCTTTATTGAGCAGTTTTGGACTTTGATTTTCTTCTTCTTTTCTTTTTCCTTGATTCTCCTTCTACAGTGGGCTTTTGGGTGATGGTCCAGATTCTCATGTTAGGGCATTTGAAATTAATTAGGGGGCTTTAGAAAATTTGTGTAATATACCTCATGCAAAATAGTACAAGGCGAGGGTGCTCCCAAGCAACTCTTGTTAATGAATCAGCTAGGTGGTTAATAGAATTTGAGCTGGACCATTTTCAAACATATGGAGTAGTCAAGAAGCCTTCTTACAATGTTTTAGATTGAAAAAGACACACCCTCATGTCTTTGATTTTTTATAGAATAATAAATAAAAACCTCACCAAATGATACCAAACTATGTTACTACCTTCTGCATGCATTTGTGATAGATTCCAATGAAAAATGCATTACCAATGAATGTAATCACTCAGTGGTTCATCCATGGGTTAAATCCGTAGTTGAGACACATTATGATTATTATGTGTGTTAGAAGGATGCAATTAGATGAGGTGATATGGTTCTACCATTAGAACACAAAGAGGGAGGTTATGCTAAAGATTTAGAGTGGTCCTCTTTTAAAATTCAAAAGGCTAATAATGATAATCTATTCAAGCAAGTATTATGTACCAAATGTAAAAGTTAGTAACACAGTGTGGCTAATTGTGCTTCAAATCAGATATACTGTGCAATTTGTAAGAATAGTGACCATTCTACTGAAAGTTGTCCTTATAATGGTAAAACACAAAAATTATTGGCAGTCAATGTGGTAGTATAGGAAATTGGGGAGCCTTCAACTAATTATGTTACACCCCATTTGAGAAACCCTCCATATTTGATGTATCATCCTTTTCAATTGCAGAATCAAGGAAACTATAATCTACCATGATGGATTCAGGGAATTTTTATTTCAAAAAATCAAGGTATGCCAATGCACTATCATTTTTTGTGGCAAACTAGGGCATATAGGAAGACATTGCAAGGATGCATAGGAGTATGAAAAGTGAAAGAAAGAAAGGCAAAGCTCGATGATGAATATGGTGATCATAACCTCAAATGAAGCATAAACTACCACTATCCAAATGCGAGGGGGATGAGTTTTGCAACCAGCTGTAGAGGTCTTTGAACCAAGATTTAAGAAATATCAATGTAAGATGGCAAAAGAATCCAAGTGGACTCAAGCAAAAGCCCTAAGTTTCCCTTTTCCTAATCCAATCAATGAGCCTATTCCTAATGCACCACCAAATTTCATACCCATGCCAATGCCAAGTAAGGAATCACCACCAAAAGAGTCTTTGAACACTACTACATGGGACATTCTCACTCAAGCACCCATTACTTTTCCATTAGGCTAGTTAATTACCTTAGTTTCTAGTGTTTCAACAATAATTTCAGCAAAAAGAAGGACTTGAACTTGTTTTGGCATCTTCCACGATAACTATTCATCGTAAACCTGATTCAATGGTTGACCATGTGGTCCCCCTTATCATTCTATGGTATAAGAATCGATGCATTTCTAAGGATGCCGTTCAGGAGTAAAAATATCAATTGTGGCATTATGGAAGAAATTAGGATGGACTAATATTGAACCTATCAAATTCATTTTTAGAATGGCTGACCAATCTCAAGTTCATGTTGTGGGGTTAGTTCATAATATTCTCATTACACTCCAACGTGAAATTTTTCATATGAACTTCATTGTCCTTAATTTACCAGAATCAAGCCTCAACTATAACCTCTCTTTTGGTAGACCATGGATAAAGCAGGCTAAGGTTCTATAGGATTGGTTATCCCATGAGCTAGTTTTTACATGCAATCATTGTATGTACATAGTACCCTTAGATGGGTTCACGCCCTATGAAATCCATGCTCTCCCCTATGTGGTAGAGCTAGTGAACATGCTCGATGGCCTCTCTTATGATGAAGAAATTGCCTTCTTAGCAACCAACCAAGATTTACTCTCGTTGGGAACTATTGATTTGCAACATGTTCTAGATTAGTGGTTTCCAACCACATTTTCTATTCATCCAGTGTTGTGCAAGCAAAGGTGTCTCCTAAAGGTGTAGTGGAGTTGTCTAATCTTCCCAAAAAAACTTTCAAAGGAGTTGAGGATAACCTAGGTTGGAAATTTTACATCCCTGAAGACCAACTTCTCACTTGTAATTTAGGAGATCATCTTGATATTTTATAGGCATTATCTTAAGATATTTAGTTAATTTTAGAAAGAAAACATCCAAATTGAATAAAGGATTTAAGGGAACCAATCAACTCTATGTGATATGGTCTCTTGTCATTGCATACATTCCAAAGGCTTCACTTTTATATGCAGAGATCATTTGACCTATCCAATGATCTTTAGAACCAATGAAAATCATTGTAGACAAAGTAAATCCTCCTATACAATAAGAATAATCCAATTTGGATGTACCAATGAAGAGAAATGCTCTTGCTAATAGGGCTTTGTCACTTGTTTAAGGCATGTAGCACTATTAGAAGCACTTCTAGTGCAGAGGTCATTTGACCTTCGTATAAAGTATCCTAATCTCTTGAAAATTGAATTACTTAAACTAAAGGTTTTTGAGATACTTCTCTTGAAATTTCAATGAGTTTGGGCATTCCCTCAAAGAGAAGCATCCGAATCTCTTTGAGGTTGCTACCTCTCTAACTATTTCCTCAATTATTTTTTTAACGTAAAAAGGATGAGACATGTTATAATTATACATGCTCATACATTCTTTTGGATGGATTATGACATGGAGACATATCCATGCATATAGTGATCATCTAGATGAGTGTGAACCAATTAACAATGCAAATCACCTCGTAGAAATAAATTCTTTACTTAGTATCCACTTTTTAGTGAAAGTGATTATCTATGGAAGTCATTCTAGTCATTGTACATTGTACTTCTTTACATTCATTAAACCTTATCAAAACCAATCAAATACAATCATTTAATAGTGATATGGATTATCACAACCATAGCATTAATGTTTGCCGACTAGGAATAAAATTGTATATCAACTACATAGACTCCCATGAAGAGCAAGTCATGTGTGCATGAATTACTAACTAATTTAAACTAGGATGCATAAAAAGGAATGCTTGGTCCATTTATTTGTATGGTTTGTACAAGTCAATCTATCTCTGTGAATCCTTACATGTCACTCAAAGAATAAATTTGGTTGTTCTTGAGGAATCTATCCTCCAACCTCCTGTTAGACATAAATATCAATGAAAAAGGTCACTTAACTCTGTAACATTCTTTTTGAAAAAAAAAAGCAAAGTCCTTCTTCAAGGAAATTCTTAGTATGAATGCACTCATGCATCTTCTCATGTACTAAAATTACATCACATGCATCTATTCTTGATACTCATTTAAAAAGACACATAAGGCTTTGTTTTGTTTTGGACTCCAAGTTGTCCTCTCCAATCATGAAGTAACAAAGAATCAACAAATCATCTTTATTTTGTCAATCCTAGGAATATCCACAAGACCACAGCCCCTTCAAGATAACAGATTCAAGGAAATAAGAGATTGATGGCTGGATTGCTGAGAGAAATTGAAAATGAAGAGAAAATCTTGAGATTACCATAACTAAGGCAAATCTCCATCATTTTCTATGTTCTTTATGTCAAAACCATGCCATTTCATTAGCAGAATACAAATATGAACTCAAAACTGAAAAATATCACCTGTAACACCAAGACGAGACAATCGCGATTCTGTACCAACAGACGATTTTCACAATTTTGAAACTTCCTGCAGCCCTTTCCACTCATTTACAGCAATAGGTCTCTCCCTTCATACAACTTACTCAGTAATACACAATTAAGACTCACAAATCTCCATGACTAAGCAAGAGACAAGCTCACACATCAAAAGAAATACACTCAACAGGAGAAAACACGATTTTGCAGAAACTCTTTCTTCTCTATTGATAGCTTGAGCAAATGGCTAACCAACCTCTCCAAAATAGAGAAAATTGACTTATATACATTTTCAAGTGTCCCTTTTCACACTTGAAATTAGGTCTTTTTCTCTAATTTTCTAAAAAATGCTATCTAAGAGTTTCTAAAAATTCTACAAAAATTACAGAAGGTCCTCAACCACATAAGGAAGACTCTTCCTTATTTTTACAATCATTGTATAAATATTTTACAATTTTTTTGACTTTTTACTAATTTTTTCATCAAAAATGCTCCTTCAAAATCACTCCTTCCAACAGGCTTCCTCCCTCAAAGACTATATCTCTCTATTCTTGTCATGGCATATAACACCATTTCCTTACTAAATGGAAATAAAACAAAAATACATAATCATTAAAAGGCATAAGCTTAGTGGTGAGCAAGCCACCTTCTCTTTGCTCCATGACATGTCAAAATATATTGTTGGGAACTACACGCCCTCACGATGGTAACATTTTTTTTTTAATTAGTTTCTTCTTGCTTCAACACTTGCAAAACAAAATCTAAAAAGACAACAGAAAACATGTGCATGCTTTTATGAAAGAACATAAGTAAGTGAAATCATGTTTGCAAAGATGTAATAATGAATGCATTCGATTCCCAAGTGATGCTAATTATGATTAAAAAGTGGTAAGCATCAAAATTGATCATGAATATAATTTCAAAAGCACCCATTGCTAGTCAACAACCATCTAAAACCTTATGTAAAGATAGGTTGCAAGTGTAATAATATGGTAACCACTCAAAAGATATCTCTTGATGTGTCAAATCTAGCCCAAGTAAAATTTCTTCATTCAAATGTCATATGAAAAAGTTATGGCTAAAATAGTAGACTAGGTATATGGGCAATACCTCACTCTTTGGATAAAATGAGAAAACCAAATTCCTTCAAAGGAATCCTAAACCTAATCCAAATAGAACTTCTGGCCACTCATTAAAACGCTCTTCAAGTTTTGATTCTATACAATTTAAAATTCTCTAAATAGAGCTTGCAATAGGAAGGTATGCTCCAAATAAAACATGTAGGTAACTATCCATGCACCTAAGTGCATACATGAATGTATATGCATAAATATGCATGCAAACGCATAATTTATCATGTTTTTACACACACACACACATATATATATATATATATATATATATATATATATATATATATATGTATGTATATATATATATGTGTGTGTGTGTGTGCAAACCAATGAAGATATATATGCACACACAAACAAACACACACACACACACACACACACACACACATATATATATATATATATATATATATATATATATATATATATATATATATATATATATATATATATATATATATATATATATATATATATATATATATATATATATATATATATATATATATATATATATATATGCATACCAATGAAGATATGTAAATTCACATGCATGTTATTCTATGTATATACAGAAATATGAATTTACATAGGTATTTATGCATGCATGTATGTAAATTCAATGCATGTGTATGTGCATACATGCATGTTTGAATGCTTGTATGCATGCAAGAATGGAGAAAAAGTGCATATGCATCTCTCTTTCTCACATAAAAGTTTGTATAAGTACATTCATGTATTCAACCATCTATGTACATGTGTGTGTATTGGTGTATGTCTTTGTCTTTCTCTTTTCTCTTTCTTTTCTTCTTCTCTCACTCTCTCCTTATTTTTTCTATCTTATGTATGTATAGATGGATAATCGTATGTGTATGCACACTCATAATTACATCAATGTATGTTTGTCTTCATATGTGCAAACATGAGTGTGTGTGTGCTTTGAGTTCATGAATCCATCTCTCTTCTCTCTCTGGATTCATAGTTGAATGTGTTGCAAAATTTCTAGAAGCAATATATCTTTGGGTGTCAGAGATCATCCCCCTTCCTTGTCACATATGAAAATGTGCAGAATTCAACATTCTACATGCTTGTGTGGACCTACAAAAGAAAAAAGAAACACAGAGAAAACAGACTTCAAAAGCTTGGCAAAAATGCTTTTATCTTGCACCAAAGCTCCGTTGGGTGTGTGTAGAAGTGCAAGAGACACACGAGAAGCACACACAAGGAGCACAAATGCAACATACACATGGAGAAGATAGATGGCTAGAATATCTCTCTCTATTGATGATGAACTGAGCTCAAGTAAGAGCTGAATAATATCCCTAAGTACAAAAGTACCACCACATATGAGTGAATCATGTATGTAGTAACATGGGGAAAAAACCTCTAGCCAGCACTAGAGTAAAAAGTGCCCATGTATAGAGAAAAATTGCACATCGAAGCTACTCGAGGAACACATAAGTGTAACAAATCACCCTAGAGCAAATTATGTGAACACATATAGGGAGTGATAGATCATCCCCCACAAGGTAATAAGCCTAAAGCTTTGTGAAAAGCTTCAAAATTTTCTCGTGGAAGAGCTTTGATGAATATGTTTGCCACATTATGTTGTTTAGGCACAAATCAATATGTTGTGCATGAAGGTTCTCTCTCACATAGTGATAATGCACCTCAATATCTTTGGTCGGTGCATGAAACACTAGGTTTTGTGCAATAGAAAATGCACTCTGACTATTAGTCAAAATATGTGTAGCAGCATCGATCTCCATTATGCAAAGATATATCAATAGGCATCTCAGCCATATACAGTCCACTGTAGTTGTGAAAACTGCCCTGTACTAAGCTTCACAACTCGATGTCACCACTGTAGGTTGCTTCTCACTCAACCAAGATATGCATGAGCCTCCAAGGAAAACACAATTATGACTAGTGACACACGAGTATCATAACAACCAACCCAATCACTATCTGTAAAAGTATGTAGGCATGGCTAAATATCTCTTCCATTAAAGAGACCTAAACTCAAAATTCCTTTGAGATATCTAAACACACATTTCACCACTTGCCAATGCTTAGTGCCAGGGCTATGCATTAATTGACTCAACTTGGAAATTACATACTGTATATCCGTCCTTGTGTTGCATGCATATATAAGACATTGCATAGCTTGTTGGTAAAGAGAAGTCTCAAATGCATCACTGGAATCCTCAAGTGAGAACCTGAATCCTATCTCAACTAGTGTGGAAACTAGTTTGCAATCCTCAAAATTAAAATGTTGAAGTAGTTTTTCAACATACTTTTCTTGATGCATAACAATTGCCCCCTCAACGGATACAACCTAGATGTCAAGATAGTAGCTCAAAAGACCAAGATAACTAACATCAAAAGTATGCTGCAAATCAGCCATAAGAATGTGAAATTTTGCATCACATGACCCTGTTAAGAGTACGTCATCAACACAAAGAACAAACACTGTAAGATCATCCCAATTTTTGCATACATAGAGTGTGCTTTCAATTGGACTACATGTGAAGCCAAAAACAATCAAGTGCTTATGGATTTTTACATAACATGCATGTGGAGCTTGCTTGAGACCATACAAGGCTTTATGCAAGAGACAAACCATATGCTCTATCCCTTTCATAGAAAATCCAAGAGGTTTCTTCACATAGACCTCTTCTTGCAAATCACCATTCAAGAAGGTTGTTTTTATGTCTAACTAATGTACTTTCTAACCTCGATTGGTAGCCAATGCAATCATGGTACAAATGGTAGTCATGCGTGAAGTAGTTGCAAAAGTCTCCTCATAGTCAATGCCATATTATTGCACATATTTTTTTCCTTTTGGAAGTTCACATAACTCCCAAGTACCATTCATATGTATGGAATCCATTTCTGATTGCATAATACTCATCCATTGTGGATCATCACATGCATCTTCAAAATTAAGTGGCTTTTCATTACATGTTGTTGCAATAAGAGAATAATCCACAAAATTACTTGATGCATGGTGAGAGCTTGATCTTGTTCTACCAAGTAAAGGTGCACTCATTTTATTGTCCTGCATAGTCTGTTTCAACCACTTTGGCATACTTTGTGCCCTCTTGATAGACATGCATTCATTATGTAACACATCATCAACATGTATATGTGTGGGCTGAATTTCATGCTCATTTTTCAGCCATATTTTGATGCAAATGTTCAACTCCTCAATGTGCTTAGTGCGAGCATGCAACACAGGGTTCCTTGCAACTACCAATGCGCTCTAACTGTCAGTAAAGATGGTGGTGGAAAAAGATTGACCAACACCCAAATCAACCATAAGGCATCTAAGCTGTGCACATGCAACAATCGCTATGAAAGTTTCCCTATACGCAGCCTCAACAACTAGAAGTGGCCATAGAAGGTTTCTTCTTTGTTCAACCAAGATATGTGTGAGCTACCAAGCCTGAAGCAAAAACCACTAGTGGACACATGAGTGTCATAGCAACAAGCCCAATCAAAGTAAAAAAAGGCATGTGAATTTGGTAGTAGTGATCCCCCCTTGGAGTAAAACAATCCAAGTAGCCGAGTACCACTCAAGTAGCAAAAGATGCACTTAACTGCCTACCAATACTTGATAACTAGGCAATGCATAAACCTGTGCATTTGTGTGACAACAAACAGAATATTTGGCCAAGTAATGCATAAGTAAATCAAGCATCCAATAGCCTACTGATAGAGAATAGCATCAAATGCATCTCTAGCATCATGAAGACTCAATTGTAAACCTGTCTCCATAGGAGTGGCAATAGGTTTGCAATATTCAAGGCCAAATGCTGCAATAATGTGTCAATATATTCTGTCTGACACAAAGCTATTCCGACATTAGCTTGCATGAAGTGAATGCCCAAATAATGATGCAAATGCCCCAAATCTGACATCTCAAATGAGGCATGCAGATCAGCCTTAAAATTATCAATATGCTTCTCATGAGGACCAGTGAACCGCATGTCATCAACATACACAACAATGATCAGAAGCACATCATTTGCATGCTTAAGATATAAGGTGTTCTTAGTTCGACTATTCTCAAAACCATGTGCAATCATATAAGCATGTGTCTTTTCATACCAACCATGTGGTACTTGCTTCAAATCATATAATGCCTTTTTAAACCTACACACTTGGTTCTCATGCCCTTTCTACACAAAGCCCCGGGGCTAAAAAACATACACTTCGTCATGCAAATCACCATTCACAAATGCAGTTTTAATATCCAACTGATGTGCATTCCAACCATGATGAGCTACAAGTGCACAGATGCTATGAACAGTAGTCATACGTCAAGTAGGAGCAAAGGTCTCATCGAAATCAAGGCCTCTTTCTTGAGCATAACCCTTTGCAACAAGCCTAACCTTATACATGTCAACTATTCCATCAGGCTTACACTTCAGCTTGTTTACCCACTTTGTGCCAATGGCCTTCTTGCCAGAAGGCAAGTCACATAAAGAATAGGTACCATTCTTCATTATAGCATCATACTCAGATTGCTTGAACATGTTGCAATTTCTAAGTAGCTCAAAGTGAACCATATTTTGGTAAAGAGGAATGCTGCATTTTGCCCAAAATATAGCCTTCACATACATGTTTACCAGGTGCCTCGAGTTTGGGCAGAGAGGATACCATTGGAGATTTTTGCAGGCATAGCAAACTAGCAAAATTCAAATGACCAAGGCGTGCATGCCAAAGCTTTGCATCTAACATAGCCTCAGAATTATGTACTACACATGTTGAATCATTCATAGATTTTTCATATTCTATGAGCTTATATAGCCCACAACATAAAATGCCAAAAGCAATGATGACATCTCCATTTGACATATCATGAACTATACATCTGTCATCAACAAATTTCACAACCAAGCCAATCTTAGCTAAAACTAAAACTGATACATATTCTTCTTGATCCCTGGCACAAATAAAGAATCTGACAATGTAAAAGAACTATCATAAGTAGTATTCAAAATGATCTTATCAACTCCCATGATAGGATAAGAGGAGTTGTTGGTGCATGTGATAGTATTCCTTGTAGGGGTAGGCTCGAGTGAGGTGAAGAAACTACATTGCAAGGTAATATGCTTGGTTGATCCACTATCAAAGTACCAAACATATGATTCTACTATAGACATACACTATTCAAGAGAAGATAGGTCATAACTACAAACATTGGTAAATGCCCATTCTTCATTCTGCACAAGATTAGCATATTTTGTTTTGGGTGTAGATTCCTCTGCAACAACCATTCCAACCTCTTTCTTCCTTGCCTCTTTAGCAACCAGTTTTGGACAACTTTATGACATGATCACCTCGTTTACAATATTTGCAAAACAATTTCTACTTTTCTATTTTCTTCTCGTCTTTGTCATCCTTCTTTGGCTGTGTAGAATTAGTAAATTTTTTTGCTTACTAGTGGAGGAGCTCCATTTACCTTTGCCCTTCTAATTAGCCATGAAAGCTTGATTTGCAACATGCATAATGGACCTGTTTTGCCTAGATTGATCTTCTTGCAACAGAAGAGAGACTAAATCCTCAAATGTTAAGGCATTTGGATTGCTTTTCATCATCAAACAAAGAGTAGAAGAAAAACTCCTATATGAATTGGGAAGACCATTGAGAACAGTCTACACAAGTGAACTATCATGCAAGACTTCATTAGCAAAAATCAATTGTTCCTTCAAATCTTTGATCTTTGTCAAAAAATTGTCCATGGAATCTCCTTCATTCATGTGCTCACTCTCCAATCGTTTTTGGAGGTAAGCAACATGAGCCTCATTCCTTGCCTGGTATAAAGTGGTAAGTGTATTCCAAGAATCCTTAGTTGTTCTACAAGAGCGAATGTGAGGAATAATGGCATGTTTGATAGACAAGGCTATCAATGCATATGCATGAGCATCTTTGCCATCCCAACCAATTTGCTTTGTAGTAGGTGCAGTAGGAACCACAACACGAATATGAACATGAAGAATATCATCATGTTCAATACCATCTGCATCACCTTCAGCAACTCTGTTTGCAGGTGTAATAGGATGTTTTTCAATACCTTGTACAATATTCCACAGTCCTCTTACAACCAATACATGATGCATCATATAATCCCATAATGGATAATTGGTACCATCCAACTTATCCTCAACATCCAACATACGGAATACATCACTACTTTCAGCCATGACCATTGACATAAATACTCTAATATAGAAAAATGGTTGTATCTGAAAAAGTTGAATAGAACTACCCTAATGAGTTCTGCTAAACCTATAGCAGACTTTGAGACACTTACAAATGAATCAAAACCTATATATATCTTTGGAACAAAAACACAAAATTGCCTTCATAAGCATTGCAATAATGCATTTGGAGGCGAAAACAAGCTTAGATCGTGATTTCAACACCAATAGCGAGGCTGTTTTGAACTCTTTATCACCCTAAGTATGCTCACCAAATTTCATGCAATTTTGAGACTGTGACCAGAGCATGTCAATGATGCTCGAGATGAAGCGATGACTTGCTCTGATACCAATTGTTGGAGTTTGAGGTCTACAGAAGCAAGTAAATAGCACTAGGAAGAAGAAGAAGCTTGGAGTGCAACACACAATAGTGAATGTATTACCACTAGAATGTACAGAGATAAGTGACCCATTAGGCTAATAGGCCTATATAGGGGGGGGGGGACCTCTTAAGAGGGAAAAAAGTTCCCCAGTGGTTCTAATGTGTTCATACACATCACTACCTTAATATATCAATAAATGCTACATTTGGTTCCAATGTTGACTTGCACCTTTTGACTTTCACCATCAAATGCAACATGCATCCAATGGTTCACATGTGCTCCCATGTTGAGATCAGCCCAAAGTGTAGGTTTCCTTTGTATTAAGGAGAATATAATGGCCAAAAATGTGCAGAAGTGTGCACCTACATGCGTGGGGAAGCCCAAAGATCCACGAGTTGTCAATCACACCCTCTCTATTGCCCAACCTAGTTTAAACTTAGCCATTAAATTCTTGCATCTAAGGGCTATAAAAACCATTTTATAATTCAAATAAAAAATTTGATCAAATAGTGTTTTATTTGAACATACCACTAAAAATTTTCTATGCCTCCTTATTCCACTAGATTAAGTTTTTTAATCCCTAAAAACTAGGGATCCTAAAAACACCCATGCAAGGCTCATTTTTTCTTGGAATGCATGTGTAGCTCAAGCGTAAGCACCACCTCCTTTACTTGTCAATCCACGGAGACGTGAGGACTAGTATGAATACCATGAGCAAGTGAAGGCACAAGTGTGCGAGTGAAAGCTCACAAGCATGCACACACATACACACACACATGGTAAGAGCAAAGAGAAGAACAATGGAAAGCTTCAATTACCAAAGGAGTTCTCTTACAAAAGCTCAAATCTACAACAAGTAAATTCTCTAATAAGATAACCCCAAAAATGAGCTCTCTAGCTCTTCTTATAGTTTTTTTATGAGTTTTGGCCCTGTCAAGACCTAGTGTCTGGCCTAATTAAAAATTAGGTTCCAGGGATTATTTGAGGGCTCAAATGGAGTCTAAAAATTATGAAAATTGGTAGAATGATACTTCTGATACCCCTCAAGCTCAAGGAATCCTATGCTTGAAAAAAATGGAGTTAAAGAAAAGTGAAATGAAATTTAAAATGGTTTGAGTGATCAAAATCACTATTTTTGTAGGGGATTCTTCTGAACATTTGACATACAGTTCTTGGAGCTCCCTACTTGCTCCTTCTTGTCTGTACACCTTTCTGATGTGCTTCCATGCTTGTGCTTGGTGTCCACCTTTATGATGTGCTTCCATGCTTGTGCTTGACCTTGAGTTCCAACACTTGAGTTCCAACAACATGGTAAAAGTTTTCTACCCTTTGGAAAGGTTACCAATTCCTAATTACCATTCCTATGAATATAGTTGAATCAAGTCTTCATCCAAAAATCCTACTTGACAACATTATCTATGTGCATAATGTCTTTGTAAAAGAAGGTTCACTAGCATACAAGAGCCTAACTGATCGTAGAGCCCATGCTTCGGCCCATCTAGTTGTGTAATCTGTGCATGTAAGAATATATCTGTTATTGGTGACTATTGCCAGAGGTGTAATTGGTCCAATAAAATCCAGGCCCCATTTCTGAAAGGGTTTGAGAGGCAAAACTGGTTGGAGAGGAAAGTAATGTCTCTGTAAAGGTTAATTGGAATGCTAACACTCATCACACTGTTGTACATACTTGGTCACATCACGATACATAGTGGGCCACCATAATCCACTCTGCAACATCTTTCGGTGAGTCAGGTCAACCACAAAATGTCCTCCGGTTGGGGTAGCATGGACCATGGTAATGACTGAAGTAATTTCATGTGGAGGAACACATCTAAGTAGTACTCCTGAGTGATCCATGTAATATAACTTCCTTACAATTAATCAAAATCATCGACTATATGTGGCTAGTCTTTGTCGAGCAGTGGAAGAGATCGTACTAGGCAGACATCCACTAGTCAAGAACAGAAGCAAGGTGTCATAGTAAGAAGAGGGTACCGGCAATTCCTGTTGATCATCCTATATTGTCTCTGCTACGTAAATAGCGGGTGTTGTATCATCAACTCCTTCTGAAAGTTCACCGGAATCCAACCGAGAGAGAAAGTCAGCACGCATGTATGCTGACCCTGGTCGATGCACGATGGAATAGTCAAACTCTTGCAGCAACAATACCCAGCATGCTAACCATCCTCCCATATGTTGTTGGCACACAAGGTACACCAATGCTGCATGATCTACGTGGAAGGTGAAGCATCGTCCCAACAGATAATGTCAAAATTTCTTCACCGAATACACTAAACCAAGGCATTCTCGTTTAGTAACTGAATAGTTGCGCTTTGCCAGGGCCAATCTGCGCCTTGCATAATATACTAGACAAAACCATTTATCTGTCTTTTGCGTCAGCACGCTGCCAATTGCAATGTCGGATGCATCCACAAAAACATGAAATGGCAATTCCCAATTTGGTGCTTGTAAAATGGGAGCCTGAGTTAACAATGATTTCAGCCAGTCAAAGGAAAGTTGGCACTCTTTGGTCCATTCGAACTAATGCGAGCTACTGGTTATCAATCGGTTAAGTGGTGTGGCTAGATGAGCAAGCCAATGCAGATGTCACCCATGCCACTGGATTTGGCCCAAAAACCACATCACTTCTTTGGGTGCCTTAGGAGCAAGAGCCTCCAGTACGGCCTTCACTTTATCCGGATCAACTTGAATTCCCTGTTTTGAAATAATGTGTCTGAGCAACTTGCCACAAGATACAGAGAATACAGATTTATTCGGGTTCAAGCACAAACAATATTCTCGACACTTCGAAAAGCAGCACCGTAAGTGGTACAGATGCACTGAAGTATCACCGGATAAAGAGAAATCATCCAAGTACACTCTCATAAATGTGGTGAGATAAGGGGAAAAAATTTCCTGCATACAGCACTGAAACATACTTGGAGCATTGCATAGACCAAACCACATCACTATACATGCATAAACACCCCAATTTGTAATAAATGTGCTCTTTGGAATGTCCTGCTCCGCCATTCGGACTTGATTATAGCCACTGTATCCATCCAGAAAGGAATACACTTCTCGGCCAGCCACATAATCTAACATTGTATCCAGGAATGGCAGCGGAAATGGATCAAGTACGGTTGTGGCATTTAATTTCCAGTAGTTCATGCATATCTGTAATTGCTTATTCTTCTTCGGGACTATGACAATGGGAGAAATCCACTCTACATGCTCGATAGGCAGAATAAACCCAACCTTCAACAATCGATCAAGTTCTGCTTTGACCTATGCCGCATAGTGAGGATTCATTCTGTAACTGGGTTGTTTGATAGGCCGCGCATCTGATTTCAGCACCACCCTCTGTTCATAAATCCGTGGGTCCAACCCCTTCATATCCCGGTGATCCCATGCAAACACATCAGAGAACCCTCGTAGCAACTGCAACAAGTTATCTTGGAAGGTCTCGAATAGTCCCGCCTTAATTTTTACTGGTCGTGGATTGGTGTGATCACCTAAATTGCAAGTAACCAATTGATCTTCCAGTACATAGAACTTCTGGGGCATCTCCAAATCCTCTCCTGACTGAAGTAATTGTTGGAGCATCGTATTATCCAAGGTCTGTTTTGGACTTGACTTGTGCTCATCGGTCAATGGTACCACCGTACAGTTTGTCGGATCCCAGTTATCAGCCACTGTTTGTAAATCTATAGTGCCAAGTGCCACCAGATCTTTGTTGGCTGTAAGAAAAGCTTTCTCTTCATCATCAGAGAGACCATCCAACATGTGTACAAACTCCGCTACATATGGTCGTGCATGTAAGTCACATGGTTTCATGTCGTCCAGTGGAACAACATATTTCCTGTGATTATTTTTAAAGACAAATTCATGCGCTAACCAGTCTTGCACTACCTTAGCTTGTTTTAGCCAGGGACATCCAAAGAGAAGATTGTAGTCCAGGCTAGATTTTGAAGACAACACCTTGTAGAGTAATCGGAATGTCTCGCACCAAGCCCACCGGATGGACTCAAGATTGATCAGCCATGTGTACAAAGAATTGAAGAGGTTCAATTTGCATCCACCCCATTCGTTTGCAAAGTGCTTCTGTTGCAATGTTGATGCCAGATCTGCCATCAATTAAGACTTGTGTTATTTTATGATTTTTGTACTATACCGTAATTAGTGGTACCGTATGGTCCACCATTGGGTCTGATTCCGGTTGGATTGTGGCTGTCGCAGGAGCACTCGAGGATCTTGGACTGACGTGCTCTTGGAACTATTGACGCACTCCAAGGACCAAAGCCAATAATTGACCCAAGGGCAATGTAATTGATGCCTTGGATAGAACATCCCACACCGAATCAGTTTTGGCTGTTTCAGGTACGATCTCCGGTATGGACCCCGGTGTTGTGTGAGTCAGATATCGCCCTTCGGGTACTTTTGACGATAAGATTTGCTGCATCACCGAAAATAGGTCAGGAAACACGGTTTGTTCCTACATAACCCACTTGCTTGCTTTTGTGTACGCCTTCTGTTGCTCACAAATTCCTGGTTCGAAGATCTCCGTAGCTGGTTGTAGTTGCTTGCTCGATCATGTTTGCACCACTACTGCTTGCATATCCACGGCTGAGATATACACCATATTCGCCATCCGATGTTGTCGTTCCTTTTTCTGTTTGTCATACTCAGTTGCATCTTTACAAAACCTTTGGATATGCCCGATTTCACCACAAAAATGACATTTAGGGGGTGGAGGAGATGCACCTTCTCCTGATGGTCTTGCATTCCACCGAGCTTGTCCAAAACTATTTGTTCGTCCTCCCCAATAATTCTTGTATTCCTAGTACGGGGTACTCCTCATCTATGGTGGTACATAATGGCTGGCCGGTTGCCCTTGCTCCTAAATGATGGCATTAACAACTGCTCTGTTTTGTACCTTTGCATTATACAGACAAGTTTCTGTAGTGTGGTCTGTTGTATGGCAAATGGCATAATACATTTGATTCAGAGAGCATGTTGAGCTTCTCTGCCCTGGATTTTTTCATTTGGTACAGTAAATTTGTTTCAAAGGATCCTCGTTGGATTGCGTGGACGCTTTCAACCACTCTAGATCTTCAGTGAATCCACCCACTTTATTTTCTAATTGTAACACCATAGCGATTATGGCATCCAAAGTCATTCCACCCACACACCATATGATCATGATCTGTTTCAATTGGGGCTTTAATCCTTTAATGAACCACTGAGTGATAACATCATCGAGTAAATTAGCATGCACTGGTGGTAACTACCATAAATCAATCCAAAATAGCATGGCATAATCCTATACATTTTGGTGTGGCTTCTGCCTATTATTCTGCAGGTAATCAAAAATTTATCTTGCATTCTTCTTTAATCGAAATCATTGCAGAAATGCATCCTTCACATTATCATACTTCCGGAAGTGGTTCAAATCATATTCAGTTAACCATCGTGCAACTTCATTAACCAAAGTTGATTGGAACACAATAGCTTTATACACACGGTCTGCTAGGTAATTCAGAATTGCATAATTTATCTCAAAGGTCCGCACATGTGCATCGGGATCATCCCTCGAAAAACCTCTAAATTTTGTATATGTGACCCAGCTGGCACTAGACGTGGTGGGATAACATGTTGCTGTTGATGCTATGGTTGCGGTTGTGGCTCTGTTTCTTGTTGTTGGTGGTGGTGTTGTTGTTGTGAGCCACTCATGGTGCTGTTGTTGTTGGCATTGTTGTTGTTACCTGAATTTTGGGGGGGTATCTCTTGATATTCCTGGACTGTATGGTCAACCTGCTCAGTCTTCGGTCCTAAGATATCGTTGAACCGATTGCTTAGCTCAAAATCCAACAGCCCTTCCTCAACTTTAGTCTCAAAATTGGCTAAACTGGCACCAAAAAATGGTGAACGCAGTAAGTTCCCATCAAACAGCATCGCAGTTTCACCGAAAAGCTTCGAATTGTCACCAGGTAATACTGAACTTCCATCGAAAATCAATGAATTCTCACCAGACCAGGCTGCACTATCACCGAAAGTGTTTTCACTGGATGACGCAAACTTGTCATCGAAAGCGACCGAATTCTGACCGGATAATGCGGAACTATTGCTGCACTACGCTGATGTACAACCAAAAATCACCGTACTTTCTTTCGAAGGGACCGGAATATCACTAAAACGCACCAGATTCTCGTCGTGCGCTACCAAACTGCCATCGGAATTGCCATTGTCTGACTGAACTAAACCTTCTACAACTAAACTTAATTGTCCTGCACTTCTACCACCAGGGGGTGTTCCTAATAAGCTCAGAACTTCCTAGGGATGTTGATCTCTACAATATTTGGGGTATTTCATCGAAACGTGTTATCAGCATATATCAAAATTCTTCGTCAATCTTTTAATCTTCTATGCAACTGGCTACTCCATTTCCCACAGACGGTTCCAGTGTTAAACTTTATTGTTTAATCTATTATCAATCTTGGGTTCTTGGGATGGTTAGGGGTCTATAAACATAGGACCTATTTATATTTTCCCAAATCTATAGATTCATCATATCCATTCACAGACGTGCACACATTAACTGTTTTGAATATGTTTACAAAACACTTCAATACTACTGCACAATTAACTGTGTACTTCTTCACTTATCGTGTTAACCTGTCAATCTTTAATACTTCATTAAAACTTAATTAATTATTAAGATTAATCAACAAAATTGACGAAATACTCAGATTACACAAAATTTCGACAAACTGCATTCCACTACAGGCTCTCGCCCAGACGAACAGTCCGACGACATGATGCCTTCTACTTCACGTGACTCTTCTTTCATTAATTCGTAAAGAGTTACAATGAGCTATGCCTTTTCAGTATATGTGTGCCTTTTCAAGGTATATTACAAAATTTAGGCATTCCTTTCCGACGGCTCACAAGACCAGATCTACTCGTGGACCCAAACAGATCAAGAGTCTATGACTAGTAAATCCAGGAGTAATTCATACAAAGGTACGTTATTGTTTGCTAGCGTTAATGAACAGATCAAAGATCCATGGGGTGGCAATTTCAATCATGTGCAGTTCCCTTTGTTAGGATGTTCATTTTGTCTATATTCTTGGTTTTTAAAGGATTGTGGCATATATTCATGTATAATAGTAGATGTGGCTAGGTTGTTAGTACTTTGTTCATTATAAATGGAGAAAGATGAAGCCATACCCACACCTCATGATACAGAGGTACATAAACTTAAGGATGAAATTACTCATCTTACATAGCACAATGTAGAGTTAGAGTATTAGTCGTCTTACATAGCACAATGTAGAGTTAGAGTATAGTCTGGCAGTAAGACCTAATATATCTATTGAATAGGTAAAGACTATGAAGGCCAAACTACTAAATATGGAAGCTTAGATCAAAGAAAGTGAACAAGAACAACAAGTTCTATGAGAGCAGCTAGAGGTAGCCCAAGATGAATTACGAAGGGTGAGATCAGACAACGATTTACTGTAGAACCAAGCAGTAGAGTTGATGATATGAGACTAAGGTCAATCTTCACAAATTCTTTCTTTGACTGATAATTTACATGCAACTATAGCTAAGTTGATCAGTATTAAAGAGCTCAAAATTCAATTGCAAGATGCTAAGCAGGCTATTTTAGACAAAGCTCAAATCATAGAAAATAAGGAAAATCGGATTACAAAGCTTAGGAAAGTGCAAACTGAACTACAGTAGTTAGTAGAATCAAAGGATTTGACTCTAGTCTAGAAGGAAGAATTTTTTTCCAGACTTACTTCCTAGTTACTTGAAGCAACCATAGTTAGACAATCATTCTTTGAGACAGTCACTTTGGAATTCGCAAAGGTCAAAGTTGCATAAGCTACTTTTAAAGCTAATTGGGGCACTCTCGAATGTTCGGAGGAAGATTTCAAGAATGAAGGTGGAAACTTAATTAACTAAATTAAGGTAGATTTGTATGAATTCTGTATGATAGTGATTTCTAGAAAGACTTGCATATCTAGAAAGAGAACGTGAGCTTTCTTTGAGTATAAGGCTATAGGAAGAGGGTGAAAGGGATGAAGAGAAAGCTGACATTCTCTAGCAAGAGAATGTCAGCTTTCTTTGAGTATAAGAATGTAGGAAGATGGTGAACGGGATGAAGAGAGAGTGGATGCAGAGAAGGAGAGAGATACGTAAGAGGAAAGCCCATGCGAATAATGTTTTTGTGCTTTGTCAGATGGGATGAGAGAGATCAGCAGCTTCACTTGAATATAACAATATGGAGAAACGGTGGATACAGAACATAAAATGCAAGTGCATGAGATATGTGTCTTCTATATGACTAATGAAAATGTATCATATGCTGGGTCCGTGACTAGTAAAAGAATGTAATATATGTTGAGGACTCCCGATTCATTAAAATCCTTTTTTTTATTGTTTTGTTTTTCATTTTTAAAGAAAGTTGGATCATTGAGATGTACCTTTTCAGATAGCTTCAATTAATTTAGAAGTACAGTGAAAGGCTCACATAGACCATCCGATGGATTTTAATTAATCGTCATTTGTGGCCTGATTAATTAAAATCCATCGGTGTGGATGCTTGTGTCTACACAAATCTATCCAAATGGTGTGGATGCTTGCGTCCACACACATGCAGATTTTTGTTTACAAAAGTCTTTTTTTATTTTTAATAAAAGAAGTTCAGCATCAGCCTACTCTCCCGGACTTGAATTAAATAAAGGAAAGTACAAGAGAAGGGGACTTGTGCCCATGGGATCCCCCAAATCCCACAAACCAGGGGAAGCTTTTACAGAGTTTAGATGGCATTACAAAGAAGGTTGATACCCTCTCATCACCCTCATGTGGGGCCCACTTGGGTTTAAGCTTTTTATTGATCAAAAGGAGCACTTGGTGATGCCTAAAGGGGGGATTTCTTACATTTAACGATCCTTTTGCCAAGGAGGAACAATAACTTCTCAATGAACCGCTCTTTGGGGGAGTCGCCGAAGTTAGTCGCACATCTTTCCCGCCAGATTTTCCATAGAACCTCCCCTATGATGGCATTCCAGAGAGTCGCGGAGCAGCTGATCGCTTCTCCTAGCAGGGCTTGGTTCCAACTGAGATGTTTCTGAAGTCTAATTTTCTTTCCAACCGTCTGTCAGAGTCTGTTGGAATTGGGAAAGGTAAAGAACATGTGTGAAACATCTTCGATAGACTGGTAGCAGCGTTTGCACCAAGGAGATATCCCACAAAAATTGCTAGCCTTAAGGTTGGTCCAGATTCCGTGATGAAGAATTTGCCATAGGAGGACAAACTTTTTGATTTCTATGAGGGGGTGCCATATAGCCATGAACTTCATGTCCCACTGAAGCCACATCCATGACAGGCACCACTTCTTGTTGAGGTTAACCTGATAATCAATCGTTTCTTTGATGTTCGAGATTTTTGATAGGCTATTCCCATTGTGTCATTTGAGACCAAGCGAGCTCAACGTGTCGTGCCCCATGAGAAGGTGTACTTATAGCGGTCCCAGGCGAGACATCTGCTTTGCAAAGTGTTCCATTCTTCATATGAAATGTTGATGCTAGGGTCAATATCCTCAAAGTTGATCCACTGATTGGTGTCTTGTTTCTAGAGATGTTTCCATTTTTTGAAGCCTTTGTTCCATAGCTTCTTGGCATTTTGAATGTTCCAAGATTCCACACTCCGGATGCCATGGATCAAAAACTAGATCGAGTCATTTTGTCTGATGCTGGCTGCCCAATTTCCAGTCTTCACTTATTCTTGTGCAGCTTTTGACTTTATTCCAACTCTTCCATAGGGAGCACACAAGATTTGAGCCTTTCGAGAAGACGGGGATCAGGGAAAACAGCAAGTCAAGATGTCAAGATTCTTCCAATTTGGGAAATCCGTGAGAGCCAACTCATTCTTGTTTCTGAAGATCAACTTGGCCCACGAGGCCTCCCCATTGCACCAAGCCTTAATCATCCATTTTTCCACAAGTTTGTTAGCCATGCATCCAATGTCCAGAATTCCAAGGCCCCCACTATCTCTTTGGCTGGTGCAGATGGACCACTTGATTTTAGGCACCCCCCTCGTATTGTGGTCACCCGTCCAAAGGAAGTTTCTACATATACTCTCCAGTTTGGATAGATCTGGCTCTTTCGGTCTCCAACAAGAAAGGAAGTAAATGGTCGATGATAAGAGGAATGTGTTGATAACCATAGCACGACCAGCGAGATTGATTTGCATACCTCTCCAATAGTTTAGCTTGTTTTCGAGTCTGGCCAGCACCTAGTTCCACCGTTGTTCCATAGAGACACCAAACCCCAATGGAATCCCTAGAAGCCAAAAAATTTGGCCCTGCGAAAAAGTTTGACAGCCATGATCAGTGAGAAAGTCGGGTTGTGACCCAAGAATAGCTTTGAAGGCAGTCTTAGAGTGGTTGATTATGGAACAAGAGGCTTCGCAAAAAGTATCCAGACACCTCCAGAACGTCTCTAGGCTGGTACTATCATTGTGGACAAATGCGTTCATGTCATCGGCAAAAAGTCTCATGGTGCTCTGGCTGTGGTCATGAGGCAAATGAAGGCCTTTGATATTACCAGCTTCCACCTGGTGCTCCACCAGCCTGCTAAGCCCTTTCGTGGCGATGGCAAAGAGAAAGGGAGCCAATGGGCACCCTTCTCTAATAGATCTTTTAAATTCTTTACAAAAGTCTTTTACAATTAATTAGTAATGTGTTAATATGAGATTTGACAAAATTCTTTTAAATTAATTAGTAGTGTGTTGGTTAATATGAGATGTGAGAGAGAAAGAGAGAGCAAGATTGTGAGGAGTATTTGAAGATTACATTGAGCAAAAAACATTACATTGCACAAAAATGCACCGATAGTGATCACAATCTTACTAGCTTTTGCACTTATGCATGAGCAGGCAATCACGATGGCCATATCAACAATGATGGAAAAAAGAAAAACCCGAATATCAAGTATCAAAATTAGAAGGATGGGTCACAAGCCACTTGTTGTTATCCAAAACGGAACTTCTTAATGAGGTTTTTATAGAATTATGGGTGCACCATTAATCAAAATGTGGAGGGAAAGAAGGATTCAAGTTTTGAACATATTTGTGGAAGAGGCACATTGGAAGCTCGCACAATATTTGTAGAAGCAAGGAGATAGAAGGGGTCTAGATCTCAAACCCCATCAGTGGAGACAAAGGAGACAAAGGTGAGAGAGTAGAGCTAAGGGGCACCTCCTAGGGAACCTGGGTCGAGTCTCCTCGTCTCGGAGCTGGTTATGAGAAGATCTTTCAACACTAAAACTACACCCCATCTGCTATAGGGAAAATGGAAGGGGGGCATTGATAACATCTAGTAGCGACCATATGTAGACACTAGCATAGGCAACATCTGTTCCTTTGGTTCACGAGGGAAAGTTCAAGAACTTCCGTAGTAGAGCTGAGAAGAAGGGTGTTTGGTTGACATGTTCAACATTGAATGGTGGTAAGAGAAGCATGTAGGAGGAGGGGAGATCTATCCCTTCAACAAAATGACAAAGGCAACCAAATAAGGTTGTCTCAAGTCACATCGATAGTGGGAGAGGAAATGAAATGGAGGGGATGTGCTACTAGAATCGAGCCCTCTTTCATGGAGCAAAGAAGGGGCCTACATAATTCCTTTAAGAAGCAAGCAAGGAGGAGCTTGAAGATTCCGCTTGGTAGAGAGGACAAGAGGGGAGCTCGAGTCAGTGCAACCCTCTCCCAAGGGTGTATGAGAGCACAGGCAAGAGAAGGAAAAACCTCTGCCCACCATGCATCTCCACCTATGTGGATATTAATGAATGATAAAGAGGGAAATAAGGCCACAACCTATCCTGCATCCATGAGTGAGAAGCATTTGATTTATTGATTGAGTGAGATGGGGAGCAATTCATAGTGCATCTTACTATTAGTAATCCAAGAGAGCTAAGGCTTCACTCATCGATAGAAGGGGGTTAACGGAGGGTTTTCATTCAAACTACATAAATGAACCTAAAATAAGCTACAAGAATGAAAAAACTAGGGTGTTTAAGATGAGCTAATGGTCCAAGGGAAGGGTGCAAATGACATGCAAGAACTCAATCCTAAGTACATAAGTAGAAAAAATTGCAATTCAATATTTTACCACACACTCTTGATCTCTCCAAGTGATGAAAGGCTATTCTCCCTAGCAACAGTGCCAAAATGTGTTGTAACAAGACCATGGGGAGCCAAGACCCACACCACCTTGCATGGAAGCAAAGGAAAAGCTCAATAGGGGATCTCCTTTCATCCAACCAACCCTCCAAGGTGCTCAAGCCAAGGGCCAACTACTCCTAGCAATGCCACAAAGCCTTGAGAACATGGAAAGGAAGGTCATCTAGAATCTTAGTCCACAAATGGAAAATATAAGAAATGCAAAATTCTACTCACACACAAGGAGAGACAAGCATGCACACACACCACACTCCCACACACAAACAAAAATATACACAAAGGTCACATAGTCTTAAAAGAAGAGAGTTCTTCCCTTCATTTCTAAAAGATATGTACATGGATCTCACTTGAATCAAAATCTCCCTTTTCCAAAAATGAGCTTCTCTATTTATAAGCTAAGCTCTTTTCTCCATGTGCTCTAAAGACTAGTCAAGAAGTGAACATGTGCTTAACTAACATATCCTAAGGGTATCTTCAAAGATATCTTTCAAACTAACAAATCCCCAAATCCGTGTGTGGGTTTTTCTTATCTCCTTGATTTTGCAAAAAAATGATTCTATCTACAAACCTCCAAGCCTTACTCTTGGAGAAATATTAAAAAGATTCCTAAGAGGGTGTTCTCATGTGCAAGCCTACAAATATGCACAAAGGGGCATTTCTATGAGCAAGAGAGGTTTCCCATGCACAAGGGTATGCCTTGGTGCAAATATATGTGCACACCCTATGGCCTGACAACCCCCATAATAATGAGAATCCATTGTGAGAGCCCGAACATTTGTGGAACCCTAACTTCCAAGTTAGATGAGTTCTATGCATGACCATTCATGGTAATAGAAAATATTTGTGAGCCTAGCCATTAGGGTAGGAAGGGCATAGACTCTGGGCCATTGGAATTCCATTCAAGGGAGCCCTTGTGGCACCGTGTAATTTCCCCATAGAAGCTTAATGCGGGGAGTGCAGAGGGAGGCTTGCCCCCTTTGGTGGGGTCCGGGTGACCTATCTCCTCGGCCCATAAGGTCAAGATGGTAGGACTTCTGGTTGTGGAGATATTATCATATTGTATTCTTTTTTACTATTTTGTACCTCTCGACTACATTTCGACTCCCCTACATAAAATTTATATAAGCATGGCCCACTTTGAGCTTTACATAGCATTGCACACTAGTAAGTCGTCCATCTAGATTCTATCTAGATCACCATCTAAACTCTATGTTGGGAGCACATGGGTGAATAGCACCATTTTTGTAGTTGCATTACTCTTGGTATAATTGAGAATTTGAGTTCTCTATCTCTTAGTTTGCATCTCTCTTTGCCTGAGTACTTCTCTCAATTCTATCTACTGGTCTATTCCACTGTGCTGTTATTTTCTTACATTGAAAGGTGAGGAGGCTTTGAGTGGTGTAGAATTAAAAATGTAGAAGGTTACACAACAAAAGATAGAAGTGTTTGACGATAAACACTCCTATGTGCACAACGAAAGCAAATGAACCCTCCCAGGATGCTAAACTTTTTCAGATATAGGCTTTGTATTTTTTGACTTTTTTTTAGTACATGCAGATAATGAAACTGAAATGTTGCAGTTGAAACTAGACTTAGAGACTTTCAAATAAGAGTAAAACCACTCCATTTGGATATTGGATGATGCCTCAACTAGCTGCAACAAAACAGACAACTTGATCTCTTCATAGAGTATTCGCTAACTACACTAACACTATTCTGGACATTTCTGTACACATGTAGAGGCATTGAACCCGAGACTTATATTACTCAAACTAGAACTTATAATGTTTCCAACAATACAAAAATAATTGTGAATGGATTCGGGATGAAGGAGAAACAACAATTACAAGATGAGGGGGTCTACCAAGATCATCTAGAGAGATAGAGTATGAAAATGTGAAATCTCAAAAAAATATGCAGAGAACAGCTAGAAGGGGGTATGCTTAAGCAAGGGGGCATCTTGGCCATGTATTTCCATGACTCTAAGTCATAATACAACTCATTTGAGGCTTTAAAGGTCACATACCAACCCCTTTAACCAATCAAAAGCATATACATGTCAAAAGGAGAGGTTCAATCACATCAAGAGGTGACCTAAATCTTCTCTAATCAATTTCTTTCCATTATAGACATGATTTGATAACTCCAACTCATGCAAATCAACCTCCTTTGATTGTCGATGATGTGGAAGGTTCAAGTTTGGGGCATGTTCCCACACTCTTGAGATTGAAATACAAAACTTTCAACACTCCACCTCAAGCTCAAGTCTTTTACCTTCATTGCTTCATCCTATGTCTCTTATGTTGATTGCTTCTTTGAATCCTCCAAGCTTTGTACCTTCAAGAAACTTTGTAATCATGTCTGCAACCTACACTTTAGTGTTCTAATACCTTATATCTAGCTCGTTTTCCATCACCTTTTCTCTAATCAAGTGGTAATGAACCTCTATGTGCTTGCTTCTTGCATGAAACATGGGATTGTTAGCTAGATAGATGCTTGAAAAGTTTTCTCCATAAAGAGAAAATTCTTCCACTTTCACTTCAAGGTCCTTAAGTAGCTTCTTAAGCCATAGTATCTCACATGTGGCCAATGCTAAAACTTTGTACTCATCCTCTTTGGATGAAAGATCAACAATGGGTTGCTTCTTAGAGCTCCATGAGATCATTTTTGTACCTATCATGAAAACATATCCGATGTACTCTGTCGATCATCCTTGCTACCTGCCCAATCAGCATCACTATATCCTCGGACACTTAGATCAGTAGCATATGAGTAAAAGAGATCTTTGTTGATGGTGTGCTTTGTGTATCTAAGCACTTTTCTTGCTGCCATATGATGATCATGAGTGGGTGCACGCACAAATTAAGAGAGAACACCTACTACATATGCAAGACTAGGTCTAGTGAATGTAGTATGAATTAATGAACCAACCATGCTTCTATATAGTGTAGTATCATGTATAGCCTCTCCTTGACATGTAACCAACTTTCTCTAGTAGAAGCATGCACACACAAGGAGAGACAAGCATGCACACACACCACACTCTCACACACAAAGGAAAATATACACAAGTTCACATAGTCTTAAAAAAAGAGAGTTCTTCCCTTCATTTCTAAAAGATATGTACATGGAGCTCACTTGAAACAAAATCTCCCTTTTCCAAAAGTGAGCTTCTCTATTTATAAGCTAAGCTCTTTTCTCCATGTGCTCTAAAGACTAGTCAAGGAGTGAACATGTGCTTTACTAACATATCCTAAGGGAATCTTCAAAGATATCTTTCTAGCAAACGAATCCCCAAATCCGTGTGTGGGTTTCTCCTATCTCCAATGATTTTATCTACAAGCCTCCAAGCCTTACTCTTGGAGAAATATGAAAAAGGGTCCTAAGAGGTTGTTCTCATGTGCAAGCCCACAAATATGCACAAAGGGGAGTTTCTATGAGAAAGAGAGTTTTCCCATGCACAAGGGTATTCCTTGGTGCAAATTTATGTACACACCCTATAGCCTGACAACCCCCCAAATAATGAGAATCCATTGTGAGAGCCCGAACATTTGTGGAACCCTAACTTCCAAGTTAGATGAGGTCTATGTGTGACCATTCATGGTAATAGATTATATTTGGGAGCCTAGCCATTAGGTTCGTTAAGGCATAGACTCCTGGGCCATTGGAATTCCATTCAAGGGAGCCCTTGTGGCACCGTGCAATTTCCCCATAGAAGCTTAATGCAGGGAGTGTAGAAGGAGGCTTGGCCCCTTTGGTGGGGTTCGAGTGACCTATCTTCTCAGCCCATAAGGTCAAGATGGTAGGACTTCTTATTGTGGAGATAGTATCAAATTGTATTCTTTTTTACTATTTTGTATTTGTTGACTACATTTATCTATATCGACTCCCCTACATAAAATTTATATAAGCATGGCCCATGTTGAGCTTTACATAGCATTCCACAATAGTAAGCCATTCATCTAGACACTATCTAGATCACCATCTAAACTCTACATTGGGAGCACAGGGGTGGATAGCACCATTTTTGTAGCTACATTACTCTTGGTAAAATTGAGAATTTGAGTTCTTTATCTCTTAGTTTGCATCTATCTTTGCCTGAGTACTTCTCTCAATTCTATATACTGGTCTATTCCACTGTGTTGTTATTTTCTTGCATAGTACCAAAGCTGAGGAGGCTTTGAGTGGTGTAGAATTAAAAATGTAGCGGGTTCCAACACAAAAAAGAGAAGTGTTGGAGGATAAACACTCCTATGTGCACAATGAAAGCAAATGAACCCTCCTAGGATCTTGAAAATTTTCAGACATAGGCTCTGTATTTTTTGACTTTTTTTTAGTACATGCAGATAATGAAAATGAAATGTTGTAGTCGAAACTAGACTAAGAGGCTTTCAACTGAGAGTAAAATCACTCCATTTGGATACTAGATGATGTCTCAACCAGCTACAACAAAACAGATAACTTGATCTCTTCATAGAGTATAAGCTAACTACACTGACACTATTCTGGACATTTCTCTGCACATGTAGAGGCACTAAACTTGAGACTTGTACCACTCAAAGTAGAACTCATAATGTTTCCAACAATACAAAAATAATTGCGAATGGATTTGGGATGAAGGAGAAACAACAATTACAAGATGGAGGGGTCTGCCAAGATCATCTAGAGAGATAGAGTATGAAAAAGTGAAATCTCAACAAAATCTCCAGAGAAAAACTAGTAGGGGGTATGCTTAAGCAAGCGGGCAGCTTGGGTAGGTATTTCCATGACTCTAAGTCATAATACAACTCATTTGAGGCTTTAAAGGTCACATACCAACCTCTTTAACCAATTAAAAGCATATAAATGTCAAAAGGTGAGGTTCAATCACATGAAGAGGTGACTTAAATTTTCTCTAATCAACTTCTTTCCATTATAGACATGATTTGATACTTCCAACTCATGGAAATCAGCCTCCTTTGATTGTGGATGATGTGGAAGGTTCAAGTTTGGGGTGATGTGGAAGGTTCAAGTTTGGGGTGATGTGGAAGGTTCAAGTTTGGGGCATGTTCCTGTTGATATATTTAGGTAGTGATGTGTGTGAACACACTAGGACCACCGGGGCACTTTTTTCCCTCTTTAGGAGGTTTTTTTCCCGGCTTGTATATATGCCTAGTGCCCTAATGGGCTACTTATCTTTGTACATTCTCTAGTAATAAATTTTGTATTGTGTGTTGTGCTCCAAGCTTCTTCTTCTTCCTTGTGATGTTCCCGTGCTTTCGCAAATGTGTAACTCCAACAATTGGTATCAGAGCAGGTCACCGCTTCATCTAGGGCGTCATTGGCACTCCTCCGGTTGTAGTCTCAGAATCGCACAAATTTTGGTGAGCATACTCAAGGTGTTTCAGAGATCAAAACGGCTTTGCTCTTTGGTGCCAAAATTGTGTTCTGAGCTTGTTTCGGCCTGCGAACACATTATCATAGTGCTTGTGCAAGCTATTTCATCTTTTTGTGCCAAAGGTATATACGAGTTTTGGTTCACCAATATAAGCATCTCAAAGTCTATTACAGATTTAGGAGAATTCGTTTGGGCAATTCTGTTCAACTTTTCGAGATACAGTCAATTTTCTACATCAAGGTATTTAGTCATCGGCCATGGATGAAAGCAGTTATGTATTCCGTATGTTGGTTGTTGAGGATAAGTTGGATGGTACCAACTACCCGTTACGGGATTATATGATGTGACATATATTGGTTGCAAAAGGACTATGGAATATTATGTAGGGTGTTGAAAGATGTCCTGTTACACCTGTGAATACAGGTACTGCAAATACACATGCTAGAGCTGATGGAGATGGTGTCAAGGATGATGATATTTTGCATATTCCTATTTGTGCTGTGATTTTTGCTACACCTACTATAGAGCAAATTTGTTGGGATGGAAAAGATGCTCAGGCACATGCATTGATAGCTTTTTCTGTCAAAAATGCCATTATTCCTCACATTCGCTCTTGCATAACAGCTAAGGATGCTTGGGATACACGTTGGTACTCACCATTGTGCTAGAGTGACACCAAATTTGGCGCCGTTGCCGGGGAGAGAGCTTCGAGGACGAGCGTGTGATGGTAAGACGTCGAGTTGAGACATTGGAGTTATAGGTAATATCCTTCCTTCTCTTCATTTTTCTTCATTTTTTCCTTACTTTTGCATCACCATCATCACCATCATCATCCCCGCCATCTCCCACCTCCATCTCCATCTCCACAAAAATTTCAGTTTTTTGGTCATATTCCACTTCCCACCTCATTTCCCTCATTCCATTGTGAGAGAGAGCAAGAGAGAGCTTGCATGCTATCGGTTTTTGTGTGTTTTTTGAGCTTTTGTTGCAGGAACTAGCTGTACCACCTTCTCCAGCAGTGTGCGCAGATACGACAGACTCTGCACAGTTCCCGGGACGACGACCTCTGTCTATCGCGACAGACAGAAAAACTTAATATTTTGTGAATGCGTGTTTGGCACGGTAACCTACACCATTAGAGCACTCCAAATCACTAGAAGTTTCTCAAAAATTTGCGTTTTTTCAGTCTATCGTGACAGACAGAGACCCACGATAGACACCGTCTATCGCGACAGACACCGTCTATCGCGACTGACAGAGACCCACGATAGACACCGTCTATAGCGACTGACAGAGACCCACGATAGACACCGTCTATCGCGACAGACACCGTCTATCGCGACAGAGAGAGACCCACGATAGACCCCGTCTATCGCGACAGACACCGTCTATCACGACAGACACCGTCTATCGCGATAGACAAAGACCCACGACAGACACCGTCTATCGCGACAGACACCGTCTATCGCGACAGACACCGTCTATCGCGACAGACAGAAATTTTCGGCAAAAATTAAGGGGTAAATTTTTTGGAAATTTAGGCTAAATTTTGGGCATATTTGCATACTCAAATACTCATACGCCTACAAAGGCCTTAGAAAAATGCATTAAAACCCCTGAAAGGATCTGTTTGTCTGTTTAACCCCCTAAACCCTGAACGGTCATAACGTTTTCATACGAAATCCATTTTTTGAGCTCTAGGGCTTGTCGGAAAGCTCGTGGCATATACTACACGCCCTCAACTGTTTTTTATAAGAATAATGCGTTGATTTTCAGATAGGATATTTGGAAGCTGACACACTGAGGGGTAGGAACACCAAGGGAGCTCTAGAGGAAATTTTTAGCAATACAAAAGGGGGAACAAGGGTCATTAAAAAAGTGTCTGAAATAAATTGTCTGTCAATTGAAAGGTCAACTTGGAGCTAATCTTGGGACTGATGCAGGTCTATTGAGAAGCAATTGAGAGCGTCCAAGCAAGGGCTTTGTGCAAGCTTGAGAATCAACTTCTCGAGCACTAAAGAGCAAGGATCAGCAAGAAAGGTCGGAATACTCTCAACTCCCCTTCGTCAATTCCTAGCTTAGGCTAAGAACGATTAGAAGTTGGAGTGAGTCAGGGCGACGATAGGCAATTGTCAAGTTGAAGCACACCTAAACTTTCAAGTTCAAGCTAAGGACATAATCCTTGTACTGTCGAGAATTTTAAAGGAAAAGAACTTAACGTGGAACGATCAACTGTAAGTGCGAAACAACATTCAAATATTCCTGACGACGTGATATCAGACAAGACCTTAAACACGATAAAATAACTAAAAAGAACCAAGCGACTAATATAAAGTAACCAGCAACGAGGTTGTACTCTGGGCAAAGAATTGGGCTACTTAAATAGGCATATGAACCTTAGATCAGGACGACATCTAGTAAGGGAGAGACAAAGCCTTAGATCTTCGGAGGCAAGTGTTAACCACACTGCTAGGTCTTGGGCCCAGCAGTTGAGCCACCACTCATACTACCCTAGCTCTGAGACCAGTGAGTCAGAGATGTCCCAAGGCATGGACAGACCTACGGGAAGTTCAGGAGTGCCTTACTTGCACAGGGTAGAAGGCCAGTACAAAACGCAGTTGGAATACCTTAGGACCAACCGATTAGGTGCCAGCATCTATGAGGACGGCCGAGGAAGATCTGTGGTACAGATTAAGAATCCTGATCAATCCATTGGACTAGAGCACCCAGCTGTCAAGTTCGAAAATGGAGCATACTTGGACAAAGAAGGAACCACATACGTAGTCACCAGTCAACCAGATAGGACGGACGAATTTGGAAATGTGATCCCAGAAGCAGACTTAGGTGACCTGGAGCAAGGAAACATGGGTGCAGAACCTAGAACCCCTCGAGGTAAATCGGTTCTCACTAGGATTATCACATCGGAGTGGATTCCCCAGGATAATAAGAGCATAGATTTGCTCCTCAATCGAGAGACTAACGAAGCCTTTTGGAGGTACAAACCTGATCGCCCAATTGAAATAGGAACAATCATGATATATGAGTTTAAGGATCCCGATAGCCCAGGTAGAGTGACTTACTTAGATCACGCTTCGGAGAGGATCTTTGTGGTGACAGAAAATGATAGGCATGCTTACACTTGGAAGGGTGAATTCGTTTTCCCCCAAACAAGATCAAATGTATCCTATGGTCACCCTGGAGCTGGAACATCCCAAGCTCATGGAATGCAAAGAGACAGAAGTAGAGATAGACCAGAAGTAAGCTTTGCCAACCCAGTGGGCAGAGAAAGAACGAGGACGGAAACAAATAGAGTAGAACCTGAGATACTTAGAGCTCACATGAATCAAAGAAATGCGGATGAATTCCCTCTACCACGACCTAGAGAGCACACAAAGACTTTGAGACCGACTCAGCTAGTTAAGTCCATGAAGAACTACTTCGATGGCACCGGAGATCCATACGATCATGTGGCTGAGTTTAGGCAAGTCTTGAGAGCTGAACAAGTGGAGGATCTATTCACGCAATACAATGCCTTTGGTCTGACCCTTAGGAACACTGCCCTGACATGGTTTCAGCCACTAAATGAGAGGCAGTTCAGGAGCATAGACCAACTCCTAGAAGCTTTCATTATTGAATTCTCTAAGAGTGGCATAAGGCATAATACCTCCTCGCTGATTCACAGCTTCAAGCAAACCCCGCAAGAGAACGTGAGACTTGCAGGAAGGAGATTTAGGCAATATCTTGAAAGATGCCCTGTTCCGGAGTTACCCACACCAGCCAAGCAAGTGGCATTATTTTTGGATGGATTGCTAAGTACCAAATTGAGATCTTATGTGTACTTGAAGGACCCTAGGACCATAGAAGAGTGTGTACGCATGTGCATTGACATCGAGGATAACCTAGGGGAGGAGTTAGAGCTTTCCAAGATATACAAAGATGCGGATAGTGCCTCTAACCTCTCTTCCATGCAATCCACATCAATTGAGGAACTGGCAGAGAAAGTAGCTCAGAAGTTAGGTGTCTGTTTTGTTTTGGACTCCAAGTTGTCCTCTCCAATCATGAAGTAACAAAGAATCAACAAATCATCTTTATTTTGTCAATCCTAGGAATATCCACAAGACCACAGCCCCTTCAAGATAATAGATTCAAGGAAATCAGAGATTGATGGCTGGATTGCTGAGAGAAATTGAAGATGAAGAGAAAATCTTGAGTTTACCATAACTAAGGCAAATCTCCATCATTTTCCATGTTCTTTATGTCAAAACCATGCCATTTCATTAGCAGATTACAAATATGAACTCAAAACTGAAAAATATCACCTGTATCATAAAGACGAGACAATCGCGATTCTGTACCAACAGACGATTTTCACAATTTTGGAACCTCCTTCAGTCCTTTCCACTCATTTACAGCAATAGGTCTCTCTCTTCATACAACTTACTCAGTAATACACAAATATAACTCACAAATCTCCATGATTAAGCAAGAGACAAGCTCACACATCAAAAGAAATACACTCAACAGGAGAAAACACGATTTTGCAGAAACTCTTTCTTCTCTATTGATAGCTTGAGCAAATGACTAACCAACCTCTCCAAAATAGAGAAAATTGACTTATATACATTTTCAAGTGTCCTTTTTCACACTTGAAATTAGGTCTTTTTCTCTAATTTTCTAAAGAAATGCTATCTAAGAGTTTCTAAAAATTCTACAAAATTTACATGAGATCCTCAACCACATAAGGAAGACTCTTCCTTATTTTTACAATCCTTGCATAAATATTTTACAAATTTTTTGACTTTTTACTAATTTTTTCATCAAAAATGCTCCTTCAAAATCACTCCTTCCAACATCCTTCCCCTCCTAAGCCTTTCGGCTCCTGACGAAAGATTTTCTTATGTGAGCTCAGCTTTATTTCTTCTTCCTTTGATACACTTGTGACACCAAATCATGGCTCTTCCTTTCTGTGACATTCAAATTATTGACCATTTCAAATAAGGCTTTCCTCCATTGCACTGCAGCTTCAGGCTTATCTATAACATCCTTCTTCAAATATTCGGTGTAAGCAACTTCATAGGCAGTAAGTCTTGCTTTTGTAACAACTGATAGGTTTCCAAAAATCTCTGACTCCCTCTCAAAAAACCCATAATCGAAAGCGTCCTCAAAAATCTGTAAGTAATGACTACCCAAAAATATAATTCTGCTGTAGTAGGCCATTAAGCAGATCCTGTCTGGTGTCTCACTCAAATCAAACAAAAGAGCATCAGTTGGTGAATTAAAGCCTATGTAGTTCAAAATTCTGATATCTGTATCAGTGTAGGTCTCGATACAGGCTAGAATCAAACTCATTATTCTGACAAGTAATATACAGGCTGGATCATTAACATCTTTATATGTTGTTAAAACTGACTCAGCAGTATTCACCATGTAATTTTTTGTAGGCCAAGTGCCTGCCTTTGGACCTGCTATTTTTGGAAAATTCAGCCATTTTACTGGAATCTGCCCTGTTTTCCTCCTTTCCCAAAAAACAGTCCATTCTCTTCTTCTGGCAACTGGACAATAGGCTGGGTTGATCTTTAAATTCAAAGGTGCCTCTTTCCAGATTTTCCTGCATTCCTTATTGGCATCCAACCACTTATTTCTCCATTTAGGATTTGCTCTTTCAAATAACTCCTTCGTGACATTAATATCTTCCTCATACTCAAGGTATTTGTTCGGAGATAGCCCTACTCTGGCTAATTGATAATTCTTTATACTCTCCAAAATCATACAGAAAGGTATTCCCAATCCATCTGCAGCCCAATGATGCTGATCTGGATTAATGCCTTTATTCAGAGCAAAGGTAACTATTTGATCTTCATACTCATCATGCATTTTTCTGATAAAATCCATTCTTGACTCTCTATTGGTCAATAATTTCTGTACAAAAACTTCAGAATATTCTTCCTCTGTTTCTTTGGCTGCTGACTCCTTGTTCTCTTGTTCCCTGTCAAAATTTCCTGTTTCATATTCCCTGTTGTCTGTATCTTCTGCCTGTACTTGATCTTGAATTTCTTCTGGAACTTTTGATTTCTCCAACTGTTTCTGTAATTCTTCTATAGTCATCATTGAACTTTTGTTCTGAGCTGCCCATAACTCCTTTTCCTTCCTCCACTCATTTCTTTCTTCCTCCATCTTTGTTTGCCATTCACTTCTTTCCTTCTCTACCTCCATATGTAATTGATGATATCCTCTCATTGATGTGGCAGCATGAGTGTTTGCCTGTTTCTCCATTTCCTTGGCCTCTTTTAATTCTATTTGAAGTCTTTGAATTTCTTTATGCAGCTCTTCCTTTTCTTCCTCTGTCAATTGAACAGATTTACTTCCACCTTGTAATTGACTTTCTTCTAACAACACTTTATTAATCTCTTCGTGTGCTCTAGTCAGAATTTGATAAGATGTTTGTAAAGTTCTGTATCTTCCTCCTATGGTTTTTAGTTCCATTTCCATTTTAGCATTCTGCTCTGATAACTTTACACTCTTTTCTTCCAAATATTGGATCCTGTTCTGCTTCTGAACCTCAGCAATAGGTCTCTCTCTTCATACAACTTACTCAGTAATACACAAATATAACTCACAAATCTCCATGATTAAGCAAGAGACAAGCTCACACATCAAAAGAAATACACTCAACAGGAGAAAACACGATTTTGCAGAAACTCTTCCTTCTCTATTGATAGCTTGAGCAAATGACTAACCAACCTCTCCAAAATAGAGAAAATTGACTTATATACATTTTCAAGTGTCCTTTTTCACACTTGAAATTAGGTCTTTTTCTCTAATTTTCTAAAGAAATGCTATCTAAGAGTTTCTAAAAATTCTACAAAATTTACATGAGATCCTCAACCACATAAGGAAGACTCTTCCTTATTCTTACAATCCTTGCATAAATATTTTACAAGTTTTTTTTGACTTTTTACTAATTTTTTACATCAAAAATGCTCTTCCAAAAATACACCTTCCAACATCCTTCCCCTCCTAAGCCTTTCGGCTCCTGACGAAAGTTTTTCTTATGTGAGCTCAGCTTTATTTCTTCTTCCTTTGATACACTTGTGACACCAAATCATGGCTCTTCCTTTCTGTGACATTCAAGTTATTGACCATTTCAAATAAGGCTTTCCTCCATTGCACTGCAGCTTCAGGCTTATCTATGACATCCTTCTTCAAATATTCAGTGTAAGCAACTTCATAGGCAGTAAGTCTTGCTTTTGTAACAACTGATAGGTTTCCAAAAATCTCTGACTCCCTCTCAAAAAACCCATAATCGAAAGCATCCTCAAAAATCTGTAAGTAATGACTACCCAAAAATATAATTCTGCTGTAGTAGGCCATTAAGCAGATCCTGTCTGGTGTCTCACTCAAATCAAACAAAAGAGCATCAGTTGGTGAATTAAAGCCTATGTAGTTCAAAATTCTGATATCTGTATCAGTGTAGGTCTCGATACAGGCTAGAATCAATCTCATTATTCTGACAAGTAATATACAGGCTGGATCATTAACATCTTTATATGTTGTTAAAACTGACTCAGCAGTATTCACCATGTAATTTTTTGTAGGCCAAGTGCCTGCCTTTGGACCTGCTATTTTTGGAAAATTCAGCCATTTTGCTGGAATCTGCCCTGTTTTCCTCCTTTCCCAAAAAACAGTCCATTCTCTTCTTCTGGCAACTGGACAATAGGCTGGGTTGATCTTTAAATTCAAAGGTGCCTCTTTCCAGATTTTCCTGCATTCCTTATTGGCATCCAACCACTTATTTCTCCATTTAGGATTTGCTCTTTCAAATAACTCCTTCGTGACATTAATATCTTCCTCATACTCAAGGTATTTGTTCGGAGATAGCCCTACTCTGGCTAATTGATAATTCTTTATACTCTCCAAAATCATACAGAAAGGTATTCCCAATCCATCTGCAGCCCAATGATGCTGATCTGGATTAATGCCTTTATTCAGAGCAAAATTAACTATTTGATCTTCATACTCATCATGCATTTTTCTGATAAATTCCATTCTTGACTCTCTATTGGTCAATAATTTCTGTACAAAATCTTCAGAATATTCTTCCTCTGTTTCTTTGGCTGCTGACTCCTTGTTCTCTTGTTCCCTGTCAAAATCCCCTGTTTCATATTCCCTGTTGTCTGTATCTTCTGCCTGTACTTGATCTTGAATTTCTTCTGGAACTTTTGATTTCTCCAACTGTTTCTGTAATTCTTCTATAGTCATCATTGAACTTTTGTTCTGAGCTGCCCATAACTCCTTTTCCTTCCTCCACTCATTTCTTTCTTCCTCCATCTTTGCTTGCCATTCACTTCTTTCCTTCTCTACCTCCAAATGTAATTGATGATATCCTCTCATTGATGTGGCAGCATGAGTGTTTGCCTGTTTCTCCATTTCTTTGGCCTCTTTTAATTCTGTTTGAAGTCTTTGAATTTCTTTATGCAGCTCTTCCTTTTCTTCCTCTGTCAATTGAACAGATTTACTTCCACCTTGTAATTGACTTTCTTCTAACAACACTTTATTAATCTCTTCGTGTGCTCTAGTCAGAATTTGATAAGATGTTTGTAAAGTTCTGTATCTTCCTCCTATGGTTTTTAGTTCCATTTCCATTTTAGCATTCTGCTCTGATAACTTTACACTCTTTTCTTCCAAATATTGGATCCTGTTCTGCTTCTGAACCTCAGCTTCTTCCAAAACAATGATTCTATTGAGATATTCTTCATTCCTTTCCTTTATCAACCTTAATTGCTCTGTCATCTGCTCTTTTTCTTTCTTGTGTTCTTTGATAATTAAACTGCCTTTTTCAAATTCTGATTCAGCCACCATTCCTGATATGATCATATTTCTGCTAGATGGTCTGAATTGTTCAATGTTACTCATAATCATTTGACAAGCTGATCTTATATTTTTGGGTATTCTTTCCAACCCTACTTCTATTTCTGTCTGTCTAACTTCAATTTGCTTATCTTCTTTATCCACATCATCTTCTTCTGCTGCTGTTTCATCTTCTATGTCCTGCATATCTTGTTCTTCATCACTGTGATCATAGTTCTCTGTATCCTGATTGTTATCATCCTCTTCATAAACTAGTGCTCGGTCATTTGCACTCTTCTGCTCTGAGAAATCTGAAGCTTCCTTCTTTTCTAATGGCTTCTTTTCTTCCAATACTTGTTGCTTCTCTGTGAAGAGCTGGTCTCCCTTAATTAGTATCTCCTTCTCTTGTGTTAGGGTTTCCTGACTATTATTTGAGTCCTTTTCAACAAGAATTTGTTGAACTTTCCTGAGTTGGTCTTCCTGTTCCTGCTTTTCCTGAACTTCAACTGATTCAATTTCTTTTGTACCCGCAACCTGGTCATTACTTTTCTCTTTTATGCATTCCTGATCTTGCTCCTCAATATCCATAAAATCTGCTTCCACCTCCTGTTCTTGATCATTCTTAGATGTAAATTCCTCACTGCTCTTTATATCCTGCAACACATCCTTTATACTTTGAACAATTCCTTCCTCTATTACTTGTCCCAAGACCTCTTGAGTATTCTTTTCTGATTCTAACTCCTTGCTTTCCTGTTCTTTGGATGCATCCTTCTGCTGATCATTTGAACTGCCAAATACTCTCCTTGCTAATTCCTCCAAACTTGCAGTCAACCTTGCATTTAATTTGAACTGTGTCTGTGATGGGTTGGTCCATATTAAATTTTTGTCAACATTCATTATTCCAGAACTATCTTCATTTCTCTTCTGGTCTTCCTCTTCTGTCATCCTTGCCTTTCCTTTTAACTGCCTCCTTTTTTCTTCAGCACTCATCTGTGGAACTATTTCCTCCTCTGTCTGCTTCTCTTGAGGTTTCTTACCTGAATCCTCAGGTGTTTTCACTTTTTCTACAGCCTGAACAGCTATATTGGGAGTGTTGGGTATTGACAGATTTAAACTTTTTAGCAAAAAACTCTCAATGTCGCTATCTGAATCAGATGAGAATCGTGAAGATCCTCCCACTTCTTGTTCTATAGGCTTTGACACTTCCATCACTGAGGTTAGCTTCTGTGTTTCTTTTGTAATTACTTGTTTCATTTCTTTCATCACATGTTCATCTGCCATTTTTCCTTTTCCTTTCTTTATCATCTTCTTCTTTTGAACAGGTTTCCTTGGCATCTTCTTTTTCACTATCACCGTAGTTCTGGCCTCTGGAGGTCCTTGCAACTCCTTGAAGTATGCCAGCAATTCTACCTCCTTCTTCACAAATATCTCCTCAGTTTCTGCTGCCATCATTTCTTCATGCAATGCTTCATAGTGCTCCACCTCTTCTTGGATCCAATCGGTAGCTTTACATGAAAAATCTTCCAACATTTTTTGATATTGTGCCTCGTGTATGGCTCTTTTGCTGTTTCCTTGAGTGAGATAAGTGTAAAGCTGTTCTTTACTTGTCTGCGGAGGATGAGGTTCACTGGAGGATTGTACCTTTTTTTGTGCTGCCACCTGTTCCTCTCTTGTTTCTTCTGCCTGTTCTAACTCTACTTTTCTGGGGTCCAACTTTCTTTTCTTTACTGGAATCACTTCCTCAGATATTACTTTTCTCTTCATTCCTGTTCCCCTCATGCGAGTTTGTCCTTCTGATTCTCTTCCAAGTGCTTTTCTAGGGGGACTTTTGATTCCTGACATCAAATTTCTGAAGTACTGTGCCTCAGGAGCTAACTTTAACTGTTCTTCCATTCCTAGAACATGATAAATGATTTTTGTCAAAAACTGGGCTCCATTTATGAATTTCTTCTGCTCCCAGTGCTTTGCTGCTTCCTTCAGCTGTTCATGGATGTAAGGTGAGACATCCATCACCCCAAATGGCTTGGTTCTATCTTTGTTATTGAACATTAATAGAGTTACTGACTTATGAGGCATGGTATACCTTGGTAATTTCGGAAAACAAAAGAACTGCAAGAACATTCTTATAGCATATTCTTCATTTTCTTTTCCCTTGAAGTCAGTGAACTTTACATACCCCGTGTAAGTCTCCTTATTTTTCTTGACAAAACTTTGGTCCAGTTTAGTGCCCATTGGATAGAACTGTAAGGCGGCTCTGATATGTTCTGCTTTGATGACTATCCCTGCCTCCTGATTGTCTTTATTCTTCACTTTACATCTGAAGTAGGCATCATTGCCTTTTCCCACTTCCTCTAAACTTCCCATCACTTGTGCCACTCTTTCAAAGTCAATAAAGAAAATAGGTTCTTCTAAGAGCTTGTGCAATCCCACAGCTTTCCATCTTTTGAGGTTGACAGAAGTTTTCTGAAACCTGTAAAATTCTTGGCACAGCATGGTGTACTTATATCCTCCCACTGCTACTGTGAAGATATGTTGTCCTATCACTCCCAGAATTTCTTTAAGTTCTTTTGCTATTTTTTCAGCTTCCGGGATTTCTTGGTCTTCATCGGATTCTAAGTCCACTTGTTCTTCAGCTGCATCACTGTCCAAAAACCAGTGTCCTCTGGACAAAGTCACTGAATCAGCTTTGAAGTCATGGATTGCCAACTCCTTTGCATTCACCATCCTGTATTTATATATAACAGAAAAGAAAATACTCCACCCACATGAGTCACAAGATTTCATAAGAAAATACTATATTATTCTGGAATGTTACTGACATATATAAAAAATAAGAAAGACAAGTTCCCAGCAATTTTTGCTTTTTTTCAAGAGACTCAATTTTAAGTGAGCAACACAGGTGTAGCAAGACATCTAATGTGCTCTCTCCAATTGCCACTTCCTTGCTCAAAAAAGCAATTCCTGAATTAGAAAGATGATGCTAGAAAAGATGATTAATGAAGATACTTGAAAAAGTAGTGGTAAAAAAGAAAAATGATCACAAAAAATTACAAATCAATAAGACAAAACAATTTTTTTTTTTCCATAATAAGTTACTCTTTCCCTCCCTATATCTTGCTTTGTGTTCTTTTATTTTTAGAAAGAAAATCAAGAAAATAAAATATATTTTTCTGTTTTTTTTTTTTTTTTTTTTTTTTTTTTTTTTTTTTGCCTTCTTTCCTTCCCCTCCTAATTTTCTTCTAAGGGGAAAGAAGGAATTATTTTTTTGTCCTTTTCAAAATTCCAAAAATAGGTCCATCGTGGATTATCCCTCTTCCATTGACCCAATTCCGATTTTTTCACCCAGTAATGTTTTACTCCATTTGTGCTTCTGTTATGGAAATATCCACGCTCTGTGGATGAACATTTTGTGACATTTTTTGGCTTCCATATCCATTTCGTTTTAATTTCCTGTTTTGGTGAGCCATAACTGTGCACGACCTGTTTCCATATTCCTTTTGTTCTGTTTTGTTGATATTGCAACTTTGGCAATAATAGTCTTCTTTGTTTTGTCTCCTCATCCACCTTTACCTCTTCAGTCTTTGGCTGGTCTTGAGTGTATGAAGCTTGATCACTTTGTATTGTCAAAATGTTCCTGTCCTCCATTGAGAAAGCAAATCCTTCGAGATGTGGGTCATGAACATCCATATGAACTACCTGCTCTTCATTACTCAGAAAGAACATTAAAAACTTTTTGTCCTTGATGGTTAAATTAAGCTTCATTTTTTCAAAATTTAAGATGACTTTACCTTGTTTGAGCCATGGTTGCCCTAAAATCAGCTTTTCAGTCATTAAATGGTCTGGCCACTCTTCACAATCTATCTCCATATATTCATTATTAAATTTAACTTTAACAGAAAGTGAAGATATGCTTTGAATTCTTTTCCCACCCAGGGTTTTGATCAGAATTCTGCTTTCAGCTCTCTTAAGATTAAACTTATTGATCAAGGCTGAGCTAATTAGATTCACTTGAGCTCCCGAATCTATCAAAACCCTTATGTTTTCATTCTGGTAATTCATCATAATCAAAGGCAAATGTTCTTTTTGCTTTAGAGTGTTTTCACATAAGCACACTTGTTTCAATTTTCTAATTCTCTCTTTGGCTTCTAGTTGAGCCTCCTTTCTAATACTTTCTTCTTCTTTTTTCCTATTTTGGGCCTTTTGCAACCTTCTCCATTCCTCAGTAGTTAATGGGCACTCATACCTCTTTACTCTACATCCACTTATGAAATTTGGCATAATTTCCCCATCAATATTGGCTAACTGAATAGCTCCACTTTTGCTTATCTGATGTATGATATATGGCCCATGACCTTTTTTCTGAAACTTTTTCTGATGTTCCTTGATTGTGTAAGCTAAGACCAGATCTCCTTCTTGTAGATCTTTGTCTTTTATGTGAACATCATGATAAGCTTTTTGTCTTTTCTTGTTTGTGTATATACTCATCACTGCTTGGAGTCTCGATGCTCCCAGTTTTTCTAAGTCTATGACTCTCTCAGATAATTCATGTCCTGTCCAATTGTATTGGCTACCCACCTTCAGTGTTGGAATAAGAAATTCCATGGGTAAAACTGCATTCTGGCCATACACCAAATTAAATGGTGTAGTCCCTAAAGCTGTTTTGTATGCCACTCTATAAGCCCAAAGAACATGATTCAGTTGATAATCCCAGTCATTTCTGTTTGTGTTGACTAATTTGGACAATACATTGCAAAGTACTTTATTAGTGCTTTCTGCTAACCCATTGGCTTGTGGGTGATATGGGGCTGACTTATTGTGACTAATCATGAAATAATTAGTCATGTTTTCTATGATCTGATTCAAAAAATGAGTCCCCCTATCACTTACTAATTCAATTGGTAGTCCAAATCTAGTGATAATGTTTTCATACAAAAATCTAGCAGTGGTGTGAGCATCATTTCTTTTAGTAGCTTTGGCCTCAGCCCATTTTGTCAAATAATCTGTAGCTACTAGTATGTATTCTGCATGAGATTGTCTGGCTGGAGGATGTATGGGTCCAATAAAGTCCAATCCCCATTTACTAAAAGCTCTGGCTGAAATTAAAGGAATTAATGGCATGTTATCTCTTTTGTTTGGTTGGCTTACCCTTTGACAGACATCACATCTTTTCACATAAGTTCTAGCATCAGGAAATAGGGTTGGCCACCAAAAGCCAGAATATAAGATGAGTTTGGCTGTTCTATCACTTGAGAAATGTCCTCCAGCTACTCCTGAGTGTGCCATTTCCAACATCTCTAAATACCTTTCTTCTGGAACACAGATTCTCAGATATCCATCCATTCCTCTCTTGTATAATTGCTCTCCTATGAGTTGATATTCTTCTGAGATCACTTGTAGATTTCTTGAATCAGCACCAGCTATTACTTGTTCCCCTTTCTCCTTTCTCTTCAACTTCTCAACAATATTTTCACTCCATTCAGGGTTTTTCTGAAACCAATATAGAGTTATTAATTCTGCTTTCTGCCATGTTTGACATTTTTGACAATTATCAATATATCTCTCCACATCTTGAATCTTATTTGGCCAATGTACTCCCATCCTATTAAGGTTACTAAGAGTGACAATCGTAGAAGCATGAGTACATGGATTCCAGCAATGAGCTTTTCTTACATATTCATGTTGCTCTTCTTCTGGAGTACAATATTCCAGTATACCTGACTGATTGAGGTGATACAAATGTCCAGCTAACAACATGAAATTCCTGCTTTGTAACACCAGATGTGTGTTATTTGCTAATGACCTACAAGGTCCCATGGTTAGCAAGGGAATTAATGACATCGACCATTCAGGAACACTTTCCACCTTGAATAAGTACGTATCTGGCAAATCATCATCTATAGGTGAACTAGGTTCTTTTGACTGAATTCTTGATAAATGATCTGCTCTCAAGTGTGTTTTTCCTTGTCTAACCACCACCTCAAATTCAAATTCCATTAGTAAAAGAAACCATCTTACTATTCTTCCTGTATGACATGGTTTATTTACTAAATAGAGTAGAGCTTGGTGATCCACAAAGAATTTAAACTTGTTGGCCAATAGATAATGTCTGTATTTTTTGACAGCAAAGATCATTCCCAATCCTTCTCTCTCAGTAGTTGTGTAATTTTTTTCTGCACTGTTTAATTGTCTACTTGCATATGCTACTGGGAAATCTAATTTGCTTCCTTTTATAGGTTGTGCTAACACACATCCCAGAGCATAATTTGAAGCATCGACATGTACATGAAAGATTTTATCCCACTGAGGTGTTTTCAAGATTGGTGCTGTCACCAAACAAGTTTTTAATGTTTCAAATGCTTGGTCACATTCTTCAGTCCACTCAAACTTTGTGATGAGGGCATATAAGGGCTTGGCTATATCAGCAAATTTGTATACAAATTTTCTGTAGTACCCACAATGTCCCATAAAAGTTTGGAGTTCCTTCACATTTGTTGGTCTAGGAAGCTCTATTATGGCTTTTATTTTCTTTTCATCAGTAGAGATTCCATTTTTTGACACTATGTGACCCAACATTCTTCCTTGTCTGACATAGAATACACACTTTTCTGGGTTTAAGCATACTCTATATGTCCTGCACTTCCTGAATATTCTTTCCAAATCTTGTAAATGATCTTGTCTTTTTAAAGAAAAAGTGCATAAGTCATCTACATAGATTTCCATCACATTTCTCAGGAATTCTTTGAAAATATGACACATCAACCTTTGAAAAGTTGCTGGGGCATTGGTCAATCCAAAGGGCATAACCCTAAAAGCATAAACCCCCCATTCTGTAGAAAAGGCAGTCTTATGTTGGTCCTCTAAAGCTATTGGTACTTGATTGTATCCTGAGAAGCCATCTAGAAAACTATAGACTTCCTTTCCTGCAACTCTCTCAAGAAGATGATCTGTTATTGGCAGTGGATAACTATCCCTTATAGTTGCTGCATTTACTTTCTTCAAGTTAATGCATACCCTAAGTTTCCCGTTCTTTTTTGGCACCACAACTATAGGCGATATCCATTCAGTGTACTCTATTTCATAAATGAAATTAGCAGCCAACAACTTGTCAATTTCTTCCTTTATTTTGGCAGAGTATTTGTCATTAAATGTATAATGTCTCTGTTTGCTTGGTTTTGCCTCAAGTATCATAGGAATCTTATGCTCACAAATTTTTGGATCAATTCCTTTCAAATCTTTATAACTGTAAGCAAATACATCCCTATATTTCTTTGCTAGGATCCTTAATGCTTCTTCTTCTTGTGATGTCATGTCATCAGCTATTACTATTTGTCTCTCTTCTCCTTCTTCCTGCGTAATTACAATTTTCTTTGTTTGTTCTTCATTATCATATGCTTCCCCTTTCTTCTTTTCTCTTTTTGGTTTCATTTTCAGAAGTAGTCTATCTTCTACTTCATAAGTTTTAAAGTTTGCTGGTACATCAAAGTATTGATCTTTGTTTATCTCTTTCTCTTTCTTTTCTTTTTCCTGGTCTCTTTCTATTTCTTTGTGTTTATGTTCCTTGTATTTGCCTGAGATTTTATCTTTGATTGCATCCTCAGCTTTTACTGTTTCCAAATATTGTGATTTTCCTTGTGTTAATATCATTTCTTGATTTTGATCTTCTTCTCCTTTTGATACTCCTATCATGTGTATGCCAATGTGGAAGATGTCAAATCCTTCCTCATTTTGGAATTCCACTCCCACATATTCCTCACTGGCCAAATCCATGGTAGCTAAGATTTGATTCCATCCATAAGGCTCAAACTCTTCATCTTTGAATTGTTGAGGCACATAATTTTCATCTTGTATTTCTCTTTCTTCCACACAATCTTCTCTCCTTAACTTCCTTTTCCTATTTGTGATATTTCTTAATATGTTACACTTCCAAACTGCTGATTCACCTTCTTCCTGATCCTCCCTCTCTGATTCTTCACTTTCTGGTTGATTTTGATGTATTTTATACCATTCTCTAGGAGATATGTCACAATAGTGGCCATTTCTTAAGTTTACTCTTGTTATTCTCCCCTGGTTCTGAAGATATAAACAATCATTACCCCAATCTTGTACAATTTGCATTTGTCTCATGAAGGGTCTTCCTAGGATAATTTCATAAGATGTGGATTGTGGAAATTCTACTATAGCAAAAGTATGCTCTATTTCTATGCCACATATGTCCACAATCACTTTTTCCCAAATTCCTAGGGGCTTTTCTATATGTCCATCTGCAAGTTGTAATCTCATTTTAGTGGGTAATAATTCCTTTCTTCCCCATTTCTCCCAGGTTTGTTTAGTCATTATAGCCACTCCTGATCCACTATCCAAAATGGCTTTTGCTGAATGTTTTCCATATTGTAATTTTAATGTTGAATTCCCTTCTTCTCCTTCACAATACCCTCCTATTTTGTCAATAGGAATATACCATAGTTCCTCTAATTCTTGTGTTGGTGAATGAAGGTTTCCAGATATTGTTTCTTCCTTGTTCATCTTGTTTTGTAGGTGAGGATTTTGTTTCAACAAATTTTCCCATGTTGTATGACATGTAATACTACAATGTTCATCTAAACTCATTTGGAATTTTATGTGTGGATTGCCTTCTTCATCATCTTCCTTGGTTTTTGTTTTTTCATGCTGATCAAATGTTCTCCGAGAGCTGTCTTCTTCCCCTAATCTGAGTTGTGTTTCCTGGATAATTTGTTTGCATTTTAGCATCCTTTCATGCTCTAAATCCGGTATGGGATAAGCCATTGCATGATCTGTGGGGCTTGGTCCCTCTTGAATCCTTCCTTTATAGGCTTTGATTAGGGTGTCTAGGCTCTGAGAATTTCCTAATTCAGACAGATTCTGGGTCTTTTGAGGAGAAGTATGTTTTGAATTTGTTTGTTCCTGACTGTCTTCTTCCAGACTTTTGCCCACTTTCCTTTTCTTTTCCCATTTCCCTCTTTGTCTATTTTTCTTCCCTTTTGATGTGGATCCCTCATTTTGTTCTTTAATTGTTCCTTGTTGTTTGGCTTGTGCCCTTGTTATAACATTAAGTTCAATTTGATCATTGTCACTCAATTCCTCTTGTTCCATAATTTTGACTGTTTTTAAAGGTATGTTATTAGGTGTGTTCTGTTGTTTTTGGGGATTTTTTGGACAGTCCTTGATCAGATGTTCTCTACCACAATCCTTACAATATGCTCCCTCTATCCTGAATGTTGGAGGTTGTGGACAATCCCTAATGAAATGCTCTCCCCCACACCTATAACATGTTATCTTTGGTCCCCCTTTGAATTGAGGTTTTTGATTGGACATGTAGTTGTTAGTAATGTACATGAATGTTGCTGTGTCCATTTCAATTTTTCCATTTCCCAGATCTAGGGCTTTAAGCTCAGGTTCCCTTATTTCATAATCTTCCCATTCTTCCTGATGTCCCTCACTCCATTGATACTCTTCCTTATAAGGTGATCTGAATCTTGAATTTCCTTCATCAATGGGTGTATATTTGACTGGTACCACATTGGTTGGAATGGGAGGTTGTTGTCCCAATACTGGTCTTGGTTGCTCGGTATAACCTGATTCCCTTTGAGCCATATAGTCTCTTTCCTTGACAGGTTGTTTGTTATAGAAGCAATCCTCCCTGGTATGGTTTGTCCATTTTCTCTCTAGTGTACAATACTTGAGTGTCTTCCTATCTTGTAAGTGTTGTGGTTTCTGATAAGGGCATTGTTGTGCCAGATGATTTTCTCCACAATTATAACATTTCTTGTTTGTGTTTATCCTAGAGTTTATCAGATTAGTTTTAGTGCTTACCTCTAGGGCTTTAGCAATAGCCTGAGCCAACTCTTCTGCTGGAGGAATTTTGTCTTCATAAGATCTGGGTTGATCAAATGCTAACAAATCTTGACCTCTGTTGTCCTCCAAATCTATTGCTTCCTTAACACAGGCTGCTAAATCAGGACATCTCCTATAGTACACTAGGGTCCTTAATTGGGCACTTCTCAATCCCTCAATGAATAAGGATACTTGTTTTGCCATGGAAGGTACTTCTTCTCTTGGGCATCTATCAATGTACTGCTTAAACCTTCTGGCTGCTTCCCTAACATTTTCCTCCTTTTGTTGTTTGAAGCTGTGTATCAATGTGGCTGTACTATGTTTGATTCCAGTCTTAGAGAATTCACCAATGAAAGCTTCTAAGAAAGATTCAATATCTAGGTACATTTCTTTTCTCAAAGGAATGAACCATGATAAGGCTGGCCCTGTTAGGGTTAGACCAAATGCTTCAAATTGTACCTTATAATCTTCTACTTCCTCTGCTCTAATCAGTTGTCTAAATTCTGCAGCATGAGCATGAGGATCTGAATACCCTTCATATTGGTTCTTCATGCATTTGGCTACTTGATATGGTCTAAGCATCCTACCCTGAGGTTGCCAATGAGGTCTTCTTCTGAGCGGGAAGTCATTGTTTCCTTCTGGTTCTCTGTCAAAGGGATTTGGTGAAGCATGTGTCCTTCTCCCATAATTTTGCTCATTATTCGTGTAGTTTTCATTTGGTCTAGGTATGTCTGGTTGTCCCATGTTATGTTCCCAAGGTCCTTTGTCAGCACATTGCCCTAGATCATTTGAATTTTCTGGATCTTGAGAGAAGATGTATACACATCCTTGCCTGTCTTCATATCTTCCATCTTTGAATTGGGCTACTGGGGTTATATTCAGGGGAATTTCTGAATTTCTCAGTCTAATTAGGAATTTATGCATTCCATCTTGGTATACATAGGTTCCAAACCTATTTGTATACATGTATTTAAGGATGTTTCTAAAATCCCCAGTTTCTATTGACTCATTTGTTTCATTTATGTTTTCCATGTTATTTTCTTGGCTTAAACTTCTTTCTGATCTTTTATTACTTCCTGGCTCTTTTTCCTTCCTTGTTAGGTCTTGTTTAGGAATTGGATCTATTTTATTTCCCGACCTTAGTATCATTCAACTATTTTTTTTGACAATTTTTCAATACTCAAAAGAGTGTTTGTCACAATTTCCTGACCAATATATTGGTTTTCCACAATTTTCTGTCCAAAATTGTGTGTTTTAATTTTCTTCCTCTGTTTTGTGCTTTTCACAGCTTCTTAATGAATTTAGGGTTTTTTCACGATTTTCTACTGTCAGTAGTGTTTTTTCACAAATTTCAGATGAAAATCGTGTTTTTCACGATTTTATCATGCAATTAGACTTTTTCACGATTTTCTGTTGGATTTAGGTTTTTTCACGATTTTGTGCCTACCTGTGAGTTTTTTACAATTTTCTGTTGAAAATCCTGTTTTTCACGATTTTCTACTTACTTGTGAGTTTTTCACGATTTTCTGTTGAAAATCGTGTTTTTCACGATTTTGTGTTGAGAATCGAGTTTTTCACGATTTTCTGTTGAAAATCGAGTTTTTCACGATTTTCTGTTGAAAATCGAGTTTTTCACGATTTTCTGTTGAAAATCGTGTTTTTCACGATTTTCTATCTACTTGTGAGTTTTTCACGATTTTCTGTTGAAAATCGTGTTTTTCACGATTTTGTGTCAAAATCGTGTTTTTTGCGATTTTGTGTCAAAATCGTGTTTTTTGCGATTTTGTGTCAAAATCGTGTTTTTTGCGATTTTGTCCACAGAATCGTGTTTTTCCACGATTTTGTTCCCAGACAATCGTGATTGCTCACAGATTGTAAAAACACGATTTTCTTATGAAAATCGCGTTCTGGGAATCGCGATGTTGATGGCTCTTTCCACAGAATCGCGATTTTGAGTAAAACTCAGAATCGCGATTTTGTCCAAAATTTGGCAGATTTTCAACTTTTTGTTTTTTCAATATTTTTTAACCTATAGAATCGCCTTATCAAAATTTTAACATGCAATGAAACAACTGAAGCAAAAACTAATGATTTCTTAGCAAAAACTCAATAATTCAGAAAATCGCGATTCTGTCTTCCTCTGTTTTTTTCTATTTTCTGATGTTATTTCCCACTTAAAACCAAAAAATATGTGTTCAAAATTGATGTTAGGATTCTTACCTTTCTTGCTTGAGTGAAAATTTCTCCAAGGTCCACTGTTTGCAGGAAGTCGCGATTCTGGCAGCTCTGCTCACTCTTTCTCTCCCTCTCACTCTCAAATGAGTTTTTTCTTCAAATATCTGCTTATATAGTGCTCAAAAAATCACGATTTTGTACTCAGAAAGTCGCGATTTTGTTCAAATTTCAGTTTTTCACTCTCTTTCACTTTTTCCTCTTCCCTTACTCAATCTACCTAATCTTCCTTACACTTCCTTATCTCAATGTACCCAAATTTACCACAGATTCCAAAAAAAACTTTCTTTACAGAAAATCGCGATTTTGTGTAAAGAATCGTGTTTCTTTCTGTAGATCCTTTCTTGTGCAAATTTTGAGTATTCTTTGTCCTTGCCTTCTCTCAATATCCTTCACACTTCAATACATGAGTCACCTGGAAAGTTTTTTCAAAACAACACTTTTTACAGAAAATCGCGATTCTGTTCAGAGAATCGTGTTTTCTAATTTTCTGGTTTTTTTGATAATTTTTTTATTTTTCAAGCTTTCTTTCTCTTTGTTTTGCTTCAATTTCTTCTTTTCTTTGTAATTGACTTTACTCCTGAATTTTTGCACCAAAATCACAATCTCCCTCAGAAAATCGCGACTTTGTGCAGAAAAATCGTGTTTTTCTCTATTTTTGATTTTATGCCACTTTGAGTAGCTTTTTCTTCTTGATTACCTTCAAAACCCTTCAACAACTTCAATTCAACCTTCACTTACAATGTTATTTCAAAATCAATTACTTTTTTCAGAAAGTCGCGATTCTGTGCAGAGAATCGTGTTTTTCAATTTTCTGGTTTTTTGATCATTTTTTGCTTTCTTTTCCAGTTTTTCACAATCACTCCTAATCACAACACCTCACTTCAACTTCTTATCAAGAAAAGACATTTGTTTAATTGTTTTTGATGAGTTTTGTGAATTTGTTTGGTATTTTTGCCCTAAAAATAAAGGTGAACACTTTACTTAGGGTTTCTGGTTTTGGAAATCAACTGATCCTATGGTTCTTGATTGGTTATGAGTTTCTATGTCCTTAGCTATCACTAAAGTACCAAAGAAAGGTTCTCCAATGAAAAAGTGTTATGAAAGGCAATCAAATTTTGTAAAGATAAACTCAATCATATGATTTTTTTTTTCAAAATGCAGCACAACTCAAGATTTAATGCTCAGACTTGGTCAACAACTGAATCCCTCATTCTTACATCTAGCTACTTTAACTGTCCTTTCCTTAATATCACCATGTTATCTTCCCAAGATCACCCATGGTGTCTAGTACTTGGGCAAAAAGAAATCTAGATATGCAAGAATAGATTCAAGTTACCTCCATCTTCAGCTTCTTGGCTCAAATCCTCCACACACCTGCACTTTTACTTCACCAAAATGATGAGCAACTATCAATCTACAAAATTTTCAGCACTTCCACTTCTACAAGACATCCATTGCTTTCTTCTTCCCTAAAGACAAACAATGATATCTACCTATTCATGTGCACTTTTCCTTATTGATGAGCTTTACCTTGTTTACTATCATCAACTGAAGATCCAGCAAAGGTCCAACTTCAAAGAAGTTCTTGGAATGTTCCCCGGCAACGGCGCCAAAAAATGTTTTGTTTTGGACTCCAAGTTGTCCTCTCCAATCATGAAGTAACAAAGAATCAATAAATCATCTTTATTTTGTCAATCCTAGGAATATCCACAAGACCACAGCCCCTTCAAGATAATAGATTCAAGGAAATCAGAGATTGATGGCTGGATTGCTGAGAGAAATTGAAGATGAAGAGAAAATCTTGAGTTTACCATAACTAAGGCAAATCTCCATCATTTTCCATGTTCTTTATGTCAAAACCATGCCATTTCATTAGCAGATTACAAATATGAACTCAAAACTGAAAAATATCACCTGTATCATAAAGACGAGACAATCGCGATTCTGTACCAACAGACGATTTTCACAATTTTGGAACCTCCTTCAGTCCTTTCCACTCATTTACAGCAATAGGTCTCTCTCTTCATACAACTTACTCAGTAATACACAAATATAACTCACAAATCTCCATGATTAAGCAAGAGACAAGCTCACACATCAAAAGAAATACACTCAACAGGAGAAAACACGATTTTGCAGAAACTCTTTCTTCTCTATTGATAGCTTGAGCAAATGACTAACCAACCTCTCCAAAATAGAGAAAATTGACTTATATACATTTTCAAGTGTCCTTTTTCACACTTGAAATTAGGTCTTTTTCTCTAATTTTCTAAAGAAATGCTATCTAAGAGTTTCTAAAAATTCTACAAAATTTACATGAGATCCTCAACCACATAAGGAAGACTCTTCCTTATTTTTACAATCCTTGCATAAATATTTTACAAATTTTTTGACTTTTTACTAATTTTTTCATAAAAAATGCTCCTTCAAAATCACTCCTTCCAACAGTGTCACTAACAAACAAATCCCAAGGTTTGCCCCTGTGAAAAGATGCTATACTTGTGGTGGCGACCACATGGCGAATGTCTGTCCCATTATGGCTCAACCCCAAGTTAATCCTAGTAGCCAGTACTGCACCATAGAACGGAGGTACACAAATCACCTGGCGCAAGATTGCCCATACAACAAGCAGGCGGTTAGGCAACCCTATCCTCAGCAGGGAAGATACCAGAATCAGTACCCACCACAGCAATATGCTAGGCCTCAACAAACCTACCAACCACAATACCAAAACCAACAAAGGCCTCAGCCTGTGTTAGCCCAACAACCTCCAGCTCCATCCAACGTAATCCCTGTAAAGTATGCAGCTGCAGAAGAAAACCTGAATAGAGCTATAGTCCCCGTAACACCATTGCTTTTAGAAAGTGATCCCAGTGACCATAGTTTCGATTCTACACATGTTGATAGCCCCCAGGCCTACTACATGCAGTCTCCTGAACATGGTGAGTCCTACTATAGTGAAGAGCCAAATGAACCTAGTTGGGAGTCAGATTACACAAACGTCATGTACACAAACCCCAACCCTAGACCTCAACCTAGGCAAGTAAGACCTCCATTCCCTAGAGGACCATGCTACAGATGTCAAGGAGATCATCTCATTCGTGATTGTCCCGTGCCTCCACCTACACAACCCCAATCAGTGACGATCCAAGGCTTTTGCCAGGAGTGTGGAAAGGAACATCTCTTACGAGATTGTCCCAAGAATCCCAGCAATATGCCAAAAATCACCCCGATTAATGTTATTGGGTTAGTGGTAGATTCCAGCGGAAGTGTCACTTCCACTGCACCCGTACAGGTAGTCACTAGAGCTCAAGCAGTGCAGCAAAACCAAGGGGTAAGCAAGGAAAAGAGCCCAGACGCTAGCGATACTGAGAGCCAAAATAAAAAGAGAACAAGAGCGTGGAGAGATAGCCGTGAACGTATGAAAAGGCAATGGGCGAAAAAGATGAGTGAACTTGAGGAAAGTCTACGAGAAACCAAGGCCAAAATCATAGAGATCACATCTCAACCGCACTCTCACACATTCCCACCGCTACCATCCCCATCACCCTCCATCCCTCCACCCTCTAAGACACACCACGTAACCCACCCACCAACCCAAGTCGGATCAGTATTAGCTGATCCCACTCCTGAAGACATAGACATGATGCTTAAAGCATATCAAGCCAGAATCCAAGAAGGGCCAAATGTCACGGATCATGATAAGTGCTACCCTAGAGCTGACCTAGAGGTAGAAAGAACCAAGCTTTGCGCGAAAATGGTCACATTAGCTCAGAGTATGTTTGAAGCCAGTCGCCTTTTCAATTACTCGGGCTCAGCCAAGACGCAATTACACTTGGATGGACTTCTAGAGAAGTTAGAGGGCATAATTGCAAGATCTGCCAAGGAAGAAAAAAATCAAGAAAGGTATAAAGCAAGCAAAAACATGACCCATCCCCCATCGGAAGTTTATGTGCCCAATTCCACTGAACCAGATAACCCCCCTTCCCTAGGAAGAATAGAGAATCTAATGGCACAATCACAAAAGGAACTCACCCCTCAACACCATGACAAGGCTAGTGAAAGAGCAGGTATTCCTACCCAGAAACCCTATGTGCCTAACTCTACGGAGCCAGACACATCATCTTCTATGAATCGGTTCACACCAGAATTCCTACGCGAGATTCAAGAAGACAAATGGGCTAAAGAAAGTGAAGTCCCTCCTCCTATTGAACTTGTGGATGAGGCACATGACCAATTCCCACAAGACATCCCATCCATTTATGGAGAGCAGGAGAGTACCCAATCTCAAGAAAGATTAGACTTCAAGTCTAATTCTTTACAGGAACTACCCCATTTCACAGGCCCATGGGAAGCAAGGTCCACCTGTATGAGAGCACCTACAGTCATGGTAAGAAACGAAGATTCAGTCATACCTAGGAACACAGAGGTAGTGAAGAACACCAAAGTGCAATGCAATCTCAGGTTAGAAGAGCTACCCAAGGTTAGACCTGAATTATGGAAACACGTAGCCAAACAAGTACCAGAAATAGCCAAACCTCGTTCCCAGGTAGGATCCCAGAGAACAGGGCCAGAAATACCCTTGGATAAGATAGGAGATATGTGTGAAGGCGAAGAAGGTAACACCTATCTTCCCATTACCTACCAGGGGTACACCACCAAGGCGATTTTGGACTCAGGTGCAGGAGTTGCAATTGCCACCACTTCCCTATGGAAGCGTTGGGGCAAGCCAGCACTCAGGCCAACGAGAATGAAATTGCAGATGGCCGATGGTCATATTGAGAGACCCTTAGGATTGCTAGAAGGAATAACTCTCACCACCTGTGGTGTCGAGTTTGAGCATACATTTGCTATATGTGACTTCAGCAAAAATCATGCCTATGAGATGATCTTGGGAAGACCATTTATGCGACAGTTGCAAGTGGTACAGGACTGGGGAACCAATTCTTTGTACCTGCAGCACTTGGGTGTTACGACCAAAGTCAATCTTAAAGATTACTCTCATAGAGATGTACCTCCTATCCAATGGAATCCCATCCATAGAGCCAAAGATGATACAGAGTCTGTGCATTCCATAGAATCCAGATCCTCATGGATGCATGAGGACACTCACTTATGGATGTGCAAAGTAGCAGTAGAGGAAGAGAAGAGAGAAAAGGCCAGAGAAATAGGTGCAAACGAAACTCATAGACCCATTCAAGACCCAGCATATGCACCTGTAGTCTTTCCTGATGAGGAATTTGAACCCCATGGCTGGGCAGAAATTTTAGCAACAATGGACGTAGCCATCAATGAAGAACAATGGACACCCCACTATGATGAGGATGGCTATGACATTTCAGTCTTCTCCATAGAGCCAATCATGGGAGAGGCAGTTCTAGAAGAATGCGAACCTAGCCCTGATGCATTTGAGGATGCAAGTGATTCCGATCTAGAGTCAATCATTATGGACCCACCATTTGCATCAGATGAAGAATACTTCTATGAAGTAGAATTTCAACCCCAGAGGTATGGAGAGCTTACAATTGATGTAAGACTAGCCACACATGTGACCTCGAAGGAAGAAGGAAAGAAAAGAAAGAAGAGAGAAGTCACACCAGAAGAGGAAGAATCTTTGTTTGAGGTCCCAGAAAACTTTAAAAAGTATGAGATAGACGACAGGAGAGTCATGATAAGAATGCCTAAACGAGAGGCACAATCAGGAGAGGCCTATGATAACAAAGAGACCACCAAGAAAATAGTAGTGGCCCTAGAAGAAGGAGAGGAGAGATGCACGTACATAGGCCATGACCTGACAGAAGAGGAAGAACAAGAGCTAGTTGCCTTGCTAAGAGAATACAGAGATGTATTCGCTTGGAGTTACAAGGATTTGAAAGGTGTGGACCCAGATATATGCTCACACACCATCCCCATGACCTCAGATGCCAAACCCTCTAAGCAAAAGCCTTATACATATAACGATAATTACGCTGCTAAGATCAAAGAGGAGATAGATAGGCTGGTTGAAGCTGGATTTATCTATGAAATTGAGCACACTGAGTGGGTATCCCCCATTGTAGTAGTGCCCAAGAAAAATGGGAAGTTGCGTGTATGCATTAACTTAAAGAAGGTTAATGCAGCCACAATCCGAGATAACTATCCGCTTCCTATCACAGAGCATCTCTTAGAAAGAGTGGCAGGCAAGGAAGTGTACAGCTTCCTTGATGGATTTTCGGGATACAATCAAGTAGCCATTGCTCCAGAGGATCAACATAAGACGGCTTTTGCCACGGAGTGGGGCATATTTGCCTTTCGAGTAATGCCATTCGGGCTCACTAATGCACCTGCTACCTTTCAACGATTGATGTGTCACATGTTTAAAGAGTTCCTGAGGAAGAACTTAGAAGTCTATGTTGATGATCTTTGTGCTCATTCCAACATCAGACAAACCCATATTCCTGAACTCAGACAAATCTTTGACAAATGTAGAGAATATCAAGTCTGCCTAAACCCAGAAAAGTGCGTTTTTATGGTCAGGCAAGGCAAGATTCTAGGACACATAGTGTCAAAGAATGGCATATCCACTGATGAAGAGAAAGTGAGAGCCATCGCAGAACTACCTAGGCCGAAGAATGTCAAGGAAGTACAGGCTTTCATGGGGCATTGTGGTTACTACCGCCGGTTCATTCACATGTATGCTGTCATTGCAAAGCCCATGTACGGACTTCTGACTAACTTTGAGTGGACTGATGAATGTGAGAATTCCTTCCAGGAGCTTAAATGAAGATTATGTTCAGCACCAATCTTGACCACACCAGATTGGAACAAGCCATTCCATGTACACGTGGATGCATCCAATTATGCTATTGGGTGCGTACTCGCGCAGCCTACCGGTGAAGGTAATATGGATCTTCCAATTGCCTATGCTAGTAGACAATTAAATGCAGCTGAACGAAATTATACCACTACGGAGAGAGAAGGACTAGGCATGGTATATGCAGTTAAGAAATTTAGACACTATTTGCTTGCAAACAAGTTTAATTTTTTACTGACCACCAAGCATTGCTATATCTCGTGAACAAACCATGCAATACAGGTAGATTAGTAAGATGGTTTCTCTTACTAATGGAATATGACTTTGAAGTAGTGGTGAGAAAAGGGAGGACCCACTTGAGAGCAGACCATCTCTCTAGACTCACATCTGGAGAAGCCCCACAAGGAGTGTCGGATGACCTTCTTGATGCTTACTTGTTTAATTTGGAAATGGTGCCACAGTGGGCTAAGCCACTAGTGCCAGTATTGACATACGGGCCTAACCATCCAGTAGTAAACACACAGAATAGAGAGGTTGTGAAGGCCCAAAAGTACCACATCATGGCAGGAAGCATGTATAAGCACACAGATCAAGGAATCTTGGCTTGTTGTGTGGAAGAGGACGAGTACAATAAATGGTTGCATTTAGCACATGTAGGTGCATTAGAGCAACACTACTCAAAGCAACGAACCTTACAGACACTAAGGAGACTCGGAGTACATTGGCCAACAATGGAAGCTGATGTCCAAAGGTTGTGCAAGGAATGCCCAATCTGTTGCACTAAACCACCTGTGGAACATGCCACTCTTTATCAAGTGTCCATAGTGCCCGATTGGAGTGAACCTCTAGTATCCTTCTTAAGGACGAGAACATTCCCTCTAGACATGACTCTAGCTAGGCAAAGGAGTTTAGAACAAGAAGCCCAGGATTACTCACTCATTGGTGATAATCTATACAAGCGTGGTAAAGATGGTTACCTGAGGCTATGTGTCCATGAAAGTGAATATCTTAAGATCTTGGAAACTGCTCACCAAGGTGTAGCAGGAGGACACTTTGGACCAGATCGGGTGATCAAGGCAATACTATTTGCGGGCTTCTGGTGGCCGACCCTTCACATGGATGCACATACCTATGTGAAACGATGTGATGTCTGTCAGAGAACTCAGTATCCTATACGTAACGATGAGATGCCACTGAAACCTATGATGGGTGGACGTGCATTCTCTAAGTGGGGAATAGACTTCGTAGGTCCTATTAATCCCCCAGCTAAGGTCTCCCATGCAGAATATATCATTGTTGCGACAGACTATCTAACAAAGTGGGTAGAGGTAAAAGCTACGACAAAGAACGACGCTCAGACAACTGCTAAATTCTTGTTTGAGAATGTATTCACAAGATACGGGCTACCTATAGAGCTAGTTAGTGATAGAGGCACTCACTTCTTGAATGAAGTGATTGAAAATCTGCTCCAAGAATTCTTGGTAATACATAAGAAGTCTGCCCCCTATCACCCTCAAGCAAATGGCCAGGCTGAGAGCACCAACAAGATCTTATGCAATGTATTGACGAAATTAGTGAACAATAAACGCTCTGATTAGGACAAACAGCTACACCATGCTGTTTGGGCATACCGAGTTGCCTACAAAACGGTACTCCAAGCCACTCCCTTTCAAATGGTGTTTGGTCAAAATGCTGTGCTACCTTTAGACTTTTTGATACCTACATTGAAAGTGGCACAAGAGCATGAATGGACGGGTCATGAACTCTCCTCTAGACTTTTTGACCTTGAACGATTAGGAGAAACAAGACTGAGAGCAGCTGCAGGGATATATGCAGCTAAGAATTGACAGAAGGCATACTTTGATGCCCATGTTAAGGATAAAGGTTTAAAGGCAGGCGACTTAGTTTTAGTCTACACATTGAAACAACACGCAAGGAAACTCGAGAAGAGAGGCTACGGACCTATGATAATCAATAGGATCTCCACGAGTGGAGCAGTACAACTAGCCACTTTAGAGGGTGACGTTCTCCCAAACTATATTAGCGGATGCAGAGTCAAGTTGTATCAGGAACCCCTCACGGAGGAAATGCTAAGTCGACTCAATACTGCTAAGCAACGTAAAGAGGAGGAAAAACGAATTCGAGAAGAAGCTCAAGCAGAAGCCCTAGAGCGCATACGGAGAATGAAATTAAGAAGACAAGGTAGAGAGCACCCTAGGCAAGATGCATATGCAGATCAAGGATATGACGTAGCTATGTGTGAAGTTTCAGGTGTTAGCTCACATATGATAACTGATCGACGTCCTTTCATAACCTTAGATATAGGACAAGGGAAGAGTGCAAGGACTGTAAGAGCCTTGATTGACTCAGGTGCAGCCACTAGTGCTGTTAAATTGTCTTACTGTCAAGAGTTGCAATTAACTGTCAATCCTATGGAAGCATATCTCATAGGATTGGGAGGCGTGGAAACCCCTTGCATGGGCGAGGTGGAACTTCCCCTCTACATTCATGATGAGGCAATGACAGTTAAAGTACTAGTGTGTCAAGATGAGGATCTCACTGAACCTCTTGTCTTGGGTCAAGACTGGATATATGACCAAGCAGTCAACTTAAACCTAAGAAGTGGACTTCTTCAGGTATGGGTGAATCAAACTAGAATTACAATTGAGTTAAATAATGGAGCACTCAAGGAACTAGAAAAGACACGGACTCCTGGTCCCTCCAGGGGTGCACATGAAGTTGACCATGCTGTTCTTGTCCAAGGCTATGTGATGCAGAAGAATGAAGATCTCAAAAAAGGAGTCAGAACCACAATGGAACTCCCTTCTTTTCCAAAGGCCAGAAGGAGGCAGCAACTAAGGGCAGATCAATCACTAAAGACTCTCCGGGCGAGAGACCAAAAGAACGCGCGAAGCAGAACAACTCAGCCGATGAAACAAATGTGGGTGCGGAAAGACGAGCTGCCGGCCGTAACTAAGCTGCAACACCGGTCTCAACTTCCTATTAATAATCAACGACTTGATGCTAATAAGAGGACTCCTAAAACCTCTGTTGAGAAAGTGAAATCCATTTGGGTACCCAAGAAGTCGATGAAGGCTGACCCACAATCAAGACAAATTTGGGTGCCTAAGGCTTGCTTGCGGGCTCAACTATCCCCACACAATTCACATCATACACGACAGGGTTCACTCGCTCAAGCAGCCGCCACCCACTCTTGTCTGATACACTTGAACTCACTACCACCTAGAAGCACGCACAGATTCACTCGTAAATGGGTCCCAATGGCACAACAACTTCCAGCAGAATTACTCATGCAACCCTCCCGAATCTCCACAAAACCAAGACCCAAAGCCATCCACTGTAATTGGAAACCTAAAACTTGTAATAAACCCCCAGACCCCAGTTGTAAATCCATGACCACCTACTAACTACATCACGCTCACACTACATCATTCCACTTAAATCTTAGGTCCAACCAATTCCTAACTACACACACAAGCATCGAGCACATATTAACCTACTAATCTCTCCCGAACCTCATGATAATGTTGTAATGGGGACAAAAAAACGATTTTAACTTGTCCCTTACAATATTAACATATGTTTCTATATTCTCACAGAATCAGAAGGCAAGAAGTGACATGGCAGAAGCGACAGGTCCGAGCTCACAAGTAGGAATACTTACTGCAGGAATCGATGTGGATAGTCTACCTGTGGATGTGCCACCAACTGAACGACCTATGGAGCTGCAACACCTTCAGCAAATCCCGGTACCGGATCCACCCACAGGGATCACAGAAAGAGTCCATGCCAATTCTCATTGGTTCAATGGCATGCCAGGTCCATTAGGAGAGGCCAAGTATATATGGGAGTCTAAGTGCGAGTATGACAGATCATGGGTTCGATTCCAATTTTTCTCCAAGGAGTTCGAGACTCTACAGAACACCGAGGATCTCCAGACCATATGGCAACGTGCCGGGCTAGCAGAATACTTTGAAGCACCACTACCTAAACCAGATCTCCTCCGATGCTACTATTTGGTCTCCACATTACAAGCTAATGAAGAAAAGGACAAACCCGGATCATTTGTTCTTCCTTCCCTGCTGGGCAACAACGACTTGAAGAGGTTTGAACTTACTGTGGAGTTGGTGAGCGATGCTTTGAATATGCACGGCACACATGTACCCTCTGAAAAGGATGCTCTCGTTCCTACTAACATGAAGGATAGGAAACTATTGAAGCTTAAAGACATGGCAGCAATCACACCAAACGTGTCCACCCCTCTCCGTCTGTGCATGCAACATTTTGCTTTCCCCGGCCAAGACCGCTTCACTCAACCACACAAAAGAATCTGGTTCGCTCTCTACTTAGCGGAAGCAGGTGCGTTACCAATTAAACTGCCGGTATGGATTATAGATCAATTGTATGAAGCAAATAAAAGGTCTTCTAGGAAATTAGTGGTGAACGATTGCTGTGCAATCACACGCATTATTTACCGGTGCCTAGCATACGATGTTCCCATTGGACGTGCCTTAACTTGGGCACAATTACAAATGTTTAAGAAGCTCAAGACGTCCACACACCAATCCAAGCGCATGAGGGGTGCGATCCCTTGTGTCCAGACAAGGGAAGTTCTGACTACTCCGGAGGTATCGCCACGAAGGGAGACCACTGTACCTCCCTTTACCATTAGAATACCCAGGTCCGGATCTGAAACTACGACACAAGCTACCCCTTCAGCTCCTCCCGCTCCAGCTGAATTTGAATTTGCTACAACTGGAGATGCTGAAGGAATGGATTCCCAGGACTTCGAAGCATTCCTACAAAGTACACAACTCTCTGATGTAGAGTTTTATTCAGAGGAAGAAGAACAAGGCACATCTTCACAAAGAAGAAGAAAATCTACAGACGGCCGCCATGTACATTGGAGTGACGCTCAGCAAGGTCAACAACAAGGGCACCTAGAAGAAGAAGGAGCATATGAAGAGGAGACCACTGAAGCCCCTGCCTATACAGCAGAACTCCGAAGGCTGTATCAAATCATGGAACGAGTGCGATCGCAACAACTGCTCACCGAACAGAGCAGTAGAGTACTCATGACGCAGTTGTTGGAAGAAGCAGGAGTTGACTCAGAATATAGTGAAGGCCTCTTATTGATGGCAGAAACATATGGGGTAGTGGAAGCAGTGCGCACTGCATTTAGGAGGTCTCCAGTTCAATATGATCCACGAAGGTTCCAGACACGACCACGCTCAGGTAAGAATATCCAGATTCCCATTACAACTGCAGAAGAGCCAACTATTACATCTGAACCCATCAGGACAACCTCCCAAGCAACTGAAACGGCTAGTCAAGAGCACCCCGTCACCCATGAGGAATCCACCGAGCCACTACCACCCACACCCCCACCATCGCCTCCTAGAGCAGAAACAGTGGAAATCACCTCGACCACTCAACCCACCGAACCAACCTTCATCTTCCGTACTCCCATCTCTAGTTCAACCCTATTCTCTACCTCTGATAACCCAATCTTTGAAGCAACCCCCATCACTACACAATCCACCGTACCGCTCATAGAGCCTGCCCTAGGACAACCATCCCCCATGCCCTCAGCCATAGGTAATCCTGACCCTAGATCCACATTCATGGGTTTTCCTGCTAACACGCAACCCTTCATGCCCTCCTCAAATCTACGACCTCAACCCCCGACCTCCATCTCTCCATTTCTACACTCCCTCCATAACCTCCTTGCTAGAACTTTTCAACCCAGGTCTCAACCATTTCCTTTCTTTTCAGCTCCCCACCCCACTTCTCATCTATTCACCACTTTCACACACACACCACCTACCATTCCAATGTATATGGCAGACCCCACACTCGCACCCACTCCTGAAAGAATGGACATTTCACCACCCACGGCACCTCCCCCCACGATTCCACCTCCTCCCATTCCCCCTCCACCAATTTCACCCACACACACGACTTCAATAGACACATCATTCACTCTTCCCCTTCCCCAATTCCCTTCCCATGCATCTTCCACTGTAAACACCACCCACTCATCTATAGGAAATGCATTGGACACCATGCTAGCTTGTATATCAAACTTAAGGACAGATTACAATCAGCTCCAGCAACAGAATGAACGCTTGCACGAGCACTCAGAGACACTACAGCACCGCCTTGCTGCACTAGAGGAGGAAAATGCTCGCCTCCACACACAGTTCCAAACTCTCCAAGAGGCTCATGGCATATTGGAGGTACAGTTACAGAACACAGATCAGGAAGCGATACAGGTGGTAGAAGGTCACCTACGGACACAGCTGGAACGCAATTCAAAGCTTCAGCGAAATATGGCCCTACTCAAGCGACATCTTGCGGCCGCTCAGGAAGAGAATTGACGCCTGCAAGTACAAAATCAAGAGAACCTGGAAGCAGCTATTGAGAGCACACCTGGGGCACCCCTCAGCCCATCAAAGTTTCAAGCAGTGACCCCCGATAATATCAAGATCATATTGGAAGACTATGCCATGCTGCTTGAAGCACATGACCAGCTATCAGAGGAACTGGGTCAACTGAAGGAGAAACACCAAAAAGAAACAACATCAGCCTCTCCAACCACCCCCTCCGCGGCTTCACTCCTCACAGACTCAGAAGCCTTAAAAGATCTCCAGAAACAGGTCACCGAACTGCAAGCACGTCTACTACAATATGAGAGACCACCTTCCCCCCCAGAGGCTCCCACTGACGAAGAGGTAGTACAAATTCCTGTGGAACAGACATTTGAAGAAGAATACGACCCACAACCCTTCCCAGGAGGCCAACAAACGGAAGAAGCTCAGGACACATTCGAGGCACCACGGCCTCCATGGCTACATCAAGTGGAGGAAATCGGGAGTTCTCACGAAGAGCGCACAGTAGTGCAAAATCAGGCCATGAGGGTCATAGAGGAAACTGTGCTACAATCGGCTTACTTCAAGAACCTGTCATCGAGACGCCTTATCCTCTCATCTGAACTCCAATACAGGCCTTATTATATTATCTTGGCTGATTATAATGCAGAAATACAGAGAGTCACGGGTTAGATTCCTACCTTTGCTACCCAATTTCAACCCGAAGACCTTCCTCCAGAGGTGCAAAAAGGCAAAATTCGTCAACCCACCTGGCGGCAGAAACTTCTAGAGACATATCCAGAAATGCTACGCACATGGAACAATGCGCCTTTACACCTCCTATACAATCCATGCTACGGTCCAGTTCCACGCCGCAGGTCTTGGAAGGCATTCAATATCAAAGTGCAGAACAACGCGCAATGCAAGGAATGGCTAAACTACCCGTACATTGCGCCACCACAGGGACCACCGTCGGTAGCATACATGATGGGAACAATTCGCCACTGGATGCCGCGATTGAAGCCCATGCAAGATGTAGCAGCTCAAATGACGCTTAAAATCTTAGATATGATGCAGGTAGTCCTGAAAACTTTTAGAAATGCAGCCGCACCACAGGTACGCCTCCCGGGGTTTAGCAATGGAAATTATGACTTGGTGTATGACATGAGCACCACCCCCAGTATTCGTGTCGCTTATGCCTGGCATGCACGCATCAAATACCTCCCTGCATGTTACAAACAGACCTTCCAAGAAATGTTCAGATCAGGTTTCTGGGAGTATCACTCGGAGATCTTCGCACCGAAGCCAACACACCTGCTCCATCTTTTTGCTTGTGAACAAGCAATGTACTCTGAGTATTACACCACCCCGCAACCAGAGGCCCCTGGTGCAATAAATTGGGATGCATTGGAAGCTGATCTAGCAAGAGGCTTAAGGATAGGAGAACATGAACTTGCCACCAATGTCATCCAATACTATATCGACTACCCGAGAGAACAGAGGTCTGTCAGGGGCGACAGACGCTAGGAAGGGGGGAGTGTTGGCATACAAGTCAGATGAAGAGCATACTAGCACAACGGAGCAATCATGCAGATAACTCAAGTGATTTTAATCACTACACAAACATTGTAAATTCCGTTTTTGGTAGAATAGACTCCATTTTGTTCAAGCCGAGGAGTCCTCGAGCTTGAGGAGTAGTAGAATTAGCTACATATCAATTTTCATAATTTTTAGACTTCGTTTGGGCCCTCAAATAGGCTCTAGGACCTAATTTTTAACTAGGCCAGACACTAGGTCTGGACAAGACCAAAGCTAGTTAGAAAACTATAAAAAGAGCTAGAGAGCTCATTTTGGAGGTTAGATTGTCTGTGAATTGAGCTTATGTAAGAGACTTTTTGACTAATGCAAAGAACTCCATTGTTCCTCTCCTTGTTCTTGCCTTGTGTGCGCGTGTGTGTGTATGTGTGTGCATGCTTGTGTGCTTCTCACTCACACACTTGTGCCTTCACTTGCTCTTAGTCTTCATACTAGTCCTCACGTCTCCACGGATTGACAATTATGAGGTGAATCTTCTCACGTTGGTACTCACCATTGTGCTAGAGTGACAAAGACCCTTCCACATATGAAGAGGCAAAAGGTAAGGAAAATTGGGAGAAAGCTATGCAGGAAGAATATGATGCATTAATGGAGAATCAGACATTGGATTTGGTTCCTAAGCCAAATAGTCAGAAGATTATTGGATGCAAATGGGTCTACAAGACTAAGAGGTTAAAGACTTGTTGTGAAAGGGTTTGCTCAAACATATGGTACTGATTATGATGAGACCTATAGTCCTGTGGCAAAGATGACAACCATCACGACACTCATAGCCATTGCTACATGTAAAGGTTGGAAATTATGTCAATTAGATGTGAAGAATGCTTTTTTAAATGGTTACATTTCAGATGATGTTTTCATGGAGCAACCTCAAGGATTCAAAGATGGAAGGTATCCACATCATGTATGTAAGCTCAAGAGAGCTTTGTATGGTTTGAAGCAGGCCCCAAGGGCATGGAATTATAGACTTGTGAAGTTCTTGAAAGAACTTGGATTTCAAGTATCTAAGGCAGATAGTAGCTTGCTTGTTAAAGCAAGTGATGATGGGTTCATTTACATGTGCATATATGTTGATGATATAATTCTTACAGGTACAGATGAGAAAGGCATTCAAAGCCTAAAGAAGAAAATGCAGAAAGAGTTCAAAATCAGTGACTTGGGAGACTTGTCATATTTCTTGGGCATGGAGATTTCATATACTCAACATGGAGTGTATGTGACTCAAGAAAGGTATTTGATGTTGAAAGTTTTTCAAGCTCAAGAGTGTGGGAACATGCCCCAAATTGAACCTTCCACATCATCCACAATCAAAGGAGGCTGATTTCCACGAGTTGGAGGCATCCAATTATGCCCATAATGGAAAGAAGTTGATTAGAGAAGATTTAGCTCACCTCTTGATGTGATTGGACCTCACTTTTGACATGTATACGTTTTTGATTGGTTAAAGAGGTTAGTAGGTGGTCTTTAAAACCTCTAATGAGTTGTATTATGACTTAGAGTTGTGGAAATACGTGCCCAAGCTTCCCCCTTACTTAGGCACACCCCCTACTAGCTATTCTCTACATATTTTGCAGAAACTTCACTTTTACACACTCTATCTATCTAGATGTTTTTGGCAGACTCCCCGGTTTTGTAATTGTTGTTTCTCCTTCATCCGGAATCCATTTGCAATGATTTTTGTCTTTTTGGAAAGCTTATAAGTTCTACTTTGTCTGGTATAAGTCTCAGGTTCATTGCCTGCACATGTGCAGAGAAATGTCTAGAACAGTGTCTGTCTAGTTAGCTCATACTCTATGAAGAGATCAAGTTATCTGTCTTGTTGCAGATGGTTGAGGCATCATCCAATATCCAAATGGAGTGATTTTACTCTCATTTGAAAGATATTAGAGTCTAGTTTAAGCCTGCAAAACTTAATTTTGAGTCTCTGCATGTACTTAGAGAAACGCAAAAAATACAGAGCCTATGTCTGAAAAATTTCAGGATCCTAGGAGGGTTCATTTGCTTTTGTTGTGCACATAGGAGTGTTTATCCTCCAACAATGGTATCAGAGCTATAAGTGGAGTATCAAAGAGAGAAGAAGGAGCTATTGAAGTGAAGTAAATACTTCATCAAAGTTTGAAGGAAGGAAGCAAAGAACGGGCACGTCAACAACAAGGGGAAGCAAATACATCATCAAATCAAAGAAAAAGCTTCATCAAGAGGATTAGCTCTATTTTTTGAGGTAAAAGCCATCCTTTTCAACTTCATTGCATCAAGGGGGAGGTTCAAAAGAGTTAGGAGGCACCTTGGCTGATCTCAATGCTCAGATTGAGAAGCTCGAAAAAGGAAACTACCAACCGTGGCGATTTAGAATAATCAATTTTTTGATGGGGAAAGGTTTGTGGGGACTTGTGAGTGGTGGAGAGCCAAAACCCTACATAGATGAGGTAAATCCAACCAATGACCAGACAAGAGCAGTAAGAGAGTGGGATGAAAGGGACAAAAGGGTCATTTTCATTTTATCTCAGCATATTAGCAACTCTATGGTAGGGCATATTCAAGATTTGGATACATCGAAGAAGGTGTGGGAGTGCTTGGAGAGATTGTACTCAACCTCCACAAAAGCTAGAAAAATTCAGCTCAAGAATGAGCTAAATAATGTTAGGAAAAGCCCCTCTCAAGGTGCTAATGATTACATATTAAAGGTTAAAGAGCTTTCAAATGCACTAGGATCAATCGTTTGTGCCCTAGATGATGACAATCTTGTCGCCCACACCCTAAATGGACTTAGGGATGATGAAAAATGGAGGGCTTTCACAACTTCAGTGTATGTAAGGGACTCTCTTCCTGATTTTGATCAACTAATCACTCTCATGGTGACAAAGGAGATGAACCTTGGTGGTCATAACGCCAAGGATAGCCAAGGGCAATTGTTGTATGCAGGTAGAGGAAGAGGAAGACACAACCGAGGTGCTTCAAGAGGAAGAGGAAGATATCAAAGCAACCAAGGACGTCAAGGACAACAAGAAAATGCAGGTCAAAGAGGTGGAAGAGCCACAAATAGAGGAAGAGGTGCAAGATTTGGTGGAAGAGGACAAGCCACTTCAAATGGATGCTTTGTATGCGGTAAGCCCGGTCATTTTGCAAATGAATGCTATCAGAGAGCTCAAAGACAAGGGAATCAAAGCAACAACAACAATTATAGAGGGCAAGGTAATTATGCAAACGCATCATCCAGCCAAGGGACTGATTATTTACTTGCCATGAGGTATGCTGAAGATACAACTCAAGCTAGTGAAGATGTATGGTATGTAGACAGTGGATGTAGCAATCATATGTCATGTCGAAAGGATTTTTTTAGTAATTTGCAGGTCCCAAAGCATCAAGGGCATGTGGAAACAGGTGATAACTCAGAGCATATCATTCAACATGTGGGAGATATCAGTTTGGAAGGAAATCAAAGAGCAAAGTGCTTATCAGAGGTATTACATGTCCCTACTATTACCAAAAACTTGATTTCGGTAGGCCAAATGGTAGAAAAAGGCTATCAAGTTAGGTTCAATGAAAGAGGATGTTTTGTTGAGGATCCAAGGGTAGGTTTCAAGCTCATAGCAAAAGGAAAAAAGCAAGGGAGAATGTTCACAATGGACATAAATCAGCCACACCATTCAATGTATGTCACATATGGAGACAAGAGGATAGCAGATTTGGATCTATGGCATAAACGAATAGGTCACATCAACCTACAAAAGCTCAAGGACATGCAAAGGAGGAGCTTGGTAAGAGGCCTACCAAATTTTACATCTAAAATGTTGCATGAAATTTGTGTAGCTTGCCAACAAGGAAAACAATCAAGGCTGCCCTTCAAGAAGAGTACCTATGTAAGTGCAAATGTTTTAGACCTCATTCACACGGATGTTTGGGGTCCAACAAGAGAAGCATCCCTTGTTGGAAATAGGTATTTTGTAACCTTCACTGATGACTTTGCAAGGAAAGTGTGGTTGTATTGCATTAGAAACAAATCAAATGTGTTCCACTACTTCAAGAAATTCAAAGCACAGGTGGAGAAGGAATCTGGCAAGTTTACCAAAACTTTGAGATCCGATGGAGGGGGAGAGTATTTCTCCCATGAATTTTCTGAATTTTTGCAGGTCAATGGCATCAAAAGACAATTTACATGCAAGTATACCCCTCAACAAAATGGGGTAGCAGAGAGAAAGATCAGACACATAGCATGGGTAGCAAGGTGTATGCTCAACGAAATGAATATGCCGCATTGTTATTGGGGAGAGGCTACATATACAGCCACATACATCATGAATAGATGTCCTACATCAGGTATACATCATCCAACCCCTGAGGAAGCATGGAGTGGAAGAAAACCTTGCATTTCACATCTTAGAATCTTTGGTTGTATATGCTATGTACATGTACCTCAAGAGTTGAGGTCAAAGTTAGATGCCAAATCTGAAAGGTGTATTTTTCTGGGATATTCTATGGAACAAAAGGGATATAAATGCTATAATCCCATCACCAAGGAGCTGAAGGTAAGTAGGGATGTTGTCTTTGATGAGTTGAAGCCTTGGTATGCATGCACAAGTCCATTGCAGGTTGAAGACATAGGTGAGACGGATTTGAAGAATGATGATAGAGTTCAAGAAAGCATGGACTTGAGTGGTCCAAGCAACTCATGCAACACAAGGACACCCTCACCATGGAGTGGAAGGCTTAGGGAAAGAGAGACCAGCTCTAAAGAAAGCAAAGTCAAAGGCAAAGAGAAGATTTCAGTTGAAGAAGGAAGCTATGTGGACGAGAGCATGTTGGAAGATGAAGAGATAGAAGAAATTCAAACTCCAGGAGTGGCCAAACAAAGAAAAAAGATGGCAACCACACCTAAAGGAAGTGAAAGAAGGTCTTCAAGAGTAAGATATCCAGTACAAAGGTTAACATATGATAATTTCATTGCAAAGCATTATGCATACATGACTCAGGTAATCAAGGACAAAGAGTAGTCTACATGAGCCAACCTCAAGGATTTTCTAGTATGAGGTACCCAAATCATGTTTGCAAGCTAAGAAAATCATTATATGGACTAAAGCAAGCCCCAAGGGCCTAGAATCAGAGGTTAGTGGATTATTTATCAAGTTGTGGATACAAAGAAAGTGTTGCAGATCCATCACTTTACATGAAGAAGCAAGGAGACAAGATGGTATACATATGCATCTATGTGGACGATTTGATCATCACAGGAAGTGATATTGCAGGTATTAAAGATATCAAATCAAAGCTAGGGAAGGAGTTCAAGATATCTGATCTTGGAACACTAAAGTACTTCTTGGGAATAGAGGTAATCTATGCACACAACGGCATCTTCTTGATTCAAAGAAAATACTTGTTGGATGTGCTATACGGGTTTGGTAATGGTTGTAAGCCACTTTCTCAGCCCATGGAGCCCAATACAAAGTTGGTTGCAGGTCAAGGAGAGGCTATACAAGATATTACACTATATAGAAGCATAATTGGTTCATTAATTTATGCTACATTCACTAGACCTGATCTTGCATATGTAGTAGGTGTTCTCTCTCAATTTTTGCATGCACCTACTCATGATCATATTATGGCGGCAAGAAAGGTGCTTCGTTACATCAAGCACACCATCAACCAAGGTCTATTTTACTCATATGATGCTGATCTAAGTGTCAAAGGATATATTGATGCTGATTGGGTAGGTAGCAAGGATGATCGAAGGAGTACATCGGGTTATGTTTTCATGATAGGTACAAAACTGATCTCTTGGAGCTCTAAGAAGCAACCCACTGTTGCTCTTTCATCCACAGAGGCTGAGTACAGAGGTTTAGCATTGGCTACATGTGAGCTATTATGGCTTAAGAAGCTACTTAAGGACTTGGAAGTAGAAGTGGAGGAGTTTCCTCTTTATGGAGACAACATTTTAAGCATCTATCTAGCTAACAATCCCATGTTTCATGCAAGGAGCAAGCACATAGAGGTTCATTACCACTTCGTTAGAGAAAAGGTGATGGCAAAAGAGCTAGATATAAGGTATGTGAACACTAAAATGCAGGTTGCAGACATGATGACAAAGTTTCTTGAAGGTACAAAGCTTGGAGGATTCAAGGAAGCTATCAACATAAGAGACATAGGCTGAAGCAACAAAGGAAAAGACTTGAGCTTGAGGGGGAGTGTTGAAAGTTTTTCAGGCTCAAGAGTGTGGGAACATGCCCAAAATTGAACCTTCCACATCATCCACAATCAAAGGAGGCTGATTTCCACGATTTGGAGGCATCCAATTATGCCCATAATGGAAAGAAGTTGATTAGAGAAAATTTAGCTCACCTCTTGATGTGATTGGACCTCACTTTTGACATATATATGTTTTTGATTGGTTAAAGAGGTTAGTAGGTGGTCTTTAAAACCTCTAATGAGTTGTATTATGACTTAGAGTCGTGGAAATACATGCCCAAGCTGCCCCCTTACTTAAGCACACCCCCTACTAGCTATTCTCTACATATTTTGCAGAAATTTCACTTTTACACACTATCTATCTAGATGTTTTTGGCAGACTCCCTGGTTTTGTAATTGTTGTTTCTCCTTCATCCGGAATCCATTTGCAATGATTTTTGTTTTTTAGGAAAGCTTATAAGTTCTACTTTGTCTGGTATAAGGCTCAGGTTCATTGCGTGCACATGTGCAGAGAAATGTCCAAAACAGTGTCTGTCTAGTTAGCTCATGCTCTGTGAAGAGATCAAGTTATCTGTCTTGTTGCAGATGGTTGAGGCATCATCCAGTATCCCAATTGAGTTATTTTACTCTCATTTGAAAGATATTAGAGTCTACTTTAAGCTTGAAAAATTTCATTTTGAGTCTCTGCATGTATTTAGAGGAACTCAGAAAATACAGAGCCTATGTCTGAAAAATTTCAGGATCCTAGGAGGGTTCATTTGCTTTTGTTGTGCACATAGGAGTGTTTATCCTCCAACATTTGAGAAACTTGTTAATCAAGTTTAAAATGAATGATTGCAGGGTAGCACCTACTCCAATGGAGATGAATCACAAATTGAGCAGATATGGTGGAGAAGAATTCAAGGATATGAAGCTATATCAGAGTTTGGTTGGTAGTCTTATCTATGCTACATTAACTAGACCTGACTTATCATATGCAGTTGGAGTTTTGTCTCAATTCATGCATTGTCCTAGGAAAGAACATCGGATTGCAGGTCAAAGAGTGTTGAGGTACATTAAGGGTACACTCAAAGAGGGTTTGTATTATGGTTTTGCATCAGATACAAACATCAAAATATATAGTGATGCAGATTGGGCAGGTAATCCTGATGATAGAAGATCAACATATGGATACTTGTGTTATGTGGGAGATAAGTTAATCTCTTGGTGTTCAAAGAAGCAACACACATTTGCTTTATCATCTACAGAAGCTGAGTACAAAGGTATGGTTGAAGCTGCAAAGGAAGTGATATGGCTTAAGACTCTCATGAAGAGTTTTGACACCATACAGAGTACACCTATCGTTTATGGAGATAACATGAGTTCATTGTATTTATCTCCTAATCCTGTGTTTCATGCAAGGACTAAACACATTGAGATTCAGTATCATTTTCTGAGAGAGAAGGTGATGGATAAAGAGATTGAAGTCATACATACTTGTTGGCATACAAGTCAGATGAAGAGCATACTAGCACAACGGAGCAATCATGCACAATATGGCAACAAGGCCCAATCATTTTTTCCAAGGACCATTCACAACTCAAGTGATTTTAATCACTACACAAACATTGTAAATTCCGTTTTTGGTAGAACAGACTCCATTTTGTTCAAGCCGAGGAGTCCTCGAGCTTGAGGAGTAGTAGAATTAGCTACATATCAATTTTCATAATTTTTAGACTTCGTTTGGGCCCTCAAATAGGCTCTAGGACCTAATTTTTAACTAGGCCGGACACTAGGTCTGGACAAGACCAAAGCTAGTTAGAAAACTATAAAAAGAGCTAGAGAGCTCATTTTGGAGGTTAGATTGTTTGTGAATTGAGCTTATGTAAGAGACTTTTTGACTAATGCAAAGAACTCCATTGTTCCTCTCCTTGTTCTTGCCTTGTGTGCGCATGTGTGTGTATGTGTGTGCATGCTTGTGTGCTTCTCACTCACACACTTGTGCCTTCACTTGCTCTTAGTCTTCATACTAGTCCTCACGTCTCCACGGATTGACAATTATGAGGTGAATCTTCTCACATTGGTACTCACCATTGTGCTAGAGTGACACCAAATTTGGCGCCGTTGCCGAGGAGAGAGCTTCGAGGACGAGCGTGTGATGGTAAGACGTCGAGTTGAGACATTGGAGTTATAGGTAATATCCGTCCTTCTCTTCATTTTTCTTCATTTTTTCCTTACTTTCGCATCACCATCATCACCATCATCATCCCTGCCATCTCCCACCTCCATCTCCATCTCCACAAAAATTTCAGTTTTTTGGTCATATTCCACTTCCCACCTCATTTCCCTCATTCCATTGTGAGAGAGAGCAAGAGAGAGCTTGCATGCTATCGGTTTTTGTGTGTTTTTTGAGCTTTTGTTGCAGGAACTAGCTGTACCACCTTCTCCAGCAGTGTGCGCAGGTACGACAGACTCTGCACAGTTCCCGGGACGACGACCTCTGTCTATCGCGACAGACAGAAAAACTTAATATTTTGTGAATGCGTGTTTGGCACGGTAACCTACACCATTAGAGCACTCCAAATCACTAGAAGTTTCTCAAAAATTTGCGTTTTCTCAGTCTATCGCGACAGACAGAGACCCACGATAGACACCGTCTATCGCGACAGACACCGTCTATCGCGACAGACACCGTCTATCGCGACTGACAGAGACCCACGATAGACACCGTCTATCGCAACTGACAGAGACCCACGATAGACACCGTCTATCGCGACAGACACCGTCTATCGCGACAGACACCGTCTATCGCGACAGACACCGTCTATCGCGACAGACAGAGACCCACGATAGACCCCGTCTATCGCGACAGACACCGTCTATCGCGACAGACAAAGACCCACGACAGACACCGTCTATCGCGACAGACACCGTCTATCGCAACAGACACCGTCTATCGCGACAGACAGACATTTTCGGCAAAAATTAAGTGGTAAATTTTTTGGAAATTTAGGCTAAATTTTGGGCATATTTGCATACTCAAATACTCATACGCCTACAAAGGCCTTAGAAAAATGCATTAAAACCCCTGAAAGGATCTGTTTGTCTGTTTAACCCCCTAAACCCTGAACGGTCATAACTTTTTCATACGAAATCCATTTTTTGAGCTCTACGAAGTTGACACACTGAGGGGTAGGAACACCAAGGGAGCTCTAGAGGAAATTTTTAGCAATACAAAAGGGGGAACAAGGGTCATTAAAAAAGTGTCTGAAATAAATTGTCTGTCAATTGAAAGGTCAACTTGGAGCTAATCTTGGGACTGATGCAGGTCTATTGAGAAGCAATTGAGAGCGTCCAAGCAAGGGCTTTGTGCAAGCTTGAGAATCAACTTCTCGAGCACTAAAGAGCAAGGATCAGCAAGAAAGGTCGGAATACTCTCAACTCCCCTTCGTCAATTCCTAGCTTAGGCTAAGAACGATTAGAAGTTGGAGTGAGTCAGGGCGACGATAGGCAATTGTCAAGTTGAAGCACACCTAAACTTTCAAGTTCAAGCTAAGGACATAATCCTTGTACTGTCGAGAATTTTAAAGGAAAAGAACTTAACGTGGAACGATCAACTGTAAGTGCGAAACAACATTCAAATATTCCTGACGACGTGATATCAGACAAGACCTTAAACACGATAAAATAACTAAAAAGAACCAAGCGACTAATATAAAGTAACCAACAACAAGGTTGTACTCTGGGCAAATAATTGGGCTACTTAAATAGGCATATGAACCTTAGATCAGGACGACATCTAGTAAGGGAGAGACAAAGCCTTAGATCTTCAGAGGCAAGTGTTAACCACACTGCTAGGTCTTGGGCCCAGCAGTTGAGCCACCACTCATACTACCCTAGCTCTGAGACCAGTGAGTCAGAGATGTCCCAAGGCATGGACAGACCTACGGGAAGTTCAGGAGTGCCTTACTTGCACAGGGTAGAAGGCCAGTACAAAACGCAGTTGGAATACCTTAGGACCAACCGATTAGGTGCCAGCATCTATGAGGACGGCCTAGGAAGATCTGTGGTACAGATTAAGAATCCTGATCAATCCATTGGACTAGAGCACCCAGCTGTCAAGTTCGAAAACGGAGCATACTTGGACAAAGAAGGAACCACATACGTAGTCACCAGTCAACCAGATAGGACGGACAAATTTGGAAATGTGATCCCAGAAGCAGACTTAGGTGACCTGGAGCAAGGAAACATGGGTGCAGAACCTAGAACCCCTCGAGGTAAATCGGTTCTCACTAGGATTATCACACCGGAGTGGATTCCCCAGGATAATAAGAGCATAGATTTGCTCCTCAATCGAGAGACTAACGAAGCCTTTTGGAGGTACAAACCTGATCGGCCAATTGAAATAGGAACAGTCATGATATATGAGTTTAAGGATCCTGATAGCCCAGGTAGAGTGACTTACTTAGATCACGCTTCGGAGAGGATCTTTGTGGTGACAAAAAATGATAGGCATGCTTACACTTAGAAGGGTGAATTCGTTTTCCCCCAAACAAGATCGAATGTATCCTATGGTCACCCTGGAGCTGGAACATCCCAAGCTCATGGAATGCAAAGAGACAGAAGTAGAGATAGACCAGAAGTAAGCTTTGCCAACCCAGTGGGCAGAGAAAGAACGAGGACGGAAACAAATAGAGTAGAACCTGAGATACTTAGAGCTCACAGGAATCAAAGAAATGCGGATGAATTCCCTCTACCACGACCTAGAGAGCACACAAAGACTTTGAGACCAACTCAGCTAGTTAAGTCCATGAAGAACTACTTCGATGGCACCGGAGATCCATACGATCATGTGGCTGAGTTTAGGCAAGTCTTGAGAGCTGAACAAGTGGAGGATCTATTCACGCAATACAATGCCTTTGGTCTGACCCTTAGGAACACTGCCCTGACATGGTTTCAACCACTAAATGAGAGGCAGTTCAGGAGCATAGACCAACTCCTAGAAGCTTTCATTATTGAATTCTCTAAGAGTGGCATAAGGCATAATACCTCCTCGCTGATTCACAGCTTCAAGCAAACCCCGCAAGAGACCGTGAGACTTGCAGGAAGGAGATTTAGGCAATATCTTGAAAGATGCCCTGTTCTGGAGTTACCCACACCATCCAAGCAAGTGGCATTATTTTTGGATGGATTGCTAAGTACCAAATTGAGATCTTATGTGTACTTGAAGGACCCTAGGACCATAGAAGAGTGTGTACGCATGTGCATTGACATCGAGGATAACCTAGGGGAGGAGTTAGAGCTTTCCAAGATATACAAAGATGCGGATAGTGCCTCTAACCTCTCTTCCACGCAATCCACATCAATTGAGGAACTGGCAGAGAAAGTAGCTCAGAAGTTAGGTGTCACTAACAAACAAATCCCAAGGTTTGCCCCTGTGAAAAGATGCTATACTTGTGGTGGCGACCACATGGCGAATGTCTGTCCCATTATGGCTCAACCCCAAGTTAATCCTAGTAGCCAGTATTGCACCATAGAACGGAGGTACACAAATCACCTGGCGCAAGATTGCCCATACAACAAGCAGGCGGTTAGGCAACCCTATCCTCAGCAGGGAAGAAATATGCTAGGCCTCAACAAACCTACCAACCACAATACCAAAACCAACAAAGGCCTCAGCCTGTGTTAGCCCAACAACCTCCAGCTCCATCCAACGTAATCCCTGTAAAGTATGCAGCTGCAGAAGAAAACCTGAATAGAGCTATAGTCCCCGTAACACCATTGCTTTTAGAAAGTGATCCCAGTGACCATAGTTTTGATTCTACACGTTGATAGCCCCCAGGCCTACTACATGCAGTCTCCTGAACATGGTGAGTCCTACTATAGTGAAGAGCCAAATGAACCTAGTTGGGAGTCAGATTACACAAACGTCATGTACACAAACCCCAACCCTAGACCTCAACCTAGGCAAGTAAGACCTCCATTCCCTAGAGGACCATGCTACAGATGTCAAGGAGATCATCTCATTCGTGATTGTCCCGTGCCTCCACCTACACAACCCCAATCAGTGACGATCCAAGGCTTTTGCCAGGAGTGTGGAAAGGAACATCTCTTACGAGATTGTCCCAAGAATCCCAGCAATATGCCAAAAATCACCCCGATTAATGTTATTGGGTTAGTGGTAGATTCCAGCGGAAGTGTCACTTCCACTGCACCCGTACAGGTAGTCACTAGAGCTCAAGCAGTGCAGCAAAACCAAGGGGTAAGCAAGGAAAAGAGCCCAGACGCTAGCGATACTGAGAGCCAAAATAAAAAGAGAACAAGAGCGTGGAGAGATAGCCGTGAACGTATGAAAAGGCAATGGGCGAAAAAGATGAGTGAACTTGAGGAAAGTCTACGAGAAACCAAGGCCAAAATCATAGAGATCACATCTCAAACGCACTCTCACACATTCCCACCACTACCATCCCCATCACCCTCCATCCCTCCACCCTCTAAGACACACCACGTAACCCACCCACCACCCCAAGTCGGATCAGTATTAGCTGATCCCACTCCTGAAGACATAGACATGATGCTTAAAGCATATCAAGCCAGAATCCAAGAAGGGCCAAATGTCACGGATCATGATAAGTGCTACCCTAGAGCTGACCTAGAGGTAGAAAGAACCAAGCTTTGCACGAAAATGGTCGCATTAGCTCAGAGTATGTTTGAAGCCAGTCCCCTTTTCAATTACTCGGGCTCAGCCAAGACGCAATTACACTTGGATGGACTTCTAGAGAAGTTAGAGGGCATAATTGCAAGATCTGCCAAGGAAGAAAAAAATCAAGAAAGGTATAAAGCAAGCAAAAACATGACCCATCCCCCATCGGAAGTTTATGTGCCCAATTCCACTGAACCAGATAACCCCCCTTCCCTAGGAAGAATAGAGAATCTAATGGCACAATCACAAAAGGAACTCGCCCCTCAACACCATGACAAGGCTAGTGAAAGAGCAGGTATTCCTACCCAGAAACCCTATGTGCCTAACTCTACGGAGCCAGACACATCATCTTCTATGAATCGGTTCACACCAGAATTCCTACGTGAGATTCAAGAAGACAAATGGGCTAAAGAAAGTGAAGTCCCTCCTCCTATTGAACTTGTGGATGAGGCACATGACCAATTCCCACAAGACATCCCATCCATTTATGGAGAGCAGGAGAGTACCCAATCTCAAGAAAGATTAGACTTCAAGTCTAATTCTTTACAGGAACTACCCCATTTCACAGGCCCATGGGAAGCAAGGTCCACCTGTATGAGAGCACCTACAGTCATGGTAAGAAACGAAGATTCAGTCATACCTAGGAACACAGAGGTAGTGAAGAACACCAAAGTGCAATGCAATCTCAGGTTAGAAGAGCTACCCAAGGTTAGACCTGAATTATGGAAACACGTAGCCAAACAAGTACCAGAAATAGCCAAACCTCGTTCCCAGGTAGGATCCCAGAGAACAGTGCCAGAAATACCCTTGGATAAGATAGGAGATATGTGTGAAGGCGAAGAAGGTAACACCTATCTTCCCATTACCTACCAGGGGTACACCACCAAGGCGATTTTGGACTCAGGTGCAGGAGTTGCAATTGCCACCACTTCCCTATGGAAGCGTTGGGGCAAGCCAGCACTCAGGCCAACGAGAATGAAATTGCAGATGGCCGATGGTCATATTGAGAGACCCTTAGGATTGCTAGAAGGAATAACTCTCACCACCTGTGGTGTCGAGTTTGAGCATACATTTGCTATATGTGACTTCAGCAAAAATCATGCCTATGAGATGATCTTGGGAAGACCATTTATGCGACAGTTGCAAGTGGTACAGGACTGGGGAACCAATTCTTTGTACCTGCAGCACTTGGGTGTTACGACCAAAGTCAATCTTAAAGATTACTCTCATAGAGATGTACCTCCTATCCAATGGAATCCCATCCATAGAGCCAAAGATGATACAGAGTCTGTGCATTCCATAGAATCCAGATCCTCATGGATGCATGAGGACACTCACTTATGGATGTGCAAAGTAGCAGTAGAGGAAGAGAAGAGAGAAAAGGCCAGAGAAATAGGTGCAAACGAAACTCATAGACCCATTCAAGACCCAGCCTATGCACCTGTAGTCTTTTCTGATGAGGAATTTGAACCCCATGGCTGGGCAGAAATTTTAGCAACAATGGACGTAGCCATCAATGAAGAACAATGGACACCCCACTGTGATGAGGATGGCTATGACATTTCAGTCTTCTCCATAGAGCCAATCATGGGAGAGGCAGTTCTAGAAGAATGCGAACCAAGCCCTGATGCATTTGAGGATGCAAGTGACTCCGATCTAGAGTCAATCATTATGGACCCACCATTTGCATCAGATGAAGAATACTTCTATGAAGTAGAATTTCAACCCCAGAGGTATGGAGAGCTTACAAGTGATGTAAGACTAGCCACACATGTGACCTCGAAGGAAGAAGGAAAGAAAAGAAAGAAGAGAGAAGTCACACCAGAAGAGGAAGAATCTTTGTTTGAGGTCCCAGAAAACTTTAAAAAGTATGAGATAGACGATAGGAGAGTCATGATAAGAATGCCTAAACGAGAGGCACAATCAGGAGAGGCCTATGATAACAAAGAGACCACCAAGAAAATAGTAGTGGCCCTAGAAGAAGGAGAGGAGAGATGCACGTACATAGGCCATGACCTGACAGAAGAGGAAGAACAAGAGCTAGTTGCCTTGCTAAGAGAATACAGAGATGTATTCGCTTGGAGTTACAAGGATTTGAAAGGTGTGGACCCAGATATATGCTCACACACCATCCCCATGACCTCAGATGCCAAACCCTCTAAGCAAAAGCCTTATACATATAACGATAATTACGCTGCTAAGATCAAAGAGGAGATAGATAGGCTGGTTGAAGCTGGATTTATCTATGAAATTGAGCACACTGAGTGGGTATCCCCCATTGTAGTAGTGCCCAAGAAAAATGGGAAGTTGCGTGTATGCATTAACTTAAAGAAGGTTAATGCAGCCACAATCCGAGATAACTATCCGCTTCCTATCACAGAGCATCTCTTAAAAAGAGTGGCAGGCAAGGAAGTGTACAGCTTCCTTGATGGATTTTCGGGATACAATCAAGTAGCCATTGCTCCAGAGGATCAACATAAGACGGCTTTTGCCACGGAGTGGGGCATATTTGCCTTTCGGGTAATGCCATTCGGGCTCACTAATGCACCTGCTACCTTTCAATGATTGATGTGTCACGTGTTTAAAGAGTTCCTGAGGAAGAACTTAGAAGTCTATGTTGATGATCTTTGTGCTCATTCCAACATCAGACAAACCCATATTCCTGAACTCAAACAAATCTTTGACAAATGTAGAGAATATCAAGTGTGCCTAAACCCAGAAAAGTGCGTTTTTATGGTCAGGCAAGGCAAGATTCTAGGACACATAGTGTCAAAGAATGGCATATCCACTGATGAAGAGAAAGTGAGAGCCATCGCATAACTACCTAGGCCGAAGAATGTCAAGGAAGTACAGGCTTTCATGGGGCATTGTGGTTACTACCGCCGGTTCATTCACATGTATGCTGTCATTGCAAAGCCCATGTACGGACTTCTGACTAACTTTGAGTGGACTGATGAATGTGAGAATTCCTTCCAGGAGCTTAAATGAAGATTATGTTCAGCACCAATCTTGACCACACCAGATTGGAACAAGCCATTCCATGTACACGTGGATGCATCCAATTATGCTATTGGGTGCGTACTCGCGCAGCCTACCGGTGAAGGTAATATGGATCTTCCAATTGCCTATGCTAGTAGACAATTAAATGCAGCTGAACGAAATTATACCACTACGGAGAGAGAAGGACTAGGCATGGTATATGCAGTTAAGAAATTTAGACACTATTTGCTTGCAAACAAGTTTAAATTTTTTACTGACCACCAAGCATTGCTATATCTCGTGAACAAACCATGCAATACAGGTAGATTAGTAAGATGGTTTCTCTTACTAATGGAATATGACTTTGAAGTAGTGGTGAGAAAAGGGAGGACCCACTTGAGAGCAGACCATCTCTCTAGACTCACATCTGGAGAAGCCCCACAAGGAGTGTCGGATGACCTTCCTGATGCTTACTTGTTTAATTTGGAAATGGTGCCACAGTGGGCTAAGCCACTAGTGCCAGTATTGACATACGGGCCTAACCATCCAGTAGTAAACACACAGAATAGAGAGGTTGTGAAGGATCAAAAGTACCACATCATGGCAGGAAGCATGTATAAGCACACAGATCAAGGAATCTTGGCTTGTTGTGTGGAAGAGGACGAGTACAATAAATGGTTGCATTTAGCACATGTAGGTGCGTTAGAGCAACACTACTCAAAGCAACGAACCTTACAGACACTAAGGAGACTCGGAGTACATTGGCCAACAATGGAAGCTGATGTCCAAAGGTTGTGCAAGGAATGCCCAATCTGTTGCACTAAACCACCTGTGGAACATGCCACTCTTTATCAAGTGTCCATAGTGCCCGATTGGAGTGAACCTCTAGTATCCTTCTTAAGGACGAGAACATTCCCTCTAGACATGACTCTAGCTAGGCAAAGGAGTTTAGAACAAGAAGCCCAGGATTACTCACTCATTGGTGATAATCTATACAAGCGTGGTAAAGATGGTTACCTGAGGCTATGTGTCCATGAAAGTGAATATCTTAAGATCTTGGAAACTGCTCACCAAGGTGTAGCAGGAGGACACTTTGGACCAGATCGGGTGATCAAGGCAATACTATTTGCGGGCTTCTGGTGGCCGACCCTTCACATGGATGCACATACCTATGTGAAACGATGTGATGTCTGTCAGAGAACTCAGTATCCTATACGTAAAGATGAGATGCCACTGAAACCTATGATGGGTGGACGTGCATTCTCTAAGTGGGGAATAGACTTCGTAGGTCCTATTAATCCCCCAGCTAAGGGCTCCCATGCAGAATATATCATTGTTGCGACATACTATCTAACAAAGTGGGTAGAGGTAAAAGCTACGACAAAGAACGACGCTCAGACAACTGCTAATGTCTTGTTTGAGAATGTATTCACAAGATACGGGCTACCTATAGAGCTAGTTAGTGATAGAGGCACTCACTTCTTGAATGAAGTGATTGAAAATCTGCTCCAAGAATTCTTGGTAATACATAAGAAGTCTGCCCCCTATCACCCTCAAGCAAATGGCCAGGCTGAGAGCACCAACAAGATCTTATGCAATGTATTGACGAAATTAGTGAACAATAAACGCTCTAATTGGGACAAACAGCTACACCATGCTGTTTGGGCATACCGAGTTGCCTACAAAACGGTACTCCAAGCCACTCCCTTTCAAATGGTGTTTGGTCAAAATGCTGTGCTACCTTTATACTTTTTGATACCTACATTGAAAGTGGCACAAGAGCATGAATGGACGGGTCATGAACTCTCCTCTAGACTTTTTGACCTTGAACGATTAGGAGAAACAAGACTGAGAGCAGCTGCAGGGATATATGCAGCTAAGAAACGACAGAAGGCATACTTTGATGCCCATGTTAAGGATAAAGGTTTAAAGGCAGGCGACTTAGTTTTAGTCTACACATTGAAACAACACGCAAGGAAACTGGAGAAGAGAGGCTACGGACCTATGATAATCAATAGGATCTCCACGAGTGGATCAGTACAACTAGCCACTTTAGAGGGTGACGTTCTCCCAAACTATATTAGCGGATGCAGAGTCAAGTTGTATCAGGAACCCCTCACGGAGGAAATGCTAAGTCGACTCAATACTGCTAAGCAACGTAAAGAGGAGGAAAAACGAATTCGAGAAGAAGCTCAAGCAGAAGCCCTAGAGCGCATACGGAGAATGAAATTAAGAAGACAAGGTAGAGAGCACCCTAGGCAAGATGCATATGCAGATCAAGGATATGACGTAGCTATGTGTGAAGTTTCAGGTGTTAGCTCACATATGATAACTGATCGACGTCCTTTCATAACCTTAGATATAGGACAAGGGAAGAGTGCAAGGACTGTAAGAGCCTTGATTGACTCAGGTGCAGCCACTAGTGCTGTTAAATTGTCTTACTGTCAAGAGTTGCAATTAACTGTCAATCCTGTGGAAGCATATCTCATAGGATTGGGAGGCGTGGAAACCCCTTGCATGGGCGAGGTGGAACTTCCCCTCTACATTCATGATGAGGCAATGACAGTTAAAGTACTAGTGTGTCAAGATGAGGATCTCACTGAACCTCTTGTCTTGGGTCAAGACTGGATATATGACCAAGCAGTCAACTTAAACCTAAGAAGTGGACTTCTTCAGGTATGGGTGAATCAAACTAGAATTACAATTGAGTTAAATAATGGAGCACTCAAGGAACTAGAAAAGACACGGACTCCTGGTCCCTCCAGGGGTGCACATGAAGTTGACCATGCTGTTCTTGTCCAAGGCTATGTGATGCAGAAGAATGAAGATCTCAAAAAAGGAGTCAGAACCACAATGGAACTCCCTTCTTTTCCAAAGGCCAGAAGGAGGCAGCAACTAAGGGCAGATCAATCACTAAAGACTCTCCGGGTGAGAGACCAAAAGAACGCGCGAAGCAGAACAACTCAGCCGATGAAACAAATGTGGGTGCGGAAAGACGAGCTGCCGGCCGTAACTAAGCTGCAACACCGGTCTCAACTTCCTATTAATAATCAACGACTTGATGCTAATAAGAGGACTCCTAAAACCTCTGTTGAGAAAGTGAAATCCATTTGGGTACCCAAGAAGTCGATGAAGGCTGACCCACAATCAAGACAAATTTGGGTGCCTAAGGCTTGCTTGCGGGCTCAACTATCCCCACACAATTCACATCATACACGACAGGGTTCACTCGCTCAAGCAGCCGCCACCCACTCTTGTCTGATACACTTGAACTCACTACCACCTAGAAGCACGCACAGATTCACTCGTAAATGGGTCCCAATGGCACAACAACTTCCAGCAGAATTACTCATGCAACCCTCCCGAATCTCCACAAAACCAAGACCCAAAGCCATCCACTGGAATTGGAAACCTAAAACTTGTAATAAACCCCCAGACCCCAGTTGTAAATCCATGACCACCTACTAACTACATCACGCTCACACTACATCATTCCACTTAACTCTTAGGTCCAACCAATTCCTAACTACACACACAAGCACCGAGCACATATTAACCTACTAATCTCTCCCGAACCTCATGATAATGTTGTAATGGGGACAAAAAAACGATTTTAACTTGTCCCTTACAATATTAACATATGTTTCTATATTCTCACAGAATCAGAAGGCAAGAAGTGACATGGCAGAAGCGACAGGTCCGAGCTCACAAGTAGGAATACTTACTGCAGGAATCGATGTGGATAGTCTACCTGTGGATGTGCCACCAACTGAACGGCCTGTGGAGCTGCAACACCTTCAGCAAATCCCGGTACCGGATCCACCCACAGGGATCACAGAAAGAGTCCATGCCAATTCTCATTGGTTCAATGGCATGCCAGGTCCATTAGGAGAGGCCAAGTATATATGGGAGTCTAAGTGCGAGTATGACAGATCATGGGTTCGATTCCAATTTTTCTCCAAGGAGTTCAAGACTCTACAGAACACCGAGGATCTCCAGACCATATGGCAACGTGCCGGGCTAGCAGAATACTTTGAAGCACCACTAGCTAAACCAGATCTCCTCCGATGCTACTATTTGGTCTCCACATTACAAGCTAATGAAGAAAAGGACAAACCCGGATCATTTGTTCTTCCTTCCCTGCTGGGCAACAACGAGTTGAAGAGGTTTGAACTTACTGTGGAGTTGGTGAGCGATGCTTTGAATATGCACGGCACACATGTACCCTCTGAAAAGGATGCTCTCGTTCCTACTAACATGAAGGATAGGAAACTATTGAAGCTTAAAGACATGGCAGCAATCACACCAAACGTGTCCATCCCTCTCCGTATGTGCATGCAACATTTTGCTTTCCCCGGCCAAGACCGCTTCACTCAACCACACAAAAGAATCTGGTTCGCTCTCTACTTAGCGGAAGCAGGTGCGTTACCAATTAAACTGCCGGTATGGATTATAGATCAATTGTATGAAGCAAATAAAAGGTCTTCTAGGAAATTAGTGGTGAACGATTGCTGTGCAATCACACGCATTATTTACCGGTGCCTAGCATACGATGTTCCCATTGAACGTGCCTTAACTTGGGCACAATTACAAATGTTTAAGAAGCTCAAGACGTCCACACACCAATCCAAGCGCATGAGGGGTGCGATCCCTTGTGTCCAGACAAGGGAAGTTCTGACTACTCCGGAGGTATCGCCACGAAGGGAGACCACTGTACCTCCCTTTACCATTAGAATACCCAGGTCCGGATATGAAACTACGACACAAGCTACCCCTTCAGCTCCTCCCGCTCCAGCTGAATTTGAATTTGCTACAACTGGAGATGCTGAAGGAATGGATTCCCAGGACTTCGAAGCATTCCTACAAAGTACACAACTCTCTGATGTAGAGTTTTATTCAGAGGCAGAAGAACAAGGCACATCTTCACAAAGAAGAAGAAAATCTACAGACGGCCGCCATGTACATTGGAGTGACGCTCAGCAAGGTCAACAACAAGGGCACCTAGAAGAAGAAGGAGCATATGAAGAGGAGACCACTGAAGCCCCTGCCTATACAGCTGAACTCCGAAGGCTGTATCAAATCATGGAACGAGTGCGATCGCAACAACTGCTCACCGAACAGAGCAGTAGAGTACTCATGACGCAGTTGTTGGAAGAAGCAGGAGTTGACTCAGAATATAGTGAAGGCCTCTTATTGATGGTAGAAACATATGGGGTAGTGGAGCAGTGCGCACTGCCATTAGGAGGTCTCCAGTTCAATATGATCCACGAAGGTTCCAGACACGACCACGCTCAGGTAAGAATATCCAGATTCCCATTACAACTGCAGAAGAGCCAACTATTACATCTAAACCCATTAGGACAACCTCCCAAGCAACTGAAACGGCTAGTCAAGAGCACCCCGTCACCCATGAGGAATCCACCGAGCCACTACCACCCACACCCCCACCATCGCCTCCTAGAGCAGAAACAGTGGAAATCACCTCGACCACTCAACCCACCGAACCAACCTTCATCTTCCGTACTCCCATCTCTAGTTCAACCCTATTCTCTACCTCTGATAACCCAATCTTTGAAGCAACCCCCATCACTACACAATTCACCGAACCGCTCATAGAGCCTGCCCTAGGACAACCATCCCCCATGCCCTCAGCCATAGGTAATACTGACCCTAGATCCACATTCATGGGTTTTCCTGCTAACACGCAACCCTTCATGCCCTCCTCAAATCTACGACCTCAACCCCCGACCTCCATCTCTCCATTTCTACACTCCCTCCATAACCTCCTTGCTAGAACTTTTCAACCCAGGTCTCAACCATTTCTTTTCTTTTCAGCTCCCCACCCCACTTCTCATCTATTCACCACTTTCACACACACACACCACCTACCATTCCAATGTATATGGCAGACCCCACACTCGCACCCACTCCTGAAAGTATGGACATTTCACCACCCACGGCACCTCCCCCCACGATTCCACCTCCTCCCATTCCCCCTCCACCAATTTCACCCACACACACGACTTCAATAGACACATCATTCACTCTTCCCCTTCCCCAATTCCCTTCCCATGCATCTTCCACTCTAAACACCACCCACTCATCTATAGGAAATGCATTGGACACCATGCTAGCTTGTATATCAAACTTAAGGACAGATTACAATCAGCTCCAGCAACAGAATGAACGCTTGCACGAGCACTCAGAGACACTACAGCACCGCCTTGCTGCACTAGAGGAGGAAAATGCTCGCCTCCACACACAGTTCCAAACTCTCCAAGAGGCTCATGGCATATTGGAGGTACAGTTACAGAACACAGATCAGGAAGCGATACAGGTGGTAGAAGGTCACCTACGGACACAGCTGGAACGCAATTCAAAGCGACATCTTCGGTCGCTCAGGAAGAGAATCGACGCCTGCAAGTACAAAATCAAGAGAACCTGGAAGCAGCTATTGAGAGCACACCTGGGGCACCCCTCAGCCCATCAAAGTTTCAAGCAGTGACCCCCGATAATATCAAGATCATATTGGAAGACTATGCCATGCTGCTTGAAGCACATGACCAGCTATCAGAGGAACTGGGTCAACTGAAGCAGAAACACCAAAAAGAAACAACAGCAGCCTCTCCAACCACCCCCTCCGCGGCTTCACTCCTCACAGACTCAGAAGCCTTAAAAGATCTCCAGAAACAGGTCACCGAACTGCAAGCACGTCTACTACAATATGAGAGACCACCTTCCCCCCCAGAGGCTCCCACTGACGAAGAGGTAGTACAAATTCCTGTGGAACAGACATTTGAAGAAGAATACGACCCACAACCCTTCCCAGGAGGCCAACAAACGGAAGAAGCTCAGGACACATTCGAGGCACCACGGCCTCCATGGCTACATCAAGTGGAGGAAATCGGGAGTTCTCACGAAGAGCGCACAGTAGTGCAAAATCAGGCCATGAGGGTCATAGAGGAAACTGTGCTACAATCGGCTTACTTCAAGAACCTGTCATCGAGACGCCTTATCCTCTCATCTGAACTCCAATATAGGCCTTATTATATTATCTTGCCTGATTATAATGCAGAAATACAGAGAGTCACGGGTCAGATTCCTACCTTTGCTACCCAATTTCAACCCGAAGACCTTCCTCCAGAGGTGCAAAAAGGCAAAATTCGTCAACCCACCTGGCGGCAGAAACTTCTAGAGACATATCCAGAAATGCTACGCACATGGAACAACGCGCCTTTACACCTCCTATACAATCCATGCTACGGTCCAGTTCCACGCCGCAGGTCTTGGAAGGCATTCAATATCAAAGTGCAGAACAACGCGCAATGCAAGGAATGGCTAAACTACCCGTACATTGCGCCACCACAGGGACCACCGTCGGTAGCATACATGATGGGAACAATTCGCCACTGGATGCCGCGATTGAAGCCCATGCAAGATGTAGCAGCTCAAATGATGCTTAAAATCTTAGATATGATGCAGGTAGTCCTGAAAACTTTTAGAAATGCAGCCGCACCACAGGTACGCCTCCCGGGGTTTAGCAATGGAAATTATGACTTGGTGTATGACATGAGCACCACCCCCAGTATTCGTGTGGCTTACGCCTGGCATGCACGCATCAAATACCTCCCTGCATGTTACAAACAGACCTTCCAAGAAATGTTCAGATCAGGTTTCTGGGAGTATCACTCGGAGATCTTCGCACCGAAGCCAAGACACCTGCTCCATCTTTTTGCTTGTGAACAAGCAATGTACTCTGAGTACTACACCACCTCGCAACCAGAGGCCCCTGGTGCAATAAATTGGGATGCATTGGAAGCTGATCTAGCAAGAGGCTTAAGGATAGGAGAACATGAACTTGCCACCAATGTCATCCAATACTATATCGACCACCCGAGAGAACAGAGGTCTGTCAGGGGCGACAGACGCTAGGAAAGGGGGAGTGTTGGCATACAAGTCAGATGAAGAGCATACTAGCACAACGGAGCAATCATGCAGAATACGGCAACAAGGCCCAATCATTTTTTCCAAGGACCATTCACAACTCAAGTGATTTTAATCACTACACAAACATTGTAAATTCCGTTTTTGGTAGAATAGACTCCATTTTGTTCAAGCCGAGGAGTCCTCGAGCTTGAGGAGTAGTAGAATTAGCTACATATCAATTTTCATAATTTTTAGACTTCGTTTGGGCCCTCAAATAGGCTCTAGGACCTAATTTTTAACTAGGCCGGACAATAGGTCTGGACAAGACCAAAGCTAGTTAGAAAACTATAAAAAGAGCTAGAGAGCTCATTTTGGAGGTTAGATTGTCTGTGAATTGAGCTTATGTAAGAGACTTTTTGACTAATGCAAAGAACTCCATTGTTCCTCTCCTTGTTCTTGCCTTGTGTGCGTGTGTGTGTATGTGTGTGCATGCTTGTGTGCTTCTCACTCACACACTTGTGCCTTCACTTGCTCTTAGTCTTCATACTAGTCCTCACGTCTCCACGGATTGACAATTATGAGGTGAATCTTCTCACGTTGGTACTCACCATTGTGCTAGAGTGACAATACTTCAACAAAAGATCAGATAGCTGATATGCTTACCAAAAGCTTGCATGGACCAAAGCTACAGAGATTCAAAGACATGAGAGGCATAAAGAAGATAGAGAAAACCTCAATTGATGATTGAGGGGGGGTTGTTGGTGCAGGACAATCAACAATTGATGTTTTAATGAAGAGTTGAAGTCAAGGTTTGAAGGAAATATTCAAGTTGTGAAGCATGGAAGAAGAATACATTCAGAAGAGGAAGATGTGTACACATATGTACAGATAGTTCACTTATATCTTTGAGAAGTCATAAAGTTGTAAATTTTTTGTATATATATACTATGAAAATGTCGGGTCAAGTATGAGAGAGCATGAGAATAGAGTAATCAGAAGTTGTATGTGTCATTAGACATCTTAGAAGTGAGTTAAGACTCTCTCATCACTCAGTTGTAATTTTTCTCAAAAATGAAGAAAATGTTGCGCCCGATATTTCTGCGTTTTCTCCTTCTGTGTTAGATCTTTTGTGAAATGCTTTTGTACAAGTCTAAGCCTATAGGTAATTGACCTTTGTACAAATTCTCAGCTTCTAATTGTGATCAGGCTGAGAGAATTGAGTGTAGGAACATTTACATATGTAAATGAGAAGAAGTGAAGCTATAGGAGGCGCAAAATTTGATACGAATGTTTTGATCAATTCTCCTTCCACAGTGTAAAGTTTTGAGCAAGCGAGTACTTAATCTTTAAGTTGGAAGGTAAGCTACTCGTGGCTAAAAGCATTTGTAGAAACGGGTTCTAGATTGAGAGAACCAAAGGTTTAAAGTCATAAGTGTCTAAATCGACTTCTCAAAAGAATAGTTTTAGACATAGGTGAGTTGTTGAGATCATCTCTCAAGTTTTACTGAATCTTTTGGAGTGATTCAACTTGGAGAAGGTGCGCAATCTATAGAAAACAACTCATACAAAGTTTTATAAAAAACTTTACACAATTGATAAGGCAATGAGTGATTTATGTGCAGCAGACTTTCTGTGTATTCTCCTTCTTCACAGTTTGTTCAGAAAATTTGACAATTGAGTATTGATCTTCTAAAATTGGTGAAGATCTGAGTTATTCTTGTTATAGAGGTGCTCTAAATACAAGAGTAACTTGTTCTTTTGGAGATTAACACTCTCCATCATAATTTACTGCATTTTTGGTTGAACGTGGGATAAGACACCAGTGTACAATGCTATATACACCTCAACAGAATGGATTTGCTGAACGGAAGAATAGGTCACTCATGGAGATGGCGAGGTGTATGGTCAAGAGTCAAGCCTTACCACATAGTTTCTGGCTTAAGGTTGTTATGTGTGCAGCATATGTACTTAATAGGTGTCCCACTAAAGCACTACAGTTCTATCACTCCATATGAGCCTTGGCATGATTGCAAACCATCTGTTGCTCATCTGCATGTTTTTGGTTGTCTGGCATATGCATTATTGCCTGAACAACATCACAGAAAATTAGATGATAAAGCAGTAAAATGTATTTTTGTTGGGTACAGTTCTGAAAGTAAAGGCTATCGTTAGTATCATCCATAGACTAAATGCATTCTGGTTAGTAGTGATGTTGTTTTTGTGGAAGATGTTATTCAACCATTGCTTTCATGTACTAAGGAGACATATGTTAGCTCCAAAGTCATGTATAATATGTTGCTACCTCTTTTTACAAGTGGACAGTCTAGTGGTGGTCCTAATGAGGCAACTTCTCAGCCTTTGCATGTTTCATGTGATGATGTAGATCATTCCATTTCTGATGCAGATTTACATGATGCACTTGTTGATGAGAGAGCTTATATTGAGCAGGCAAAAACTATGCCAAAATGGCTGGTGGAGACTATGCATGCATCAAACTGCTATGCTATTGCTACCTCTAGTCTTTGTGATGAGACTGAACCTATTTCGTTTGAGGAAGCACAAAATTCTAAACATTGGATGGCTACAATGCAATTTGAATATGATGTTATAATGAAAAATGATACTTGGTCTTTATGTGACTTGACTTCTGGCAAGAAGGCCATTGGCACAAAGTAGGTATATAAGTTGAAGTGTAAACCTGATGGAACAGTTGATAGGTATAAGGCTAGGCTTCTTGCAAAGGGTTATGCGCAGGAAAGAGGCATTGGTTTTGATGAAACCTTTGCACCTACTTGCCGAATGACTACTGTTCCTAGCATCTGTGCACTTGCAGCTCATCATGGTGGGAATGTACATCAGTTGTATATCGAAACAACATTTCTGAATGGTGACTTGCGCGAGGAAGTGTATGTTTTTAAGCCTTGTGGCTTTGTGCAAAAAGGGCATGAGAATCAAGTGTGCAGGTTAAAGAAGTCATTATATGGTTTAAAGCAAGCACCACATGCTTGGTATGAAAAGATACATGCTTATCTGATTGCACATGGTTTTGAAAACAGTCCAACTGAAAGCACCTTATATGTTAAGCGTGCTAATGATGTACTTCTGGTCATTGTGGTTTATGTTGATGACATGCTGCTCACTGGTCGTCATGAGAGGCATATTGTTGATTTTAAGGCTGATTTACATGCCTCATTTGAGATGTCTGATTTGGGGCATTTGCATCACTATTTGGGCATTCAATTTATGCACATTGATGGTGGAATGGATTTGTGTCAAAGGAAATATATTGACACATTATTGCAGCGTTTTGGCCTTGAAGACTGTAAACCTATTACCACTCCTATGGAAACAGGCTTATGACTGAGTCTTCATGATGCTAGAGATACATTTGATGTTGTTCTCTATCAGCAGGCTATTGGATGCTTGATTTACTTATGCATGACTCAGCCAAATATTCAACTTGTTGTCTCACAGATGAGGAGGTTTATGCATTGCCAAGGAGTCAAGCATTGGCAGGTGGTTAAGCACATCTTTCACTACTTGAGTGGTACCCAACTACTTGGTTTGTTTTATCCCAAGGGGTGATCACTACCGCCAGATTTGCATTCTTTTTTTTACTCTGATTGGGCTGGTTGCTATGACACTCATGTGTCCACTAGTGGTTTTTGCTTCACGCTTGGTAACTCATGCATATCTTGGATGAGCAAGAAGCAGCCTACTATGGCCACTTCCAATTGTGAGGCTGAGTATAGGGCAGCTTTCACAGCGACTGTTGAGTGTGTGTGGCTCAGACACCTTATGACTGATTTGGGTGTTGATCACTCTTCTACCAGCACCATCTTCACTAACAGTTAGAGCGCATTGGCAGTTGCGAGGAACCCTATGTTCCATGCTCGCTCTTAGCACATTGAGGTGCATTATCATTATGTTAGGGAGAGGTTCTCTATTGGGGAGATCATCTTGGCATATGTTCCCATGCAGGAGAACATTGTAGACCTTTTCACGAAGGCTCTGGTTAGGGAGAACTTTGAAGATTTCTGCAAAGCTTTCGGCTTACTTCCTTTTGTGGATTGATTCCACATAGCTTGGCACTTCCTTATACATGAGTGCCAGCTCCTTGTTCATCACATCACTCCAAGGGGGAATTTGTTGATATATTTAGGTAGTGATGTGTGTGAACACACTAGGTCTGTGGCATTTTCTCCCCCTTTAGGAGGTTTTTTTCCCCCAGCTTGTATATATGCCTATTGCCCTAATGGGCTACTTATCTTTGTACATTCTCTAGTAATACATTTTGTATTGTGTGTTGTGCTCCAAGCTTCTTCTTCTTCTTCCTTGTGTTGTTTGTGTGCTTCCACAGTCGTCTAACTCCAACAGTTCCCACACTCTTGATCTTGAAATACAAAACTTTCAACACTCCCCCTCAAGCTCTAGTCTTTTTCCTTTGTTGCTTCATCCTATGTCTCTTCTGTTGATTGCTTCTTTGAATCCTCCAAGCTACACTTTAGTGTTCACATACCTTATATCTAGCTCCTTTTCCATCACCATTTCTCTAATGAAGTGGTAATGAACCTCTTTGTGCTTGCTTCTTGCATGAAACACGGGATTGTAAGCTAGGTAGATGCTTGAAATGTTGCCTCCATAAAGAGAAAAATCTTCCACTTTCACTTCAAGGTCCTTAAGTAGCTTCTTAAGCCATAGTATCTCACATGTAGCCAATGCTAAACCTTTGCACTCATCCTCTGTGGATGAAAGAGCAATAGTGGGTTGTGGATGAAAGAGCAATAGTGGGTTGCTTCTTAGAGCCCCATGCGATCATTTTTGTACCTATCATGAAAACATAACCCGATGTACTCCATCGATCATCCTTGCTACCTACCCAATCAACATCACTATATCCTTTGACACTTAGCTCAACATCATATGAGTAAAATAGAACTTCGTTTATGGTGTGTTTTGTGTATCTAAGCACTTTTCTTGCTGCCATAATATGATCATGAGTGGGTGCATGCACAAATTAAGAGCGAACACCTACTACATATGCAAGATAAAGTCTAGTGAATGTAGCATGAATTAATGAACCAATTATGCTTCTATATAGTGTAATATCTTTTATTGCCTCTCCTTGACGTGCAACCAACTTCATCTAGTAGAAGCATCCACACACTAGGAGAGACAAGCATGCACACAGACCACACTCTCACACACAAAGAAAAATATACACAAGTTCACATGGTCTTAAAAGAAGAGAGTTCTTCCCTTCATTTCTTAAAGATATGTACATGGAGCTCACTTGAACCAAATCTGCCTTTTCCAAAAATGAGCTTCTCTATTTATAAGTGTTGAGCCCATAAAAGTCATATTGGTCAAAGTCAACCACAATCAAAGTCAACCATAGTCAAAGTTAAAAGGGGTCAAAGTCAAAGCAATCAAAGGCAACAAGGTGAAGGTCAAAGTCAACAAGGGTAAAGTCAAAGTGTTCAAATTTCAGGTGTGAAAGTGCACGGTAGTGCACAATTAATTGGTTCACAAAGGGTAAAATTGCAGAAAGTTGGTTGCAGGTTGCAGAGGTATTTCTATAATTTCTCTAAGGTTCAAAGTGTTTTTTAAATTATTTGGAAGGTTCAGGCAAACCCTCTCTTAGGTGCCTAAGTGAAGAATTAAAAGGCAAAATGTGAAGGTATGTGAAGCGGCAACGTACGTAGAAGTGAAAGTATGGCCGCCTAATTAAAATTCTTGTTTTAGTCTAAAGTCACTACATGACAAAATAGGGATTCGTTGGCTGCCCACTTTTAGAGACAATCTTGGGACATCAAAGTGAGCACCAAGATACTCTTGTAGTTAGGAGCATACGTGAATCGACACTCAAATCAAGGCAAGGACCATTCTTGAACTAATCAAGGTGAGCATAGTATAAGCTACGCAAGAGAGAGAAGTGCAAGAGACACATAGTGGGCGATGCACAGAAGTGAAGTGCAAGGTGTGCATAAAGAGTGACTAAGGAAGTGTGTAGAGAAGTGCTAAGCTAGTCACCCCAAGGATCCCAAAGTCCCATTGAAGCTGTGCACGTGCCGACAGAAGGTTGCAGGAACTCAAAGGGGGTGGCATAAAAAGTGGACTATGGTGTACCATGTGTAGCAACCAAGGTCATATAGTAAGTGAATGTCCTCTGTTAAGTGTAACTTACCAGCTATGCAGGAAAGTAGGTCATGAGGCCCAGGAATGTCAATCAAGAGGAATGCCTGCAACAACATATTGGACACAAGGAGGACCCCTACCACTAGCAAATGTGATGGCGGCTTCACCTAATCAAGGTAACAATTACAACCCTAGATAGAGGAATAACTTTGGAAATGTGCCTAGAAGGCCAATTATTTATTTCATATGTGGAGAATGTGGGCAGTACCAAAGTAGGTGCACCCTACCAAAAAATGCTCCTCCTTGTAGGAACTGCCCAGAGGCTAGAGACCACTATACTAATTGTTGTCCTAAGCATCAAGCCTCTTCATCTGGGCCCCACATTCAAATGATTTTTGTGCACAAAGAAGAAATGTTAGATCAAGTCAATGGGCCCGCATAGACCTCATATAACTTGGAAGTTAAGGTTCCACAAATGTTTGGGCTCTCACAATGGATTCTAATTATTATGGGGTTGTCAGTCTATAGAGTGTGCACATATATTTGCACCAAGCAATACCTTTGTGCATGGGAAACCTCTCTTGCTCATAGAAATGCCTTTTTTGTGCATATTTATAGGCTTGCACATGAAAACACCCTCTTAGGACCCTTTTTAATATTTCTCCAAGAGTAAGCCTTGGAGGCTTATATATAAAATCATTTTTTTGTAGAATCAAGGAGATAGGAAAAACCGACACACAGATTTGGGGATTTGTTTATTAGAAAGATATCTTTGAAGATCTCCTTAGGATATGCTAGTTACTCACATGTTCACTTCTTGAAAATACCCAATACCAAACAGTCTTATTGTTGCCAGCCTTCTCTGCACCAGACCTCCATCCTCTCCAAGCCTGCACTTTTGCACACCTTGCACCAAGCTTCCAATAAGGGGGAGGGATGGACACCTTCTGTCGCCACGCGCACAACTTCAATGGGACCTTGGGATCCTTGGGATGAATAGCTTAGCACTTCTCTACACACTTCCTTAGTCACTCTTCATGCACACCTTGCACTTCACTTCTCTGCGTCGCACACTGTGTGTCTCTTGCACTTCTCTCTCTTGCCTAGCTTAGACTATGCTCACCTTGCTTAGTTCAAGAATAGTCCTTGCCTTGATTTGAATGTCGATTCACGTACGCTCCTAACTGCAATAGTATCTTGGTGCTCACTTTGATGTCCCAAGATTGTCTCCAAAAGTGGGCAACCAACGAATCCCTGTTTTGTCCAGTAGTGACTTTAGACTAAAACAAAAATTTTAATTGGGGGGCCATACTTTCACTTCTGCATACGCTGCCACTTCACATACCTTCACATTTTGCTTTTTAATTCTTCACTTATGCACCTAACAGAGGGTTCATATGAACCTTCCAAATATTTTTAAAAATAGTTTGAACCTTAGAGAAATTACAGAAATACCTCTGCAACCTACAACCAAGTTTCTGCAATTTTATTCTTTGTGAACCAATTAATTGTGCACTACGTGTGCACTTTGACACCTGAACTTTGAAGACTTTGACTTTTTCCCCATTGACTTTGACCTTGACCTTGTTGACTTTGATTGGTTTGACTTTGACCCCTTTTGACTTTGACTATGGTTGACTTTGACCAATATGACTTTAATGGGCTCAACAGTTGCCCACCACCTAATGTGCTCTCCATCTCGAAGAGCTACAGCCAAAACTCTGAGCAGATATGACACCATGATTTCTATGTTGCAAAATCTTCAAAAGGACACTTGAGCAGCAACCAAGACCTATTTTTTCCTCTTCTTCCTCCCATTTAAAAGGTACTTCCTTGCTTGTAAGCCTAGCCAATGGCCTGGCTATTTCTATATACATCTCAATAAACCTCTGATGGTACCCTGTATGTCCTAGAAAACTCTGAATTTCTTTTGGAGATTTAGGTCTAGATAACTTTAATATAGCTATAATTTTGTCTGTGTCAGGTGCCATACCTTTGGAGGATACCACATGTCCCAGTAGGGTACCTTCAATCACCAGAAAATGGCATTTATTTGGGTTCAATTTCAACTTTGTTTCTCTGCACCTCTTAGAAACTTGTTGTAATTGAAACATATGCTTTTCCAAACAATCGAATGGAGTCTCTGCAAGAGTACTTGAAAAGGATGAAAAATCATCCATGAAAATTCTGAGAGACTCTAGCAGCAATGGTCCAAAGATGAGATTAACTGTTCGATTGAAAGTAGCTGAGGCGTTTCTCAATCCAAATGGCATCTTTAAATATACATAAGTTCCCCAAGGTGTAATGAATGCAATCTTCTCTCGATCCTCATGGTGGATGTATATTTGATTATATCCACTGAATCCATCCATGAAGCTGTAAAGAGCATGCCCAACTACTTCTTCTATGACTTGTTTAGCAAATGGCATTGGAAATCCATCTGGGATGGTGACCTTGTTCAATGCTCTAAAGTCCACAAAGATTCTGATCTTGTTAGTGTTTTTCTTTGGAACAATTACCATAGGAGAGAGCCACTCTAAATGCTCTATAGGGATGATAGTTTCTGCATCTTCCATTTTTTGAATCTCCAAATAAATAGCTTCAACATATTTAGGATTTAGCCTATAACTCTTACCTCTCACTGGTTTTGCTCCTTCAATGAGAGGGATTCTGTGCTCTCCATAACTAGGTGTTACTCCTTCCAAATCCTTGTAGTGTCAAGCAAAGATATCTACAAACGACTTCATGAAAGATTTTACCTTTAAGAGCACCTCCGGATGATTCCCTATCCATGTGGCTAGTAAAATGGGACGCGGCTGATCCTCATTGCCCAAACGAATCTCCTTCACTGGATGCCTGTTTACAATGCTATGTGTAAGTCATTCCTGAGTAGCATCCTTAGTTACATTGTCCCACATAGCTTTGGTATCATAAGCAGGAACATCTTGGATGTCTATTTGCACTTCTTCCTCTTGAATCCATCCTGGAGGGATCTCATGAAGTGGTAATGAACCCTCTTCTCTATTCTTATGCTTACATTTTAACTAACCGTTCCTTTTGGTTACAATTCACAAAATTAGCTTCCTCTATGTGGTTGTATAAAGGAGATTTCTTTCCCCTTCTATGGTCTTTTGCTGGCTCTCCTAGCCCAGCCACTTGAATTTTTTCCTCTTTTTCTTCATATGCTTCCTCTCTACTTGAGTTTGGAAAAATTCCATAGCAGACAAGTGTGTCTTCTATGTGGAGCCAAGCCAATATGTTTTCTTTTTCATATAAATTTGCTTCTTTGAATAGATCTGCGTCTAGTTTGTCCAACAATTCTTCTTGCATACAAATACCAATTGTCTGCATCATGTTGATATTTCTCTGATTGTCTGGTCCTTCTTCTAAAATTATATGTTGCAACTCTTTTCCCTCTTGCTTTACCCACATTGTGTCCTTGCCCAAGTCATGCACCACATTGGCATGCCTTAACCAAGGTCTCCCAATTAACAGGGGGAAACTTCCTTCTACTTGTGGGAGCCTTAAAACAAAAAAATCCAAGTTAAAGATGGTACTTTGTATCTAGACTGGGACTCTAGGGACCACTCCCATAGACCTTACTATGCTTTGGTCTGCCAATGTTATAGTGAAGTTTGCAGGTCTTGAAGGGTGTAGTCCAATCTTTTTCATGGTATGTTCAGGCATCAAGTTAATGCCAGAACCACCATCCACAATGATTCCTTGAAACTCATGACCTTTGAGACCATTCATGGTAATAGATGATATTTGTGAGCCTAGCCATTAGGGTAGGTAGGGCAAAGACTCCTAGGCCATTGGAATTCCATTCAAGGGAGCCCTTGTGGCATAGTGCAATTTCCCCATAGAAGCTTAATGCGAGGAGTGCAGAGGGAGGTTTGCCCCTTTGGGGGGGTCCGAGTGGCCTATCTCTTTAGCCCATAAGGTCAAGATGGTAGGACTTCTAGTTGTGGAGATATTATCATATTGTATTTTTTTTTAAGTATTTTGTATTTGTCCACTTTGTTTATCTATATCAACTCCCCTACATAAAATTTAAATAAGCATGGACCATGTTGAGCTTTCATAGCATTGCACACTAGTAAGTTGTACATTTAGACTCTATCTAGATCACCATCTAAACTCTACATTGGCAGCACATGGGTGGATAGAACCATTTTTGTAGCTGCATTACTCTTGGTAAAATTGAGAATTTGACTTCTCTATCTCTTAATTTGCATCTATCTTTGCCTGGGTACTTCTCTCAATTCTATCTACTGGTCTATTCCATTGTGTTGTTATTTTCTTACATGGTACCAAAGCTGAGCAGATTTCGAGTGGTGTAGAATTAAAAATGTAGAGGGTTCCACAACAAAAGAGAGAAGTGTTGGAGGACAAACACTCCTATGTGCACAACGAAAGCAAATGAACCCTCTTGGGATCCTGAAATTTTTCAGACATAGGCTCTATATTTTTTGACTTTTTTTACTACATGCAGATAATGAAAATGAAACGTTCTAGCTAAAACTAGACTTAAACCCTTTCAAATGAGAGTAAAATCACTTCATTTGGATATTGGATGATTCCTCAACTAGCTACAACAAAACAGATAACTTGATCTCTTCATATAGCATTAGTTAACTACACTTACACGATTCTAGACATTTCCCTTCACATGTAGAGGCACTAAACCTGATACTTATACCACTCAAAGTAGAACTTATAATGTTTCCAACAATATAAAAATAATTGCAGATGGATTTGAGATGAAGGAGAAACAACAATTACAAGATCGGGGGGTCTGCCAAGATCATCTAGAGAGATAGAGTATGAAAAAGTGAAATCTTAACAAAATATGCAGACAACAGCTAGTAGGGGGTATGCTTAAGCAAGGGGGCAGCTTGGGCATGTATTTCCATGACTATAATTCATAATACAACTCATTTGAGGCTTTAAAGGTTACATACCAACCTCTTTAATCAATCAAAAGCATATACATGTCAAAAGGTGAGGTTCAATCACATCAAGAGGTGACCGAAATCTTCTAATGTTGCGAATACGACCACCAGCCTTCATGGAAGGTAAACTTGATGGTATTAACTACACCCTGTGGAAGTTTAACATCACTTCTATCCTTGATTCATATGAGCTTCTAGATATTGTTCTTGGGACTCATCATGAGCCCCAAGAAACACCTCATCCAAATAATCTTGGTCAAATGATTCCTCTTAATGTTGATCTTCGATGTGCTTGTAAACATAGAAACGTAGATGCACTCTGTGTCTAGTTACAAGTACTATTGATAGTGTTGTGACTCTCATTCAGCATACTACCAAGGCCTGTGAATCATGGAACATATTGAGAAATATATATGAAACTCATAATCAAAAACAAATTCAAAACTTGGAGAATCAGCTAGTAGTAGAAAGATTTACTAATAGGGAGACTGCAAAGGCGTTTATCACTCACATAAAGAATCTACGAGATCAAATGGCTAGAGCAAGTGTACAAAAGTCAAGTGAGGAGATATTTTTGCATTGTCTTTGAATTTTTCCACCAAATTTTTATGGTTTGGTAATTACTCTTAATACTCAAATCAGATCTCAGTCACTAACTTTTGAAGAATTCAATGCCTTACTCATAGAGGAGGAGTTGAGGCTCAAGGCAAGGAATGGAGGCATCAAAGGAGATGTTGCATTGATAGTAAATGCCAAAGGAGGCTAAGTAGACTCATGAAAAGATGGAGAGAAAAAGAAGAATGACAAAAACAATTTCAAGGGAGAGTGTTTCCAGTGCAAGAAGAAAGGCCATAGAATCCAAGACCATTGCATCAAGAAGGTTGAAGAGAATAATGGCTCTTCAAAAAGTGGAAAGGGCAAGGAGTCTACCAACTCTCTAGAAATAGAGCTTGAGTTATTTGTTATGATAGAGGAGGTATGCTCCTTGGTCAAAGATTCAAGAATATACAACTCATGGGCATTCGACAATGGTGCCTCTCATTAAATGACAAGTAGAAAAGACCTTTATAGTTCCTTACAACCTCTAAAGGAACCCATCATAGTAAAGGTAGGCAACAAGGCAAGATGTCTTCTAGAGGGTGAAGGTATTTTTTCTTTAATTAACTCTAATGGGGATGTTTTGGTAGCTTCTATAAGTGATGAAGGTCATCAAGTATCTTTCAATAAGATAGGAGCTAAGATTATGGATAGTAACAACAATGTTTTTGGGACTGGCATAAGGGGGAACAACTTATATGAGTTGTGTGCTCTTATAGCCAGTACAATTGTGGGCTAAATTAATCTATGGACTAAGATATTTCACCACATCTAATACCCTATACTAAAGGAGATGCATCATAGGAGTATGGTTGCACACCTACCATTGATTGTGGAAATGAAGGAACCATGTGAAACTTCCACAATGGGAAAGCAACATAGGAAGGCATTTCCACAAGAAAGCAATAGCAAAGCAATCTATCCCCTAGAGTTGGTGCATGCTAACTTATGTGGGAAAATTCCTACATAGGCCTTGGCCAGATCTTTCTACTGCATGTTACTTGTCGATGACTATGGCAGGAAGATATGGGTGTACTTTCATTGTGATAAGGCTCAAGCTTTCGGCCAATTTAAAGAATGGCTTCAACTTGTTGAAACTAAAACATGGAAGAAGATGAAGAAATTTAGGATAGATGGCGGTGGTGAGTTAATATTGTTGGAACATCAAGCTTACACTATGCTTGAGGTGGATTTGATCTACATCAAAGGCTATCGTGTCGAAAGAATATCCGTTGGAGAGTTCTTTTTCATATGCTCATTTATTGTATTTTTTGAGAATATTTTGATGGCTCATTTACCGTTGTAAAAGCCTTGAGTTGTACACATGTAAAGGTACAAATATAGGGCCAAAATCCCACGAAATTTTGGTGGTTGAAGTTGCATTCAATCAAGCAATCAATCACCTAAAAGTAGATCAATCAAGATCGTCACTTTTCCTAGATTGTAGGGAAGTGAATTGATTCCCTCCAACAACCATTCCCACCTTCATTTGAATTCAAATTCAAGTTGTAAAAGTCGTGGAACACTCCTAGAGGCTATATAAGGAGTTGAAATCACTTGTACATTACATGGAAGCAATATACATACACTTGTGACCATCATTGTCTTGCTCCTTTAATTTTCTGCATCATCTTCTTCGCCAACAGTAATCTTGCAGAGGCTGTTGCTCTCTCCTCAGAGCTTCAAATTGAGTGCAAGAGGACTCATTGGAAAGGTATTAGTGTCTAGTTTATTCCTGTAAATTTTCAAAACATTTGGCTCAGCAGATTTGGAGAAATCTCAGTTTTTCCGCCTCGGGATCAATCTCTGCATATTCCTGAAAAATAGGAAGTACCACCAGTGAATGTCGCATTCATTCCTATAGCATATTTTGCTTATTCCTTATACTTTTGTGCATTCCATACACTCAACCCTATGTGTATCACTCCCATAAAATGATTTTTTCTAATTGTAATCACGCTGGTCGCTATGGGCATTTGAAGTTCATTGTCTCTTCCATAGATAGTAAGTTTTTTGAGCTAGTCGACCCGCGAACCTATCTGTTTTGTATCGACTCATTCTCCTTGATGCTCCAAGGTACATAGTGTGTTTCTTTACACTTATAGCATGCCTATAAGGTCTATTTGAGTCTCCATAAGCTCAAGGGCTGGTCTTGTGCCGGTTGGCTTGACCAAACTTCATCGCTTCGAAACGCACTTTTCTACCTTCGACAAGCTCCTCCAAGTTCTTTCAGTGGTATCAGAGCTAGTTCAAGATGGGTGACGGCTTTCCCTCAATGATCGAGAAGCTTGATTGACACAACTACGCGGCTTGGCAAATCAGAATGGAGGCCTATTTGCAAGGTAGAAATCTTTATGGAATTGTAGCAGGTGATGAAGCTATGCCTATTCCAAGATCCAAAGGAGGACCTACACAAGAGGAGACAGATAAGCTCACACTTTGGTGCGCAAGGGATGCTCAAGCAAGGTCGTACATACTAAACTCTATCTCTGACTTTCTATTACCACATATTAGAGGATGCAAGACATCTCAAGAGAAGTTATGCCTATTCCAAGATCCAAAGGAGGACCTACACAAGAGGAGACAGATAAGCTCACACTTTGGTGCGCAAGGGATGCTCAAGCAAGGTCGTACATACTAAACTCTATCTCTGACTTTCTATTACCACATATTAGAGGATGCAAGACATCTCAAGAGACTTGGGATGCCCTGGAGAGTTTCTTTTCTGCTAGTACCAAAGCAAGAAAGAATCATCTTTGGAACGAGTTCAACCAAATGAAGAAGACACCTAAACAAACCATCACAGAGTTTGTTACCAAGGTCAAGGAGGTTGCGGATCAGTTAGCATCCATTGGAGAGCTAATTGAAGAAGAGGTCATCATGAGGCAAATTCTCAACGGCATTCGAAGTGATAAGCAATGGCAATCCTTCACGACGGCTTACGATCTCATCATGGATGTGCAAACTCCAGACTTCAACATCTTTCTTGGACAACTCTTCAATCAAGAAGCCAATAATAGCATAAAGGAAGGTAACTCTTATCATGGTAGTTCAACTAGTGCTCTATATGCAGATAAGAAGGATAAGAAGCAGAAAGGCAAGAAGAAGGAAGAAGATGAAGAAGAGACTTCCCAAGCCAACTTCGCAAGCAAGAGCAAGTGGAAAGAGAAGAAGAAAGGACCAAAGCAAGACAAAGCCAAAGGTCAGAATGTTCAACCTTGTGCCATATGCGATAAGACCAACCACACCACTCAGAATTGCTGGTTCAATGGGAAGACCCAGAAAGGAAGTGGAAGAGGTGGATATGGCAGCAATAGAGGCAGAGGTGGACACAACTTCAACAACAACAATAGAAGCTATAATAGAAGGGACTACAACAATTATTCAGAAGATCAACCACATGAAGACTCATTACTTCTTATGAACCTAAGCCACAAAGAAGGTAAAGAAGACGATCATTTGTTCTACATAGATTCAGGATGTTCGAATCATGTTGCAGGCAACATTGCTCTTCTATCTAACTTGGAAAGTCCAAAGCATAGACATGAAGTGCAAACAGGGGATGACACAAAGCACAATGTGGAGAAGATTGGTAATGTCAAAGCTTCCAATGGCAGGACAAACATTCTAAGTAAGGTTTTCTATGTACCCACTATCACTAAAAACCTAATAAGTGTAGGCCAAATAGTTGAAAAAGGCTTGCAAGTTAGGTTCACCCAACATGGAGCTTTTGTGGAAGATCCATGTCAAGGCTTCAAGAAGATACCCCGAGGTGAGAAGCATGGTAGGCTCTTTACTTTTGAAGTAGGAGATACCAGGAACATAGCTCTATTCAACTTTGGGTCTCAAACCCTAAGTGAGCTTGAAGTGTGGCATAAGAGACTTGCTCATGTGAATGAAAGAACCTTGAAGGATATATGCAGGGATCAAAGTGTTCTAGGAGTGCCGAACATATCAAAGCAACACATGATCAACAGGTGTGATGCATGTCAGATTGGGAAGGCACAAAGACAACCATTCAACCACAAAGGCTACATCCACAACAACTTATTGGACTTAGTACATACAGATGTATGGGGACCAAGTCAAGAACCTTCATTGGCAGGATCAAGGTATTATGTCTCATTTATTGACGACCATAGTAGATGGACTGTTCTATACTTTATCAAGAGTAAGAATGAAGTATTTGATTGCTTCAAGAAGTATCTTGCACATGTGGAGAATCATACAGGTAGATCACTAAAGAAACTCAGATCTGATGGAGGGGGAGAATACTTCTCCAAAGAGTTTGATGAGTTCTTGTAGGACAAAGGTATCAAAAGGGAAGTGACTACCATGTACTCTCCTCAACTAAATGGAATTGCAGAAAGGAGAAACAAGACATTGGTTGGATCAGCCCGAACAATGCTTGAAGAGAAGAAGTTGCCACATTATCTATGGGCAGAAGCTATTTCAACTGCAGTGTACCTTGTCAATCGACTACCATCCAAATCACTTCAAGGTATGACTCCTTATGAAGCATGGCATGGAAGAAAACCTAGTCTTGGACATTGCAAGGTTTTTGGTTGTTTAGCTTATGTTCATGTACCATCACAAATAAGAGGTAAGCTAGATGAAAGGGCAACAAAGGCAGTGTTTATTGGATATGATTCAACTCAGATGGGTTACAGGTTCTTCAATCCTTCAACCAAGCAATTCACTACAAGTAGAGATGTTGTGTTTGAAGAACACAGGTCTTGGTATGATGAAGATAAACAAAAGGTAACACTACCATATGATTTTGATTATGACTCTCATCAATTAGGAAGCAAGCATGATACACAGGTCCAGGATCCAAGAAGTGATACAGACGATGACCAAGATGAAAGAGAAAGGGATTACAAGCTATGGAAGTCAAGAGGCAAAGCAAAGATGCAAGAGGTTGGAGAATGCTCCAAACAAGCACCTAGAAGATCAGCAAGAGAGAAGAAACAACCAGAAAGGTATGGATATGATTCCACATTTGTTACAGAGCATTCAATCTACTTGGCAAAAGACTCTATTTCAGAGGAACCCTCAACCTATGAAGAGGCAAAGGGAAACCCTAATTGGGAAAAGGCCATGAACGAAGAGATAGATGCATTGAAGGAAATGGACACTTGGGATTTGGTTCCAATGTCGCCGAATCAAAAGGTAATTGGTTGCAGATAGGTATATAAAGTTAAAAGAAATTCAGATGGATCAGTTTGCAGGTACAAGGCAAGATTAGTTGCCAAAGGATGGTCACAAACTCATGGTATAGACTATGAGGAAACATTCTCACCAGTCGCAAAGATGACTACAATCAGGACATTGATAAGTGTAGCTGCTGCAAGGAATTGGAGACTCCTCCAACTTGATGTGAAAAATGCATTCTTAAATGGTTGGATAAGTGAAGAGGTATACATGTCACAACGACCAGGTTTTGAAAACCCTAATCATCCATCTTATGTTTGCAGACTTAAGAAAGCATTGTATGGATTGAAACAAGCTCCAAGAGCTTGGAATTACAGGTTGGTTACATATCTTCAAGATCAAGGGTTCAAAGCTAGCAGCTCAGATCCTTCTCTATTCATCAAAAGGGATCACAATGAGGTTATCTATCTATGTGTATATGTAGATGATATTATTGTGACAGGTGATGATCTAAATGGCATTCAAAGGATCAAGAGACACATGCAAGAGGAGTTCAAAATCAGTGACCTAGGTGAGCTCACATATTTCCTAGGTATGCAGGTGATATACAGAGATGAAGGAATGTATTTGACTCAAAGAAGATACATTCAGGATCTTCTTCTCAAGTTCAAAATGGAGAACACTAAACCTGCAGGTACACCTTTGGAGATGAATCATAAACTTAGTGTTTATGAAGGTGAGAAAATTGAAGACATTAAAGAGTATCAAAGCTTGGTAGGTAGCTTGATATATGCTACTCATACAAGGGCAGACATCTCATATAGTGTGGGAGTGCTTAGTCAGTTCATGCACTCACCAAGAAGACTACACATGGATGCGGCTAAGAGAGTACTTAAGTATCTCAAAGGTACAATCAACGAAGGTATATTCTATCCTTACTCTTCCGATTTGGATATCAAAATCTACTCAGATGCAGATTGGGCAGGAGCTAAGGATGATAGAAAAAGTACATCTGGTTACTTAGCATTTGCAGGTTCGAAGCTAGTGTCATGGAGTTCCAAGAAGCAACCAACAGTTGCTTTATCCTCAACTGAAGCAGAGTACAGAGGCTTGACCATAGCAACTCAAGAGGCAATATGGTTAAAAGCATTGTATACAGATTTGGGACTTGTGAGTTCCAAACCTCACATATTTGGAGATAATGTAAGTTCCATGCATCTAGCGGCAAATCCTATTTTTCATGCGAGAACCAAGCACATAGAAGTCCATTACCACTTCATCAGGGAGAAGCTCATGGAAAAGGAGATTGACATTTCTTTTGTTCCAACTGAAAAACAAGTAGCAGATATGATGACGAAGGCACTTGATGGAATAAAGCTTTGTAGATTCAAAGCTATGGCAGGTATTCAACTTATCAGAGAATGAAGACTCAAGCATACTTTAGCTTGAGGGGGAGCTGTTGGAACATCAAGCTTACACTATGCTTGAGGTGGATTTGATCTACATCAAAGGCTATCGCGTCGAAAGAATATCCGTTGGAGAGTTCTTTTTCATATGCTCATTTATTGTATTTTTTGAGAATATTTTGATGGCTCATTTACCGTTGTAAAAGCCTTGAGTTGTACACATGTAAAGGTACAAATATAGGGCCAAAATCCCACGAAATTTTGGTGGTTGAAGTTGCATTCAATCAATCAATCAATCACCTAAAAGTAGATCAATCAAGATCTTCACTTTTCCTAGATTGTAGGGAAGTGAATTGATTCCCTCCAACAACCATTCCCACCTTCATTTGAATTCAAATTCAAGTTGTAAAAGTCGTGGAACACTCCTAGAGGCTATATAAGGAGTTGAAATCACTTGTACATTACATGGAAGCAATATACATACACTTGTGACCATCATTGTCTTGCTCCTTCAATTTTCTGCATCATCTTCTTCGCCAACAGTAATCTTGCAGAGGCTGCTGCTCTCTCCTCAGAGCTCCAAATTGAGTGCAAGAGGACTCATTGGAAAGGTATTTCTAGTTTATGCCTGTAAATTTTCAAAGCATTTGGTTCAGAATATTTGGAGAAATCTCAGTTTTTCTGCCTCGTGGTCAATCTCTACGTATTCCTGAAAAATAGGAAGTACCACCGGTGAATGTCGCATTCATTCCTATAGCATATTTTGCTTATTCCTTATACTTTTGTGCATTCCATACACTCAACCCTATGTGTATCACTCCCATAAAATGATTTTTTCTAATTGTAATCACGCTGGTCGCTATGGGCATTTGAAGTTCATTGTCTCTTCCATAGATAGTAAGTTTTTTGAGCTAGTCGACCCGCGAACCTATCTGTTTTGTATCGACTCATTCTCCTTGATGCTCCAAGGTACATAGTGTGTTTCTTTACACTTATAGCATGCCTATAAGGTCTATTTGAGTCTCCATAAGCTCAAGGGCTGGTCTTGTGCCAGTTGGCTTGACCAAACTTCATCGCTTCGAAACGCACTTTTCTACCTTCGACAAGCTCCTCCAAGTTCTTTCAAATATTAATAGAGTTTGAAGATTTTTACAAGAGTAAAGGAATCAAGCATCAACTCATAGTGGCACATAGCCCTCAACAAAAAAAGTGTTGCAGAACATCGAAATCAAACCATCATGGAGATGGTCAGGTGCGTGTAAAAGGGAATGGGCATAGGCTATCAAGACTATGGTCTACATATTGAATCAAAGCTACACTAAGGAACTTTATGAAAAAGACTCCACAACAGGCCTACACTAGTAAAAAGCTATTTGTTTCCCATTTCAAAGTATTTGGAACTGAATGGTATGTACATATTCTAGACAGGGAGAGAAACAAACTTCAACCAAAAATCATAAAATGTATCTTCTTATGGTACAATGAAGATAAGAAGGCTTATAAGATTTATGACCATGAGGCTGAGAAGATCATGGTGAGTCACGATGTGGTCTTTAACGAGGAGCAGCCACATGCAGTGGAAGAGGATAAGAGAGCTTCCACTTTATCATAAAGAAAAGGGGCAATCCACTATCAAGCTAGCCCAAGAGCTATCCCTTCTACACAAGAGAAGGAAGCATCATCTTTAGATGATGAGTCTGAAAGTCACCAACCTATCATCACGCAAGCGGAAAACCCATTGCCATGTTGGGTGATGTATCTCTATGATTGTACAAACCCCATCCCATATTGGACACGTTGCAAATGGACCAAGGTGATCACAGAGAATAGAGGAATAGATATGGGCAAGCACCCATATTGTAAACACAACCCTTGTGAAGAGATGGATAGGTATGTGCTTGAAGATGAAGAGGTGTTGCAAAATCCTTGATCTACACCAGCCAAATGAACTCCAGAAGTATGTGGTGGGCCCTTCTACCTTGCCAATGGATGTATTAGACACCCTGTGTACCTTGGAAGATCACTCTCAAAAAGATAGATCAAAACAGATAAGTTGGAGTTAGCTCAGAGGTGAAGAACTTGCTATTTTGGTTCATACACCTGTCCAGTGTTTTGCATAATTCTCTGAGCACAACAGCAATTAGCTTAATTCCTCTTGGAGAAGTCTATTTAACTTAAAGAGCTAACTTTTAAGATTAATCTCATCAAAAATAATGAACCACACACTGAGAATGATGTTTAACAACTGATGACATCATCCCGATTTTCACGGGTAGTTATAGTAATGAGACCAGTGAGTAGAAAAATGCACATAACTCAAGATTTAAGAATCCAATGATTATGAAAATTTGTATGCTTATACCAAACCGTATACTGAATCCAAAAAGCTTTAAGTCATTGAATTTGGGTAAGTAGACACTAATAAACAGCTCTGACAAGATGAGTAAAAAAGTCGGGTACCTGACAGAGAAGTGACAATGAACAGACATGGTTGACTTCAACTAAACATAACTGAAGATTGAAAGACTCAAATGAAATGAAAATTGGTGATCATATATTAGACTTATAGAGCTAACTTTACCAAGTTAAATAACTAAAAATAATGTACCAAGATCAGAGAAACCATCTCTGCAATCTCACTGAGAAATTTGAGAGATATGGCAGTGAGTAGTACACTTCACACGAACATGGAATCCACGACTTATTGATACATATGTGTGCCTTGGAATCACACCTTCATATGGCATAAAGCTCAGCTCTTGGAGGTCTTCACATAACCACGACTAAGATTACCATGTATTTATAGTTGATCTTGGGAGGCTAACTCCCCTCAATCACTCTCCAATCAATTAGTGATTGATTTGATTGTCTATCTGCCACAAATCAAAAATTCGTGGCTCCTCTTTCCCTTTTTGATCAAGTGGACTCAACCACTTAAGATTCTTTCACTTTTACATTAACTAAACTCTTCAAAAGTTACAAGAGGTAGTTCACAAGTGAACTTTACATTGTCTTCATTTTAAGGCTTCTTCTATGACTTTGTGGGAGTCAAGCCAATACATAGGCTTGTCATAGCCTTGCTCCAATTGCTCCCCCTCAAGCCAAGTATGCCTGAGGTCTTCAATATTCCAAGATTACCTGCAAACCAATCATGGCTTTGAACTTGCAGAGCTTTGTACCATCCAATGCTTTGGTTAGAATATCTGCACATTGTTGATGAGTGGACACATATGATATTTTAATCTCTTTGCTTAGAACCTTCTCTCGTACATAGTGATAATGAAATTCAATATGTTTAGTCCTTGCATGAAAAATAGGATTAGCAGCCAAATGAATAGAACTCATATTGTCACCAAAAATAGTTGGAGTTCCAAACTCCAATCCAAGATCTTTGAATAATGTCTTCATCCACATAACTTCCTGAGTAGCTATGGCAAGTTCTCTGTATTTAGCTTCAGTAGAAGAGAGAGCAACTGTGGGTTGCTTCTTGGATGACCATGAAATAAGCTTTGAACCTGCAAAGGTAAGATAACCTGAAGTGCTCCTTCTATCTATCTTGGAGCCAGCCTAATCTGCATCAGAAAATAGCTTCAAACCTAAATCAGATACATAAGGATAATAAAGTCCTTCATTTATGGTTCCTTTGAGATACTTGATAATTCTTTTGGCAGCATCCATATGTGGTTTCCTTAGTGTGTGCATAAATTGACTTAGCACACTCACATTGTAACATATATCTACTCTTGTCAATGCGGCATAGTTGAGACTACCTACTAGACTTTGATATGATTTGATGTCCTCTATGAGTTCACCTTCATGTGAGCTCAATCTGTGATTGACCTCCATTGGAGTACCTGCAATCTTACAATCCTGCATCTTGAATTTTGCTAACATGTCCTTAATGTACTTTCTTTGAGTGAGAAACAAATCGTGATCTGTGTAGACAACTTCCAAGCCTAGGAAGTAGGTAAGTGAACCCAAATCACTTATCTTGAACTCTTCTCTCATCTGATCTTTGATCTTCTTCATACCATCTGCATCATTTCCTGTCAATATAATATCATCTACATATACACATAAGTAGATGGCCTCAGAATTACTCTTTTTGATAAAGAGTGAAGGATCTACCTTGCTTGGTTGAAAGCCTTTATCCTGCAAGAATGAAACAAGCCTGAAATTCCAAGCTCTTGGAGCTTGCTTGAGACCATACAATGCTTTGTTAAGTTTACACACATAATCAGGATAAAGTTGATTCTCAAAACCAGGTGGTTGTGCCATATATACCTCTTCTGTTATCCAACCATTGAAGAATGCATTCTTTACATCTAGTTGAAGTATCTTCCAATTCTTGGAAGAGGCAATACTAAGAAAAACCCTAATAGTAGGCATCTTTGCCACAAGAGAGAAGGTCTCCTCATAATCAATTCCCTGAGTTTGTCCAAAGCCTTTTGCTACAAGCCTTGCCTTATACCTGTTAATGGAACCATCAGAATTCTTCTTGAGTTTATAGACCCATCTTGAGCCTATTACCTTCATGGATGAAGTCTTGGGCACCAAATCTCAAGTGTTGTTTTCCTCAAGTGCTTCAATCTCTTCCTTCATTGCATGCTTCCATTCTGATTTTGCTTTGGCCTCTTCAAAGGATGATGGCTCCTCTTTGTTCATGTCCTGTGCTATGTAGATAGAATGTTTAGTTACTAATGAGGTGTCAAACCCATACCTTTCTGGTTTTTTCTTTTCCCTCATAGATCTTCTTAGGCCATGATTTGATGATTTTGCCTCATGTCCAAGTTCTTGCAATTTTGCTTTACCTTTAGACTTCCATGCTTTGATCTTTTCCATCTGAGATTCTTCATCATCCTCTGAGGTGTCTTGTTATTCAATCTTCGGTTGTTCTCTACCAAGCTTTGGAAAATCTTCTTGAAGATCATATGGTAAATTGACCTTCTTGCATGAATCTTCATACCGTGAATTGTTTTCATCAAAAACTACATCTCTGCTTACCAAGAATCCTTTGGTTGTAGGGTTGTATAGCATGTAGCCCTTTTGATTGTTGTCATATCCAATAAATACACACCTTTCTGCCTTTGGATCCATCTTGTCTCTAACCTGTGAAGGAACATGAGCAAAAGCAATACATCAAAAAATTTTACAATGATCTAAGCTTGGTCTTCTTCCATTCCAAGCCTCATATGGAGTCATCCCATCAAGGGATTTTGAAGGCAACCTCTAAATCAAGTAAGTGGCTGTAGATACAGCCTCAGCCCATAGATAATTAGGCAAATGATTTTCGTTTAACATGGACCGTGCAGCTTCAACAATTGTCCTATTCCTCCTTTCTGCCGCTCCATTTTGCTCAGGAGTGTACCTTGTAGTTACCTCTCTTTTCATTCCTCTTTCTTGAAGAAAAGAATCAAACTCATGGGAGAAGTATTCTCCCCCTCCATCTGACCTTAGCCTTTTTAGTGATTTACCTGTTTGATTCTCCACAAGAGCCAAATATCTTTTGAAAAATGAAAAAACTTCATCTTTGTGTTTCATAAAGAATAGGATAGTCCATCTGCTGTAATCATCAATAAAGGAGACATAATACCTTGATCCAGATATTGAAGATTCCTTGCTAGGTCCCCATACATCTGTATGAACCAACTCCAAGAGATCTCCATGCATATAACCTTTCTTCATGAATGGTAACTTGTGAGACTTTCCAATTTGACATGCACTACACTTATAAATCAATATGTTGTTTTGACAAATTAGGGATTCCAAGTACACTTTGGTCCCTGCAAATTTGTTTTAATGACATTTCACCAATATGTGCTAACCTTTTGTGCCATACTTTGAATTTCGTGAGTGTCTGACTACTATAATTAAAGAGAGCAATGTTTCTAGTGTCTTGTAATTCAAATGTGAACAATCTACCTGTCTTTTCACCTTTTGCAATTCTTCTGAATCCTTGACTTGGATCTTCAACAAATGCTCCTGCTTTGTAAACCTGACTTGCAACCCTTTCTCTACTATTTGCCCAACACTTATCAAATTCTTTGTAATGGTAGGGACATAGAGTACCTTACTGAGTAGGTAGATGTTTCCATCAGGTGCTTTGACATTTCCTATTTTCTCCACAAGATGTTTTATATCATCTCCTGTTTGTATCTCATGCTTATTCCTTGGATCTTCTAAATCTGATAGGAGTGCCACATTTCCTGCCACATGATTTGAACAACCTGAATCTATGTAGAAAACATGCTCATCAAATTTACCTTGTGGCATAGCCATGTTCATGATCAATAACGAATCCTCTTTGTTTGAGTCTTTTGTGTAGTTATTGAAGTCTCTCCTTCCTTTGTACCCTCCTTGATAGTTTGAATGATTGTAGTTGTTGTAGTTGCCATGATAATTGTTAAACCTTCCTCTTGAGTAGCCATAACTTCCTCTATTGTATCCTCCGCCTCTTTGATTCCTGGAATTCCTAAAGCAATTTTCAATTGTATGATTAGTTAATCCACAAATAGAACATGGGTTGGATTCTTGGGATCTCCCCCTGCCTTGTCTACCTCCTCTTCCTCTACCTCTGCCATGTCTTCCTCTACCTGCATAGTTAACTTGATATGTACCTGCTTCATCATCCACTTTCTTTGCCTTTCCTTTGTTATCTTTGGACTTGCTTTTATCAGTGTATAAAGCTGAAGATTGATTACCTTTAGAGCTTACTCCATTTTTGATAAGCTTTGCCTCTTGAGTAAGTAGTTGTCCAATGAGTGTATTGAAATCAGGTACATGCATGTCCATGTACAAATCCATAGTTGTGGTGAATGTTTCCCACTTGTCATCTGCCTTCAAGCCATTGATGACCTGTCTTACAATTTGCTCTTCATCTATTACCTCTCCAATGCTTCCCATCTGATCTGCTATGTCCTTGAGCTTTTTGACAAAATCAGTCACATTTTGTTTGGGAGCCTTCTTGACAGTTGTGAAATCTAGCCATAGTTGATGCTTCCTAGCTTTGGTACTTGAAGAGAAGAAGGCTTCAAGTGCATCCCACACGTCTTGTGATGTCTTACCACTTCTAATGTGAGGCAACAAAAAATCTGAGATAGAGTTGAGGAGATAAGACCTTGCAAGTGCATCCTTGGAGCACCATGTGCTCAATCTTTCTTGCTCTTCTTGTGTTGGTTGACTTTTGTTCCTAAAACTTGGCATAACTTCATATCCAACCACATAACCATATAAACTTCTAGCTTGGAGATAAGCTCCCATTCTTAATGACCAAGCTCAGTAGTTACCTCTGTCCAATTTGTCAATTGATGAAGGAAATCCATCTGCCATCCTTGCTCTGATACCACTATGAAGAGATGGATAGGTATGTGCTTGAAGATGAAGAGGTGTTGTAAAATCCTTGATCTACATCAGGAAAATGAACTCCAGGAGTATATGGCGGGCCCTTTTAGCTTTCCAATGGATGTATTAGACACCCTATATACCTTGGAAGATCACTCTCAAAAAGATAGATCAAAACAGATAAGTTGGAGTTAGCTCAGAGGCGAAGAACTTGCTATTTTGGTTCATACACCTGTCCAGTGTTTTGCATAATCTATCTACCACAAATCAAGAATTTGTGGCTCCTCTTTCCCTTTTTGATCAAGTGGACTCAACCACTTAAGATTCTTTCACTTTTACATTAAGTAAAATCTTCAAAAGTTACAAGAGGTAGTTCACAAGTGAACTTTACATTGTCTTCGTTTTAAGGCTTCTTCTATGACTTTGTGGGACTCAAGCCAATACTTAGGCTTGTCATAGACTTGCTCCAACAGCCCTAATGGCTGAGCTCATTCAAGAACAAGCAAAGGAACCAACCAATGTGGAAGAGGCACTCCAAGATTTGCATTGGAGGGTTGCCATGCAAAGAAAATACAAAAATATCATGAAGAATGGAACTTGGGAGCTAGTGAATCAACCCTTTAAGCATAAAGTCATTGACACCAAGTGGTTCAGGAAGCTAAAGTACAAGGTTGACGGTACGATAGAAAAGTACAAAGCAAGACTTGTTGCATAGGGATACTCATAAGTTGAAGGCATTGACTTTTGTGAATAATTTTCCCTATCTACAAGGATGACTACTATCCAAGTAGTACTAGCTATAGCTACACATAAGCAATGGACAGTCTATCACATGGATGTCCAATCAGCATTCCTAAATGGAGACATCAAGGAGGAGGTATATGTGTCTCAACCATTAGTGTTTTAGGCTCTTGACCATTAAGAGAACATGGTATGTAAGTTGAAAAAGGCATTATATGGGTTGAAACAAGCCCTTAGATCATGGTACCAATGGATAGATAAGTATCTCTTGGATCTAGGTTTCAAAAGATTATGATGCTCTTCTTCAACAAACAAAAGATGCCTAGAGATTAAAATTTGAAATGAAAGACTTGGGCTTAATGCATTATTGCTTAGGCCTTGAAGTTTGGTAGGAATCAGGGAAGATTTTCTTCTCTCAAAAAAAGTATGGAAGATAGATGTTGAAGGCATTCGACATGGAGGATTGCAAGGAAATTTCTACACCTATGGAGTCCAATACAAAATTATCTATTGGAGATACTTCACCTCTAGTGGATATTGAAAGATATAAAAAATTATTTGGAAGTCTCATCTACTTGTGCAATGGTAGACCAGATATCTCTTATGCTATTGAAGTAGTAAGTAGGTTCTTTAATAAGCCTTGCCAAACTCATTGGAAGGCAAGCATGTGGATACTTTGGTATGCGAAAGGGACCACTAATTATGGTATTCTTTATGAAGAAGGATCATCTCTGGTTGGATACCATGACTCAGATTGGGCAAGAGATATTGATACCAAAAGATTAGTTTGTGGATGTGAAGCAATATGGTTGAGGAAGATCATATGGCACATAGGAATACAAGGACAGGATGCCACAAGGTTCAAGTGTGACAACTAAAGTGGCATGGCCATTGCCAAGAATCATGTTTTCCATGCATGTACCAAGCACATAGAAAATTAGTATCACGATGTGTGTGAGTTGATTTAGAAAGGGGTCATGGAGATAAGCAATTCTCCAACTGAAGAAAATGGAGCAAGCATCTTCACCAAGGCTCTTAGGAGAGAGAAACTTCATAGACACTTTTCAAAGCTTGGCATTGAACCAAGGAGGTAGTTCATCACAAGGTGGACATTGCGGGGGGAGGGGTAGTTATAATCAATACTCCACCCTCAAGTGACCACAAATGATCCATTGTGCTCTAAGTTTCAAGGCCCTCATTATGAGGAGAAGCCATTATAAGAGCCCACACATTTGTGGAACCCTAACTTCCAAGTTAGATGAGGTTTTTGTGTGATTGTTGATGATAATAGATGATCGTTGTGAGCCTAGCCATTAAGTTAAGTAGGTTGTAAAATTTTGCACCATTTGGTTTCCATTCAAGGCGAACAAAGAGGTCTTGTGGTGCCATACGGTTTCTTGACTATTTTGTATCTCTTGACTACATTTATCTATAGTGACTCCCCTTGTAAAAGCTATATAAGCATGGACCATGTTGAGCTTTACATAGCATTGCACACTAGTAAGATCTTCATCTAGGATCTGTCTAGATCGCCATCTAAGCTCCACATTGGGAGTGCATGGGTGGATAGCATAATCGTTATAGTTGCATTAATCTTGGAAATTTGAGAATTTGAGTTCTCTATCTCTCAATTTGCATCTATCTTTGTCTGTGTTTTTCTCTCAGCTCTGCCTACTAGTCTATTTTGTTGTGCTATTGTTTTCTTACATGGTGATGTTATTATTTCTTTTGGAATTTTATGGCATGGGATGTATAAGCTCATAAACTATGTGAAATTTGTTAATGATTTAGCATGTACAATTCAATGTTCTCATGCTATCTTAGATGCAAAGGTTTGGCATATAATCTTTGGTCATCTAAATTTTGCTGGTTTGCTTCACATGTAGAAATTTGAAATGGCATGCTCTCTACCCAAAGTTTAGGCACCTTCTAAATATGTATGTGAAGGTTATATTATGGAAAAAATGCAATGTTTCTCCTTTCCAAAAGATGGTTCAATTTGAGCTACTCATATATTGCAGCTTGTTCATAGTGACATTTGTGGTCCTATGCAAACACCTTAATTTGGGACCTACCTATACTTCGTGACTTTATTGATAAATTCTCTAGGCATGCATGGGTGTATCCATTGAAAGCAAGGTCAGAATTGTTTATGTGCCTTGAACAATTCTTGGCTATGGTTGAAAATCTGTGAGCATGAAAATTGGGCACCCATCGTTCTCATCGAGGGGGGGAATACATGTCTTCTTATTTTAATGCATCTCTAGCTGAGGGTAGGATAAAATATCAGTGCACAATGGCATATATACCTCAAAAAAATGGATTTTCACAAAGGAAGAAAAAGTCTCTCATGGAAATGGCAAATTATATGGTCAAAAGTTAGGCTTTACCACATAGGTTTTGGCTTGAGGCTGTTATGTGTGTAGCATATGTACTTAACAGGTGTCCCACCAAAGCACTACAATAAATAACTACATATGAGTCTTATCATGGTAGCAAGCCATATGTTTCTCATATGGGTGTCTTTGTTTGTCTCGCATATGCATTAGTGCCTGAACAACAACACAGAAGGTTGAATGATAAAACTATGAAATGTATTTTTGTTGGGTACGGTTGTGAAAGCAAAGGATATCATCATATTAAATGCATTTTGGTTAGCCATGATGTTTTTTTTGTGGAAGATACAATTCAACCATTACTTTCATGTACCAAGCAGACATTAGTTAGCATGAAGGAAGTGTAGGACACCTTGTTACCTCTTTTTGCAAGTGGATAGTCAAGCATCGTACAAACAAGCCAATTTCTCAGCCTTTACAAGTTCAAAATGACATTGTATATCATTCCATTTTTTATGAAAATTTACATGACACACTTGTTGATGAGAGGGCTGGCATAAAAGAGGTGAAAACTATGTCTAAATGTCTAGTGCAAAGTTTGAGAGATATCAAAATAAGATGCAACTTTTTCATATCATATCTATTGATGCTCTCACAGTGCTTCCTTTGCATCAAATTTCTATCCAATGATTGTATCTAGTCTTTGTGATGAGAATGAGCCTATTCCTTTTGATGAAGCACAAAATTCAAAAAATTGGATGGTTGCTATGCAATCAGAATATGATGTTATTATAAAGAATGGTACTTGGAATTTATGTGATTTCCCTCCAGGAAAAAAGGCCATTGGCACTAAATGGGTATACAAGTTGAAAGATAAGTCTATGGATAGTTGATATGTATAAGGCTAGGTTTGTTTCAAAAGGTTATGCTTAAGAGAGAGGCATTGATTTTGATGCAATCTTTGTTCCCACATGCTAAAATACCATTGTTTGTAACATTTGTGCACTTGTAGCTCATCATGGTTGGAATGTATATCAGTGTCAATATATTTTGGTAGTGATGTGTGTGAACACACTAGGACCCTTGAGGCACTTTTTCCCTTCTTGAGGAGGTTTTTTCCCCCACTTTACAAATACGCCCATAACCCTAATGAGTCACTTATCTTTGTACATTTCTCTTGGTAATACATTCAGTATTGTGTGTTGTGCTCCAAGCTTCTTCTTCTTCTTCTTACTTGTTGTGTTCATGTGCTTCTGCATACCTAAAACTCCAACAATTGGTATCAGAGCAGATTACCTCCAAAAACAATTGAAGAGTGAGCACATGAATGAAGGAGATTCCATGGATAGTTTTTTGACAAAGATCAAAGATTTCAACAATTGGTATCAGAGCAAGTTACCTCCGAAAACAATTAGAGAGTGAGCACATGAATGAAGGAGATTCCATGGACAATTTTTTAACAAAGATCAAAGATTTCATTAGCAATTCATTTCTGCTAATGAAGTCTTGTCAAACAGTTCACTTGTGCAGATTGTTTAATTGTGCTTCTATTTTTTTATTGATGATAAAGGCAATCCAAATGACTTGAAATTTGAGGAGTTAGGCTCTGTTCTCTTGTAGGAAGATTGGTCTAGGCAGAACAAGTCCATTATCCATGTTGCAGATCAAGCTTTCCTAGCTAGTCAAGAGGGCAAAGGTAAATGGAGCTCATCTACTAGTAAGCAAAAATCTGATAATTCTACACAATCAAAGAAGGACGACAAAGGCGAGAAGAAAATAGAAAAGTAGAAATTATCTTGCAAATGATGCAAAGGAAATGATCATGTCATAAAGACTTGTCCAAAACAGGCTGCAAAAGATGCAAAGAAAAAAGAGGTTGTGCAAGAGTGCATGTGTAAGTGCTAGCTTTTAAAAAGGGGTTGATTGTGAGTGTTAGTGCTTGGCTATTATGCATGTGCAAGCACAAGAATAAGAGTGAAGAAGAGAAAGAGTGCACTCCGTTGAGAGGGACACAGGGAAATAGAGAGTGTGTGTGCTAGTTGGAGAAAGAGGAAGGGCATGTACTAGAGTATGTATGGTTTGGTGAGATTGGGTGAGCTTGTGAGCGGGTGAGCATAAGATTGTGAGTAAGGGAGGTACATGAGGGGGTTAGGGCTGGGAAGGAAGAAGAAAAGGAGTTGATGAATTTTGGTGCTAAAAGATATAAGGGAAGATGAATGTAAGGAGTAGAAGAGAAGGTAGTTCTGATGGTTGAGGGCTAAGAGCGAAAAGTGGAAGTAGAGGAGACAGAGTTAGAAGCAAGGAGAAAAAATTTGGGATTAATAGTTAAGCTTATGGGTAAAGTGGAGTGCTAAGAAGGGAAATAGGTGAAATTTGTGTCTACTAGAAGAGGTGAGAAGAAGAAAAGGGCAAGGGCATGATAAAACAAGGCTTAAAACTAGACCTTTTGTGTATCAAAGTGGGCAATAGGACCAATTCGACTGTAAGAAGACTTGGAGCAAAGCCAAACAAGATCTATCCATGAGCATTTCGTAAGCTACTTCATTTTGATCATTGGTGATCCTGTAGGGGGAAATCGGAAACGTAAACCAAATTAGGCACATTTGTGGCTTGAGGATAAAAAACTTGGCAAGTTATGGGAAATAGCATAGAGATAGCTAGGTGCAATTATTTGCACATTTCCTAGGCTCGAGACCTTATCCAAGCTCAAACACCTTTTTGCTAATTTAGGTGTAAGTTAGTCTTTTGCCACCACCATCTTCATTGATAGTCAGAGAACATTGGCAATTGTGAGGAAAATTGTGTTCCATGCTCACACAAAGCACATTGAGGTGCGCTATCATTATTTTAGGGAGACGTTCTTTTTCAAAGAGATCAATTTGGCTTATGTGCCTACACAGGATAATGTTGTAGACCTTTTCATAAAGGCTCTACATAGGGAGAAGTTTAAAGCTTTTTGCAAAGCTTTGGCCTAACTTCCTTTTCTAGATTGATTATGGTGCATCTTTTCATGTGACACCACATAGAGAATAGTCTTCTAATCATGCAAAGTATCTTGTTAGAATCATACTTGAAAATCAATCTTTATTTACCATTACAATCCTATTTGTATACAATAACGAAACATGAAGATTGCAAAGGGCAGCAAAGTTGGTTCAATCTATCTCTCATTTGTATATAAAAGTGAACACTTGTTGACTATTATTGAGAAACTTATGATTTCTATATGGCATGGTTGTTTGGTTCATATGTCTCATAATAGAAAGGAGTCTCTATCTCATTTTGGCTACTTACTTGAATTCCCATTTTTAGGTGTGGTCCTTTATTTCATCACTTTCATAGATGATGTCCATAGAAAATTTTGGGTCCATTCTATCAATTCAAATGATGAAGCTTTTTCTACATTTAGTAGAGATTGAAAAGTGTCCTAGGATTATGCATTTAAACTTAGATAATAAGGATAAGCATACTTCTCATTAATTTTTTGATTTTTGTTGATATAGTTAGTGATGTGTGTGAACACACTAAGACTACCGGGGCACTTTTTTCCCTCTTTAGGAGGTTTTTTGGCTTGGCTTGTATATATGCCTATAACCCTAATGGGTCACTTATATTTGCACATTCTGTTGGTAATACATTCAGTATCGTGTGTTGTGCTCCAAGCTTCTTTTCTTCCTTGTGCTATTCATGTGCTTCCACATACCTCAAACTACAACAATTGGTAGTAGAGCAGGTCACCACTTCATCTAGGGCATCGTCGATGTAAGGAATTGAACTCACAACCTCTTGGTTAGGAATGTGATGGGCTAACCACTTGCCCCAAAAGCCATGGTTGAGGATTACTTCCTAATCCTCTCTCTTAGGGTGTAGTTCAATCATCTCCTACTAGGATTATGTTACATTCTTCCCCCCTTGAACTCCTAGGGAATGTACCCTGACCAGCTATGGGACTGGCAGGATGTACCCTGGATGTACCCTGGCAGGATGTACCCTGACCAGCTATGGGACGGGCAGGATGCACCCTCACACAGTTTCTTGAACACTCAATAAAGTGCCACCCAAGGATTCCCAAGGAATTCAAACTTCCAACCTAGCTCATTGGAAAGTTCATTCCGAGAGCTTTCCAACGGTATATTACACGCCTCAATCCGACCTACGGATTGGGAGATACACCCCAATCATTGTAAGGTCCATCATTGAAATCGACGCGCGCCTTCCACAATTCCTACCCTTTCACATGGTAGAGTGCCCAAGCGCCTTTTTTAGAGGCCATTGGATCATTCCACCTTGCCCAAGCCTACTTCCTAGGCTCTGATACCAATGTAAGGAATTGAACTCACAACCTCTTGGTTAGGAATGTGATGGGCTAACCACTTGCCCCAAAAGCCATGGTTGAGGATTACTTCCTAATCCTCTCTCTTAGGGTGTAGTTCAACCATCTCCTACTAGGATTATGTTACAGTCGATACCCTTCTGGTCAGAGTCTCATAATCACATGAAAATTAGTGAGCATACTTAGCACGATTGGTATTTCAAAATAGCTTCTCTATTGTGGTGTTAAAATCGCCAGTTTCAACCTCCAAATGCACTATTGTAGTGCTTGTGCAACGCATTTTGTTTTTTTGTGCCAAAGATATATACAAGTTTTAGTTAGCTAGTATAAGCGCCTCAGAGTCCACTATTGTTTTAGTAGAACTCGACAGGGTATTTCTATTCAAGTTTTTGAGATACAATCATTTTTCTACATTGGGGTATTTTATTTAGTGGCCATGGTTGAAAGCAATGATGTATTCTGTATGTTGGCTATTGAGGATAAGTTGGATGGTACCAATTACCCATTATCAGCTTATATGATGCATCATGTATTGTTGCAAAAAGACTGTGGAATATTGTGCAAAGTGTTGAAAAACGGCCTATTATACCACCAAATACAATTATTGAGACTGATGTAGATGGCATTGAAGATGGTGATATTCTTCAGGTTCTTGGTTGTGTCGTAGTTTCTACTACACCTACTATAGAGCAACTTCATAGGGTTGGTAGAGATGCTCAAGCACATGCATTGATAGCCTTGTCTATCAAACATGCCATTATTCTTCACATTTTCTCCTACAAAATAGAAAAGGATACTTGGGATAGACTTACCACTTTATAACAGGCGAGGAATGAGGCTTGTGTTGTGTAGCTCAGTGATGAGTAGCACCTCCTTTAATGTCAATCCGGGAAGACGTGAGGATGGTATGATGACCTCAAGCAAGTGAAGGCACAAGGCGCATGAGTGAGAAGCACACAAACAAGCACACACATACACACACACACGGCAAGAACAAAGAGGAAGACAATGGAGTTCTTTTAGATTACTTCCAAAATGCTCATCCTAGTTCAATTCTATTAGAAGCTAACCTCAAAAATGAGCTCTCTAGCTCTATTTATAGTTTTTGACTAGCTTTTGGCCCTGTCCAGACCTAGTGTCCGGCCTAGTTAAAAATTAGGTTCTAGGGCCTATTTGGAGGCTCAAACGGAGTCTAAAAATCATGAAAATTGGTACAATGATACTTCTAATACTCCTCAAGCTCGAGGACTCCTTGGCTTGCACAAAATCGAGTTACAAAAAGGTGAAATGGTATTTACAATGATTTTTAGTGATGAGAATCACTATTATGAAGGTGTTGGTTTGGAAAAACTTGAGTGGCCTACTTGCCAGATCTTCGTTGACTACCTTGTCGGCTTGTGCCTTCTCTCCGCTCTGGCTCCCTTCTTTGGCTTCCTTGTGGTGTGAGTCCTTGGGTGCCTTGACTGCTGCTAACACCCCCCCCTCTCTTGCGTCTGTCGTCCCTGACAGACCCTTGTCTAGCTGAGCGTTGGACATAGTATTGAACCACATCTGAAGCAAGGTGGTGTTCTTCTAGTCGCAGCCCCCGTGCTAGGTCTGTTAACAATGCATCCCAATCTACTGGACCTGGATGTCTGGATGTGGCACCCACAATTGATATGAGTGGATGGTTCTCTCCACAGCGAATAGTTGGAGGAGATGGGAGGGCTTGGGTACGAATATTTCTGAGTGATATTCCCAGAACCCTGTGATGAACATCTCCTCGAAGGTCTGCTTGAAGCAAGTTGGGAGGTATTTTATTCTTGCGTGCCAGGCATATATTACTTTTATTGAGGGGGTGGTGCTCATGTCATATACAAGATCTAGGTTGTCGGCAGTGAATCCAACTCCTGAGAAGTGGGGGTATTTGATGTTCTTGAATGTTCTGAATGTGATCAGCATTAATTCGAAGATCTTCATGCACATCTGTGCCATCACATCAAGGGTGTTCCATAGTCAAATGCTCTAGTGACGGATTGTAGAAATCATGTAAGCCACGGTGGGAGGTCCTTGAGGAGGGTCTAGATAGACATAATTTAACCACTTTGCACAGCCTTTGACGTTCTTTACAGCAATGGTAAACTCGGGCCACATGCGTCTTCGGAGGATTGGAACATAACAAGGGTTGTATTTGATAAATAGCGGCATGTTGTTCCAGGTACGAACCATTTCAGGGTAAGTTTCTAAAATTCATATCCGCCAGGTGGGTTGATGAATGGATCCTTTTTTAGCACTCTCCGGGATATCATCAGGGCCGAATTGTGTGGCAAAGGTTGGAGCCTTGCCACATCCTTGTTTAATCTCTACGCTGTAATCTACCAAGAGTACACAATATGGCACATACTGATCATCATTGGTGCCTATCCATCTGTGATGAGGCATACTTCGGAAATATTCTAACTTTATGATAGTTTCTTCCAATTTAGCCATTGATTGGATTTGGACTGCCACTCGATCTTCATGGGTTTTAGCTGACTTTTCGAGTGTCTGAAGCCATTCAGGTGCTTCGACTTCCAGGGTGTCCATTCCTTCCGAGGTTTGCTGACCTCCTGGCATCGGCATAGGAACATATGGTTCCTCATATGACTCATCCACCTCAATGGGTACCAATTCATCTGGATCTGGTTCTATAACTGGAGAGGGTTGCCTTTCATATTCCAGTAACTTCTTCTGCAATTCTGCCACCTGCTCCGTTCATGCCTTTACCTCCTCTGAAGTTGAGGTTGACTGTATGACCTTCGGTTGTTCCTCTTGTTCCCTGATCTGGCGACGTAGTGCGTCTCGTTCCTTTTCTATATCATCATGGGCTTCTAGTAGATCAGCATAGCTTTCCAGGATTGTCTTCATTGTATCAGAGGGGACTGCTTTAAACTGTTCTGGGTTGATCTCGTGGGGGGAGCCTTCCATTGCAGCTTCTAGGTTTTCTTCGTTTTGCTTCTGTAGACGCTTGTTCTCTTCAAGGGCGGTAGCCATGTGTTTTCTGAGTAGGGTCAAATTACGCCAGACTCTTAGATTATCTGCTTGGTAGACTTCAAGTAAAGCTTCGAGTTGTTTGACACCTGGCAATTGTGATGGTTGGGGTGTCTCTAGGAGGGTTTGGTGGGCCTGCTCGAGTGTGGTATAGCATTGATTGAGGTCTGCATTTTCGTCCTCTATAGTTGTGAGCCGCCTCTGTAGTTGTTGTTGATTCGTAGTTAGTTGACGATGACGGTCTTCGAGGGCCTGATGCTCACTCTGTAGTTGGTACACATATTGATGTAATGTCGAAAACACATTATTTACATTAAAGAATGCAGGGAAAGGAGAGGATGCAGGGGGAATGGGGAAGGGAAAGGGAGTCGTGAATGATGTGGAGTCAAGTGGTGAGGTGGGTGGAGGGGGTATGGGAGATTGAGGCTACGTGGGGGGAGGGAGTGGTGTTGTGGCTGGTGATGCTTCCATGGTGTCAAACGTGTGTGTGACTGTGTAGATGGAGACAGTGGGTGGGGTGGATGTGATGTCCGTGAATAGTGTTGTGAAAGTGGGCATGGTGATCCCTCCAAATTGTGTGCCTGGTGACATAGGGATCCCCATAACAGATGTGAGTGTGGAAATTGGGGTGGTAGTGTCGTGTGGTGAAGTGAAGTGTGTAGTGAGAGGTGGTGATGTTGGTGCCTCCTGATATTCTTCTGTCTGTGTAGTGTTTCATGCCGATACATTCATGTGAATCTGCTTGCTGGAGCGCATGGGACGGGTTGGCACTCATTTTTCGAAGCGATGAATGTAAGACACAGCCGAATGAATGGCTTCATCCAAGCCCACCACGTCCGCGTGCAAGTTCAGGGACTCAATAAACATTTCATCCACTCCCTCTTGTCCTAACATGTGACTTATTATCATCTTTCCTGTTTCGAGCGACAGTTTGTGGTGCTCTTGAACTCTCTTCATAGTTTCATACAATCTCTTTATTTGTGCCGAATAAGCTGGGGCACTCGCTAGTTCTGATGGTTCTTCGTATTCTTGATCATGTTCTTCGTATGCTTCTTCGTCCTTAGTCTCTTCTTCATCCTCTTCTACTTCTACTACTTCCGGTTGGGTCGGGGCTGAAGTTCTTGTAGTGGGTTGTGGTTCTTGGGTCTGCTCTGCTTCCGTCTCGAGGTTAGTTTCATTGATTAGCCTAGCAATTTCTTCATCAGTGAGATCATTCAGGGTGTAACCCTGTGGAAACTCCAAGTCAGAGGGGATTGGCGGGAAAACTAGATTAGGTCCTTCTGCACTCTGTCTGGGCAAGCGGATTGTAAACAGACGGACACGTCGCGTTTGTGGAGGGGTCACTTCTGGTGTGGTGGTGGCTCCCCTTGCTTGGGCACACGGTAATGGAACTATACCTCTCATTTTCTTTGATGGAGGACCCGTTGTGGATAGTCGTCTCTGGAACTCTTGAGCTCTGGACCACGCTAGTGCTCTTTGAATGGGCACGTCATAAGCTAAGCATCTATAAACTATTTTTATCAGTGCACAGCACCCATGAAGCACGTTCTTCTGTTTCTTATTCCATCGTTGATGTGCTAGGTGCATTTGATCTATGATCTAATGGGGTAGATTGATTGTGAGGTTTTCTATCTCTGCCAAGTACAAGCTGAACCAAATCTTTTTTGGTGGCATGGTGAAGCGTTCTTGCGCAGGGAAGGCGAAATGCTGCATAACCATTCGTAGGTGGAGAGCAATGGTAGGTGTCATTGCTACCATGTCCTTCAATTTGTTGAGATCCTTGTGCTTCATCCTACCCGGAATCATTGTTTCTTTCTCAGTGGGAATATGCATAACTTGCATGTTTAATGCTTCCCATACTAGATTGAGGGTCAGTTTGAATCTTTTGAGTTCGTGGCCTGGTGTCAGTGAGGGTAGTACGAAAGTACTATCGCCTCCTTTGGACCTACTAGGGGTGATGGTATTGATTAGATAGGAGCAGCGGAGGAAATCTAGCTTAGGTAAATGTGCCCTGAAATAGCTATCCAAGCCCGCTTTGGTCCATACCGACCGCATTACTTCTGCATTCTGATACTGCTCAAATTCGGGGGTAAAGAAATGAGATCATCCCTGAACCAATGTGCATGTTTCCCCACTTGAGAAGTGTGCCCCTGAGGCGGGTCCTGAATAGGAAGCACATGCACAGCTCTAAGTTCTTCAGGTCTCTCAGTGAGTTGTGGTTCCAGAAGAAGGGTTTCAATGTCCACAATCTGGGCGCTAGACCCTACCTGGGAACTGGTGCCTCCTGCTTCTGCCATGTTACTGCTTGCTTGCTGGTTCTGTGAGAATATAGAAGCATGCATTAACATTGTAATGGACAAGGTAGAACAATTTTCATCCCCGTTACAACATTAACATGAGGTAAGTGAGGGATTAGAGGGTCAGTGAGTGCTCGATGATTGTGTGTGTTGTTAGTGAACAAGTAGTCCTATGAGCTAAGTGAAAAGATGTAGTGTGAGAATGATGCAGTTAGTAGGTGGAGATGGATTTACAAATGGGGGTCAAGGGTTTATGACAAGCTTTGGGTTGCCAAACACGGTGGATGGGTTTTGGTTTTGATTTTGTGGAAACTCTAGAGGGATTTATAAGAGTGTCCACTTGGAAATGAGGCTTTTTAGGGACCCATTTACAAGTGAATCTGCTCGTGTTCATGGGCAAATATGTATTTGTGTGTATCAAATAAGAGGGGGCTTCGACGGTTCGAGTGAGTGAACCATGTCGTGCATGGTGTGATCTGTGTGTAGCTATTTGAGCCCGCAAGCAAGCCTTAGGAACCCAAATTTGTCTGGGTTGTGGGTCAACCTTCATCGACTTCTTAAGTGCCCAGATAGATTTTACTTTTACAGAAGAATTCTTGGAGGACTTCTTATTAGTGTTTGGTCGTTGATCACTAATAGGAAGTTGAGCTAGTTGTTGTGCCTTGACCGTAATAGGATGCTCGCCTCTCTACACCCACACTTGTTTCGATGGCTGAGGCACCTTGCTTCGCACGTTCTTTTGGCTTCCATCATAGGTCATTTGCTTCTTCTGTTTTTTATCCACCTTTGGTTGCCGCCTCTCGATGGCCTTTGGAAAAGAAGGGAGTTTTGTCGTACCCTTGCCGCCTTTGTTGAGATATTCATCCCTCTGCATCACATAGTTTTGGACAAGAATAGCATGGTCATCTTCATGTGTACTCCTGGAAGGACCAGGAGCTTTGCCTTTCCTAGTTCCTTGAGTGCTCCATTAACTAATTCAATTGTAATTCGACTCTGATTTACCCATACCAAAAGAAGTCCACTTCTTAGGTTTAGGTTGACTGCATGATCATAGATCCAATCTTGACCCAAGACAAGAGGTCCAGTGAGATCCTCATCTTGACACACTAGTACTTTAACTGTCATTAGAACATCTCGAATGTAGAGGGGAAGTTCCACCTTGCCCATGCAAGGGGTTTCCACGCCTCCCAATCCTATGAGATATGCTTCTATAGGATTGACATTTAATTTCAACTCTCGACAGTAAGAAATTTTAACAGCACTAGTGGCTGCACCTGAGTCAATCAAGGCCCGTACAGTCCTTGCACTCTTTCCTTGTCCTATCTCCAAGGTTACAAAAGGACGTCGGTCAACTATTCTATGGGGTCTTACACTTGAGACTTCACACATAGGCATAGGATATCCTGGGTCCGCATAGTCATCTGTCCTAGGCTAATCTCGTCCTTGTCTTCTCATCTTCATTTTTCGGATGCGTTTTAGAGCTTTTGCCTGTGCCTCTTCTCGAATTCGTTTTTCTTCCTCCTTGCGTTTCTTTGCAGTATTGAGTCGATTTAACATCTCCTCAGTGAGGGGTTCTTGATATAACTTGACCCTGCATCCGCTAATGTAACTGGGGAGAACATCACCTTCTAGTGTGGCTAATTGAACTGCTCCACTAGTTGAGATCCTATTTATGATCATAGGTCCATAGCCTCTCTTCTCTAGTTTCCTCGCATGTTGCTTCAATGTGTAGACTAATACTACATCTCCTGCTTTCAAGCCCTTATCTTTCACATGGGCATCAAAGTATGCCTTCTATCGTTTCTTAGCTGCATATATCCCTACGGTAGCCCTCAGTCTCGTTTCCCCTAATCACTCCAGATCAAAGATTCTAGAGGAAAGCTCATGGCCTTTCCAATCATGCTCTTGTGCTACTTTCAATGTAGGTATCAAAAAGTCCAACGGTAGCACTGCATTTTGGCCAAATACCATCTAAAAGGGTGTGGCTTGGAGTACCGTTTTATAGGCAACTCGGTATGCCCAAATAGCATGGTGTAGCTGTTTGTCCCAATCAGAGCGTGTATTATTCACTAATTTGGTGAGCACATTGCATAGAATCTTGGTTGTGCTTTCGGCTTGCCCGTTAGCTTGTGGGTGATAAGGGGTAGACTTCTTGTGTACTACCAAGAACTCTTGGAGAAGATTTTCAATAACTTCATTCAAGAAGTGAGTGCCCCTATCACTTACTAGCTCGATAGGTAGCCCGTATCTAGTGAAAACATTCTCAAATAAAGATTTAGCTGTCGTTTGAGCATCGTTCTTCGTGGTGGTTTTCACCTCTACCCACTTGGTTAGATAGTATGTGGCCACAATGATATATTCAGCATGTGAACCCTTAGCTGGGGGATTAATAGGACCAACAAAGTCTATTCCCCACTTAGAGAATGCACGTCCACCCATCATAGGTTTCAGAGGCATCTCATCTTTGCGTATAGGATACTGAGTTTGCTGACAAACATCACACTGCTTCACATTGGTATATGCATCCATGTGAAGGGTCAGCCACCATAATCCTGCAAATAGGATTTCCTTGATCACCCGATCTGGTCCAAAGTGTCCTCCTGCTACACCCTGGTGAGCAGTTTCCAAGATCTTAAGATATTCACTCTCATGGACACATAATCTAAGGTAACCATCTTTACCACGCTTGTATAGATTATCACCAATGAGTGAGTAATCTAGGGCTTCTTGTTCTACACTTCTTTGCCTCGTCAGGGTCATATCTTGTGGGAATGTTTTCGTCCTCAGGAAGGCTACTAGTGCACTCCAATCTGGAACTATGGACACTTGATAAAGAGTGGCATGCTCCACGGGTGGTTTAGTGCAACAGATTGAGCACTCTTTACACATCTTATGTACATCAGCTTCCATAGTAGGCCAATGCACTCTGAATCTCCTTAGTGTCTATAAAGTTCTTTTCCTCGAACGGTGTTGCTCTAATGCACCGACATGTGCTAGTTGCAACCATTTTGTGTACTCGTCCTCTTCCACACAACAAGCTAGGATCCCTTGATCTGTATGCTTGTACATACTTCCTGCCATGATATGGTGCTTCTGGGCTTTTATTACCTCCCTATCTTGAGTGTTTATGACTGGGTGGTTAGGCCCGTATGTCAATACTGGCACTAATGGCTTAGCCCACTAAGGTACCACTTCCAAATTAAACAAGTAAGCATCAAGAAGATCATCTGATACTCCTTGTGGGGCTTCTCCGAATGTGAGTCTTGAGAGGTGGTCCGCTCTCAAGTGAGTCTTACCTTTCCTCACCACGACTTCAAAGTCATACTCCATTAGCAAGAGGAACCATCTTACTAATCTACCTATATTGCATGGCTTGTTCACCAAGTATAACAGTGCTTCATGATCAGTAAAAAATTTAAACTTATTTGCAAGAAAATAGTGTCTAAACTTTTTAACCACATACACCATGCCTAATCCTTCCCTTTCAGTGGTTGTATAATTTCGTTCAGCTGCATTCAATTGTCTACTAGCATAGGCGATTGGAAGATCCATATTACCTTCACCAGTAGGTTGCACGAGTACACATCCAATAGCATAATTGGATGTGTCCACGTGAACATGAAATGGCTTATTCCAATTTGGTGTGGTCAAGATTGGTGCTGAACACAATCTCCTTTTGAGCTCATTGAAAGAGTCCTCACAATCATTAGTCCACTCAAAGTTGGTCAAAAGTCCGTACAGTGGCTTGGCAATGATGGCGTACATGTGTATAAAGCGTCGGTAATAGCCACAATGCCCCATGAAAGCTTGTACTTCCTTGACATTCTTTGGCCTAGGTAACTCTGCTATGGCTCTTACTTTCTCTTCATCAATGGATATGCCATTCTTTGACACTATGCCCTAGGATCTTGCCTTGCCTGACCATGAAAACACACTTTTCTGGGTTCAGACATACTTGATACTCTCGACATTTGTCAAAGATTTGTCTGAGTTCAGGGATATGGGTTTGTCTAATGTTGGAATGAGCACAAAGATCATCCACATAGACCTCTAAGTTCTTCCTCAATAACTCTTTAAATACATGGCACATCAATCTCAGGAAGGTTATAGGAGCATTGGTAAGCCCAAATGGCATTACCCTAAAGGCAAATATGCCCCATTCTGTGGCAAAAGCAGTCTTATGCTAGTCCTCGGGAGTAATGGCTGCCTAATTGTAGCCAGAAAATCCATCAAGGAAACTGTATACTTCCTTGCCTACTACTCTTTCTAAGAGATGTTCTGTGATACGAAGCGGATAGTTATCTCGAATAGTGGCTGCATTAACCTTCTTCAAGTTAATGCACACACGTAGCTTTCCATTCTTCTTGGGCACCACTACAATGGGGGATACCCACTCAGTGTGCTCAATTTCATAGATGAATCCAGTGTCTACCAGTCTATCTATCTCCTCTTTGATCTTAGCAGCATAATGATCATTATATGTCTATGGCTTTTGTTTAGAGGGTTTCGCGTCTGAGGTCATGGAAATTGTGTGTGAGCATATGTCTGGGTCAACACCCTTCAAGTCCTTGTAACTCCAAGCAAACACATCTCTGTATTCTCTTAGCAAAGCTATTAACTCATGCTCTTCTTCCTCTGTTAGGTCATGGCCTATGTACGTGCATCTTTCTTCTCCTTCTTCTATGGCTACGACTACTTTCTTGGTAGTTTCTTTGTTATCATAGGCCTCTCCTGCTTGTGCCTCGTGTTTAGGCATTCTTACCATGACTCTCCTATCGTCAATCTCATACTTTTTGAAATTCTCGGGGACCTCAAACAAGGATTCTTCTTCTTCTCGTGTGACTTCTCTCTTCTTTCTTTTCTTTCCTTCATCCTTAGGGGTCACTTGTGTGGTTAACCTTACGTCATTGGTGAGCTCTCCTTGTCTCTAAGGGTGAGCTTCAACTTCATAGAAGTATTCCTCATCTGATGCAAATGGTGGGTCCATAATGATTGACTCTAAATCGGAGTCACTTGCATCCTCAAATGCATCAGGGCTAGGTTCGCATTCTTCTAAAACTGCATCTCCCATGATTGGTTCTATGAAGAAGACTGAAATGTCATAGCCATCCTCATCACAGTGGGGTGTCCATTGTTCCTCATTGATGGCTACGTCCATTGTTGCTAAAATTTTTGCCCAGCCGTGAGATTCAAATTCTTCATCAGGAAATACTACAGGTGCATAGGCTGGGTCTTGAATTGATCTATGGGTTTCCTTTGCACCTACCTCTCTGGCTTTTTCTCTCTTCTCTTCTTCTACTACCACTTTGCACATCCATAAGTGGGTGTCTTCATGCATCCATGAGGATCCTGATCCTATGGAATGCACTGACTCCGTGTCATCCTTGGCTCTATGGATGGGATTCCATTGATTAGGAGGGACATCTCTATGAGAGTAATCTTTGAGATTAACCTTGTTCGTGACACCTTAGTGTTGCAAGTACAAGGAATTGGTTCCCCAATCCTGTACCGCTTGCAACTGTCGCATAAATGGTCTTCCCAAAATCATCTCATAGGCATGGTTCTTGCTAAAATCACATATGGCGAAAGTATGCTCAAACTCAACACCGCATGTAGTGAGAGTTATTCCTTCCAGCAAGCCTAAGGGTCTTTCTATGTGACCATCGACCATCTACAATTTCATCCTCGTGGGCCTGAGTGCTGGTGTAGCTCAGCGATGAGTAGCACCTCCTTTAATGTCAATCCGGGAAGATGTGAGGATGGTATGATGACCTCGAGCAAGTGAAGGCACAAGTGCGTGAGTGAGAAGCACACTAACATGCACACACATACACACACACGCGCACACACAGTAAGACAAAGAGGAAGGCAATGTAGTTCTTTTAGATTACTTCCAAAATGCTCATACAAGTTCAAATTTATTACAAGCTAGCCCCAAAAATGAGCTCTCTACCTCTATTTATAGTTTTTGACTAGGTTTTCGCCGTGTCCAGACCTAGTGTCCGGCCTAGTTAAAAATTAGGTTCTAGGTCCCATTTGAAGGCTCAAATCTAAAAATTATGAAAACTGGCAGGTAGCTACTTCTAATGCTCCTCAAGCTCAAGGACTCCTTGGCTTGCACAAAATGGAGCTACAAAAATATGAAATGGTATTTACAATGGCTTTTAGTGATGAAAATCACTATTTTTGTAGGGATTTCCTCTAACGATTTGACATACACATCTTCGAGCTCCCTACTTGCTCCTTCTCCTTATGTGTCCACCTCTTTGATATGCTTTAGCTTCCTGAAAAAATAATGGCCTACTTGCCTGATCTTCTTTGACTACTCTGTCTGCTTGTACCTTCTCTTCGCTCTGATTCCCTTCGTAAGCTTCCTTGTCTTGTTAGTCCTTCAGTTCCTTGACTACTGCTAACACCCCCCCCTCTCTCGCGTCTGTCGTCTCTGACAGACCCTTGTTGAGTGGGTCGTTGGATGTAGTACTCCACAACATCTGTGGCTAGATGATGTTCTGCAATTCTCAACCCTTTGGCCAAGTCAGTGAGTAGAGCATCCCCATCTACAGGCCCAAGAACCTCTGGATGTGGTATACGTAGCTTTTTTGAATGGAGAGCTTATTCCACGGCAAATAACTGTAATAGATGAGATGGTATGGGAATGAATATCTCTGAATGATATTCCCAAATCCCTATGATAAACATTTCTTCAAACATCTATTTGAAGCAAGCAGGTAGATACTTTATACGGGCATGCCAGGCATAGACGACGTTAATGGAGGGCGTGGTGCTCATGTCATAGACAAGGTCCTGATTCCCTTCATTAAATCCAATAGCTGAAAGATGAGGTTCTTTGATGTTTTTAAATGTCCTGAATGTAATCAGCATGAGCTCAAAAATTTTTAGGCACATCTGTGCCATGACATGTGGGACATTCTTGAACCGGAATGCCCAGTGTCGGATGGTTGAAATCATGTAGTTGACTATGGGTTGGCCATTAGGAGGTGCTAGGTACACATAATTTAACCACTTTTCACATCCTTTAACCGTCAAAACTGTTTTTGTGTACTCCGGCCAAGACCTTCTTCGAAAGACAGTGCAGTAGCAGGGATTATACTTGATATATAGAGGCATGTTATTCCACGTGCGATTCATCTCAGGGTAGGTTTCAAGCAGGCGGATCCTCCAAGTGGGTTGATGTATATTCCCTTGCTTGGCACTTGTAGGGATATCATCCGGTGCAAACTGTGTCACCGAGGTTGGTTCTTTTGTTGTGCGTTGCTTGATTTCAGCATTGTAATCTTCCATTAATACACAGAATGGAACATACAGATCATCAGACATGCCAATCCACCTATGATGGGAGAGGTTTCTCAAGTAGTCTGACTTAATAACAACTTCTTCCAATCGAGACATTGATGCTTCTGTACTGCAACTCTCTCATCATGGGTTGTGGCCACCTTCTCTAACCTCTGCATCCATTGAGGAGCCTCGATCTCAATGGTGTCCATTCCTTCTTCTGTTTGCTTACCTCCGGGTGTTGGCATGGGAATGTATGGGTCTTCAAAGATCTCCTCCACTTGAATTGGCACTAAGTCTTCAGGCTCTGGTTCTGCCAGGGGGGAGGGTTGACGTTCGTATTGAAGAACTTTACTTCGTAGTTCTTCTAGTTCTGCTCTGAGTTCTGCGACTTCTTCCGAAGTGTCGGTTGTTGTTGTGACTTTGCTTGATGACTCCTGTTGAGCTGCCAGTTGCTTGAGTAGATCATCTTTCTCTTTCTAAGGCTGCGTGGGCTTCTAGGAGGTCGGCATGGGTTTCCAAGACGATTTGCATATTTCCAGATGGGATAGCCTTGTATTTCTCTGGGTTGATTTCTTGTGGTGAACCCTCCATTGCTGCTTCCAAGTTTTCTTCGTTTTGTCTCTGTAGTCACTTATTTTCCTCGAGTGTTGTAGACATGTCTTTCCGTAATAGGGCCAGGTTGCGTCGAAGCTTGAGGTTCTCTGTTATCTGGGAGTGTAGCAGATCATCGAGTTGTTGTTTTTCTTCCGCATCTGACTGGGGTGGATTGGCCACTAACTGCTCATGTTGTTCCTGTAAAGTAGCATACTGTTGTTGTAGTAGCCGCTTTTCCCTCTCTAAGTCAATGAATCTTCCTTGTAATGTTTCATGGCTCCTGAACAAACTTGTATGTTGAGCATCTAGATGCTGATAATGTTGTTGTAGCTGAGACATACACTGATACATGTTATTAAATACATTATTAATGGGAGTGGATGCGGGAAATGTGTTGAATGCAGAAGGGAAGGGAAAAGGGAATGGGAGCGTGTGTGTTGTGCTTGAAAAGGGTGAAGTTGGTGGTGGGGGAATGGGAGGTTGTGGACGTATGGGGGGAGGGAGAGGTGCGAAGGTGGGTGATATATCCATGAGATCGAAAGTGGATGCAGTCGTGGGAGTGATTGTGAACATGGGAATTGTGGGTGCAGTGATGGTGGTGAAGGTGTAGAGTGGTATGTGTAGTTGTGAATAGGACCCGCCAGGAAGTGTGATCGGGGGAACGGGGTTTTCCGTGGCTACAGTGAGAATTATAGAGTCAGTAGTAGTGTACACAAGGGAGGTGGTGATCGGTTGTGTAGGTTGTGTGGGTTGACTAATGGTCTGTGCTTCGGTATGGGAAGTGGACGCTGAGGTGGTGACATTAGTGGTTTCATTGGTAGTGGGAGGTGAAAGTGGTGGAGTTGGAGGTAGGGGTGGTAAAGGGGGTGATGGGGGGGCACTTGATGTATGGACATCCTCAGTGTCATGAATGGTGCATGCCGTGCCGGTGGTTGTGGATGTGGTTCCCTGAGGTTCTTATACTAATACATTCATTTGTTTTCCTGCCCGAGGAGGGCATCTGCCGTATCGTCGTTCTGATCTTCATGAATATGCAAGAGCGGTATGCACCGTCTCAGGTACGCCCAACGCGTCAGCTATCATGTCAAGGGTTGCTCTGTATTGCTCGTCCACCCCTTCCTCCTCAAGAATTTGGTTCATGAGGGCTTTTCTTGCTGCTAGGGACAGTCTGTGTTGCTCTTGAACTCTGTTGATGGTATCATACAGCTTTTTCAATTCCTTCATATAAGTCGGGGCACCCTCAAGTTCCTGCAGAGTTGCCTGGTCATATTCCTGCTCAAATTCCTCTGATTGTCCACCTTGTTCCTCCTCTTGTTCTTCTTCTTCTTCATCCTCCACTTCAACTACCTCTGGTTGTCTAGGATGGGATTGGTCTGTAGTAGTTTGGTGCCCACTAGCTTGCTCTGCCTCGACTTCCACGTTAACAGCCTCGATTATTTTGGCTACCTCCTCATCAATTAGGTCTTCTAATGTGAAGCCGTGAGGAAACTCTAAGTCGATTGGTACAGGTAAAAACACCAGATTCGGTCCATCAGTGCTATGTCTTGGTAATCTGATAGTGAAGGGTTGTACACGCCTTGGAAGTCGTGGAGTTGTCTCGGGTGTTAATGTCGCACCGCGGGCTTGTGCACAGGGCATCTGAACTGCGCCTCTCATTTTCTTTGATGGAGGCCGTACGGTTGATAGTCTATGTTGAAATTCATGTACCCTGGTCCAAATCAATGCCCTTTGAACTGGCACATCATAAGCCAAACATCTATACACAATACTGGTGAGGGCACAGCATCCATACAGTACCGACTTTTGCTTTTTGTACCACCGTTGATGTGCCAAGTGGATTTGGTCGATAATCCAATGCGACATGTTGATTGTCAAATTGAAGGCATGTGCTAAGTATAGATTGAACCATATCTTCTTAGGTGGCATTGTGAACCTCTCTTGAGCGGGAAATGCAAAATGCTGCATGACCATTCGCAAGTGAATGGCAATTGTAGGTGTCATTGCCACCATATCCTTTAATTTTGTCATATTCATGTTCTTCATATTGTTGGGGACCATAGTCTCTTTCTCCGTAGGAATGTGCATACCCTTCATGTTGAGCACTTCCCTTACCAAGTTGTTCGTCAATCTGAACCGGTTCAGCTCATTGCCCCTTGTGAGGGGTGGGAGGACAAAGGTGATGTAGCTCTTTTTCTCTTTGCTCGGAGTGAGGGTGCTAATTAAGTAGGAGCACCGTAGAAAGTCTGGTTTGGGTAACTGAGCCTTGAAGTAGTCGTATAATCCAGCCTTCTTCCAGATGGGTTTCAGACCTTCATCATTTTGAAGCCTCTCAAATTCCCTGGTGAAAAAATGATATCTGCCCCATCGCCCGTTGAACTCTATCTCGGCCTCCCACATGTAAGTGCCTTCACCCAAAGATCCGGCCACATCACTGAACCAATGTGAGTTTTTGCTGACCGGCATTGTGTGCCCCTGTGGAGGATTCTGAATCGGTATGGCGTGTAATGCCCTCAATGCCACTGGGCGTTCCTTCAATTCCTCTTCAATGGGAAGACTTTCAATGTCCACGACTTGGGGGTTGGTGCCTGTCTGGGAGCTAGTTCCGGCCTCAGCCATGGTGAAGAGACTGGTCACCAGTTCTGTGAGAATAGACAAATGAATGTTAACATTGCAAATGGACACCAAGCGTTCATGTGTCCCCATTACAACATTAACATGATTTTAGTGAGAGGTTCGTAGGTCAATAAGTGCTTGGGGATCGTGTGTGTAGTTAGTGAATGGATATTCCTAAGAGCTAAATGGAAAGATGCGGGGTATGAGTGATGTAGTGGGTAAGTGGATATGAATTTACAAATGAGATTCGGGGGGTTTATTACACGTTTTGGGCTTCCAAACAAACTGATTTGCTGTTGGTCTTGATTTTGTGGAGACTCTGGAGGGCTTTTCAGGAGCGTCTACTTGGAAATGAGGCTTTTTAAGGACCCATTGACAAGTGATTCTATGTGTGCTCCTGGGAGAGTATGTGTTTGTGTGTGATGCATAAGAATGGTTATCCGATGTTCGAGTGAGTGAACCATGTTGTGCAGGGTGTGGTTTCGGTGTAGCTATTTGAGCCCGCAAGCAAGCCTTAGGCACCCAAATTTGTTGTGATTGTGGGATGGCCCTCATCGACTTCTTGGGTACCCAGATAAACCTCACTTTCTCCGAAGAAGTTTTGGATGACTTCTTATTAGTGTCGTGTTGTTGAGCACTAATAGGAAGTTGAGCCAGTTGTGGTGGCTTGACCGTAATAAGATGCTCGCCTTTCCGTACCCACACTCATTTTGGTGGTTGGGACACCGTGCTTCGTATTTTCTTTTTACCTCGAGCATAAGTCCGCTGCTTCTTCTGCATTTGATCCGCCTTTGGTTGCCGCATCCCTGTGGCCTTTGGAAAAGAAGGGAGTTCCATTGTACCCTTATGCTTGTAGTTTGATTCATGCTTGTTGAGATGATCATCCTTCTGCATCACATAGTTTTGGACAAGAATAGCATTGTCAGCTTCATGTGTACCCCTGGAGGGACCAAGAGTCTGTGCCTTTCCTAGTTCCTTGAGTGCTCCATTATCTAACTCAACTGTAATTCGACTCTGATTTACCCATACCTGAAGAAGTCCACTTCTTATGTTTAGGTTGACTGCATGATCATAGATCCAGTCTTGACCCAAGACAAGAGGCTCAGTGAGGTCCTCATCTTGACACACTAGCACTTTCACTGTCATGAAGACATCTTGAATGTGGAGGGGAAGCTCCACCTCGGCCATGCAAGGGGTTCCCACACCTCCCAACCCTATGAGATATGCTTCCACAGGATTGACATTTAAGTTCAATTCTCGACAGTAAGAAAGTTTAACAGCACTAGTGGCTGCACCTGAGTCAATCAAGGCCCTTACAGTCCTTGCACTCTTCCCTTGTCCTATCTCTAAGGTTACAAAAGGACGTCGGTCCACTATCCTGTGAGAGCTAATATCTGAAACTTCACACATAGCCACATGATATCCTTGATATGCATATGCATCTGTTCTAGGGTGCTCTCTACCATGTCTCCTCAGCTTCATGCTTCGGATGCGTTCCAATGCTTCTGCTTGCGCTTCTTCTCCAATTCGTTTTTCTTCTTCTTTGCGTTTCTTAGCAGTGTTGAGTCGACTTAGCATTTCTTCTGTGAGAGGTTCCTGATACAACTTGACTCTGCATCTGCTAATGTAGCTTGGGAGAACATCACCTTCTAGTGTAGCGAGTTGAACTACTCCACTAGTTGAGATCCTATTTATGATCATAGGTCCATAACCTCTCTTTTCGAGCTTTCTTGCATGTTGTTTTAGGGTATACACTAACACTAAGTCTCCGGCCTTCAAGCCTTTATCCTTTACATGGGCATCAAAGTATGCCTTCTGTCGTTTCTTAGCTGCATATATCCCCGCAGCCGCCCTCAGTCTTGTTTCTCCTAACTGTTCAAGGTCAAAGAGTCTAGAGGAGAGTTCATGACCCATCCATTCATGCTCTTGTGCTACTTTTAATGTAGGTATCAAGAAGTCCAATGGTAGCACTGCATTTTGGCCAAATACCATCTGAAAGGGGGTGGCTTGGAGTACCGTTTTATAGGCAACTCGGTATGCCCAAACAACATGGTGTAGTTGTTTATCCCAATCAGAGCGTTTATTATTCACTAGTTTGGTCAACACATTGCACAGAATCTTATTTGTGCTTTCGGCTTGCCCATTAGCTCGTGGGTGATAGGGGGCAGACTTCTTATGAACTACCAAGAATTCTTGGAGCAGATTTTCAATAACTTCATTCAGAGAAGTGAGTGCCCCTGTCACTTACTAGCTCTATTGGGATCCCGTATCTGGTGAACACATTCTCAAATAAAAACTTAGTGGTCATCTGAGCATCATTCTTAGTCGTAGCTTTTACTTCTACCCACTTGGTTAGATAGTCTGTGGCAACAATGATATACTCAGCATGGGAACCCTTAGCTGGGGGATTAATCGGACCAACAAAGTCTATTCCCCACTTAGAGAATGCACATCCATCCATCATAGGTTTCAGAGGCATCTCATCTTTGTGTATAGGATACTGAGTTTGCTGACAAACATCACATCTCTTCACATAGGTATGTGCATCCATGTGAAGGGTAGGCCACCACAAGCCTGCAAACAGGATTGCTTTAATCACCCTAACAGGATTGCTTTAATCACCCTATCTGGTCCAAAATGTCCTCCTGCTACACCTTGGTGAGCAGTTTCCAAGATTTTAAGATACTCGCTCTCATGGACACATAATCTAAGGTAACCATCTTTACCACACTTGTATAAACTATCACCAATGAGTGAGTAATCCCGGGCTTCTTGTTCTAGACTTCTTTGTCTTGTCAGGGTCATATCTTGAGGGAATGTTTTCGTCCTCATGAAGGTTACTAATGGTTCACTCCAATCTGGCACTATGGATACTTGATAAAGAGTGGCATGTTCCACAGGTGGTTTAGTGCGGCAGATTGGGCATTCCTTGCACAACTTTTGGACATCAGCTTCCATAGTCGGTCAATCCACTCCGAGTCTCCTTAGTGTCTAGAGGGTTCGTTGTTTTGAGTAGTGTTGCTCTAATGCACCTACATGTGCTAATTGCAACCATTTTGCATACTCATCCTCTTCCACACAACAAGCTAGGATCCCTTGATCTGTATGCTTGTACATACTTCCTGCCATGATATGGTACTTCTGGGCTTTTACTACCTCCCTATCTTGAGTGTTTATGATTGGGTGGTTAGGCCCATATGTCAATACTGGGACTAATGACTTAGTCCACTGAGGTACAACTTCCAAATTAAACAAGTAAGCATCAGGAAGGTCATCTGATACTCCTTGCGAGGCTTCTCCAGATGTGAGTCTTGAGAGGTGGTCCGCTCTCAAGTGAGTCTTCCCTTTCCTCACCACGACCTCAAAGTCATATTCCATTAGCGAGAGAAACCATCTTACTAATCTGTCTGTATTGCATGGCTTGTTCACAAGATATAATAATGCTTGATGATCGGTAAAAAATTTAAACTTATTTGCAAGCAAGTAATGTCTAAACTTTTTGAACGCATACACCATGCCTAATCCTTCTCGTTCAGTGGTCGTGTAGTTCCGTTCAGTAGCGTTCAACTGTCTACTAGCATAGGCAATCGGGAGATCCATATTACCTTCACCAGTAGGTTGTGCAAGCACACATCCAATAGCATAATTGGATGCATCTACGTGGACATGAAAGGGCTTATTCCAATCTGGTGTAGTCAAGATTGGTGTTGAACACAATCTTCTTTTGAGCTCGTTGAAAGAGTTTTCACATTCATTAGTCCACTCAAAGTTAGTCAAAAGTCCATACAGAGGCTTTGCTATGATGGCATACATGTGTATAAACCGTCGATAATAACCACAATGCCCCATGAAAGCTTGTACTTCCTTGACATTCTTTGGCCTAGGTAGCTTTGCTATGGCTCTCACTTTCTCTTCATCAGTGGATATGCCATTCTTTGACACTATGTGTCCTAGAATCTTGCCTTGCCTGACCATGAAAACACACTTTTCTGGGTTCAAGCAGACTTGATATTCTCTACATTTGTCAAAGATTTGCCTGAGCTCAGGTATATGTGTTTGTCTAATGTTGGAATGAGCGCAGAGATCATCAACATAGACCTCTAAACTCTTCCTCAGGAATTCTTTAAACACATGACACATCAATCTTTGGAAGGTTGCAGGAGCATTGGTAAGCCCAAATGGCATTACCCTAAAGGCAAATATGCCCCACTCTGTGGCAAAAGCCGTTTTATGCTGATCTTCTGGGGATATGGCTACCTGATTGTAGCCCGAAAATCCATCGAGGAAGCTATACACTTCCTTGCCTGCTACTCTTTCTAGTAGATGCTCAGTGATACGAAGCGGATAGTTGTCTCCAATAGTGGTTGCATTAACCTTCTTCAAGTTAATGCACACGCGTAGTTTTCCATTCTTCTTGGGCACAACTACAATGGGGGACACCCACTCGGTGTGCTCAATTTCATAGATAAATCCAGCTTCTACCAGTCTATCTATCGCCTCTTTGATCTTGGCAGCATAATTATCATTGTATGTATATGGCTTTTGCTTAGAAGGTTTAGCATCTGAGGTCATGGGGATTGTGTGAGAGCATATGTCAGGGTCTACACCTTTCAGGTCCTTGTAACTCCAAGCGAATACATCTTTGTATTCTCTTAGCAAGGCTATTAATGCATGCTCTTCTTCCTCTGTTAGGTCATGGCCTATGTACGTGCATCTCTCCTCTCCTTCTTCTAGGGCTACCACTATTTTCTTGGTGGTTTCTTTGTTATCATAGGCCTCTTCTGATTGTGCCTCTCGTTTAGGCATTCTTATCATGACTCTCCTATCGTCTATCTCATACTTTTTAAAGTTTTCAGGGACCTCAAACAAAGATTCTTCTTCCTCCGGGGGGACTTCTTTCTTCTTCCGTTTCTTTCTATCATTATTAGCAGTCACTTGTGTGGTTAATCGTACGTCGTTCGTTATCTCTTCATGTCTCTGAGGTTGGAATTCTACTTCATAGAAGTATTCTTCATCTTATGCAAAAGGTGGGTCCATACTGATTGACTCTAGATCGGAGTCACTTGCATCCTCAAATGCATCAGGGCTAGGTTCGCACTCTTCTAAAACTGCATCCCCCATGATTGGCTCTATGGAGAAAACTAAAATGTCATAGCCATCCTCATCAGAGTGGGGTGTCCATTGTTCTTCATTGATGGCTACATCCATTGTTGCTAAAATTTCTGCCCAACCGTGAGGTTCAAATTCTTTGTCCGGAAATACTACAAGTGCATAGGTTGGGTCTTGAATTGATCTATGTGTTTCCTTCGCACCTACCTCTCTAGCTGTTTCTCTCTTCTCTTCTTCTATTGCTACTTTGCACATCCACAAATGGGTATCTTCATGCATCCATGAGGATCCTGATCCTATGGAATGCACAAACTCCGTATCATCTTTGGCTTTATGGATGGGGTTCCATTGGATAGGAGGGACATCTCTATGAGAGTAATCTTTGAGATTCACTTTGGTCGTGACACCTAGGTGTTGCAAATACAAGGAATTGGTTCCCCAATCCTGTACCACCTGAAATTGTTGCATAAATGGTCTTCCAAAATCATCTCATAGGCATGGTTCTTGCTAAAGTCATAGATAGCAAATGTATGCTCACACTCTACACCACAAGTAGTGAGAGTTATTCCTTCTAGCAAGCCTAAGGGTCTTTCTATGTGACCATCGGCCATCTGCAATTTCATCCTCGTGGGCCTGAGTGCTTGCTTGCCCCATCGCTTCCATAGGGAAGTGGTAGCAATTGCTACTCCAGCACCTGAGTCGAGAATTGCCTTGGTTGTGTATCCTTGATGGGTGATGGGGAGGTATGTGTTTCCTTCTTCTCCTTCACTCATGTCTCCTATCTTGTCTAGAGGAATTTATGGCACTGTCCTATGAGAACCTACCTGGGAATGACGTTTTGCTATCTCTGGTACTTGTTTGGCTACATGTTTCCATAGCTCTGGCCTCACTTTGAGTAGCTCTTCTAAAGTGAGGTTACACTGCACTTTAGTGTTTTTCACTACCTCTGTGTTCCTAGGTATGACTGAGTCTTCGTTTCTTACCATGACTGTGGGTGCTCTCATACAAGTGGACTTGGTTTCCCATGGGCCTGTGAAATGGGGTAGTTCTTGTAAAGAATTAGACTTAAAGTCTAATCTCTCCTGAGATACTGCGCTCTCCTGCTCTCCATAAATGGATGGGATGTCTTGTGGGAATTGGTCATGCGCATCATCCACAAGTTCAATGGGAGGAGGGACTTCACTTTCTTTAGCCCATTTGTCTTCTTGAATCTCTCGTAGGAATTCTGGTGTGAACCGATTCATAGAAGAAGATGTATCTGGCTCCGTAGAGTTAGGCACATAGGCTTCTTGGGCAGGTAGGCTCACTCTACAGTCCTTCAAAGTGCAACTGCGTCTTAGCTGAGCTAGAGATGTTAAAGAGGCGACTGGCTTCGAATATGGTTTGAGCCAGTTCCACCATTTTGGCAGAGATTTTGGTTCGTTCGAGCTCTAGTTCTGCTCTAGGGTAACATTTTTCATGATCAGTTACGTTTGGCCCTTCTTGGATTCTGGCCTGATATGCCTTAAGCATCATGTTTAGGTCCTCGGGAGTGGGATCTACTAGTACTGATCCTACTCTAGGGGGTGGTGGGGCCGTATGAGGTGATTTGGAAGGGTTTGGATCGGATGGAGATGGGAATGGTGGGGTTGGAGTAGTGTGAGAGTGGGGTTGAGAGGTGAGTTCAGTTATCCTAGCTCTAGTTTCTCTTAGGCTTTCTTCGAGTTCACTCATCTTCTTTGCCCATTGTCTTTTCGTTCTCTCGCGGCTATCTCTCCAGGCTCTAGTCCTCTTCTTGGTTATGCTCTCAGTTTCACCGGCCTCAGCACTTTTCCTAGCCTAAACTTTGGTTCTGCTGCAAGGCTTGAGCTCTAGTGACTACCTGTACTGGTGCAGTGGAAGTCACACTCCCTGTGGAGTCTACAACTAACCCAATAACATTGATAGGAGTGATTTTTGGCATATTATTGGGATTCTTTGGGCAATCTCGTAAGAGATGCTCTTTGCCGCAATCTTGACAAAAACCTTGGATTGTTACTGACTGGGGTTGTGTAGGTGGAGGTAAGGGGCAATCACGAATGAGGTGATCTCCCTGACATCTGTAGCATGGTTGTCTAGGGAATGGGGGTCTTACCTGCCTAGGTTGAGGTCTTGAGTTAGGGTTTGTGTACATCACATTTGTGTACTCTGGCTCCCAACTAGGTTCATTTGGTTCTTCACTATAGTAGGACTCACCATGTTCAGGAGACACCATGTAATAAGCCTGGGGGCTATCAATATGTGTAGAATCAAAACTATGGTCGCTCGGGTCACTTTCTGAGAGCAATGATGTTACTGGGACTATACCTCTATTCAGGTTTTCTTCTGCAGCTACGTACTTCACAGGAATCACATTAGCAGGAGCAGGAGGTTGTTGGGTTAGCACTGGTTGAGGTCTTTGCTGGGTCTGATATTGTGGTTGGTAGGTTTGTTGAGGCCTAATATACTGTTGTGGTGGATACTGGTTCTGGTATCTCCCTTGTTGAGGGTATGGTTGAGGGTAGGTTTTCCTAACCGCTTGCTTATTGTATGGGAAATCTTGCACAGTGTGATTAGTGTATCTCCGTTCTATGGTGCAGTATTGGCTACTAGGATTTACTTGAGGTTGAGCCATAATGGGACATACATTCGCCATATGGTCACCTCCACAAGTGTAACATCTTTTCACAGGGGCAAATCTTGGGATTTGTTTGCTCGAGACACCTAATTTCTGAGCTACCTTCTCTGCTAATTCCTCAATAGATGTGGATTGTGTGGACGAGAGGCTAGAAGCACTATCTGAATCTTTGTAGATTTTGGAGAGCTCTAACTCTTCCCCTAGGTTATCCTCGATGTCGATGCACATGCGTACACACTCTTCTATAGTCCTAGGGTCCTTCAAGTACACATATGACCTTAATTTGGTACTTAGCAATCCATCCAAGAATAAAGCCACTTGTTTGGCTGGTGTTGGTAACTCAGGAACAGGGCATCTCTCAAGATACTGCCTAAATCTTCTTCCTGCAAGTCTCACGGTCTCTTGAGGGGTCTGCTTGAAGCTATGTATCAATGAGGATGTATTATGCCTTATGCCACTTTTAGAGAATTCAGTGATGAAAGCCTCTAAGAGTTGTTCTATGCTCCTAAACTGTCTCTCATTCAATGGTTGAAACCACGTAAGGGCTGTGTTCCCAAGGGTTAGACCAAAGGCATTATATTGCGTGAATAGGTCCTCAACTTGTTCAGCTCTCAAGACTTGCCTAAACTCAGCCACATGATCATATGGGTCTCCTGTGCCATCGAAGTAGTTCTTCATGGACTTAACTAGCTGGGTAGGTCTCAAAGTCCTCGTGTGCTCTCTAGGTCGTGGTAGAGGAAATTCATCCACATTCCTTTGGATCCTTGGAGCCATAAGTCCCTCAGGTTCCACTTTATTTGTTTCCGTTCTTGTTCTTTCTCTGCCCACTAGGTTGGCAAAGCTTACCTCAGGTCTATCTCTATGTCTGTCTTTTTGAGCTCCATGAGCTTGGGATGTTCCAGCTCCTGGGTGGCCAAAGGACACATTCGATCTTGGTTGGGGAAAATAAATTCACCTTTCCAAGTGTAAGCATGCCTATCATTTTCTGTAACCACAAAGATCCTCTCTGAAGCGTGATCTAAGTAGGTCACTCTACCTGGGCTGTCAGGATCCTTGAACTCATAGATCATGATTGTTCCTACCTCATTTGGCCGGTCAGATTTATACCTCCAAAAGGCTTCATCGATCTCTCTGTTTAGGAGTAGATCTATGCTCTTCTTGTCCTGGGGAACCCACTCGGGATTGAGGATTCTAGTAAGAACAGATTTTCATCGAGGGGTCCTCAGTTCTACTCCTATGTTTCCTTGCTCCAGGTCACCTAAGTCCATTTCTGAGATCACATTCCCAAATTCATCTGTCCTATTTGGATGACTGGTGACTACATATATTGTTCCTTCTTTGTCCAAGTAGGCTCCATTTTCAAACTTGATCGCTGGATGTTCTAGTCCAATGGATTGGTCAGGGTTTTTGATCTGGACCACAGACCTTCCTAGGCCGTCCTCATAGATGCTAGCACCTAATCGGTTGGTCCTAAGGTATTCGAGTTGCGTCTTATAAGGGCCCTCTACCCTATGTAAATAGGGCACTCCGGAGCTTCCTGTAGGTCTTTCCATACCGTAGGACATCTCAGACTCGCTAGTCTCAGAGCTAGGGTAGTACGATTGATGGCTCAACAGCTGGGCCCAAGACCTAGCGGTATGATTAACAATAGCCTCTGAAGATCTAAGACTCTGTCTATCTCTTCCTAGGTGTCGTCCTAATCTAAGGTTCATATGCTTAGCTGAGCAATCCCAATTTTACCCAAGGTACAACTTCGTTGCTGAGTTCTTTTGTATCAATCACTTGATTCTTTTTAGTTGATTATCGTGTTTATGATCTGGTCTGATATCACGTCGTAAGGAACACTTGAGTTAACTTCCGCACTTGAATGTTGATCGTCTCTCGTTACGTTCTTTTCCTTTAAAATTGTCGGTCACATATAGGTTACTCTTGACTTGAACTTGATTTCTTAGATAGTCTTGACTTCTCGTGCCTATCGTTGCCTTGACTCACTTCTAGCACTATTCGTACTTAGCCTAAGCTAGGAATTGACAGAGGGAGTTGAGAGTATTCCAACCTCTCTTGCAGATCTCGTGCTCTTTTGGTGCTCAAGAACACAGTTCTCAAGCTTGCAGATTACCCTTGCTTTGGATGCCTTCTAGTGCTCTCAGTGGACCTGTAAAAGGCCCAAAGTTAGCTCAAGACTTAGATTCAAAGGACACAAAAAATCACTTTCATTCATGTAACTCAAAGATCAATGTGCCCTATGTCTTTTTGGAAAACAATTCTAGAGATCCCTTAACTTTCTTCCTCCTGGATATGTTATGCCATTTCAGGGTTCTGATGCTAAAACAGGGTTCAAACAGGCTGACAGTTCATAGGATTCTTCTCAAAATGCAAGTGTAGGGACCTCACAAATCACTAATTGCTAGACCAATATGCCCAAAAACTATCCCCAAAACTTGGAACAAAAAACCCTAATTTTTTGGCCGAAAAGCCTGTCAATCGTGATCGACTGGTCTGTCAATCGCGATTGACAGAGGTGTCTGTCGGGCCTGTCGGTCACGATCGACATGTCAATCGCGATCGACAGAGTCAGTCGTGAGTCCTGTCAATCGCGATCAATGGTGTCAATCGCGATCGACACGTTTTTTGGGATTTTCGTCGTGATTTCAGTCGATCGGGGATGTGTCCGTCGCGATGGACATGTGGCAACGTGAAAAATTCAGTCAATCATCAAAATTCAGTCGGTCGCAATCAACGGTGTCAATCGCGACTGACAGAGGTGTCGGTCGTGGCTGTCGATCGCGATCGATGGTATCAATCGCGATTGACAGGGTCAGTCGGTCGTCTCTATTGGTCGCAATCGATGGAACCTATCGATCGTGGCTGTCGGTCGCGATCGAAGGTGTCGGTTGCGATTGACAGAAAAATATGGAATTTTTTAATTTTGTTTAGTGATTTGGAATGTGCTCTCCATGTGTATTAAGGTGGTGTACTTTGTTTTACCAAAAACCCAAATTTTTTGTCGATCGCGATCGACAGAAGTCTGCGACACAGAGACAGTTTCGAGCTCGTCCGTACCTGCGTAGCGTGCTGGACACGATGATACAACAAGATCCTGCAAGAGTGCTCAAGAAACAAGCAAAAACAACACACACAAGTCGCTGTCTCGCTCTCTCTCACAAGTGAAATGAAGGAAATGGAGGGGAGAAGGTGATATGATCAAAAACTGAAATGTTTGCGATGATGGAGATGGAGATCGGATATGGTGATGATGATGATCGTGATGATGATGGTGAGGTAAGAAAGAGAAAAATAAGAAAAGTAAAGAGATTACCTACAACGCCAACGTCTCTAATCTACATCTTACCATCACACGCTCGTCCTCAAAGCTCGATCCCCGGCAACGGCGCCAAAATTTGGTGTAGCTCAGTGATGAGTAGCACCTCCTTTAATGTCAATCCGGGAAGACGTGAGGATGGTATGATGACCTCGAGCAAGTGAAGGCACAAGTGCGTGCCTGTACTGGTGCAGTGGAAGTTATACTTCCAGTAGCGTCTACTACTAACCCAATAACATTAATTGGAGTGATTTTTGGCATATTATTGGGATTCTTTGGGCAATCTCATAAGAGATGCTCCTTTTCGCAACCTTGACAAAAGCCCTAGATTGTTACCGACTGGGGTTGTGTAGGTGCAAGCATTGGGCAATCACAAATGAGGTGATCTCCTTGACATCTATAGCATGGTCCTCTAGGGAATGGGGGTCTTACCTGCCTAGGTTGAGGTCTAGTGTTGGGATTTGTGTACATGATTTTTGCATACTCTGGATCCCAACTAGGTTCACTCGGTTCTTCACTATAGTAGGATTCACCATGTTCAAGAGACTGCATGTAGTAAGCCTGGGGTCTATCAATATGTGTAGAATCAAAGCTATGGTGATCACTTTCTGAAAGCAATGGTGTTACTGGCACTATGGCTCTATTCAGGTTCTCTTCTGCAGCTGCATATTTTACTGGGATCACATTGGCTGGAGCTGGAGGTTGTTGGGCTAGCACTGGTTGAGGTCTCTACTGGGCCTGATATTGTGGTTGGTAGTTTTGTTGAGGCCTAACATACTGTTGTGGTGGGTACTGGTTCTGGTATCTGCCCTGTTGTGGATATGGTTGAGGGTAGGTTTGCTTAATCGCTTGCTTATTATATGGGCAATCTTGTGTTGTGTGATTAGTGTACCTCCGTTCTATGGTGCAGTACTGGCTACTCGGATTCACTTGGGGTTGAGCCATAATGGGACATACGTTTGCCATATGGTCACCTCCACAAGTATAGCACCGTTTAACTAGGGCAAATCTTGGGATTTGTTTGCTAGAGACACCTAGCTTTTGAGCTACTTTCTCAGCGAGTGCCTCAATAGATGTGGATTGCGAGGAAGAGAGGCTAGAAGAACTATCTGAATCTTTGTAGATTTTGGAAAGTTCTAATTCCTCCCCTAGGTTATCCTCTATGTCGATGCACATGCGTACACACTCTTCTATGGTCCTCGGGTCCTTTAAGTACACGTAAGATCTCAACTTTGTACTTAGAAGTCCATCTAGGAATAAAGCCACTTGTTTGGCTGGTGTGGGTAACTCAGAAATAGGGCATCTCTCTAAATATTGCCTAAACCTTCTTCCTGCAAGTCTAACCATCTCTTGAGGGGTTTGCTTGAAGCTATGAATCTGTGAGGAAGTATTATGCATTATGCCACTCTTAGAGAATTCAATAATGAATGCCTCTAGAAGTTGGTCTATGTTTCTGAAGTGCCTCTCATTTAGTGGTCCAAACCACGTAAGAGCGGTGTTCCTAAGGGTTAGACCAAAGGCATTGTACTGCGTGAATAGATCCTCCACTTGTTCAGCTCTCAAGACTTGTCTAAATTCGGCCACATGATCATAAGGGTCTCCAGTGCCATCGAAGTAGTTCTTCATGGACTTAACTAGTTGTGTAGGTCTCAAAGTCCTCGTGTGCTCTCTAGGCCTCAGCAAGGGAAAATCCTCAGGATTTCTTAAGTTCCTTGGAACTCTAGTTCTCTCTGTTTCTTCTCTATTCATCTCTGTTCGCATTCGTTCTCTTCCTATTGGGTTGGCAAAGCTCACTTGTGGCCTATCTCTACTTCTATCCCTTTGAGCGCCATGAGCTTGGGATGTTCTAGCCCCTTGGTGGCCAAAAGAGATATTAGATCTTGGTTGGGGAAAAATAAATTCCCCCTTCCCAGTGTAGGCATGTCTACCATGTTCTGTGACCACGAAGATCCTCTCTGAAGTACTGTCTAGATAGGTCACCTTGCTTGGGCTATCCGGATCTTTGAACTCATAAATAGTGATCGTTCCTATCTCATTAGGTTGGTCAGACTTATACCTCCAAAAGGCTTCATCGGTTTCTCGATTGAGAAGCAGATCTATGCTCTTATTGTCCTGGGGAATCCACTCTGGCATGATAATTCTAGTAAGCACTGATTTGCCTCGGGGGGTTTTAGGTTCTTCACCCATGTTCCCTTGCTCTAGGTCACCTATATCCGTTTCTAGGATCACATTCCCGAATTCATCTGTCCTATCTGGGTGACTGGTGACTACGTATATGGTTCCTTCTTTGTCCAAGTATGCTCCATTTTCAAATTTGACGGCTGGATGTTCAATTCCAATAGGTTGGTCAGGGTTTTTAATCTAGACCACAAATCTTCCTAGGCCGTCTTCATAGATGCTAGCACCTAATCGGTTGGTCCTAAGGTATTCCAGCTGCATCTTGTAGGGGCTTTCTACCCTATGTAAATATGGCACACCTGAACTTCCTGTAGGTCTCTCCTGTTGGTGCATGACAATCATCAATTGAAGAATTATAGAGGAATGAAGTCAAGGAGTCAAGAAGAAAACAAAGTCAGATGGTTGAAGGAAGGACATGTTCAGAAAATCCAAAGATATGTACACATATGTACATTAGCTGATTTATATCTTTGTTTAGTCGTACACTTGTATATAATCATCTATAAATATGTTGAAAAATGTCGGGGCAAAGAGAGCAGAAGAAGAATAGAGAATAGGCAGAGATTAATGAGTTGTAAGAAGTGTCATTAGACATATGAAGAATGAGTGAATTGTCCATCCTCACTCAGATGTAAGTTTTCTGAGAAATCGAAAAATTTTGCTCCCGATATTTTGCTGTCTTCTCCTTCTGTGTTTAATTTTTGGAGAAATCCTTCTGCACGTATCTAAGTCCATAGTTAATCTATCTATGGCTAGAATTTGAGAGATTAATTTCAATCAGGCTGTGAGAATTTTGCTTAGGAACATTCATATGTAAGAATGTTCTAAGAGTCATAAAATCTGGCGCACATTTCATCTTCAAAGAAATGGTCAGTGCTCAGTCCACAGTGTAAAGTTTTACACAAGTGAGGGCTCAAAATCTAAGTTGGAAGGTAAGCTATCTATGGCTAGAAGATCTTGATCAAACGGGTTCAGAGTTGGGAGAACCAGTGCTAAGAAGTTGCAGGTGTCAAAGTCGCCATTGCAAGGAAGCAGTTTCAGACATAGGTAAAGTGTTTCACACATTTCTCACAATATACTCAATCATTTTGAGAGATTTAACTTGGTAAAGTTGCGCAACCTTAAGGCAAAGTGTTGTGCAAAGTTTTATCAAAAACTTTACAGGATTGATTAGTCAATGAGTGACTAATCTGAAGCAGACTTTTCTGAAGAAACTGAATTTTTCAGAATAATCAATTTTCTGATAATTTGGTGAAGATTCTCTAAATTAGGTGGAGTCTAAAGTTGATCTTGATATAGAGGTAATCTAAATTCAAGGTCAACTTGTTCTTTTGGAGATTAACACTCTCCATCAGTGGTATCAGAGCAGGTTGTGTCCAAATTGAAGTGAAGAAGACTCCGACTATTGCAGAAATACAAAACTTTACATTTCGAAGGTGCAAAAGGTCAAAGTGTGAAGAAAGATTAAAGGAAGACATACAAAGAGCATCAAAAGGATCAGAAGGAGCAACATTCGAAGTAAAGGTACATTCATTATCTATAAAGGTTAAAGATTTGAAGCTACAGGTGAAGTAAAGATGGGAGATAGTCTCCAAATTGAAAAGTTGGATAGAGAGAACTATCCTGCATGGTCTATGAGGATGGAAGCTCATCTTATGAGCAAAGATCTGATAGGATACATCACAGGAGATGAAGAAAAGCCAGAATTCAGAGATCCTAGTGTTCCAACTAGGGAGGAGCTTGCAGATTTGAAGAATTGGATGAAGAAGGATGCTCAAGCAAGAAGCATCATCTACATGGCAATCAATGACTATTTGCTTCCTCACATTAGAGGACTTGAAAGTGCATGTGACATTTGGAATGCTTTGGAAGAGCATTTCCAAAATACAACCAAATCAAGGAAGGCTTCACTATGGGCAGAGTTTACTACCTTCAAGAAGAAGGCCTCACAATCAATTTCTGATTATGTGACAAAGATGAAGGACATTGCAGATTCTTTAGGTGCAGTGGATGAAGATATTGAAGAAGACAAATTGGTAAGACAAATACTCACAGGGCTAAGAGGAGATGAGAAATGGAAGCCTTTCATTTTATCTACAGAACTTTCATTAGATCACTTTACTCCTGACTTGAATCAATTGTTAGGTCATATGCTAACTTTTGAGAATGATGTCAAAGGAGATGTTGATAAGAGTGCAGGTCATGCAATGTATTCTAAAGACAAGAAGAAAGCCAACAAAGGGAAGCAACAATCAGGTGAAGAAGAAGGTACTTCAAACCAAGCAAACTTCATAAGAGGAAGAGGAAATGGTAGAAGTAGAGGAAGAGGCAGAAACAACAAAGAGAATGCAAGAGCTTGTTGGATATGTGGTAAGACCAATCATCTATCTCATGATTGTTGGCATAATAATCAAAACAATGGTAATTATCAGAACTTTAATCAAAGAGCAAGAGGTGGTAGATTTCAGAGAGGAAACTTCAGAGGTAGAGGTGGTAGGAATTCTTTTGGAAGAGGTGGAGGAAGAAACTTCCAAAGTCAATCCTATAATAACACCTACTACAACTATGCATCAGATCAAAAAGAGGACTCGACTCTCATTATGAATACATGTGAAACCTCACATGAGGACATGAGAGTGTTTTATATTGATTCAGGATGTAGTAATCATTTGAGTGGAAATATTGCTTTGATGACTGATCTAGATCATAATGCAATTAATCATACAGTTCAGACAGGTGATAATACAAAGCATAAGGTAAAGTCAATTGGTTCAGTCAAAGCTAAGGATGGGAGCACTCTTCTGAGTAAGGTACTTTATGTTCCCACAATTCCAAAGAATTTGATCAGTGTAGGTCAAATTGTGGAAAAAGGATATGAGGTAAGGTTCACCAATGATGGAGTTTATGTGGAAGACCCTAGTCAAGGGTATAAACAAGTTATTGCAGGAAAGAAAGAAGGAAGGCTCTTCACATTGAAGGTACAAGGAAATGTTGGACATGCTATGTTCACATATGGAGAGCAGAAGGTGTCAGAATTGGATCTTTGGCACAAAAGACTTGGACACTTTAATGAAAGAGGTATCAAAGAAATGATTAACAATGATTCAGTGCTTGGAATGCCTAACATTGCAGGTCAACACATGACATACAGATGTGAGGCATGTCAATTAGGTAAGGCTCATAAGCAATCCTATTCCAAGCATGGGTTTATGTATTCAGAAAGACTTGAATTGGTGCATACAGATGTGTGGGGTCCTTCAAAGGACTTTAGTATAAATGGTTCAAGATATTATGTCATATATGTTGATGATGCTACCAGGTGGATCACAATTTATGTGATTAAAGAAAAGTCAGAAGTGTTTAATACATTTAAACACTATCATGCATATGCAGAAAGGATTACAGGTCAAAAATTGAAGAGACTAAGGTCAGATGGAGGGGGAGAGTATTTTTCAAATGAGTTCAATGATTATTTGTGGAATGCAGGTATAAAGAGAGAAGTTACTTGCAGGTACTCTCCTCAACAAAATGGGGTAGCAGAAAGAAGAAATAGGACTCTTGTTGAATTTGCAAGGTCCATGATGAAAGAGAAGAATTGCCCAAATTATTTGTGGGCTGAGGCTGTTAATACAGCTACATATTTGGTTAATAGATTGCCTTGTAAAGCTTTGGAGGGTATGACACCATATGAAGCTTGGTGGGGTAAGAAACCTACCTTGGATCATTGCAGAATATTTGGATGCTTGGCATATGCATATGTGCCATCTCAATTGAGGCATAAGTTGGAGCCTAAGGCAGAAAAGTATGTATTCATTGGTTATGATGATAAGCAAATGGGATACAGGTTGTGGAGTCCATCCACAAAGCAATTTATTGTATCCAAGGATGTTACATTTGATGAGCAAGGTACTTGGTATGCAGGTAAATATAATGTACATGCAGATGATGAAGAAGTAGTGGATCAAAGAAAAGGTAAAGCAAAGATTCAATTACTTGATGAAAGTGAGAGTAATGAAGTGCAGATTGAAGTTGAAGAGAGGCCAAGGTTTGATCCAGAATGTGATGAACCAGAGACCTCAAGAAATGCAGAAGTTAGGAGATCATCTAGGCACAAATGGCAACCTACAAGGTATAGCTATGACACTTCATTCTTAACTACTAAAGATTATGCTTATTTGGTAAAAGCAGATGAAGACCCTTCTACATATGAAGAAGCCAAAGGAAAGAAGAATTGGGAAGATGCTATGCAAGAGGAGTATGATGCATTGATAGAGAATCAAACATGGGATTTGGTTCCTAAACCTAATAGTCAGAAGATCATTGGATGTAAGTGGGTTTACAAGACTAAAAGATTTGCAGATGGAAGTGTGTCTAGGTACAAAGCTAGACTTGTTGTGAAAGGGTATGCACAGACATATGGAGTGGACTATGATGAGACTTATAGTCCTGTGGCAAAGATGACAACCATCAGGACACTCATAGCAATTGCTGCTTGTAAAGGTTGGAAGTTGTCTCAATTAGATGTTAAAAATGCCTTCTTGAATGGTTACATTTCAGATGAAGTCTACATGGAGCAACCAGATGGGTTCAAAGATCAAGTGAGTCCAAATTATGTGTGTAAGCTTAAGAGAGCTTTGTATGGGTTGAAGCAAGCCCCAAGGGCTTGGAATTATAGGCTTGTAAAATTCTTGAATGATCTTGGATTTCAAGCATCAAAGGCAGATAGTAGCTTGCTAGTTAAAGCAAGTGAAGATGGGTTCATTTATGTTTGTATTTATGTTGATGACATAATACTTACAGGAACAGATGATAAGGGAATACAAATGATCAAGAAGCAGATGGAGAAAGAGTTCAAAATCAGTGATTTAGGGAACCTATCATTCTTCTTGGGAATGGAGATTTCTTATACTCAACATGGAGTATATGTAACCCAAGAAAGGTATCTTAAAAATTTGCTAACCAAATTTAAAATGGAAGATTGCAGGGTTGCACCTACACCTTTGGAAGTAAACCATAAATTGTCTAGGTTTGGAGGAGAAGAGTTCAGAGATATGAAACTCTATCAAAGTTTGGTTGGTAGCTTGATTTATGCTACATTAACAAGGCCTGACTTGTCATATGCAGTTGGTGTGCTTTCACAATTTATGCATTGTCCTAGAAAGGAACATTGGGTTGCAGGACAAAGAGTACTTAGGTACATCAAGGGTACACTCAGAGAAGGGTTGTACTATGGGTTTACTTCAGATACAAGAATCAAGATATATAGTGATGCAGATTGGGCAGGTAATGTGGATGATAGAAGATCAACACATGGATACTTATGCTATGTAGGAGACAAATTGATTTCATGGAGTTCCAAGAAGCAACATACAGTTGCTTTGTCATCTACAGAAGCAGAATATAAAGGTATGGTGGAAGCTGCAAAAGAGGTAATATGGCTAAAAACACTTTTGAAAGTTTTTGATGTGATTCAGAGTACTCCTATTATTTGTGGAGACAATATGAGTTCATTATACTTGGTAGCTAATCCTGTATTTCATGCTAGAACTAAGCATATTGAAATACAGTATCATTTTCTGAGAGAGAAGGTCATTGAGAAGGAGATTGAAGTCATACACACTCCCACAAAAGATCAAGTTGCAGATATGATGACAAAAAGTCTAGATGGACCAAAACTACAAAGATTCAAGGATATGGCTGGAGTAAAGAAGATAGAGAAGAACCTCAATTAATGATTGAGGGGGAGCTGTTGGTGCATGACAATCATCAATTGAAGAATTATAGAGGAATGAAGTCAAGGAGTCAAGAAGAAAACAAAGTCAGATGGTTGAAGGAAGGACATGTTCAGAAAATCCAAAGATATGTACACATATGTACATTAGTTGATTTATATCTTTGTTTAGTCATACACTTGTATATAATCATCTATAAATATGTTGAAAAATGTCGGGGCAAAGAGAGCAGAAGAAGAATAGAGAACAGGCAGAGATTAATGAGTTGTAAGAAGTGTCATTAGACATATGAAGAATGAGTGAATTGTCCATCCTCACTCAGATGTAAGTTTTCTGAGAAATCGAAAAATTTTGCTCCCGATATTTTGCTGTCTTCTCCTTCTGTGTTTAATTTTTGGAGAAATCCTTCTGCACGTATCTAAGTCCATAGTTAATCTATCTATGGCTAGAATTTGAGAGATTAATTTCAATCAGGCTGTGAGAATTTTGCTTAGGAACATTCATATGTAAGAATGTTCTAAGAGTCATAAAATCTGGCGCACATTTCATCTTCAAAGAAATGGTCAGTGCTCAGTCCACAGTGTAAAGTTTTACACAAGTGAGGGCTCAAAATCTAAGTTGGAAGGTAAGCTATCTATGGCTAGAAGATCTTGATCAAACGGGTTTAGAGTTGGGAGAACCAGTGCTAAGAAGTTGCAGGTGTCAAAGTCGCCATTGCAAGGAAGCAGTTTCAGACATAGGTAAAGTGTTTCACACATTTCTCACAATATACTCAATCATTTTGAGAGATTTAACTTGGTAAAGTTGCGCAACCTTAAGGCGAAGTGTTGTGCAAAGTTTTATCAAAAACTTTACAGGATTGATTAGTCAATGAGTGACTAATCTGAAGCAGACTTTTCTGAAGAAACTGAATTTTTCAGAATAATCAATTTTCTGATAATTTGGTGAAGATTCTCTAAATTAGGTGGAGTCTAAAGTTGATCTTGATATAGAGGTAATCTAAATTCAAGGTCAACTTGTTCTTTTGGAGATTAACACTCTCCATCATCTCCATACTGTGAGACATCTCAAACTCACTAGTTTCAGAGCTAGGGTAGTGCGAATAATGGCTCAACTACTGGGCCTAAGACCTAGCAGTATGATTGACACTAGCCTCTGACAACCTAAGACTTTGTCTATCTCTTCCTAGGTGTCGTCCTGATCTAAGGTTCATAAGCCCAATTGAATAATCCCAAATTTCCCAAGTACAATTTTCATTGCTGAGTTCTTTTGTATTAGTCACTTGTTCTTTTTAATTTTCCTTAGGGTGTCACCTCTTGTCCAATTAATCTTCGTCGCAAGGAACACTTAAGCTTTATCATACTTTGAGTGTGGTCACTCGATTTAAATTATTTTCCCTTAGGTTGTTTCGCAAATGTAATCTCCTGGCACTTGCACTTGAGTGATTAGAGTTCTTGGACTTGGTCGTGCTTAACATATCCCTAATTTGTCAAAACATCTATCCGTACTTAGCCTAAGCTAGGGATTGACAGAGGGTGTTGAGAATTTCCAACCTTTGTTTCTCTCCTCGGTTGCCCCTGTGTGCCCAGGAAGCGTATTCCCAAGCTTGCACTTACTCTTGCTTTGAGTACCCTTCGATGCTCTCAAAGGACCTGTAAAAGTCCCAAAGTTAGCTCACAAATTGAATTCCATTGATACAACAGACCATGCTCATTCATGCAGTTCAGAGATCCAACTGTCTTTTGGCTTTATGGAAAAAAGTCTTAAAGATCCTTAGTTTTTTTTTTCTTGGGTATGGTCCCTTAGTTTTTCTCCCCTTAGTTTTGGTTGTACTCCCCACGAGCTTTCCAAAAAAACAAAAATCACCGCAAACGGATTTCGTATGAGAAAGTTATGACTGTTCAAGGTTCTAGGGTTAAAATAGGGTTCAGACAGGTTAACAGGCAAATAGGACTTCTCGAAATACTTTGTGTAGTGGCCTCACAATGCTCTAACAAATTTCTAATGTTGCCCAAATAATACCTTAAAATAGACCAACTATCTTTGCCCTAAAAAATGGCCGAATTTGCCCGTCAATCGCGATCGAGTGGTCCGTCAATCACGATTGATATGTCAGTTGTGATCGACGTGTCGGTCATGATTGACAGGTCCGTCGTGGCTGTCAGTCATGATTGATGGGTCGGTCGCAATTGATACATGGCCCAGACATTCATTCGATCATGGTCAAAGGGTCGTTGACTCTATCGGTCACGATTGATGTGTCGGTCGTGATTGACAGAGCCATCAGCAAGCGTCTGTTATCGTTTGTCGATCACGATTGACAGGTCAATCGCGATTGACAGAAAACAGAGACATATCAAAATTATAAGCACATATTTAGGAAGCTCTAAGCATGCACATCATGATTATGTACTTAGTTTAGCAAAAGGACCATTTTTGCTGTCGGTCGCGATTGACAGAGGTCAACACCTTGGGACCTGCACAATCAAATGTTTTACCTGTTGGAGCTGGTGCAGCTGCTGGGGATGCTGATTCCTGCAGAAAATCTCAAAAAACACAGAAAAGCACAAGCACACAAACGCTCTCTCGCTCTCTCTCACAAGTGAAATGAGGGAAATGGTATGGGAATGGTGATATGACCAAAAAACTGAAATTTTTGCGATGATGAAGATGGAGGTGGGAGATGGTGATGATGATGCTAGTGATGAGGAAAACAAAAGAAAATAGATTAAAGTGAAGAAAGTACTTATGACTCCAACACCTCAACTCTACGTCTTACCATCACACGCTCGTCCTCAAAGCTCGATCCCCGGCAACGGCGCCAAAATTTGGTGTAGCTCAGTGATGAGTAGCACCTCCTTTAATGTCAATCCGGGAAGATGTGAGGATGTTCTGATGACCTCGAGCAAGTGAAGGCACAAGTGCATGAGTGAGAAGCACACAAACATGCACACACATACACACACGTGCGCACACACGGTAAGAACAAAGAGGAAGACAATGGAGTTCTTTTAGATTACTTCCAAAATGCTCATCCAAGTTCAATTCTATTACAAGCTAATCTCAAAAATGAGCTCTCTAGCTCTATTTATACTTTTTGACTAGCTTTTGGCCCTATCCAGACCTAGTGTCCAGCCTAGTTAAAAATTAGGTTCTAGGGCCTATTTGGAGTCTAAAAATCATGAAAATTGGTACAATGATACTTCTAATACTCCTCAAGCTTGAGGACTCCTCGACTTGCACAAAATGGAGTTATAAAAAGGTGAAATGGTATTTACAATGATTTTTAGTGATGAGAATCACTCTTATGAAGGTGTTGGTTTGGAAAAATTTGAGTGGCCTACTTGCCAGATCTTTGTTGACTACCTTGTCGGCTTGTGCCTTCTCTCCGCTCTGGCTCCCTTCTTTGGCTTCCTTGTCGTGTGAGTCCTTGGGTGCCTTGACTGCTGCTAACATGTTGCTTAGCTCCAAAAACAATTGGAGAGTGCGCACATGAATGAAGGTTCATGAGGAAGGAGATAAGGAAGAGAGCTCTCACACACACTCTCACAATCAAAGAGGAGCACACACACGAATTGAGACAAGGAAGAATGATCTTCTTCTTCTTCCATTACATAAAAGGAATATACAAGAATGACCTAAAACAACAATCCAGCAGGTGCAATATATAAAGAATAGTACATAAGGAAAATCCTAATGTCCACAAATGAGTGAGCTCGCAAGAAACAAATGTGTCATCACTATGGTAGATAAATCTAATAAAGCTCAATAAAGTATCCCTGACATATATTGGTGTGTCCACTATACATGTCAAAGAAATGAAAAAGCGATATTTGTCATCCTAGATCATCACATGTTGAGCTTGATATCTCAACACTCCCCTCAAGCTCAATATCATGTCTTGTAATCCAAGCATCTCCCAAAACTTCTTCAACTTCTCAGTTGCAAGTGCTTTAGTGAAAATATCAGTAACCTACTCATCCGTCTCACATAAACAAGGTATGCTTTGTTCTAGGATGAAAAATAGGGTTTTGTGCTAACTGTATGCTATTAAGATTATCACAATAGATGGTGATAGGCTTTTGCACTTCCACACCTAAATCTGCAAGTAGCATCTCTGACCAAATAATTCACATGCTTCCATTGCAGCACCTCTATACTCAACCTCTGTACTCGACAAAGCAATAGTGGGTTGCTTCTTGTTGCTCCATGTAATAGCTGCACTCCCAAGTGAGAATAGAAAGCCACTAGTGGATCTTCTATATGGAATATTACCAATCCAGTCTGCATTAGTGTATCCATGAACTTACAAATCTACACCAGCTTCATAAAACAATGCAGGATCCAAAGTAGCATTGACATCACATAGAGTGCACCTTTGAGCATCTAAATGTTGCTTCTTAGGAACCTGCATAAATTGACTTTCAAATCCATCATTGTAGCGTAGATTAGGCTTTGTAATTGTGAGATATATCAAACTTCCCACAATTTTTGTGTACATAGTAGCATTTTCCAATGTTTCACCTGATGTAGTATCTAACTTCAAATTATGATCCAATGGCATAGAAATTGGCCTACAATCATCCATACCATACTTTTGGAGCATAATCAAAGCATATTGCCTTTGTGACATCATATACCTGTTTTTGTATGCATAGACTCAATGCCCAAGAAATAGTGCAGCACACCAAGGTCTTTCATGTCAAATTCCTACATAAGGAGTCACTTTACCTCTTTAATGCTTTCTTCATTATCACCACCTACAATCGAGTCATCAACATAAATAGCCATAATCGTGATGGTATCATCACCCTTGCATATAGTGAATGATCTACATCACACATAGAAAACCTAGTGATGGTTAAGTAATCAGCAATCCTTGCATGCCAAGCATGAGAGGCTTGTTTAAGTCCAAACATATTCAGGGTGCTTTGAATCTTCATATCTCACCATATACAAAAGAATTCTTCACATCCATCTGATGCAAAGTCCATCCTTTCATTATAGCTAATGCAACAAGTGTTTTGACAATAAACATTTTAGCTACACTACTAAACGTTTCCTCATAATCAATGCCATATGTGTGTGCATATGCTACCGATCGTGCTTTGTACCTACTTATTCTACCATCAGCATTGTGATTTACCTTGTAAACCACTTACAGCCTATGGGTTTCTTACCTTGCAAAAATGGAACTAGCTTCCATGTATCATTTCCACAAAGTGCAACCATCTCCTCATCCATAACTTTTTTCCAATCATCACTTCCAATTGCATCTTCAAAACAAGAGGGTTCAGCATCTTGTATTACCTTTGTCATGTAGGCACAATGACGAGCCATGTAACTCTCATATGTGAATCGTTGCACTGAATTCTGCATCCTCCCTGATCTTCTTGGTCATAGGTCACTTCTCCTTGTATCATCTACATGTGCCTTTCTTACTCCTGGAGTCTTCACAGAGTGCAATCCAAGTTCCTCATCAAGGCTCTTTTTTGAATCCCTTGAATCTCCATCAATGTCTTCAAAACCTATAGATGTTTTACTACCAATAAAAAGCTTTTCTTTACCTTTCTTGGAAAGCTTGACATTTCATCGTCTCTGCTTACCCTCACCTGTCATGTGAGTGGGTTATGACATTTATATCCCTTTTGCTCAAGCGAGTACCCAGTGAAGATACATTTTTCTACTTTTGGATCAAGCTTCATCTTCAACTCATCTGGACTATGTACATATGCAATACAACCAAAAACTTTCATATGTGATAAGTTTGTCTTTTTACCTGTGAACTTCTCTTCAGGTGTGACTTGATGTACAACACCAGTCAGAGTTCTGTTCATGATGTATACAGTAGTGTGCACAACTTCTGCCTAATAACAATGAGGCATATTCTTCCTAGACATCAAGGCTCTTGATTTTTCTGCAATATGTCTATTTTTGCATTCAATGATGCCATTTTGTTGTTGTGTGTACCTGCATGAAAACTAACATCAAATTCCATGACTTTTAAGAAAGTTCTCGAACTCATTTGACATTATTTCACCTCCATCAGATCTTAATGTCTGAATACACTTCTGTATCTACTTTTCCACCATAGTTTTAAAATTTTCGAAGTGATTGAACACCTCCCTCTTCTCTTTCATGAAATATACCCATACTTTTCATGTATGGTCATCAATGAAAGTAACATAAAACCTACAACCGCACATGGGTGTGGTCTTTCTAGGACCCCAAACATCTGTATGTACTATTTCTAACACATTCTCACTAACATGTTTGTTATGCAAAAATGATGCTCTTGATTGCTTACCAAATTGACAAGCTCCACATACCTTTTACATCTCTACAACCTTGAAATTTGGTAGTCCATTAAAGCACCTAAATCAACATACCAAACATTACCATTTGATTTCAAGACATCACCAGAGATTTTATTCATCATATGATGTTGAACCATGAACAATTTCTCAGAATCATCTGTACTTGTGAATGCGTAGTTGTTTTCCTACCTTCTATTATTTTGATTCTTCAATCTGGAATCATGTTCAAAGTATCCAAGTTTACCATAGTTCCAATATCCTTTAATGTCATTACTTGAATCATTTCTTAGGAAATTTTTGTAGCCTCTTTGGCTCCCCCTACCTTGAAATTGTCCTCTACCTCTTGCATGATTCTAATGTTGACCTTGGTCTTGGTTACTATTTCCTCTTCCACTTTCGAAACCTCTACCTCTGCCTCTTCCTCTGCCAAAGTAGAATACCTACTCAGAACTAGGTTTTCCTTGGGAGTTTGCATCCTCACCAAGATTTTTTCCTTCAATAATCAGCATGGATACCAAATCACCAAAATTCAAAATATTTCCCCTAGTTTGTATAGAAGTTCTGAATTGCTTATATGCAGCTTCTAAACCATGCAAGCACACTTCCACCTTATCTTCATCATCTACATTCACGCTAATAAATGAAAATGAATCACACATGCTTTTGATTTTCAAGTTGTAGTCACTTACCGACATGCCCTTTTTCTCCAATGTATGCAACTCGTTCTTGAGTTGCAATTTTAGTTCCTTTGTATTGGTCTCGTATAATGTGACCAAACTATTCCAAGACTCTTTCAAAGTCTTGACATCATGTATGTGCCCAATCAGGCTATCCTGTATGCTAACATGTAGCTAATACATTACCTTTCATGCTCCTTGATTCCATTCTTCATACACTCTCAACTGGTCTGCAGTCTGATTCCTCTCTGGTAACTATGGAGCATTTTTGTTCTCTCCTTTGATGTACTTCTAGAAGCCTTTTCCCATTAGGAAATTTATCATTGTGAATCTCCAAGCATGGAAGTTTTTCTTGTCTAGGTTATCACTCATAAGCTAACGCATTCCATCTGTGTTTGCCTTTTTTGCAAGAATTCATAACACTGCCAAAACACTACAAGCAATACTTTTGCTTGAACACTACGACACTATGATGTGATAGTTGGATCTCAGAAAAACACAGTTTTTGTGTATGAAAAATACACTAAATTTCTTGCAATTTTGGATCTCGAATATATCAATGTTGACAAACAAGATGCAAGTTATAGATTTGCAAACTAACATGCTTTTCTGTGGGCTCAAAATGGAGGTCAAGATGGCTCCAAAACAAAAATGTGACAAAAATGAGTGACCCTAAAGGGATAACTCACGAAAATATTTTGATGCCTTCTATCTTCATGCAAATTTTCATAGCAATGTGAGGTCGTTTGATAATCATGCTTTCTCCACTTCTTCTCACATACTCTTCATCATTGGCCTTCTCCATGAGCTCTCTACAACCACACTGGCTATGATACCATATCACGAGGAAGGAGATAAGGAAGAGAGATCACACACACACTCTCACAATCAAAGAGGAGCACACACACAAATTGAGGCAAGGAACAATGATCTTCTTCTTCTTCTTCTTCTTCTTCTTCTTCTTCTTCTTCTTCTTCTTCTTCTTCTTCTTCTTCTATTACATAAAAGGAATATACAAGAATGAACTAAAACAACAATACAACAAATGCAATATATGAAGAAAAGTACATAAGGAAAATCCTAATGTCTAAGAATGAGTGATTTGGTAAGAAAAAAAGGTGCCATCACTCTCGATAGATAAATCTAATAAAGCTCAATGAAGTATCCCTGACATATACTAGTGTGTCCACTATACATGTCAGAGAAATGAAAAAGCAATACATGTCATCCTAGATCATCACATATTGAGCTTGATATCTCAACATGAAGGAGATTCCATGGACAATTTTTTGAAAAAGATCAAAGATTTGAAGGAGCGGTTGATTTTTGCTAATAAAGTCTTGTCTGACATTTCACTTGTGTAGACTATTTTGAATGGTCTTCTAGATTCATATCAAAGTTTTGCTTCTACTCTTCAATTGATGAAAGGCAATCCAAATGTTACATTTAGCCATACAAAGGGGGTGATGAACCTTCTCAGAACCTAAGAGATGCAGGTGAAGAGATAATTTCATTACCTAAACTAGTACCTAGTCCATCATCAGTACCTCTTGAAGTTTTGACTTATGAAGTTCGAGAAGATTCTAGAGTTCTAGAAGAAAGAGATACTGAAGAACTACAAAGGATTCCACCACTTTTCAGGAATATACCAAAGGGGTTATATCAAACCTGGAAGGATAGTGGTATAAAGGAATGCACTAGAAGAACAAGAAAGTAAACAAGAAGACAACAAATGGACCAGATGAATTATGCATAACATTTTGAGATTCACAATCTTTTAGCTCTTACTTCAGATGAGAATGAATCTACTAGTGTTAAAGATACACTACAAAGTGGTATGATTATCATAGGTCCGAAAGGTTGAGGTCTTCAATTGTTTAAAGGAAAACTTAAGCATACATTTGATGTAAAAGACTTAGGTATTTTGCGTTATTATCTTGGGATTGAGTTCAAGTACAGAGATGAGTGTACCTACATGAAACAACAGAAATACATTTAGAAATTATTGGAAAGGTTTGAGATGATAGATCCTAAGCCTATACAGACACCTATGGATGTCAATGTGTCATAACAAATGAAAGAAAATTCATAACCATTTCATGCCACATTATATAGTCAAGTAGTCGGTTGCTTGGTATATCTATGGAATACACTATCGGACATTCAGTTTGTAGTTTGTCAAGTATCCAAGTTCATGCACAGTGAGCTCAAGATTTAGTGGAAATCACTTAAGATATATTTGCAAACATCAAAAGTTTTGCAGGTTATTTAAACCGTGTTACCATTGTGACATTGAAGGGTGGTTTTTGGAGACAATATCTCAATATGTACTCTTCAAATCACTCTCGCAAAAAGATAGCAGAATCACATTATGTTGCAAGTGCTCTAGAATATGCACAACAAATGGCATGAGCATCATGGTCTAAGCCAAACATTTCTAGTGCATTGCACTAGGGATCAACCTTGGATGGTGGCACTATAGTGAAAATCTTTTTATGACACTAAAATCAAGGCATCATGCATGACAATAATCATTGCTTTTTGTGTTTCTTTATTTTTTTTCCTAATTTTCATAATGACACATGAAGAAGCAATCCTGACCAATTTAGCGATCGTTTAGTGATTTATTAAGGTGCTTTTGCTTTTGGAAGATACACCATGGGCACATCTTGAAGGCTATATAAGAGATATCAAGGCTCATTGTTGAGCATCACTCAAGATGATCATCTTCCCAAGAAGAGCTTAACACAAGGTGGAAGCTAAGGAGGAGATCTTGAAGGTACTCTACATGAGGAAGTGTTCTCAGACACTTGGAGGAGGTGTGCTCTACAATTGGATACATCTAGAGGAGTTTGTATCAGCAACATACTGTGAGTAACAAGTCTACATCTATCCCCACTTATTCATTCACTAGTTTCTGATTTAAATAATCAGAATTCAGGTTTGTTGTAAAATAGTTCTAGACTATTCATATTCTCCATATTCTCACAAACACACTCTTCTTACCTCTTAGGCACACAATTCATTGTATCTAGTTCCTATTTCTGCCTAGATTTAGATATTGTCAGTCTGTATCATATTCACAGATTGTAATTTGACATTGGAATATAGATAGTGTAGATGAGCCCCATAGCTTGCTATTACACTTGAAATCTTACCTATTATCCCTCTATCTCTCACTCATCATCTTTTTTAGTATTAAGGTGTGTATGTTAAGGTTCATGTGTTGGAAAATCCTGTAAACCTATGATATATTTTTATTGTGCCCCACCCCACTTCCAACAACACCAAGGAATCCTTACATGGAGGCATCCAAAAGTATCTCAAATATCTTAAAGGGGCAATGAATTAAGTCCTATTCTATTCATATACTTCTGATGCAGACATCAAGCTATTCTCTAATGCAAATTGGGTAGGATCAAGAGATGACAAGAGAAGTACTTCTAGTGTATTTCATTTGTAGGATCAAAGCTTATCTCTTCATCTTCAAAGAAGCAACATATTATCACTCTTTCATCTATAGAGGCTGAACATAGAGGATTTTCATATGCAACGCAAGGATCTGTGTATTAAGAGACTATACTCAGATTTGGGAGTAAATTCATCTACTTCTCACATATTTGGTGATAAAATAACTTCTTTTCATCTTGTAGCTAACCTCAGTTACCATGCTAGGAGCAAACACATTGAGGTCCATTATCATTATGTTAGGGAAAAGATAACAGCCAAAGAAATTGAGAACACCCATGGAAATGAATCATAAACTTAGTTTTTATGAAGGTGAACAGATTGAAGATATAAAAGAGTATCAAAGTCTAGTTGGTAACTTAATTTATGCTACACATACAAGATTAGATATCTCATATATTGTAGGAGTGCCAAGTTAGTTTATGCGCTCTCAAATAAAGCTACATATGGATGCAGCTAAGGGAATACTCAAGTACCTCAAAGGCACTATTAATGAAGTTATACTCTATCCTTATACATCATATTGGATCTCAAGTTATACTTAGATGCAGATTGGGTAGGATCCAAGGATGATAGGAGAAGTACATTAGGGTTTCTAGCATTTAAAGGATCTAAGATAGTGTCATGGATTTCCAAGAACCTAGATTTGCACTATCCTCAACTAAAGCTGAATATAGAGGATTTACCATAGCAACTGAAGAATCCATTTAGTTAAAGTAGTTTTATGGAGACTTCGGACTTGTGATTTCCAAACCTCACATATTTGGAGACAACATAAGCTCAATGCATCTAGCAGAAAATCCCCTACACCATGCAAGAAAAGTTCACTATCACTTCATCAGGGAGAAGCTTTTGGCAAAAGAAATTGATGTTTCGTTTGTACCAACATATAAAAGTTCACTATCACTTCATCAGGGAGAAGCTTTTGGCAAAAGAAATTGATGTTTCGTTTGTACCAACAAAGAATCAAGTGGTAGATATGATGACTAAGGCCCTTGATGAAGTTAAACTTTGCAAGTTCAAATTGATTGCAGGGATTTAGATCAACAAAGATTGAATACTCAAACATGCTTTAACTTGAGGGGAGCTATTAGAACATCAAGCTTGCATCATGCTTAAATGAAGACTTGCATTAGATCAAAGTCATTACTTGCAATGAACCTTAGTGTCATGATATGTCATATGTTTTTTATTCCTTGTAGAAATACATAATTAGTTATGGATTCAAAGACTTTATTCTTGTGAAAGAATAAATATGGAAAGAGGGGTTTGAAGTTGGTACTCAACCAACCACTTAGATTACCTTTTTGAATTTGATTCTCTAATTCCTAAATCATAGAAAAGAGAATGAATCTCATCTTTCTCTATCTGTGAGTTCTTTGAATTCAAATTGTTTCTGAAAGTCATATAAATACAAAAGGAGTCTCCAGAGAGTCTATATGAGGAATCTGAATAATTTTTACAATATGTTAGATCAATATACAATCACTTTCATCTTCAATTGGATTGTTGCTCACTTTCCTACATCATCTTCTCCAAATTCTGCTCACTTGCAAAGGCTGATTCTCACTCCTTAGAGAGCCAATGCTTATGAGTAAACAATCACTGGAAAGTTATTAGTGTCTAATATATGTCTATAAAGTTGTGCATAATTTGATTTTATAAATTTTGAGAAACAAAGGTTTTTAGATTTTGGGTTCATTCTCTGAACATTCCTGAAAAGTCGAGGAGACACCAATTCAATGCTAAACTTGTAATTAGAACATAGCTTGATTATAAATATTATTATTGTGCTTAATAGATAAGTAACCTTATAAGCCACCATCCTCTCAAAGGATTTCATCCAATTGTAATCAAGGTAGGAGCAATAAGAATTAGAAGTTGCATGATTCATTCATAAATAGCTATGTACTAGCTTATGTGCAAAACTATTTGTTTTGGATCAATTGTTTCTCATTGACATTCCAAAGCACATAGCGTGTTTTATTGCATCAACTTGAAGATTGTGAGGTGTGTTTAAGTCTTTGAAAGCGGAAGGACAGGTCTTGTGCTAGTTAGGTGGACCAAACTTCAACACTTTTTAATCAGCAGATTTTTGCTAATCTCAATTCTCCAAGCACTGGTTCCATGTACATTGGCTCTTCCATAGCACATCAATCTTGATATGAGATTGGTTTCCCATTTCCACATTGTAGAATGTTGAAAAAGATTATCCTCTTATCAAAGATGGTGGGATGACTTAATCTTTGGCCTTTCTAAATTCTTCTACTACTTCTCACCTCGTCATCTCACCTTTTGATTGTATGCATATCAAAACTCACATTCGTATAGATTTTCTATGACCTGAGTTTTATGTTGTCGTGCTTCATTCAAAAAATTATGAATGCAATCATTTTTGGGCCCAAACATTTTTCCCTCTTGTTTCCACCCTCTCTTATTGGGAATGCTTATTGTTGGTAGCCCAAATGAGTCCAGCAAACATTTTCCTTGGAGCTGATTATTCTCAATAAATTGTGCGCTTCCTTTATCATCCCCTTGTACTCTACTTCCAATATGGCATTGTATCTTTGTGCACATGCAAAAAAAAGAACCAATCCTTAAAAAAAACAAACAACTTGGCTCTCAATTTTTCTAATTTTCTATCTTCCTATCATCCCCTGCAATGATCCATCAATTCTCTACCCATCTAT